>OZ022240.1:41964267-42624267 GCA_963978895.1 Erpobdella octoculata | reverse complement strand
ACCGATTCGGGCAAATGTCAAAATTCGGGCTTTTGGCATTATCCCGTTAAGGACTATAAATTAAAAATCTTGAACATGAACGTTTAGTTTCATAAAGTAAATCACATGAGCTGTTTAAAAAATCTGTAACGAAATAAAACTCACTGCAATTGTTGATGTGTTTGTGTGTTGAACATCTTAATTGACATTTTTTAAAAATCGACCACTTGGTTTTTCAGCCATTCATCAACATCGCGTGTCATCAAACGTCACAAGGGACTTGTAAGTCATCGAACATCTTTTACCATCACTTCTTTTAAAGATATAGTTATTCAGGTTACTAATGTAACGCATGAAACTTCTAAGCAGTTTTGTTGACAAGCTCAAATTACTTATTAAACTTCTTTTTACTAAAACATTGGTTTGGCACATGTTTTGACAAATTTGGAATTGGGAAAACAAGCGGGAAACAATAAACGAGTTCAAATAAAAAAGTTATTTAAACATTTTTGTTTTTATTGTACTATGTTAACATAATTTTTGAATTTCATTTTTTTATTGCTTTCAAAATTAGAAATACTATAATTTCTTTAACTATAATAAATAAAATTACGTACCTTTTTTAGCTAGCTTATGGATTCACTTCAAGCCGTATACCAGTTTATAAAATTAATTGTACTTACGTGTTACTATAAATATATCCAATTAAAAATACGTGTTTGCAATTATTGTATTGTAGAACTTGACAGATGTAATAATAGAATTAAAATTCAACATTAATAATTTACTAGGTATGTATTATAAAATGAACAATTGCGTATAAAACGTGATCGACAACAAAGATATGTGAGATCGTACGAAAGAAAGGTTAGCTAATCAGTTAATCAGTTAAGTATCACTCAATAAAGCCTTGATAGAGCAGCCTAGACCTAACAGCAGTTTATACAGTTGTTAATCAATTCAGGTAATTAAAAATGAAACATAACTTAAATTTAATTAGAACTATTTAACAAAAACATTTTAGTGCAACTGGCACATTATTTACTCAAATGAGTTTTTATTATTTCCATACCTTGCAAAACTTGGTAGATTTGATACTAGCAATAAAATTCAGATTTATTAATTTACTATGGCTGAACCGTCGCAAGCGTCTGTATTTTAAAGCTCTAGGCTACAAAAATTGAAAAACAATCATACAACATCCACTCTGTCTCTTCAAATCTAGATAACAATTAACAGGTAAGCTTCCTTCTACATACACATACTCACTTATACAAACCTTTATTGGTTTCAAAATAAATAACAAATAAATTTCCACATACATGTTTATCGTGTCTTATGATGCAAAAAAGATAGGTTTGATTAAATATTTTAGCTATCAAAAACCATTGCTAGACAGTTTGTTTGGTTGAACAAATGACCGTGTGTACAATGTTATTTATGATTGCATTAAAATGAGTTTTTGTTTTTAATTTCTTCTAAAATTGTGTTTGCATTCAGTATTATCTTGGTTTTGGCCATTCAGCTTGCGCTCTGAATAGGTTGCTACGTAATTTGTTCCTGTTCTAATGAATACTTCTTCAGTTAGTGTGTATTAGTGTTGAACAATTTCGGAGAAAACATTGTTTCTGATGTCATCACTGAGAGAGAAAAGAACATAAATTTAATATCAGCGGCTCAAGAAGCTTTAAAGCTCATTTCTAGTAAAAATAAAGCAGGCATTTTGAAAATTGGGTGATTAACTTAGTGAAAAAGGTAAATATTTAATACGCAACGAAAATTTACACTAGCACTATAAATTGAACATGTGAAACCTTCTTAGAAAAAGTGTGCCTGGTTTGCAAAGCCAATAAAGTATTATAAATAAACTTAACTTTTAGTAGAAATTATTAAATAATAAAAATGTTATTCGCAGTACAATTTTATTTTCAATTTATCTTGAAATCCTATTTTTCATCACTGAAAAACCTTCCGGATATTTTCCGGAAATAATGCTGGAAACTTTTTGGAAGTTTTTCCGAAATTTTACAATACTGTTGTGTATTAGTTGTTCAGTACAAGAAGTTTTATAGATAGAATCCATATGTGAAAATCTTTTCCCGCTTATAACAAAAATAAAAACAATTTAAAAATGAAATTTTACAATACTGTTGTGTCTTAGTTGTTTAGTACAGCATTTACTGAAAACCAGAAAATGACATTGAGTTAGAATTTTTTTATTCATTGACATCATCGCAGGTTCCCTATCTTTGTCGTATTTCCCTAACCCTAACCCTAACCGATTCCCAGGCGCACATTTGTTCACAAAAAATCTTGATTTAATTCTATCCTCACACAAACTAATCACACATGTAATATGTCAATCAAACGCCACTCAGACTATATTGGCTTGTTCCTAGATACCCATTGTGTTTTATGTCTATGAAGTGAGCATTGATAATACTAATAAGTGTCTGGGTTGTCTAGTTTTTTATCAAATTCAAATTAATATATGCAGACATACTCTTCAGTGGCATTGATTTGCACTCGTTTTGATGCAAAAAAATGAGAAGCACTAACATGACAGCCTTCTAACTTTAGTAATTGTAAATGATCAATTGTTAACCTAAACTTTATTCAACTTAATTGCATTGAATTTCATTCTTTGGTTTGTGTTTTTTAAATGTGTACAACAATTTAATTATTGAAACATGTTGATTGTAGTCTCTGCATTATACAGGAATAAAAATAACACTAATCGATCAATAATTGACCAGTACCGATTATCGGCCAATACTGACTGTGAAACAGCCGATACCGATTATCAACAAAAAAGGAGATAATCGGCTGATTCCGATACCAAGCCAATAATCGATGCACCTCTAGTTATTCTTTCAATATGCAATAATAGGAAGTTGCTTCAAAAATTTTTAAAGGTCACCTGAATAAAGTTTTTTTTATTTTAAACGGCTGCTACTTTAAACATAATTTATGATAATGAGAATAAATTAATATTACCTGTGTGGCATTGTGACAGTGTTGGTGAGCTGAATTCAGTGGTGTAGCGTAAAAAGGGATGTGAGTGCGGATGACTCCAAGTGGGACAAATATCGGTAGCAAAGTTAGCCTGTCTAACGAAAGCGGAGCTGTTGGTAATGTGGTAAAGCATTCGCCTGTCGGCCTGAGGTCGGCAGTTCAAATCTCACCGGCGTCACCGGCGTCTGTGTTGGGTATTTAAAAGCCGGCACCTTAAAAATCTATCGCTAGTTATTTAAGAGAGACTTTTGGCGCGATGCGTTCTTAAGCAAGTAAATAGCCATTACGTGATTCTATTTATTAGATACATCATAACTTAAAAATAATATTTTTAATAACCAAAAAAGCATCTTCTACTGTGCATATAATTTTTACATTTTTTGGGCATATCCTGACACGAAGACATTATTATTTTTACTTCATTTTGAAGCTCTTATTCAAATATCAAATGCACGTTCATGGTTGTATGGGAGCACACGTGATCAATAATGATCAAAAATGCGTATGATTAGCTTTCTGTTAGCCAAATTAATCAGGAATTTATCTTTTTACACATTTTTACTTAACTTGACATCTCTGTCTGTCTGTCTGTCGATCTGTCTGTCGTCAAATTTTGCAAACGATTTTAAACTAACTTCCCGATTAGCTAGAGACTTAAACGTTTCTTCCAAGCCTCTAGAAAACAAAGCGTTTAAGCAAAAACAATAAACCAATTTTGTTGAGCAAATTTCACATGATTTGTTTTTCTGTAAATTCTCAGCTGATTGTTGAATATCAGAGCAACGTTTAGAACTACAGTGTAATATGTTTAGAATGCTTGATAATGCATCTAGTTAAAGTGCCGTAACAGATCTAAGGCTACCTATTGAAAAAAGTTGTTCATTCATCATGTTTGGCACAAAAGCCATATTAAACGTTTCTTCCAAGCCTCTAGAAAACAAAGCGTTTAATTTAACTGTAAAATTATAATTATAACTAAATTTTTGCTTTTCAATTCGTTTAAATTTCTAGACGATGAAAATGGCATCGACTTTTAAAAAAACTGAAAAATAAAATCAAAACCACATGGATTCAGATTTAGTAAAAAACTATTTAAAAAACTATGGTTTATGTGTCTTGTCTATGTAAACATAGCGTGTTCTCGAGGGTCCCCGTTTTTTGATTAAATAGTTAATAATTAAGCTTTTTTCTCTATCGTTTCAAGTGAAATAATATTTTTAATGGTAATCCTGCAGTATAGCGTCCTGAACCGATTTCGATGAAAAATGGCCGGTTTTTTAACGTAAATGATATTTAAAACATAAATAAGGGAAATAAAAACTAATTACAACATAAATAACTGAAAAAAAACATAAATTATAGCACTTTAGAACATTTATAAATTACTCACGAAGTTAACGTAGTTCCCGATGAAGATCTATTTGTCAATAGCGATAGAAGTGAACAGTAGAAACAAAGGTAATAAAAATTAAACACATTTAAAATAAAAATAGACAATTTAGGAAAAAAAAGGAAAAATTTTGGAAGTAAAAAATTGAAAAATATTAGTTTGGCTGTAAAAGTACGAGTTGCGTAACCCGCTCCATGTCTAAAACAGTATCTTTAAATGCGGCAGTTTTGTGAATATACTTTAAGACAAATAAAAAACAATAAATTAAGAGCAGAAAACCAAGCAAGAAAAAATAAAATAATATAAAAGTAAAAGTACTTGGCTGTCTTTGTTACGCTTTCGACCATATTCCTTGCAGCAGAAATTCTGAGTTTTAGAGGTCACGATGGCTACCACAATCGTTCCTGCTAATGAAGTGATGGGAGTCGCTGCAATACGGCTAGAAATGTGGAGTTTGGTTACGCTGTCGAGAGAGTTACTTGACGTTGAACTTGTTTTGCAATGGTGCGCAAGGAGAAGGTTGATTTTCAACAGCCGATTCTGTCAAGCGTGCAACCGTCCATTCACTTATTGTCGCTACTCTCAAGGCATCGACGGTAGGCAGTGGAAATGTAGTGGTTGTGGTGTGAGGAAATCGGTGAGGAAAGATTCTTTTTTCAAGAGGAGCCACCTTTCTTTGGAGCAAATTGTTTTAATGGTTTACTGCTGGTGCCTGGACATGCCACAGTCACTGATGCAGCGTGAAACAGGCATCAGTAGCCAACATAGTTCTGTGGATTGGTGCAATTTCATGCGTGAAGAGTGCACAACTTGGCTAGAACACCACCCGGTAGAATTGGGCGGCTTCGACAACAACGGTCAACCTGTAATTGTGGAAATAGACGAGAGCAAGTATTTCCACAGAAAGTTCCACCGAGGCCAGTGGCATGAGGGTCACTGGGTTTTTGGAGGGATAGAGCGTTTGAGTAGGAAATGCTTTTTGGTAGAAGTCCCGGATAGGAGAGCTATCACCTTGGAAGAACTTATCGAACGGCATATCCTCCCTGGCACCCACATCATGTCTGACGGATGGGCTGCCTATGGGAATATAACGCGAATTCGACAGGGGATCTACGATCATTCCGTAATTGTCCATCAGAACAACTTTGTGGACCCTAACGATGAAACCGTCCACACCCAAAACGTCGAGAATATGTGGATGAGGGCCAAGAGAAAGTTGAAGAGACAATTTGGCACCAGCCGAGCACTTTTCACAAGCTATCTGGACGAATTCTCCTACCGAAACTTCTACAGCAAGGAGGACCTTTTTGCCAACTTCCTCGTTACACTCTCTGAAAACTATCCGAATTAACTCTCGAGATGGCGTAACCATTAAAAGGCTCTTTTCAGAGCCAAGAAACGGCTCTTTTCAGAGCCCAGAAACGGCTCTTTTCAGAGCCCAGAAACGGCTCTTTTCAGAGCCCAGAAACGGCTCTTTTCAGAGCCCAGAAACGGCTCTTTTCAGAGCCAACAAATCCTTAACGAATAGTAGAGATGCAAGCATTAGCATTTGAGTTTTTTTTAATTATTTTACTGTACCTAGCCATTGGAGGGGGATTTAAAAGAGGGTTTGGCAAAACATATGAGAAAAGAGGCTTCTTCTCCCCCCCGGTCAATTTTTTTCGGGTGAAAAAAACAAAAGAGGTTATGTAGGGAGTGCAGATTTTGTGCTCTGTCCCTGGGCACAGAAGAGCCTAGCTACGCCTCTGTACGGGCCTGAGTACGCCCCGGCGGCTTCCTTCACTTGAAATCACGCAGCAGTGTTCAGTGGTTCAACGTGTGCACGTGCATGCAATTATTAATTATGACTAAGCAAGACCGCGAGAGACTTCAGCGACCTCCACCACCACAGGGGGTCGAGGAGATTTCATTTTTATTATAATGATTTGATGTTATTTTTTATTTATTTCTTACTTTATTTTTGTAATTTTAGATATTGAATTAATGAAAATAAACTTATCATAGATAAGTTTCCACTGACCGCTAGATTTTTTTAAAATAAATTATTTAATATTTAATTTATTTGCATATATATTATTCATCAATTTATTTTCAACGTTTCAAATTTATTCGTTGTTTTATTATTTTATTTGAATATTAACTCATCCTTGCTTTTCATCCCTTGAATTGTATTACTACGCGTGTCAACACTGCCTTTGGATATTTTTGCTTAAAGTCGGTTTTTAGTAAGTTTTTCTGTAAAATACTTGTTCGTAATATGTTTTGATAATGTTCTATGGTTATTCTATTACACCGTTTTTTAAACCGATTTTTTTTCGAAATCGGTTCAGGACGCTATACTGCAGGATTACCTTTTTAATTTTAGTCTCTACGTTAGTTTTGCTTTTTTCCGCATTTTCAACACATTGCACCGGAGATATTATCGCTCACCATGAGTAGAATCAAATACAGCACTTCACAGTTACTCGACATTGGTTCCGCCGCAGCGCTTCGTGTCACAAAGACATTACGCAACACACTCTTCAAAAACAATATCTGGAAGCCAAAATCCAACAAAAGGACGATGCTCGCCGAATCTCGTGGAATTTCACGCTCGCTCAAAATGGGTGTGCTAAACACACGCTCTGCCGTACGCAAAGCGCCCTTGCTTCACGACACTATCTTTGACGAATATCTCGACTTCCTCTGCTTAAGTGAAACCTGGATAACATCTGATGCCCCAGAGGTAATCAAGCTAGATGTGGCTCCACCTGGATTTTCCGTCATCCACAAACACCGAGGATCGTATGAGGACAAAAGAGGTGGAGGGCTTGCCATCATTCACTGCAACAACCTCCTCTGCTCCCAGGTACCCACGGATCCAACGCATGAATTCGAACATCTGGTAGCATTTGTTTTATTTCAAATTAATTTGGTAGAATAAGGTAGAATAAAATTCAAATTTCAATCGCTGAACCTGTTTTTTTGCGTAAAGCTCATTTTGAGGGTCAAAACACTGGCACGCGCAACTTATGTAAACAACAAATTTATACAGTGCCCCCCCCCCCCAAAAGTTCTTGGGCCCCCACTTCTAAATTCCTGGTTACGGCCCTGGTAATATATATAGACTAGCGGGGTTACCCGGCGTTGCTCTAGCTCCCGTTTAATTCCCCGTTAGAATAAAAACTATTTAAAAACAAGTAAAACAATCTTAAAAAAACATTTCAAGTTATTAAAACACACTTTTGGTAAATTCTTCAAATATTAGGTAAAAATACTTCAATTTAGTCACAAACACATGTTCGAAATTTATAAAATAATGAAAAGTATTTTTGCAGTTTTAAAATTACAACATAGCTATTAAATTAAAAAAAAACTCAAAACATCATATAGTGAAGTTAATATAAAGGATTAATAATTTAAAATATCATATTTAACAAACAATTTTAAACAGAAAGCGTTTTCAACAACCGCAAAGAAACAATTTTGGTTGAATCAAATCCAAAACATGTTGGTTTACAGTGAAAATCGAAGGAGTTCAAAAAATTTAATTAAAAATCAAAGACATGAATTCAGCTACAAATAAACTAGAATTGTTGTCAGTTGCAAGCCCGTCTACAGTAATTGTGCTTGCTTAAATATCACAACATGCAATAGCAAAATTTTCTTTCAAGAAGACAATACTCAACTATTTACACAAATTAAAACATTCTAGTAATTTAGAAATAAATTTCAAATATTATTATTCAACTTTTTTTAAATTATAATGTTATTTAAGATTTTATTTTTTTTCATTAATTTATTTTATGTGTTATTTGAAATGTTTTCAATAAATCTAGAAATTAAATAGAATGTAAAATCAATGACAAAAAATTATATGCAATGCATTTTAACAATTTTATATTATGGGAAGTACTTCATAATTTAAAAAACAAAAATTTTAAATTACTTATAAAAATAAATTAGTGCAAAACCGTCTAATAAAGTTATTACGTAATTGTACACTGTCAGTCCTAGAGTTCAAAAAAGTTTCAGCTTGATTGGAAGACGGGAAGATAGTTAAATTTCACTTTAAAGGTTTGCAAACTTTTAAGCAAGCAGGCAAGCAAACAATCAAGACCGGCAGTAAAGTTACTATAAGAAATATAATGAAAAAATTTATAAATTACTGAATGAAACAAGCACACTGTAACAATCTACTATGTAATTTTTCTCAATATATGTAAAAAAAAACAAGATAAACAGCAGTTTAAATCACACACAAAACGGCAGGTACAAAGAAAAGGCAAAAAGCAACTCAACTCACTTTAGTTTTCCTGAGAAATTAACTTTTCAGAAACTTGTCGATACTATAATTACGGAGCCAGTCAAGTTTTCAAGTGTTTCGCCAGTGAACGTCTACACAACCACCTTGCAAATGATGTTTTCAAGTTAAACCCGGATACAGAGAAAGAGAAAATCCTGAAATATAATTGCATGTTAATAGGAGTGCTGTAATAATTAGGCTAACAGAAGAAGCTGCAAAACAGGATGAGAAAGAAAGAGAGGAAAAAACAGAGCTCTCTCAAAGAGAGAGAAAGAGAGAGACAGACAAAGAGACCGTTTTATAGCAGAGTTTAATTTTTGTATAATTCTTTTCTAAAAGTTTTTTTCCAATAAAATTATTTATACAGAACCACCTTGCAAATGGAGTTTTCCAGTTTGTCATAAACCCAGATACAGAAAATGGGAAAACCCTGACATATAATTTCATGCTACTATGAGTAATGAGAAAATTAGGCTAGCTGAAGAGGATGTGCAGCAAGTTGAAAAAGAAAGAAAGAAAGAAAAAAGAAAGAGAAAAAAACAGAGAGAGAAATAAAAAAAGAGAGAGGCACACACAAAAAGAAAATTAAAGAAATCTTTTCATAACTCGTGTAAGTTCTGTATAATTCTTCCACATTCATCATTTTTTGATGTTGTATTTATTCTCAAATGTTGTATTAAATCACAAACTTTCTCTGTGTGGCAGTCGCTTCTACAAAACTGTTAGCTGTTAGCTTTCTTTGTCTCTCTCTCTCTCTCTCTCTCTCTCTCTCTCTCTCTCTCTCTCTCTCTCTCTCTCTCTCTCTCTCTTTCTCTCTCTCTCTATCTCTTTCTCTCTATCTCTCTCTCATTCCCACGTGATTGTCAGGCCGTGTTGTCTTCCAGATTTGAAAAACTCTTTGTTCAAATATCAAATTCCAAATTGTTGTATCTCCTAATACTAATACTCCTAAGGACTTCATGTTTGAGATTGTCGGATTTAATTCTAATAAACTTTAAACTTTGAAGATGATGTTATTATTTGTTTTGGCAGCTTGAAAAAATAATTGTATCTACATGTATCAATAAATAGATCCAATTAAAAATACGTGTTTGTGAATGAATATTGTATTTAGCACGAACAACTAGCGATCAGAAAAGAAAATATGTATAATAATCACCAAGAATAATGTAAACCCAAAATATACAAGTTGTCAATTGAACGTTTTAAAATAAAACACCAAAAAAACTAATATAATATTATTTATTTGCAGTAAACATATAATATTTTTTTAAAAAAAATTATAGAGAAAATCATAATTCTTCTATTTTAATTTTTTGGCAAAATCAACAAAATGACAAGCAACACTTTCAATATAAACATAAAGGAAATGATGGGCGCAAACTCTAAGTCTCTATGCCCATATCTACAATTATATTAAATATTGTTCATATATATGTTCTGTAAATAAATGTATGTAAATATTGGTAATCCTGCAGTATAGCGTCCTGAACCGATTTCGATGAAAAAACAGTTTAAAAAACTGTTTAATAGAATAACCATAGAACATTATCAAATCATATTACGAACAAGTATTTTACAGAAAAACTTACTAAAAACCGACTTTAAGCAAAAATATCCAAAGGCAATGTTGACACGCGGAATAATACAATTCAAGGAATGAAAAGCAAGGAAGAGTTAATATTCAAATAAAATAACATGATAAATACATTTTAAAAAGTTACAAATAAATTTTTAATTATTTAAATTTTAAAAATCAGAGCGCTGAGTGGAAATTTATCTATGACTAGCGGAGGATCCAGCGTTGCCCGGGGGTTTTCCATCATTTTTCTCTCGCTCCCGTTTCTTTCCCCGCTAGCTTTCTCGCTCCCGATCGTTTTCCCGCTCCCGATCGCCTTCCTGTTCCCGGCCGCATTCCCGCTCCAGATTGCTCTTCTCTTCCTGGTCGCTTTCTCGCTCGCTCTCCAAACGATTCTGCTAGCCACATGACCTCTAAAACTCAAAATTTCTGCTCCAAGAAATATGATAGAAACCGTACCAAAGACAGCCAAGTCGCCAAGTACTTTTACTTTGATATTATTTTAATTTTTCTTGGTGTTCTGTTGCTAATTTATTGTTTTCAATGTTTTTTTAATTTTTCTTAAGGCATATTGACATAAAACGACGCATTTAAAGAAACGGTTTTAGACATGGAGCGGGTTACACAACTCGTACTTCTAAAGCAAACTAATATTTTTCAATTTTTTACTTCCAAAATTTTTTATATTTTTTTCCCTAAATTGTCTATTTTTATTTTAAATGTGTTTAATTTTTATTACCTTTATTCCTACTGTTCACTTCTATCGCTATTGACAAATAG
Source organism: Erpobdella octoculata (assembly GCA_963978895.1). NCBI lineage: Eukaryota > Metazoa > Annelida > Clitellata > Hirudinida > Erpobdellidae > Erpobdella > Erpobdella octoculata. Next base: position 42,613,239 of record OZ022240.1, on the reverse strand, counting down.
ATCTTCATCGGGAACTACGTTAACTTCGGGAGTAATTTATAAATGTTCTAAAGTGCTATAATTTTTGTTTTTTTTTCAGTTATTTATGCTGTAATTAGTCTTTATTTCCCTTATTTATGTTTTAAATATCATTTACGTTAAAAAACCGGCCATTTTTCATCGAAATCGGTTCAGGACGCTATACTGCAGGATTACCGAAGTTGAATTACAAATTCAGTTAAAGGAAAGAAACTGTTTAATTGACGATTTAGAGTCTTTTGGTGTCATGAATATTCATTATTTGTATTAAAATCTATTTTTTGGTACGACAGCGGAGACTAAACTCCGGTTTGTAAGAAACAGAAACGTCGATTTCTTACAGTTAAAAATAGTTGATATGAGCTTTATTTTAATTTAACGCGATATCCTACATAAAAAATATACAATTGTAATTTACCGATAACACAGGCGACGTTAAATAGACATAAATAGACCATCGAACTAGAGACTACGCAAATAAAATTCAATGTCAACAGGTTTTATAAAAAACAAATTGTTAATTTTTATAAAGTTAAAAATTTATTTTGTACATAGAAAAAAAAATTTTCTATTAAAAAATATTTTATTAAGTTACTATACGGTTGTAACTCTCAGTTCTTCGTTTCGGATCTCCGGTCTACTAGGCTGCCTAAACGAGAGGCGGGCCGATATACTTATTCTATATATATGGTGAGTAAGCTAGATACAGCAGACTATTGAAAACACACAGCAGCTACAAATATAAATTATGAAAATAATAGTGTATACTGTTCTGCTTTAGTGGTTTACAATACAGTACAGCTGTTTTTAACATTTAATATTGACGTCCAGAAAAATAAAATAAAGCTCATTTCAACTACTTTTAGCTATAAGAAATCGACGTTTCTGTTTCTTTTTTTTTCTTTCACAACGCCTTTTCCAATACTTAAGTCTTCCTCGAAGGCGAGAAAGGGCATTTGCAGAAGCAGCCATTTATAGCCGCCTATCCTCTTAGAGCAATGCAAGTGAACTCCTTGCTTAAGGGAGTTGCGCTTGTGTTATACACCGGAGCTTAGTTTCCGCTGTCGTACCAAAAATAGATTTTAATACAAAAACAAGGAGGGCATCTCACTCAAAACCTGCTTATCTCCGATATACTTATTCTATATATATGTTGCTCACTAACTTTTACTGGCTGGTTCAAGAAGTAAGAGTTTAGACAAATGATATTTTTGACAAACTGTAATAAGCAATATTGTGTTTGGAAGCTGTAACTTGATTGTACTGCCAACAAAATATTGATTTGGTTAGCTGATTTGATTTAAAAATCTACTGATTAGATTTTTTAGTGGGTGATACATTCTTAAGAGAATACAAATTTTGCAATAATTAAATAATTATTATAAAAATTGAAAGAAGACCTATTATTTATTGCATTATTAGAAAAATATTTAGTGGTTCTTCAATTTCAATACTTTCTATACTTTTGTTATATATATGAGTTTTGAGTTTTGTTTATTATCAGAACCAAAAATATATAAAAAAAAAAGTCTATAGAATCAAGCCATAAAAAAATTAATGTCTGAAAGTTATATTTTTGATGAAGAGGAGCTACATCAGGCTCCTCTATACTGACAGAAGCTGGAGGACTCGCGACTCCTAAGAGATGCGGTCCTTGAAAGCGTTTACTGTCGGGGCGTCAATTGTGTATTGCGTAAGCGCATTCCATGGAGCGACAATCCGGTTTGTGAAAAAATTGTATCGCTCTTCGCAACCTCTGACATACTGGCGCTCTAATTTGCAGTTGTGGCCACGCAGGTGGTATGCCGTGTGGCCGGCTGCTCGAGTTTGCGGAACGGAAAAGCTGACGTCGTCGATGTTGTGGGCGATTTTGAACTGCTCGATCAGGTCACCTCTCGAACGGCGGTCTTGTAGCGTTGTGATCCTAAGCTGTTGCAGACGATGTTCATAGGGCTGATGTTTTAGTGTTGCAATGATTTTTGTTGCCCGACGTTGGACCTGCTCAAGAAGGTTAATATCGCCCTTTTGATAAGGCGACCAAGATTGAACAGCAAATTCAAGATGTGGGCGGACGTAGGAGAGGTAAAGTGTACGCCACAGTATGAGGCTGCGGCTGCGGAAAGCTTTTCTGAGTCGGCTGAGCATATGATTGGCTGATGACGCTGCTTTTTCGACCTGTGCTCGGACCTTTAGATCATCTGAGACGAGAACACCAAGATCACGTTCGACTTTTGTGACTTCGAGTGGTCGCCGCGTGCCGTCAATATGTCTCATAGAGTATTGGTGGGTTATTCTGTGTGAGCGACCGACATGCATGATTTTGCATTTCTCGACATTGAAGTGCATTAGCCAAGTGAATGACCACTCAACTGCACGGTCAATGTCAGCCTGGAGGGATAAAATGTCGGAAGCTGACTTGATGATGCCAATGATTTTGCTGTCGTCCGCGTACATTTTGATTTGGTGTGTGATAGTGTCCGGTAAGTCGTTAATATATAACACAAAAAGTAGTGGACCAAGAACAGAGCCTTGAGGAACGCCACTTGTCACATTCTTCCACTCGGACTCGCAGCCTTCAATCAAAACGCGCTGCTTCCTATCATTCAGCCACGCTTCGATCCATGTGAGTAGCATACCACGGATGCCGTAAGCTTTTAGTTTATGCAGTAGGCGTTTGTGAGGTACTCTGTCGAATGCTTTGGCAAAATCTGTATATACTACGTCAGCCACATAGCCGCAATGAACAGCTTCAGTGAGTATGTCGCGAGTTTCAAGTAGATTTGTCAAGCAGCTTTTTTTCTTGAGAAAACCATGTTGATGTTTGCTGATTAAGCCGTTGACGACGCAGTGCTGCATGATGTGTTCATGTAGAATGCCTTCCATTACTTTACAGGGCACAGGAGTGAGAGAGACAGGCCTGTAGTTAGAAGGCTTGAGCTTGCTGCCTTTTTTGAAGATAGGGGAAACATTTGATTTTCTCCATGTGTCCGGTATAACTCCGGACATGAAGGAGCGCTTGTAGATGAGAGCCAAGGGTGTGGCAAAGGCAGCTGCGCAATTGCTGAGAACGCGTGGGTGCAAACCGTCAAGACCCATCGATTTAGTTTTGTCTAAGCTGTGGAGTCTTTTTTGAAGAATAGCTGCAGAAAAACAACTTTCATTTACATCGCAGATTGATTCGGTGCGATCTGTAAAAGCAGGCATGTAACCCTCAGGTTCGATGACAAAAACAGATTGAAAATAGTCATTGAGGGAAGAACAGATTTTTTCACGGTCCGCAGTTATGGTGCCGTCGGCTGTCTGAATAGAGTTGATGTCGTCTTTGACAAACTGCTTGCTACGGACATGTGAATGAAGAAGTTTTGGATTGGATTTGGAAGCGCTGACTAGTTGTTCCTCATACATGAGAATTGCCGACTTGACTGTTTTAGCTACACGCTTGCAAGCCTCTCGATGAGATTCTCGTAGAATAACTGCAGAGTCGCGCCCCGATGCGATGTATTTAGCCCAGACCTCGCGCTTGACTCTAGCTGCTTTTATAACTTCGGGTGTTACCCAAGGTTCTTTTTTCCGGACAAATGGAGTTGTTGTAGATGGGATGTGTAGTGCAACCGCTTCGTTGTATCGGTCGATAAGAAGCTGATAAGTGTCAGGTACTGAAAGGCCATCAAATAAGTTTTCCCAGTCGGTGTTTGAAATACGAGAAGACAGCGCATTGTAGTCAGCTTTGCTCCATATAAAACGTTTGTGCGACGGAGAAACACGTGAATTGTTCAGACCGGCCACAGCGAACCGACCGGTTATAAAGCAATGGGATTGGCCCATGGGCGTGTATCCAAGTGAGTCAGCTTCAAGTATCTCGATAGCTCGGTCGGGGTCGTTGGTAATAATGAGGTCAAGAGTGCTGCTAGGTGTAACGTAACGATTACAGCGGTACGTGGGAAACGTGACAAGCTGTGTAAGGTGCCAGTCGTTGAGGCACTCTTGAAATCTAATGTCACTAGGATGTTCGTTACCTATATGGGCAACTGTTGCCACGCCACCACCCACGTCGATTGGAGCATATTTTGTGTGAGAGAAATTAAAATCGCCATAGAGCAACATAAATGAGCAGCTCAAGGCGGAAAGTGAGCTACGAGCTGTTGTGACTGAAGCAATACATTGCGTGAGATAGTCGTCGTTCAAGTCATGAGGGCGATATAAACAACCAACGAGGAAAGTTTCTCCACCGAAACAAATGACTCGCCAGACTTGTTCAATAGCTGGAGAGTTGAGCTGAGGAATGCCAGTCTCACTGGTCACAACTTTATCCACAACGTAAATCGCAACACCTCCTCCAGCGCTCCTCTCTCTGTCTTTACGGTGCAGTTGATAGCCAGCTATGGAGGTGTCTGAGGATTCGTTAAACCATGTTTCCACAAAAAACATGGCATGTGGTCTAAGCGATTGGTCGAGGGCTGCTATTCTTGCTGTTAGCACATCGCGTTTATCTTTATTGAGCGAGCATGGGTTGTTGGACCAAAACCGAAAGTGATTTAGAGACGAGGTAGGTGAAGAGGATTTGAGCTGGCTTTTCTTGTTGGGGTGACGCATTCTCTGTGGCTTTTGCAAGAGTGAATTATTGGGCCTTCTTGAATTTGTGCAGTTGATTGCCACGGATGCCGTATCGAAAGGGCGAATCATTACCAAGTTGAGCATTGAGTTTGTTTCTTTCTTGCCTCAACTGGTAGTCTAATTGTCTTTCTGCCTCTGTTAAATCCGGGCTGATATAAACGGCCTTGTACGTACTGTTGCTTCTCAAACCTTTAGCTGCCAAGAGGGTCGGGTTTCTGAGACTTGCATCAGTTAGTTCCACGAGGATTGGGCCCGGTTTTGCTTGATCTTTGGATCTTAATCTCTTTATGCATACTGGTTTTACATCAGACTTGCCGATTGAACAAAAAAGATCTTTTACAAACTTTTCGTCTTCAGATCTTTTGTCAACTTGCACTGCACACGACGGTTCCGGAACTCCGTAAACGATAACATTTTTTTTCCTTTTCTCTCTATCATTCAGTTCATTCATGGAAGCATTCACAACTACTAACTGCGCAGCTGGCTGTTTTGATTTTCCGCCACCTGATTTAACTACCTGAACCCAATCGTTACCGATAGTCGGAGGTTGCAATGATGATTTTGCTGCTGTTAATTCGGTGGTCAGCTTCTTGATTACAGTTAAATTGTCTTTATCTTTGGTCTCTAGGAGCGTGACTCGCTCGGACAGCGATAAAACCAGAGAAGAAATCTTGCCGCACCACTCATGAAGAACTTTTGAGGATAATGAGTGGTTACCTTGTCCGAGACTCGGCCAGTTTTTTTCCAACAGAAATTCTGTATCCATGTTGAATATGTTGATGCGTAAAATAATCCGTTTAAATTAACGCTCTAACTAACACGTGCAAGGATTAATCTAGTATTGTAATAGGATTAAGCAATTATCACTAGAACAAAGTATAATGCTAAAAACTATTGTCTTATGTAATGGGATTAGTGATAAAGTATTGAAATAGGATTAAGTACAAAACACTAGAAAAAAAGTTATAACGCTTAAACTTATTCTCTTATGTAATAGGATTAGTAATAATAAAACACGTGATAGTGTAAGCAATTAACCACGTGGTTTCGGAAATAAAAATCTACAAGCCAGCAAAAAAAAAAAAGTAACTATAATCAAGAGAGAGAAAACTGCTAGTGCAATAAGAAAACAAAAAGCAACTTAACTCAACTTTATCAAATGAAGTCCTCCTGAGAATAAAACTTTTTAAGAAAATTATCAAAAAGTTTCTAAGTTGAACTTTTTAAGAAAATTATCAAAAATTTTTCTAAGTTGAACTACGGATATATATATATATATATATATATATATATATATATAAATATAGATATATATATATAACAACTTTCGTCTACGTCTCCGACATATAAAAGTTTTTTAACCATTTTTCAAGTTACTGGTAAAGCTGACACACTTATGCCTTTTTTATCCGACTTATTAACATCGATATCTTGTTCGGCTGTTTTTCTTTACAGAATTTTCTTTTTTTGATTCAGGAAAAATCAGTGATTCTATTTTTTGTTTTAGAATAATAAATTCGTCATCAGTGTTTTTTGAGTAGTCTTTTTTTAACTAGGTCAGCTCATGACTTTTTGAATCTAGACGTTTCTGGTTGTTCAGTAAATACGATAAAGTTTAAATTTTTTGTTTGAGTATCATGGCACAATCTTTAACTATGTTTTTCAGTTTGCGTTTAATATTTTTTATTCTATCGTCAACTTCTTTTATTCTATTTTTTTCACAATCAAATTTCAGCAATGCTAATTTACCAAAATCAATCACACAGTATTGAGGCATACTTTTTTGCGTAAATTAAACTACTAGAACAATAACAGCAAAATTAAAAAAAAAATGATTTAAGTAGTTTAATGTCCTTATACATACCTAGTATTTTTGCACATTAGAGCAACTGCAAAAATATGGACTTAAGTAGAATCGCAAGGCTCATCAGAATTTACAGCCAATCAAATTGTGTTATGTAAAATACGTACTGAGCAAGTCCTCAAAAAGTGAATACCTTGAAAGCGGACGTTTAAGACCTATGGACAATTTTGCTGGGCACTGAACCATTTCAGTTTTTTATTGGTTACTGAAAAGTAGACAGATTGTTTATCCAAAACACAACAGACAGCTGACCTAGTTTAATAAGTATATACTTGTGGTGCAATCAAATCAGTAGACTTTGTTCAAGTTTAGAATTTAAAAATGAGTTTTTTGTGGAAAAACTTGTTTTTACGGTTTGCTGGTTTGTTTAAATTTTTAAAAGTAACTTTAATTTTTGCATAAATAATCTGTTTTATAATTGAAATGAAATTAAATGAAAATTTGACAATATTTAACGTGGCGTTAATCAATAATTAGACTTCTAGGACACGGAACAAGTGTGTTTTCAAGTTTCTTCAAAAGCCCTTGAGCTTCGCTGCGGATGTAACAGCAGCTGGCAGGCAATTTCAAATTCTCGGCGACTTCGAACGTTCTATCTCCAGCGCTCTTGAGACAAGTGAGAGGTACGACGAGTGAGGCTGTGGATGAAAAGCTGAGTCTCCTACGTGACTGAAGAGTGCTCAGTGGGACGATTTTAGAAGCTAGATAAGGTGGTGCTAAGCCGTTGAGACACTTGAAGACCAGTAGAGCCACTTTGAAGTTAACTCTGTGCTCGGAGAGCAAGAGATTTAATTTAGTAATCTTATAAATGGAGAATTATTCAAGCTTTGTAAAGTGTTTCATCTGTTCAAAAAAAATTAAAGATGCTCGGATGCTTCCATGTTTGCACAGTTTCTGTTTTGAATGTCTCAGTGTTAAATTTAATGAAAAGCTGTCAAATAAAGAAAACAAATTAAAATGTCCAAAATGTAATATTTTTTTTGAAATACCCAAAGGAGGTTTAAAAAATTTAAAGAAAAATGAATTTATTGAACGTCTCACTGAAACTAATAAAATATTTTGTGGAACTTGCTTAAAAGAAGAAGTTACTAGTTTATGTTTTGAATGCAAATTGTATTTATGTTCATCATGTGTATCTGTTCATAGAAGAATTCCTTTAGCAAGAAATCATGTTTTAGAAAACAGCAATTTTATTACAAAAGAAAATTTTGAAGCATCATATTGCAAATCTTGTCAGAAATGGGTTGATTCAGAAAAACCCTTTGATCATAAATCCTGTGTCTTGAAATCTTTTGCAGAATTTAAAAAAACATTCCACAAAAATTTGGAGCAAGAAATAATTAAAAATTACAACAGCATAGAAACTCTGAAAACAAATTTAAATGCAATTAATACACAAAAACAGTCTGTTGAAAATGAAACTAAAAAATTGAAAATACAAATTCAAGAACATTGCGAAGATCTCAAACTTAAATTTATCAATTATATTGATTCATGCCAAAATGATTTCAATGCCATTATTGATAGAAAAAGCAATGAAATTGATCAAAAGTTGATTTATTATTCAGAAGAATTGTTAAAATTGAGGACAAAAATTGAAGAAAAAATTGAAAAATATAAAAAATGGTCTCAACATTTTAATCCACTAAATCTTATTGAAGCAATAGAAAATGATAATGTTAAATTGTTAGATGAAGATGAAAATAATTCAAGAAGAAATTATGAATTGATTTTAAAGTGTATTAATGAAAAGTTGAATCTATTTTTTAAGCCAGAACCATTGGATACAAAATTTCATTCCTCACAATTTTCAATAGGAAATTTAATGTCAACTAATGAAATTCAGCCTGAGCTTATTAAAACAATTGCCATAACTAATTATATTGACAAAATATCGATTAGCCAAACAAAGGTGTATATCGGGAGTCTCAGAGATGGTTCTTATAAAATTGAAGTTTATTGCAAAACAACATATGAATACCTTTTTTCTGTTGATTTAAATATAAAAACCTTGTACACTGCAAAAGTAGAATTAGTTGATAATTTATTTTGCGTGTTAAACGAGTCTTTACTGGAAATTTATAATCTTGAAAAACAGAAAGACAGTCCTGATTGGAAAAAAACTATAAAGCTCGAGTTTAAAGGAAATAGAATTGCCGGTTCATCGGATAAGAAATTGTTTGTTTTAGAAAATAAAAAATTATTTGAAATCACATTGAATGGCGAAATTGCACGTGTCATTGTATTCTCCGAGTATATAGAATCCATCATTGGCTTGAAAAAATATCACTTTGCAATTTCAAATCGTTTAGGACTTTGTTTAATAAACTGCCAAGGAGAAGTTATTGAAAAAGTTGATTTAAAACCAGGCTTCCCTGAACATAAACTGACAACAGACAACAATTGTAACTTATTTGTTGGTGACTCTTATTACAAAAATATTCATGTATATGATTTTAATTTAAATTTGTTAAAATCTTTTAATGCTCAATGTCGACCGAAAAATGTTTGTTTTGATTCAACAACGAATCGTTTATTAGTGGTTGGCGTAGAACAAAAATCTTTTATCATAAATGTTTTCCAATTGTGATGTACATTTATTTGTAACTAGCTGGATTATCCAGTATTGCTTGGGTTTTTTTTACAGGTTTTTCGTTTGTTGGTTTTTGTCAAAAATTTATTTATCGATGGTTGGTATAAAAGATACTTATTTGTTAAACACTTTTCACTTGTGACGTTTTTACTTTCTGATTATATTGAACTCATTTTTGCTTGATTTTTATAATTATATTTGTTTTCTTGATTTAGTAAAAACGTGATTTAGTTATAATTTCAAACAAATCAAAATTAATTTAAATAATAATTCAGTAAATACATTTTACAGATAATAATTAATAATAGTGTTAAAAAATTAATATTTATGCAACTCACCTTTTAAACGGTAATAACACACGTGTATTTGAATAATATTTCTTTTGAATGATAAACACGTTTATTTAAATAATGGAAACTGAGAATTAATTTTATTCAGATTATTATTAAGATAAAAATTAAAATATGTGACCCATGATAGTCGAAAAAGGTTTTAATTTCCGCAGGCCGGTCAAGGCCGTGATTTTAGCGTCTTCAGACGGGCCGGGCCAAACCTTAAGTCAAGATGGGACAGACCAAGAATGCTCGCAAAATTCATAGAAATTGTAGGCCTGTAAAAACAGACCCAAATTAAAAAAACGGGCCGGGCCTGGAATTTTGGCTTATAAAACGGACTGCAGTACCTACTCTATTACTATATGATGCACGGTTCAAAATCTCTAATTTCAAGCGAGCGAAGCTGCTCTGGTATTAAAATATATAAAGAAGTTTGTTTAAATTGGTAATTTCGTTAAATCGGCTTTACGATCCTGTTAAGATAGTTTACTAATTAAAAGAGAGAGAAGACCAAAAAAATTAATTTAATTAGTTTGTCCAAATTTTACGTAAAAATTTAATTGCCGATGAGTAGGAAAACTTGTAAAAAATTGCACTTTTTTCTAAACGGTAATTTTAAATCATCAAGTTAAAAAATGTTGAAAAGTGTAGTTGAATAAGTGTTCCCAGTAAATTATTTGTCGTCATCAGAATCAATTGAAACGATATGCTCTCTACATAAAAGACAAACATTCAATTCAATAAAAACATTCCAGTCATCTACTTCAAACGTTTGACTCATAGAAAAAAGGAAATCTAACGTAAAATAATGTTTATTTCAATTTGTAATTAAAATAAAAAAATAAAACTTGAAAAAATTGTTAAAAAAATAAAACTAACCTGAATTACAATTAAACGCTATTAAATAAGATATTCTTTGTTTTACATGAAAAATTATTGAATATAAATACATTTTTCAATGTGTTATAAACAGTTAAATAACAAAAATACAAATGACTTCTTGTTTATGAACCTGAATGGTAGTGGATCATTTCAATTTCATTAGAAACAATGAACCTTGGACAAATAATCTAAAAAAAATATATTTTGAATTAATTTTTTTTCAATTTAAATTTTCATTTAACCCCATCAAACATTTTTTTTCATATTAGTCAATCAAGTTGTTAGTATTGCAATGACACGTTTTTGAATCTTATTTTGAAATGACTAATGAGATGAACAAATACCGTTGAATAATCATTACTGGGATCAAAAACCAGTTACTAATGGACAAATTTTTTACAATTTTTACCGTTGCTGCAGTAAATACAATTAAAATTTACTCAACAAAATAAAACGGTTGAATTAATATTTTTGTTGTCCTATTCTGGTTGCTATTTTACACCAATAAGTTCCTGCACTTTCTTCTCTTGCATGAAGTATTGTGATATTACAAAATTGTGTTCCTCGTTGACAAAAAGCTTTGTAATTTCTCCATGATTTGTATTCATTCATACTATAAATAACAATTTCTGTATTTGTTCCATATTGTTTATAACTCCACGTCAATCTTCTAACATTGGTGTCATTTAATCTCTATGATAACTCTTTTGATTTTCTTAAAGATTTATTATCTCTATGTTTTTTGAATATTTCACTTTTAGCAAGTAAAAAAAAACAAAAATAAACAAAATGATGTAAAATAAATTTAGGTTTATTTTGTATATTTTTATTACTAGAATAATTTTATTTTTTTTAAGTTGACTCAAATATTTACCAATTATATAAATTTAACTATCGTTTCTTAACATCACCTTCATTAACAGTACTTTCACTTTTTGTTATGGACGATATAAACAACCAGAAAAAGTACCACAACAACATTTAAAAATATATTCCTATCGGTAACGTCAAATGTTTTCAAAAGACGTTCAACATAAAAGTAACAATAGGAAGTTGCTTCAAAAATTTTAAAAGGTCACTTGAATAAAGTTTTTTTTTTATCTCAAACGGCTGCTACTTTAAACATAATTTATGATAATGAGAATAAATTAATATTACCTGTGTGCCATTGTGACAGTGTCGGTGAGCTGAATTCAGTGGTGTAGCGTAAAAAGGGATGTGAGTGCGGATGACTCCAAGTGGGACAAATATCGGTGGCAAAGTTAGGTTGTCTAACGAAAGCGGAGTTGTTGGTAATGTGGTAAAGCATTCGCCAGTCGGCCTGAGGTCGGCGGTTCAAATCTCACCGGCGTCACCAGCGTCTGTGTTGGGTATTTAAAGGCAGGCACCTTAAAAATCTACCGCTAGTTATTTAGGAGAGACTTTGGTGCGATGCGTTCTAGTAGCTCTCTAAAGCAAGGAAATAGCCATTACGTGATTCTATTTATTAGATACATCATAAATTAAATTAGAAAAATATTTCAAGTTCTTAAAACAAAATTTTGGAAAAATTTTCAAATATTAACTAAAAATACTTCAATTTTGTCACAAACAATTATTTGAAATTTATAAAATAATGAAAAGTTTTTTTGCAGTTTTAAAATTACAGTTTTAATGTATTGTTATAGTTTATTTTGTTTTTTACAAAACAAAACAAATTTTTAGTTTTTAAAACTAAACAAAACAAACATAGCTATTAAATTTACAAAAACTCAAAACATCATATAGTGAAGTTAATATAAAGGATTAATAACTCAAAATATCATATAGTGAAGTTAGTATAAAGTATTAATAACTCAAAATATCTTATTTAACAAACAATTTTAAACAGCAAGCGTTTTCAACAACCACAAACAAACAATTTTTGTTGAATCAAATCCAAAACATGTTGGTTTACAGTGAAAATCGAAGGAGTTCAAAAAATTTAATTGAAAATCAAAGACATGAATTCAGCTACAAATAATCTAGAATTGTTGTTAGTTGCCAGTCCGTATACAGTAATTGCGTTTGCTTATATATCACAACATGCAATAGCAAAATTTTCTTTCAAGAAGACAATACTCAACTATTTACACAAATTCAAACATTCTAGTAATTTACAAATAAATTTCAATTATTATTATTCAACTTTTTTGAATTATAATGCTATTTAAGATTCTAATCATTTTATTTTATGTGTTATTTAAAATGTTTTCAATAAATCTAAAAATTAAATAAAATGTAAAATCAATGAAAAAAAATTATATGCAATGCATTTTAAAAGATGGGAAGTACTTCATAATTTAAAAAAACAAACATTTAAAATTATTTATAAAGAGAAATTTAAAGAAACGTTATTTTTGCAATAAAATTTTAATTTATCAATCAAATTTGTTTGTAATCATTTAAACTATTCTGTATAGCTATATATTTTATTTTGTAACATGAACATGTAAACAACCAAAAAATTCAATTTAATTACTGTTTAAATATACAAAAAAATCTAAACGTTACAATTGGAAAACGTTCAATAGGGTAATAGCTCCACCACTAAGCACCAAACCACGATTTGTCGATAAAACAACCAAAAAATACGAATTAATTACTGTTTAAATATACAAGAATTGAAAACGTTACAATTGGAAAACTTTTAATAAACAAATATCTCCAAAACCACCACTAAGCCCCAAACCACGATTTGTTGTTGGTTCAATACCAAACCATGGAAATACACACTGAGCATCAAATGAATTCAAGTAATTTAAATCAAAATCAAAGACATAAATTTTGTTTCCAAGCCAATCAGCTATGAATAAATTGGAATTGTGATCAGTTGTCACTGCATTTAACTCAATTGCGTTCGGTAATAATAATGGATCAAATTCTTTAATGATATTTCCATCGCAGTTGATTAAATAAAGTTTGTCACGACATGATATTGCAAAATTTTCTTTCAAACGATCAACACTTAAATATTGATTACTACTAGAATATTTTTCTGGTATTTTAGAGAGAAATTTAATTCCATCTTCTAGTGTAATTTCAAATATTTTTTTGTCTTTAAAAACGTACAAGTTTTTAACCGTTGAATAAAAATCTTCTGATCCATCTAATTTTTGCTTTATTGTTTTCTTCCATTCAGGACTATTCTTCTGTTTTTCGAGATTGTATATTTCTAATTCTAATGCTAAGTTTACAACACATACAAAATTGTTATATAAATAAAACTGGTATATAGGATGTTCAAACTCAATTGAAAAAAGAAAACCATATGACTTGTTGCAATAAACATCAATTTTTAATATATTTTCACTAAGATATCCAACGTACAATTTTGTTTTGCTAATTGAAAACTTGCTTAAATGATTGTTCATTTTTTTTTTTAGGATAAGTTTTGGTTGAATTTCATGAGTTGGAAATAATCTTCCTATTGAAATTTGTGAGATAAAAATTTGTTCATGCAGCTGAATTGGTTCAAAAAATTTAATTACCGTTTCAATCAAATATTCGGAAAATTTGTGTTTTGTTTCTTTAAAATATTTTTCAACATCATCATCTAACACATCATTTAACAAATTATTTTCAATCAGTTCAATAAATTTGACAAGATTACAATGCTGGAACCAATTTTCATATCCATTCAATTTTTCTTCTAATTTATCTTTAAGTTGTAATACCTCGTTTTTATGCGAATTAAATTGTTTTTCAATTTCATTGTTTTTTTTCGTAATTATTCTTTCATAATCATTTTTGTACAAATCAATCTTTTTTCTCATTTGATTTTTAACATCTTCAAAATGTTTTTGAAGTTGTTTTTTTAAATGTTCAGTTTGACAAGCAGCAGATAACCTTTGTTCTTCAATTGCTTTCAAAATATCCTCTATGATACCTAAGTTGTAGTTCAATTTAGATTGTTTTTTAATTAAATTTTCTACAAATTCTTTTTTAATTTCATAAAACGTTTTGAGTGGACAGGATTTGTGATTAAGAAAGGTTCTACAGTCAACCCATGTCTGACAAGGTTTGCAATATGATGTTTTTATGTCATTATCATTATCTAAATTCATATTTGTCGAAACATGTTTCATTGTAGCTGGAAGATTGTTATGACCGATTGTACATGATGTACACAAAAACAATTTGCAATCAATGCACAAAGAACAAGTATTTTCACGAGAACAACTCCCACAATGTTTATTCGATTCCTTTTTTAAAACAAAGTTATGAAGTTGTATAACATTTTGTTCAATCAAAACATGTTTTTCTTTATCTGGATATTTCGTATGACCGATTGTACATGATGGACACAAACAGATTCCGCAATCAATGCACAAAGAACAAATTTCTTTAAGTGAACAACCCCCACACTCGGTTATCTCTAAAGCAAAGTTATCAGGTGTTAAATAATTTTGTTCATTTCTTTCATATTTAAATTTCAGGTCGGGTATTATTATTATTTCATTTGAGAAAAGTTTTGTATTTAATATATTTGGTTCAAAAGTGATGTTAAAATTTTCTTTGAAACATTCGGAGAACAAACTATGGATTTGGGATGAAAAATTATTATCATCTACAAACATTTTCGTTTCAATAGTTTTTCTAATTTCAGAAATTATAGTTGAATCACAACGTTTGACTACTAATTGACATTTTTCATTCCTTTCTTCTATTTCTTTCAATAACTCTAAAACATTTTTCAGATGCATATTTAACGTTTCTTCAATTTTAAACCATTTCTCATCAATTTCAGTATTGATCTTTTTCTCACATGAATCAATATGTTTAATAAACTGGTTCTTTACTTCTTCACAATGCAGTTGAATTTGTTTTTTTAAGTTTTCAGCTTCTTTAGCAGCATTCAGTTTTTGTTCATTTATTGCATGTAGTTGTTCCATTATAAAATCTATGTTGAGATTTTTTGCATTCAATTCCTGACATGATTTACAATAGCAAGTTGTAATAGTTTCCTCTTTAGTTGAAGTATTTTTTTTTAAAACATGTTTGTACATTGTTGGAATCTTTTCATGAAAAACCAAACACGATGAACACAAATGTATTTGGCAATTTAAGCAAAAATGTGTCGATACTGTTTTCAAACAAATTCCACATTTTCCCATGTTTTGATCTAATGAAAAATCACCTACAATAAGCATTATCATATTTAGTTATAATGTTGTTTAAGTCAAATAAAAGTAAAAGGTGGCTAAAATGATTTCAAACTGAGAGCCAGTTCAAAGCCTGGCTAAAGGAGAAACAACAGTTAAAAAATCAAATTAGAATTCATGACAGGAAGTACTTAGGTGTTTCCTTCATACATTTATTTAAATCTCAAAACACCAAGTGTAGAGGACTATAAACTATTATGAAAAAAGTCACGTTTAGTTTCATAAAGTAAATAACACAAGCTGTTTAAAACATCTGCAACAAGAATAAAACTCAATGCAATCGTTTACGTGTTGACCATGGTATATAACTCAATTTTGACAAACAAAATGACTTTTATCGAAAAGGACTTGCATTTTTATATGGACGACATCGTACCACCTGGTTTTGTTGGGCACATATAGGCTACAACATCAAAACTTTAGTAAAACAAATAGTTATAAAAAATAATGCGACAAACTTTATTTGTTGTATATTAATTAGAAACTTTTATAAAGTACGTTTCCGTAATGTGACCAAGTTATTCAGAAATTCTGCCAGGCTCATAGGAATATCATTTTATATTTTTTAAGGCGCAAAAAAAAACGTTGTTTTTTAAAAAATATATTATTTATGATGTAGACAGTTTCGTTATACAATTAACATATTTCTTGTAATAATTTAATAATTAACACACATTAGCTACCTTTTTTGACAAAAATGATAGTCAGTGTCTCAGCAAATTGTATCAAACAATCCAACTACTTTATTTCAACTCATGCCTCATAACAGCAACATTTTATAAGCGTTTGGTCCATCTAGTTAGTCACTCAACTAGATTTTTAGAATTCAACCGCCATCTAAAAGCAATGCGATCTGTTGTTAATAAAAACGTTTTGACTATATAAATACTTGTGAAAATGCTTCACACAATCATTGCCAAAAACCAACGTCTGTTGACGCAATAATTTCGTCCTGGTTTGACAAAGTTCTGCTGCAATAATCTACAGCTCTATCATTGTCTTCATCAAATTGACTTAACATTGCTTTTATTTTTTATTGCTTGCCTCTGTGTTTAATTTATTTTTCAATTCTTTGAATTTTAATTGTATTCAGAAATTGAATACGACAGGCCTGGTGTCAAACCAAAGATGTGCTTGTTGACAGTATTGGGTAAAATACTTTTCATAAATATTTCAAATACAAAATACAAATACGTTCCACGGATATTTTACACACAATTTACAAATACTTTCTCGATTGTATTTCAAGTCCTGCACTAAATACTATTAAATAAAATTATTTAAAATACAAAATAAAAATTACATTAAAGTATTTTGTGCAAAAATAGTAAAATGCTTTTTAACATTCGATGCTGATACATTATTTTTCCCACACACTCTCTTTCTCTTTCTCTTTCTCTTTCTCTTTCTCTTTCTCTTTCTCTTTCTCTTTCTCTTTCTCTTTCTCTTTCTCTTTCTCTTTCTCTTTCTCTTTCTCTTTCTCTTTCTCTTTCTCTTTCTCTTTCTCTTTCTCTTTCTCTTTCTCTTTCTCTTTCTCTTTCTCTTTCTCTTTCTCTTTCTCTTTCTCTTTCTCTTTCTCTTTCTCTTTCTCTTTCTCTTTCTCTTTCTCTTTCTCTTTCTCTTTCTCTTTCTCTTTCTCTACCCAGCACTGCCTGTTGATTGATATGACTATGATCAATCAAGCGGTGCGCTCTTCTATGTAAGGGGCGCTATAGATTTAGATCTGTTTCCAACAGTAGCAGGATTTCTTTGGGTTTCTGGCGTCGACATTGTAATTTAAAAATCTAATCTCAAAGGTTTTCATGATTGCATCATAAATTTCATTGTTCCAAGTATACTTAAAAATCTGTAAAGCTTCAAATTTATATTAAATAATCAGACTTTCTACTTTTTGCTGCTTCGCCAGCTAAAATTGTTTTTATCAGTTATCTCCGTCTGTAAATCATCAAATTTAAATTAATAAATCAGACTTTCTATTTTTTGCTGCTTCGTCAACCAATTGTTTTTATCAGTTATTTCCGTCGGTGTTATTAAAAATTGAATTTAAAGTGTATCAATCAAATTAAGCTTTTCAATTATTTTGTTTGTCTTTTTGTTTTTTTTTTCAAAGTTATTCCAGCAAACATTGTAGTATGCTTTCGTTTGATACTTTGTTTTCTAAATTCTACTTTGTGATTTTTTACACTAAACCTTTGCGATCAAAAACCTTTCTAGCAGTTATTTTTAAACAGAAATATTACAAAATTGAATAATTTTTAAATTGAAAAATGGTACAACAAAGCAATTAAACCACGTTTTATTTAATTTAGAAACAAAGTTAAAATCAAATCAAATAAACTCAAAATGCTTACTTTTTTTCTGAGTTTTAATCCAATTTAGTGATTTTATAGAAAATTACAAACTCTCGGCAGCTTTTTATTCTTGAATCAATATCTAGTTCCAAAAACCGTTATAACTATTACCAAGGCAGTAGGCGCCGTTTGCCGGGGCAATAAGCCGTAAAATTGCTACTGAGCCGGCGGTTTTGCCAAAACCAATTGATTCTTCGATCAATTGATGAAGAAGTACATATTTTCTAAAGGGTTAGGGGTAGGGATAGGGTTAGGGTTATGGTTAAGGTTAGGGTTAGGGTTTAATTTTAGGTAGACTTACGGCGCGACTGCTGGCTCATTAGCAATTTTACCTATTATTTCCAAAGCTACTGTTTGTGTTTTCAAGTTCCTTAGCAACGGGGGTGCGTTATTTTATTGGCGTATTAATAAAGAGCTGATGTGTAATTAAATTTCTATAGTTAAAACAGTTCACTCAGATTTGAATGTTCTTTGTGTAAGCCAATTTTTTAAAGTTGTAAACCCCGTTAAAACACGAGTTTTGTATAAACAACATTGTACCTAATAAAATCCTATGCAAACCAAAGCCGATTTTTAAATGAACGCAAGGTGGCGCTAGTTTTTCCATAATTTGTTTTATTGAAAAGACCAGAAAAACGATGAATTATGTTTTTTTTTTCATTTTAAGAAAACAAATTGTAAAAAATATCTACGAGAGTTCATTTTTAATTTGTTCAACAACTTAAAGTTTATGTGGTATTTTCTGGTTTTTAAACTTTTTTTGTTATTAACTCTAAGCATTGGGCAATGCAGGATAAGTTGTTTGTTTTCCAAGGAAGCTCATCAATGTGCGAGGTTGTTTTTAAGAAATCCTGTCATTAAAATAATTGCTACTAGTGTTAAAATTCAGATTTATTAATTTACAAATCATTATAAGTATTAAACTGGTTTTTCACTTTTTACAATGAACTTTTTGTTTCAAGTAATTAACTTTTGTATCTGCTTTCAGTTTGTGTTTATTGATTACACACAATGTTTCTTTTATGACATTTGAGTTAAAATGGTTTTCATTCAATTCTTGACATGACTTACAACAGCAATATTTGTTATCTGTTTTGGAATGTGAATTATTTTCTGCTGGAACATGTTTATATATTGTTGGATTATTTTTCTAAACAGACAAACATGACAAATACAGTTTAATTTGGCAATATAGTCATGAAAGTTGGGTTTTCTACTTTTAAACAAATTCCACAAATTTTAAACAAATTCATCATATAAAAACTCTATTAAAATAATGTTATAATTGCAACTAGATAACTTGAATATTGAATAAACCATTAGTTATTCATTCAATGCCTCCTCCATATGGTTTATATCTCCATGTCAATCTTCTAACATTGGTGTCATTTAATCTGCTGATAATTCTTTTGATTTTCCTGATATTTACAAGTACATTTTTTACATTTCAAAGGTGTTATTTAAAACAATAAAAAGACACATTTATTAAACTAAAAAAATTAAATTTAGAAACTTTCTTTAGATATTTGATTTAACTAATTAAGAAAATTAGTAGTTTAGTTTAATAATACGTTAAATGTTAGAACCGCCACTTTTCTTTGATATAAACATTGCAATTAGAAAATAATTGAAATACTAAAAATGTTTTTTGATACCTTCAAAGAACAGAAAATTATAAATCAAAAAAGTAAAACAAAACATAGATGTCATACTACAATTTATTTGATCAACTGATTAAATTTAATTTTTTGAGTTTTTCATTAAGAAACAAATTGTATAAGCTTGTCACTTTTAAAATTTGTTTTTAAACCAAATTTAAACAACACCGAGTTAGTTACTTAATTATGCATTTTTTTCAAGTGAATACAAATATAAACACAAGTTTTCGTGGGCCACAACTTTATTTCAACATGTAGGCCATGTAGTCACTAGTCCGGTACTAACTCGTAGCGCATTCTGCTGAACTTCTGATTAAAACTCTAAAGCGCAATTTTAAAATGATTAGTTGTTGTAAAGTAGTGAGTGCTCAAGTTACAGAATTATTGACAGAAACAACATTTTCTTGATTTTTTTGGAAACAAATTATTTTACAATCTATTATTTATAGTGTTTATCCTGCAAAGCTCTGTGGGATTGTTATTGACTCGGCAATATAAACACCGAAAGTGGTTCGTAATCTTTAACAGTCTTCAAAAACAGATGACAAAAAACATTTAGCTTCTTTTTTCAAACTTTTTCTTTTTAGGACATCTACCAACCGGCCAATAAACTTTTCAATTAAGGATTAAATCAAAACTGTTCAATATTTCCCCCATGGCCTGATTTAAGTGGGTGCTATTGATATTGTTACAAAACTGCCACTACATCAAGAACAGCTACTATAACGACCACGCTACACTTATGAGCTATAGTAAATGATGTAAAACAGCCACTTTATTACATTAGTGGATCTAACTTGAAAGCTTCAGAAAAAAAGTACTGGTCTTTGTTGTCGAAAGATTCAATCTTTTCATATAAAGCAATTGTTTCAATATGCAATAATAGGAAGTTGCTTCAAAAATTTTAAAAGGTTACTTGAATAAAGTTTTTTTTATCTCAAACGGCTGCTACTTTAAACATAATTTATGATAATGAGAATAAATTAATTTTACCTGTGTGCGATTGTGACAATGTCGGTGAGCTGAATTCAGTGGTGAAGCGTAAAAAGGGATGTGAGTGCGGATGACTCCAAGTGGGACAAATATCGGTGGCAAAGTTAGTCTGTCTAACGAAAGCGGAGATGTTAGTAATGTTGTAAAGCATTAGCCTGTCGGCCTGAGGTCGGCGGTTCAAATCTCACCGGCGTCACCAGCGTCTGTGTTGGGTATTTAAAGGCAGGCACCTTAAAAATCTACCGCTAGTTATTTAAGGGAGACTTTGGCGCGATGCGTTCTAGTAGCTCTCTTAAGCAAGGAAAAAGCCATTACGTGATTCTATTTATTAGATACATCCAAAGGAGTCTATGGATACATCATAAATTAAAAGTAATATTTTTAATACAAGTAAAACAATTTTAGAAAAACATTTCAAGTTCTTAAAACAAAATTTTGGAAAATTGTTCAAATATTAACTAAAAATACTTCAATTTAGTCACAAAAAATTATTTGAAATTTATAAAATAATGAAAAGTTTTTTTAGCAGTTTTAAAATTTCAGTTTTATTGTATTATTATAGTTTTTTTGATTTTTTACAAAACAAAAAGTGTTAGTTTTTAAAACTAAACAAAACAAACATAGCTATTAAATTTAAAAAAAACTTAAAACATCATATAGTGAAGTTAATATAAAGGATTAATAACTCAAAATATCATATAATCAAGTTAATATAAAGTTTTAATAACTCAAGACATCTCATAATGAAGTAGTGAAGTTAATATAAAGGATTAATAACTCAAAATATCATATAGTGAAGTTAATATAAAGCATTAATAACTCAAATTATCATATTTAACAAACAATTTTAAACAGAAAGCGTTTTCAACAACCACAAACAAATAATTTTTGTTGAATCAAATTCAAAACATGTTAGTTTACAGTGAAAATCGAAGGAGTTCAAAAAATTTAATTGAAAATCAAAGACATGAAATCAGCTACAAATAAACTAGAATTGTTGTTAGTTGCTAGTCCGTATACAGTAATTTCGCTTGCTTATATATCACAACATGCAATAGCAAAATTTTCTTTCAAGAGGACAATACTCAACTATTTACACAAATTAAAACATTCTAGTAATTTACCAATAAATTTCAAATATTATTATTCAACTTTTTTTAAATTATAATGCTATTTAAGATTTTAATCATTTTACGTTATGTGTTATTTGAAATGTTTTCAATAAATCTAAAACATAAATAGAGTGTAAAATCAATGACAACAAATTATATGCAATGCATTTTAACAATTTTATATGATGGGAAGTACTTCATAATTTAAAAAAAAAAAAAAAATTGAAATTACTTATAAAAAGAAATTTAAAGAAGCGTTATTTTTGCAATAAAATTTTAGTTTATCAATCAAATTTGTTTGTAATCATTTAAATTATTCTGTATAGCTATACATTTTATTTTGTAACATAAACATGTAAACAACCAAAAAATTCTAATTAATTAATGTTTAAATATACAAGAATTGAAAACGTTACAATTGGAAAACTTTTAATAAGCAAATATCTCCACCACTAAGCACCAAACCACGATTTGTCGATGAATCAATACCAAAACATGCAAATTCACATTGAGTATCAAAAGAATTCAAGTAATTTAAATCAAAATCAAAGACATGAATTTGTTTTCCAAGCCAATCAGTTATGAATAAATTGGAATTGTGATCAGTTGTCATTACATTTAGCCCAATTGCGTTCGGTAATAATAAATCTGGATCAATTTCTTTGATGATATTTCCATCCAAGTTGATTAAATAAAGTCTGTCAAGATATGCTATTGCAAAATTTTCTTTCAAGCGATCAACACTTAAATGATGATAACGACTAGAATATTTTTTTGGTACATCAGAGAGAAAATTTATTCCACGTAATTTAGACAAATATTTAATTTCATTTTCTTGTGTAATTTCAAATAATTTTTTGTCTTTAAAAACGTACAAGTTTTTTTCCGTTGAATAAAAATATTCTGATCCATCAAATTTATGCTTTATTGTTTTCTTCCCATCAGGACTGTTTTTCTGTTTTTCAAGATTATATATTTCTAATGCTGACTTGTTTATAAAACATAAAAAATTGTTATATAAATGAAACTCGAATATAGGATGTTCAAACTCAATTGAAGAAAGAAAACCATAGGATTTGTTGCAATAAATATCAATTTTTAATATATTTCTATTATGATATCCAAAATATAATTTTGTTTTGCTAATTGAAAACTTGCTGAATTGATTGTTTAATTTTTTTGTTAGGATGAGTTTTGGTTGAATTTCATTAGTTGGATTTAAATTTCCTATTGAAATTTTTGAGAAAACTTTTGTATTTAATATATTTGATTCAAAAGTGAGGTTCAAATTTTCTTTGAAACATTTGGAGAACAAACTATGGATGTGTGATGAAAAATTATTATCATCTACGAGCATTTTTGTCTTAATAGTTTTTCTAATTTCAGAAATTATAGTTGAATCACAACGTTTGATTTCTGATTGACATTTTTCATTCCTTTCTTCTACTTTTTTCAATAACTTTAAAACATTTTTCAGATGCATATTCAACTGTTCTTCAATTTTAAACAAATTCTCATCAATTTCAGTATTTATATCTTTTTCACATGAATCGATATATTTATTAAACCGTTTCTTTAGTTCTTCACAATGCTGTTGAATTTCTTTTTTTAAATTTTCAGCTTTTTTAGTAGCATTTATTTTTTGTTCATTTATTGCATGCAGTTGTTCCTTTATGACATCTATGTTGAGATTTTTTGCATTCAATTCCTGACAAGATTTGCAACAACATTTTTCAATATTTTCTTCTTTAGTTGAAGTATTTTTTGTTAAAACATGTTTGTATATTGTTGGAATCTTTTCATGAAAAACCAAACACGATGAACACAAATTAATTTGGCAATTTAAGCAAAAATGTGCAGATACTGTTTTCAAACAAATTCCACATTTTTCCATGTTTAGTTTTTTTGGAAGAGCCCTTACAATAAATTTTTTCATGATTAGTTATAATGTTATTTTAGTCAAATGAAAGCAAAAGCTGGCTAAAATGATTTCAAACTCCGTCTCGTTTCCAGGTCAGGAACAGTTTAGAAGAACGACAGGAAGTATGTTTGTGTTTCCACATTTCAGTCTAAAAATTAATCTAGAACATAAACATTTATTTTCATAAAGTAAATAACAAATGCTGTTTAAAAAAATCTGTAACAAAATAAAACTTAATGCAATCGTTTATGTGTTTGTTTGTTGAACATGTTAATTGAATCAATTTTGAAAAAAACAACAAAACGACAATTTGTTTTAAATTGCTGTACATATATTTATATAAATATAAATATATATATATATATATATATATATATTTCCTCAAAACAAACTCGTAAAAACACAAAGGACCATTTAGCAGCAATATACTTTTTTACTATCTTATCTAAATGTCGAAATTTAGTTTTTAAGACAACATTATTCAAAATTAAGGCTAACGCGTTTTTGACAGCCATCAACTGTCATTTTCAGCTCTGAAGATGACAGTTGATGGCTGCTTTGCTGGATGTGTAAGACTTATGGTGCGTAAGTGCATGACAAACAATACACCTGCAAACAAAAAACTCAAAACTTTTGATTCTCATGCTTTTCATGCTTCTTGACTGGACTGGCAGATAACCTTAAGGCAATCAGCATTTTCAAGATAACCTCACTTATCAACAATGAGCTCACAAGACTCCGGGTCGAAACCGCACACTACAAAAGACAGGGCTATCAATACGTGTATAATAAAAAAATAAAGAAACAACGCTTGTCAAAAAATAAAACAAACAATTTGAAAATATTATTTAAGTGGACGTATTAAATTTATATATATATATATATATTAATTTTAAAAAAGATTTTAATCAATGCATTTCTTTTTAAAAATGGCCTAATTGCACCTTAGCAATAAATCGGGAAAGCGACCGGCACCGGGAAAGCGACAATTTGTTTTTAATAAATTATCCAGTTTTGTAGATAAAAAAATGAAACAATAAAATGTTTACTTTCGATAAATAAGCAAGAAAAACGGTTGTTTAAGCAATTTTAAAAATAACAATAATTGTGAACAAAACTAAACTAACAAAATAATTATATTTAATTGGCTCTGATAGTATAATCTCCCAACTTCTTGATCATTGTCTAACTTTTCTGTTATCATCTTATCAAATCCTGAATATGTTTTTACTTCTATTTCTCATTGAAATCTTAAATGAATAGGCTGAGGCGATTTCAACCACAGCCTACCATAATCTAAAATCCTTGACATTGACGCTTTTCTAACGATCAATGCGCTAATCTAATAAACATCACTAAAAATCTTTTATAGACATTATCTTTTTAAATTGAAAACAATCAGGAAATGTGTCAGCCATCACGTCAATGTTTTCTCCAACGCAGCTCTCTTAGCCAAGAAACACCAAGTACTTTGCTTCTTTAGATTTTAAAGACAAAAATGATTACAGCAAAGCAATGATTTCAACAAAGCATGCTATCCTAGCGTTCTGTGCTGAATCAATCATATCAACACTTTCTGACTTTCTGGTTATGAACAATCTTGCAGTCTCTGGCGCTCTCTTTCAACAACCCCCTCCACGCCAAAAAATCAGACAGTTTCTTTTTAAATAATTTATGCAAATTAAATGTGACTTTTGTTACGCAAAAACTTTTCATATCTGTATAGGTCTAGGATGCGATTGGTGGCCATAAATGTTTTTATTGTGAATTTTTCTACTAATATTTGAAAGTTAAATCAATGATCATAACAATTAGTCCAACCGTTTTTGAGTTATAAATGACAACACTAACTTGGATAGTACAACAATTTTTAGCGAACTTAGTTTTTGTACCGATTTTCATCTTTTGATGAAGAAAATTGAGTTTTCGTGTTGCTAATTATAATTTTATTGCGTTTTTTTCCCGCCTATATGGTGTATTTGCTCCTCCCTTTTGAGGTTTTGCTGAATGACTCCACTATCTCCATGATGACATTCTTGAGATGTCACATAAAAATCACTTTTTATTTTATTATCACCAACAAACCGGACCGACACAAGGAGCTCACAAATTAAAACATCCGGTGAAGACAACTACAATTTGTTTTCAATACATTTTGTAGTTTTGTAGATCAAAAAATGAAACATAAAAATTCTTACTTTCAACAAATAAGCAAGAAATACGGTTCTTCAGGCAATTTTTAAAAATATCGGTCGAGCAAAATCAAATTAGTCATTTAATTGCGAACAAAATTTAACTAACAAAATAATTATTTAATTGGCACAGAAAATATAATCTTGCCTCCACATTCCACATACAAGATTCAAAGAAGTCATGCGTGTCTTTATTATTGTTCTTGAGTTAGCTAGTAGTTCTTGCTGCTATAATCTATTTGAAACATAAACAGCTATGAATAAAAGTTTCAAAAAGAACTGCTCATGGTGTTGTATCAGAATTGTGTTCAAGCGTTGTCTCGTATCCAAATAGATATCGTGCACATAAATTATGATTATACAATGTTTATTTATCCGTTAACGAATAGCATGGCATTGTTGACAAATTTCTGCTGTCCTCAAACATTTGATAGTTATCTCAAAATTATATTAATGACAATATTTATATTTTCTTATGATTTGCCCGTAAAATAATTTCAATTATTGACTGCCTTGGCATATTTTTTTATTAAGTTTCAACAAAAATACAACTTTTTTTACGTCCCCCATTCTCATTACGTTTCCTGGCTTGTGCAAGAAAGAGAAACAAAGAGAACGAGAGGAAACTCCTTCAAACTAGTCGTTCTACAGGCACATAAAGACATAAGGAAATACAGTTTTCCCCCAAGAGTGACCAGTTTATGGAACAATTTGAAAGATAAAGTAGTTTGCTCAGAAACAATTAATGATTTTAAAAATAATTTAGATGAGGCGTGGTTGACGAGGAGATATGTATGGTGATTGTACAGCGGTTGATTTGTGACTGAGAGGCAAGAAGGCAATGTGCCTTACGCCTTTCCAGCTCCTTCTTGCTTTCTTGTCCCTGTTTGCTTGTTCTACTGTTCACGCTTACACTTTTTTATTTAATTGCATTTCATTTATTTTCGTTATAAACATAGATAATTATTATTTTTCATTACATTTTTTTAAATTTAAAACTTTAATAGAATGCATTGTCATAAGAAACGAGCATATATTTAAAATTGCAGCTCAATTGGATAACGTGAAGTTAGTTAATTTTTTCTTTCAAGGTTTGCAAACATTCAAGCGAACCAAAGCGGCGGAAAAGTTAATTTAACAAATATAACAAAAAACCTTAAAACCAGGTTTTTTCTCAAATTTCTTTCATTTCCGGACAGCTTTTCATTTGTTGACAAAATTTTTATTTTAAATGACATTTTCTTTAATGTATACATATGAACATCTATAAACTTGTTTTGCACTATAACATGGATAATTATTTTTTTTAATTAGATTTTTTTTAATTCCTCAAATTTTAATAAAATGTATTGTCATGAGGATCAAACCTATTTTTCAAATTTTATCTTGATTAGATAACGGGTGGTTAGTTAATTTTCATTTTCAAGGTTTGCAAACATTCAATCAGGCAAGCCGGCGGTAAAATTAATAAAAGAAACTAGCCGGGTACCCGGCATTGTCCGGGGTTTTAGAGATTTTTCCATCCCTTTTCTCTTATTCCCTTTTTGAAAGTGAATATCTTTTTTAAAAATTAATTGTTTTATAATTCAATTTAGCAATCTTAAAAATGGAAAATTAATCAAGTTTTGTAAAGTGTTTCATCTGTTCAATAAAAATTAAAGATGCTCGGATGCTTCCATGTTTGCACAGTTTCTGTTTTGAATGTCTTAAAAGAAAATTTAATGGAAAAATGTCAAACAAAGAAATCAAATTAAATTGTCCAAAATGTAATATTTGTTTTGATGTACCTAAAGAAAATTTAGAAAATTTAAAGAAAAATGAATTTATTGAATGTCTTACTGAAACTAATAAAATATTCTGTGGAACTAGCTCCAAAGAAGAAGTTATCAGTTTTTGCTTGGAATGCAAGTTGTATTTGTGTTTGTCATGTATATCTGTTCATCAAAAAATTCCTTCAGCAAAAAATCACGTTTTGGCAAAAATAAATTCGATGACAAAAGAAGATTTTGAAGCATCATATTGCAAATCTTGTCAGAAATGGGTTGAATCAGAAAAACCTATTGATCATGAATCTTGCATTTTGACAAGTTTTGCAGAATTTAAAAAAACATTCCACAAAAACTTGGAACAAGAAGTAATTAAAAACTACAGCAACATAAAAATTCTGAAAACAAATTTAAATGCAATTAATACACAAAAACAGTCTGTTGAAAATGAAACTAAAAAATAGAAAATACAAATTCAAGAACATTGCGAAGATCTCAAACTTAAATTTATCAATTTTATTGATTCATGCCAAAATGATTTCAATGCCATTATTAATAGAAAAAGCAATGAAACTGATCAAAAGTTGATTTATTATTCAGAAAAATTGTTAAAACTGAAGACAAAACTTGAAGAAAAAATTGAAAAATATAAAAAATGGTCTCAACACTTTAATCCACTTATTCTTATTGAAGCAATTGAAAATGATAATGTTAAATTTTTAGATGAAGATGAAAATAATTCAAGAAAAAATTATGAATTAATTTTAAAGTGTTTTAATGAAAAGTTGAATCTTGTTTTTAAACCAAAACCGTTGGATACAAAATTTCATTCCTCACAATTTTCAATAGGAAATTTAATGTCAACTGATGAAATTCAACCTGAGCTTATTAAAACAATTGCCATAACTAATAATGTTGAGAAAATATCGATTAGCCAAACAAAGGTGTATATCGGGAGTCTCAGATATGATTCTTTTAAAAAAAGTTTATTGCAAAACAACACATGGATACCTTTTTCCGTTTATTTAAATATAAGAACCTCTTACACCACAAAAACCGAGTTAGTTGATAATTTATTTTGCGTGTTAAACGATTCTTTACTGGATGTTTATAATCTTGAAAAACAGAAAGACAGTCCTGATTGGAAAAAAACTATAAAACTCGAGTTTAAAGGAGATAGTTCATCGGATAAGAAATTGTTTGTTTTTGAAAATAAAAAAATAATTGAAATCACATTGAATGGCAAAATTGTACGTGTCATTATAGTCCCCGAGAATACATTTTCCATTATTGGCTTGAAAAAATTTCACTTTGCATATTTAAATCATTTAGGACTTCGTATAATAAACTGCAAAGGAGATATCATAAAACAAGTTAATTTAAAATATACCCTCCGTAGACTGACAACAGACAACAATTGTAACTTATTTGTTGTTGCCTCTTATGAAAAAAATCTTCATGTATATGATTTTATTTTAAATTTTGTAAAATCGTTTAATGCTCAATGTCATCCAAATGATGTTTGTTTTGATTCAACAACAAATTTTTTATTAGTAGCTGGCGTAGAAGAACAATCTTATATCATGAATGTTTTCCAATTGTGATGTATATTTATTTATAACTAGCTCTGTTACCAGTGTAACTTGGGTTTTTACAGGATTTTCGTTTCGTTTTTGTCCATAAAATTGTTTATCGGTGGTATAAAAGATTCTTGTTTGTTGAATGCTTTTCAATTAAGACGATTAAGACTTTCTCTTTTCATTGAACTCATTTTGCTTGGTTTTTATACTTTTATTTGTTTTATTGATTTAGTTAAAACGTGATTTAGTTCTAATTTCAAACAAATCAAAATTAATTTAATTAATAATTTAGTAAATACATTTTACAGATAATAATTAATATTAGTGTTACAAAATTAATTGTTATGCAACTCACCTTTTAAACGGTAATAAAACACGTGTATTTAAATAATAGTTTTTTTTTAAATAATGGAACACTGAGAATTAATTTTATTCAGATTATTATTAAGATAAAAATTAAAATATGTGACCCATTATAGTCGAAAAAGTTTTTAATTTCCGCAGGCCGGTCAAGGCCGTGATTTTAGAGTCTTCAGACGGGCCGGGCCAAACCTTAAGTCAAGATGGGACAGGCCAAGAATTTTTGCAAAATTTATAAAAATTGTAGGCCTGTAAAAACAGACCGGGCCCAAATTAAACGGACCGGGCTTGGAATTTTGACTTATAAAACGGACTGGACCGAGTTGCCGTGCAGTACTCTACTATATGATGCACGGTTCAAAATCTCTAATTTCAAGCGAGCAAAGCCGCTCTAGTATTAAAATATATAAAAACACACAATAAAGAAAATAATCAAATTAGGATGGTTTATAAAGTTCAGCCTGAGTTTTTCAAAAGCATTCGTGTTGTTGAGAGTGAATGTCGTGAGCAAAAGTTGCCGATCGTGACTACACTCACACACACACCATCGTATGCATGCCACACGACAAAATAGAAAACATGTTAAAACACCGGGGAACTGAGTTTTTATCAACAGTTGACAGTTAATCGACTTAAATTGGAAAGTCGATTAAACTACGAAGGAGTCGATTAACCTGCGAAGGAGTCGATTATCCTGCGAAGGAGTCGATTATCCTGCGAAGGAGTCGATTATCCTGCGAAGGAGTCGATTATCCTGCGAAGGAGTCGATTATCCTGCGAAAGAGTCGATTATCCTGCGAAGAAGTCGATTATCCTGCGAAGGAGTCGAATATCCTGCGAAAAACGACAAAGTAGAAAACAGGTTAACTCAAATTGCAGGCCAAGATTTTTCGCCAAGTTTATATAAATTGCCTGAATTGATAATTTTTTATTTAAGTTCTTTTTAGAAGTATAAAATTTTACCGAGTAAGCCGTAAAAACGAAGTTTTTTTTAACAATTTTTTTCATATTTCAAGATTTGCCGGCTTTTCATTTATTGCAATTTTTTCAAACAAAACTTTTCAAATTTATATATATCAAACATTTATTTAATTGTACTTATCTTGTTTTTGTTTTCAAAAATGAATATTTTATTAATTACAATTTTATTTTGGGAAATTATTTCAATTTTTAATAAAATGCATTGTTTTGAAAATCGAGTCTATATTTTATTTTTTATATTTCAGCTCTTCGCAATGTTGTTGAACTTGTTTTCTTTAAGTTTTCAGCTTAATGGTAAGCAGATTTTCTATTATTCCATTCATGTTCAGATTTTTGTCATAAATTGTATTTATGTACATTTCTTGATATGATTTAGCAAATTATGATTCAAATTCTTTTTTTCTAATTGAATCATCTTCTGCTAAATCATGATTGTTTGTTGTTGAAATCTTCTCGTGAACAAACAAACACGATGAACAAAAATTAATTTGGCAATTTAAACAAAACCGAGTGCTTACAGTTTTAAAACAAATGCCACATTTTTCCATGTTAATTTTTCTGTCAGTAGAAGATGCTTAAAATCTACATAATTTGTTGGATGAACTGCAATTAAACATTTTAAGTAAAACTTGCATAAAACGCTATAAAGTAAAATTGTGTAAAGTCAACTTTCTTGTATTAAAATATTAATAATGTTTTTAATTTATTGAATAAAAACTCACAGCTTGTTCAAATTATACTTTTGAAATTGAAATATATTAATAAATTAATATTAATAAATTTCTTACTTTCATTAGTTACATTTCATTTTTTATAAAAATTTAAAAAAAGAACTTTTGATACTGTTGGTAGTCAAGATTTTCCTCATTTATAAAAAAATTGTTTTTATACAACTTGCTCGTCTGACTGCCGCAAAGAATAGTTCAAGAAGATCTTGAAAGGTATCTGCTAACTAAATAATGAAAACTCCTTGCTTGTTTAAATTATACTTTTGAAATTGAAATATATGAATACATTTCTTACTTTCATTACATTTCAATTTTTATAAAAATTTAACAAAAGAACTTTTGATACTGTTAATAATCAATATTTTCTCCACTTATAAAAAAATTGATTTTATACAACCTGCTCGTCTGACTGCCGCAAAGAATAGTTCAAGAAGATCTTGGCTGAACTTATAAGTTAAAACATAACTTTGATACTTGAGAAGGTTTTTGCTATTTGAAGAGTTGTTCTAATGTCAACAACAAATTCTTATTTGAAAATTTACTCCGCGACGTTATTTGTTTTTCTTTTTCATTTTTCATTTTTTTTATTTTTTCATCGAGCTGAGTAGTTAGATCGTCAAAAAATCAAAATTGACACCAATATCAAAGAACTTGAAACAAACGAAATTGGCATCGACTTTTAAAAAAACTGAAAAATAAAATCAAAACCACATGGATTCAAATTTAGTATAAAAAAAACTATTAAAAAAAAAACAATCTTAGAAAAACATTTCAAGTTCTTAAAACAAAATTTTGGAAAAATGTTCAAATATTAACTAAAAATACTTCAATTTAGTCACAAACAATTATTTGAAATTTATAAAATAATGAAAATGTATTTTTGTAGTTTTAAAATTACAGTTTTATTGTATTATTTAAAAATATTTGAAATTTATAAATTAATGAAAAGTATTTTTGCAGTTTTAAAATTACAGTTTTATTGTATTATTATAGGTTTTTTGATATTTTACAATACAAAAAAATTGTTAGTTTTTAAAACTAAACAAAACAAACATAGCTATTAAATTTAAAAAAAATATAAAAGATTAATAACTCAAAACATCATATAGTGAAGTTAATATAAAGGATTAATAACTCAAAACATCATATAGTGAAGCTAATATAAAAGATTAATAACTCAAAATATCATATTTAACAAACAATTTAACAAACAATTTTAAACACAAAGCGTTTTCAACAACCACAAACAAACAATTTTTGTTGAATCAAATCCAAAACATGTTATATTAAAGTGAAAATCAAAGAAGTTCAAAAAATTTAATTGAAAATCAAAGACATGAATTCAGCTACAAATAAACTAAAATTGTTGTCAGTTGCTAGCCCGTATACAGTAATTGCGCTTGCTTATATATCACAACATGCAATAGCAAAAATTTCTTTCAAGAGAACAATACTCAACTATTTACACAAATTAAAACATTCTAGTAATTTACATATAAATTTCAAATATTAATATTGAACTTTTTTTAAATTATAATGCTATTTAAGATTTTAATCATTTTATTTTATGTGTGATTTGAAATGTTTTCAATAAATCTAAAAATTAAATACAGTGTAAAATCAATGACAAAAAATTATATTCAATACATTTTAACAATTTTATATGATGGGAAGTACTTCATAATTTAAAAAAAAAACAAAAATTTAAAATTACGTGTAAAGAGAAATTTAAAGAAGCGTTATTTTTGCAATACAATTTTAGTTTATCAATCAAATTTGTTTTGTAATCATTTAAATTATTTTGTAAAGCTATACATTAAATTTTGTAACATAAACATGTAAACAACCAAAAAATTAAAATTAAAATTAATTATTGTTTAAATATACAAAAAAAAATCTAAACGTTACATTTGAAAAACATTCAATAAACAATTTTCTTCACCATCACCAATCACCAAACCACGATTTGTCGATGAATCAATACCAAAACATGAAATTTCACACTGAGTATCAAGAAAATTCAAGTAATTTAAATCAAAATCAAAGACATGAATTTTTTTTTCCTAACGAATCAGCTATCAATAAATTGGAATTGTGATCAGTTGTCGAATGAAAAAAGTTTGCCTTCACATGCTATTACAAAATTTTCTTTCAAACGATCAACACTTAAACATGGAAAACGACTAAAATGTGTTTCTGGTAATTTAGAGAGAAATTTTATTCCATTTTCCAGTGTAATTTCAAATAATTTTTTGTTTTTTAAACGGTACAAGTTTTTATCCGTTGAATAAAAACGTTCTGATCCATCAAATTTATGCTTTATTGTTTTTTTCCAATCAGGACTATTCTTCTGTTTCTCGAGATTGTATATTTCTAATGCTGAGTTGTTTACAACACATACAAAATTGTTATATAAATGAAACTGGAATATAGGATGTTCAAACTCAATTGAAGAAAGAAAACCATAGGTTTTATTGCAATAAACATCAATTTTAAATATATGTCCACTACGATATCCAACATACAACTTTGTTTTGCTAATTGAAAACTTGCCCAATTCACTGTTTATTTCTTTTGTTAGGATAAGTTTTGGTTGAATTTCATCAGTTAGAAATAATCTTCTTATTGAAATTTGTGAGAAAAAAATTTGTTCATGCAGCTGAATTGGTTCAAAAAATTTAATTACCGTTTCACTCAAATATTCGGAAAATTTGTGTTTTGTTTCTTTAAAACATTTTCCAACATCATCATCTAAGGCTTTAAAAACATCATTTAACAAATTATTTTCAATCAGTTCAATAAATTTGACAAGATTACAATGCTGGAACCAATTTTCATATCCATTCCATTTTTCTTTTAATTTATCTTTTAGTTGTAATACCTCGATTTCATGCAAATATAATTGTTTTTCAATTTCATCGTTTTTTTCAGTAATTATTCTTTCATAATCATTTTTGTACAAATCAATCTTTTTTAACATTTGATTTTTACCATCTTCAAAATGTTTTTGAAGTAGTTTTTTTAAATTTTCAAATTGACAAGCAGCAGATAACCTTTGTTCTTTAAGTGTTTTCAAAATATCTTCTATGATAGCAAAGTTGCAGTACAATTTAGATTGTTTTTTAATTAAATTTTCCACAAATTCCTTTTTAATTTTATAAAACGTTTTGAGTGGGCAGGATTTGTGATTAAGAAAGGTTCCACAGTCAACCCATGTGTGACAAGGTTTGCAATATGATGTTTTTATGTTATTATCATTATCTAAATTCATATTTGTCAAAACATGTTTCATTGTAGCTGGAATTTTGTAATGACCCATTGTACATGATGTACAAAAGAACAATTTTCAATCAATGCACAAAGAACAAATATCTTCACGGGAACAAATCCCACAATGTTTATTCGATTCATTTTTTAAAACAAAGTTATGAAGTTGTATAACTTTTTGTTCAATCAAAACATGTTTTTTTGTATCTGGATATTTCGTATGACCGATTGTACATGATGTACACAAACAGATTTTGCAATCAATGCAAAAAGAACAAATTTCTTTAAGTGAACAACCCCCACACTCGTTTATCTCTAAAGAAGGGTTATCAGATGTTAAATAATTTTGTTCATTTTTCTCATATTTTAATTTCAGGTCGGGTATTATAATTTCATTTGAGAAAAGTTTTGAATTTAATATATTTGATTCAAAAGTAAGGTTCAAATTTTCTTTGAAACATTCGGAAAACAAACTATGGATTTGGGATGAAAAATTATTATCATCTACAAACATTTTCGTTTCAATAGTTTTTCTAATTTCAGAAATTATAGTTGAATCACAACGTTTGATTACTAATTGACATTTTTCATTTCTTTCTTCCATTATGTTCAATAACTTTAAAACATTTTTCAGGTGTATATTTAACGTTTCTTCAATTTTAAACCATGTCTCATCAATTTCAGTATTGATCTTTTTCTCACATGAATCAATATGTTTAATAAACTGGTTCTTTACTTCTTCACAATGATGTTTAATTTGTTTTTTTAAATTTTCAGCTTCTTTAGCAGCATTCAGTTTTTGTTCATTGATTGCATGCAGTTGTTCCTTTATGACATCTATGCTGAGATTGTTTGCATTAAATTCCTGACATGATTTACAGTAGCATGTTGTTATTTCTTCTTTTTTAAGTGAAGTATTTTTTGTTAAAACATGTTTGTATATTGTTGGAATCTTTTCATGAAAAACCAAACACGGTGAACACAAATTAATTTGGCAATTTAAGCAAAAATGTGCAGATACTGTTTTCAAACAAATTCCACATTTTTCCATGTTTTGATTTAATGAAAAATCACCTACAATGACCATTATCATATTTATTTATAATGTTGTTCAAGTCATAAAAAAGTAAAAGGTGGCTTAAATGATTTCAAATTGCGAACCAGTTCCAAGCCTGGCTAAAGGAGAAACAACAGTTAAAAAATCAAATTATAATTTATGACAGTAAGTACTTAGGTGTTTCCTTCATACATCTATTTAAACCTCAAAACACCAAGTGTAGAGGACTATAAACTATTATGAAATAACTCACGTTTAGTTTCATAAAGTAAATAACACAAGCTGTTTAAAACATCTG
This sequence comes from Erpobdella octoculata, assembly GCA_963978895.1. Lineage (NCBI taxonomy): Eukaryota > Metazoa > Annelida > Clitellata > Hirudinida > Erpobdellidae > Erpobdella > Erpobdella octoculata. The sequence goes on along the minus strand of OZ022240.1, from coordinate 42,577,486 downwards.
CAACAAAAATAAAACTCAATGCAATCGTTTACGTGTTGAACATGGTAAATAACTCAATTTTGACAAACAAAATGACTTTTATCGAAAATGCCTTGCATTTATATATGGACGACATCGTACCACCTGGTTTTTCAGTCATTCATCAACATCGCGTATCATCAAACGCCTCAAGAGGTACCAGTCTTGCTCTCATTCACCACAATCACTTTCATTTTAAACTATTCAACCTTTTTTACTACTATTGGTTTCGAACATTTAGTTATTTAGGTCACCAATGTAACGCATCATTTCATCATCGTCATTGTATATCGCGCTCCTGGGCCTCTAAGCCGTTTCGATGACGACCTCATACTATTTCTTGAACCCCATTCTACTAAAAGGCTATATTTGTGCGGTGATGTGAACACCATCCTCCATCAATAGTAACATCGCCGGTTCTCTGGACGAATTCAACATGATTAAACATATTAGCTTCCTTACTTATGTGATGGAAACTCTCTTGATATTTTGATAACACCCAACTCTCACTCAACTACCGGTTTCATGATTGCCATTTATCCCTCTCATTTCACGTTTAAACATTGTTTAATTTTTCTGTTATCATTTTATCAAATCCTGAACAAGTTTTTACTTCTATTTCTCATTGAAATCTTAAATGAGTAGGCTGAGGCGATTTCAACCACAGCCTACCATGATCTAAAATCCTTGACATTGACGGCTTTTCTAACGATCAATGCGCTAATCTAATAAACATCACTAAAATCTTTAATAGACATTACCCTCTTAAATTGGAAACAATCAGGAAATGTGTCACCCATCACGTCAATGTTTACTCCAACGCAGAATTCTTAGCCAAGAAACACCAAGTAAACTTTGCTTTCTTAGATTTTAAAGACAAAAATGATTACAGCAAAGCTTTGATTATTTTGATAAGAATAACATATAGTTTACAATTTTTAGCGAATTTAGTTTTTGTACCGATTTTCATCTTTTGATGAAGAAAATTGAATTTTCGTGTTGCTAATTATAACTTTATTGCGTTTTTTTCAGCTTATTTGGTGTATTTGCTCCCGCCTTCAAGGTTTTGCTGAATGACGCCACTGTCTACATGATGACATTCTTGAGATGTCACAAAAAAAATCACTTTTTATTTTATTATCACCAAAAAACCGGACCGACACATGAAAATTAAAATATCCGGTGAAGACAACTACAATTTGTCTTCAATACATTTTGTAGTTTTTTAGATAAAAAAATTAAAAATTTAAAAATTCTTACTTTCGACAAATAAGCAAGAAATACGGTTCTTCAGGCAATTTTTAACAAATTCGGTCGAGCAAAATCAAATTAGTTATTTAATTGCGAACAAAATTTAACTAACGAAATAATTATTTAATTGGCACAGAAAATATAATCTTGCCTCCACATTCCACATACAAGATTCTTTATAGGCTGCTTATGCAAGAAAGTCATGCCTGTCTTTATTATTGTTCTTGTGCCAGCTAGTAGTTCTTGCTGCTATAATCGAAAAGCTCTGAATAAAAGTTTCAAAAAGAACTGCTCATGGTGTTGTATCAGAATTGTGTTGAAGCGTTGTCTCTTATCCAAATAGATATCGTGCACATAAATTATGATAATACAATGTTTAGTTACCCGTTAACAAATAGCATAGCATTTGTTGACAAATTTCTGATGTCCTCAAACATTTGATAGTTATCTCAAAATTATATTAATGACAATATTTATATTTTCTCATATTTTGCCCGTAAAATGATTTCAATTATTGACAACCTTGGCATATTTTTTTATTAAGTTTCAACAAAAATAAAACTTTTTTTACGTCCCCCATTCCTGCTTTATTTAAAAATTAAAATAATGTTGACACCAGATACTTATGAAATTTTATTTTTTTTACATAAAACCTGTATTAGCATAACAATACAAGCCTATGCAATATAACTCCTTCTATTTTATGTTCTGCCTTTTGCAATAGAATAAACATTGTGTAAGCATTGTTAGACTGTTGACCAGAGAGGTAGAGAGAAACAACCTACGTATAGTAGATAATGTTAAAATAGGTACTTATTCAAGCAACTTTTAGCAAATCTATTTTACGTTTTATGGCTAAAAACGTTAAAAATGAGTGAAAAAAATAAAATGAGCGTGAGTGGGAACGAAAACGGAAAAGCAAGCGACAACGGGAACGGGAAATCGACCGGGAACGGGAAAGCAACCGAGAACTGGAAAGCAACCGGAACCGGGAGAGCAAGCGGAGAAGAAAACGGGGGCAAGAGAGAAAAACGATAAATAAAACTTCTGCACATCCCGAGCAACGCCGGGTAACCCCGTTAGTAATAAATAAAATAAAGCACATTAAATAAAGGTATTCAGGTTTGTCACATTTAAAGTTGAGTCACAATTTCAGTTGTATGTATGTATGTATGTATGTATGTATGTATGTATGTATGTATGTATGTATGTATGTATGTATGTATGTTTGTATGTATGTGTGTGTATGTATGTATGTATGTATGTATGTATGTATGTATGTATGTATGTATGTATGTATGTATGTATGTATGTATGTATGTATGTATGTATGTATGTATGTATGTATGTTTGTATGTATGTATGTATGTATGTATGTATGTATGTATGTATGTTTGTATGTATGTATGTATGTATGTATGTATGTATGTATGTATGTACGTATGTATGTATGTATGTATGTATGTATGTATGTATGTATGTATGTATGTATGTATGTTTGCAATTTTGCATAACGCGGCGGCCACGATTGTCAGCAATCAGCCGTTGATAAATTAGTGCGATATCCATGGCGAAACCGTCTAATAAAGTTATTACGTAATTGTACACTGTCAGTCCTACAGTTCAAAAAAGTTTCAGCTTGATTGGAAAACGGGAAGATAGTTAAATTTCACTTTCAAGGTTTGCAAACTTTCAAGCAAGCAAGCAATCAAGACCGGCAGTAAGGTTACTATAAGAAATATAATAAAAAAATGTATACATTACTGAATGAAACAAGCACACTGTAACAATCTACTACGTAATTTTTCTCAAAATATGTAAAAAAAACAAGATAAACAGCAGTTTTAATCATACACAAAACGACAGGTACAAAGAAAAGGCAAAAAGCAACTCAACTCACTTTAGTTTTCCTGAGAAATTAACTTTTCAGAAACTTGTCGATACTATAATTACGGAGCCAGTCAAGTTTTCAAGTTTTTTGCCAGTGAACGTCTACACAACCACCTTGCAAATGAAGTTTTCAAGTTAAACCCGGATACAGAGAGAAAGAAAACCCTGATAATGATGTTAATAGGAGTGCTGTAAGAATTAGGCTAACAGAAGAAGCTGCAAAACAAGATGAGAAAGAAAGAGAAGAAAAAAAACAGAGCTCTCTCAAAGAGAAAGAAAGAGAGAGATAGACAGAGACAGACAAAGAGAAAAATTAGGCTAACTGCTGAAGAGAGAGAAAGAAAGAGAGAGACAGACAAATAGAGAAACAAAAAAACCGTTTTATAGCAGAGTTTAATTTTTGTATAATTCTTTTTCTAAACGTTTTTTTCCAATAAAATTATTTATACACAACCACCTTGCAAATGAAGTTTTCCAGTTTGTCATAAACCCAGATACAGAAAAGGGGAAAATAATGACATATAATTTCATGTTGTTATGAGTAATGTGAAAATTAGGCTAACTGCTGAAGAGGATGTGCAGCAAGTTGAAAAAGAAAGAAAGAAAGAAAGAGAAAAAAGAGAGAGAGAAATAAAAAAAGAGAGAGGCACACAAAAAAAAAATTAAAGAAATCTTTTCATAACTCGTGTAAGTTCTGTATAATTCTTCTACATTCATCATTTTTTGATGTTGTATTTATTCTCAAATGTTGTATTAAATCACAAACTTTCTCTGTGTGGCAGTCGCTTCTACAAAATTGCTAGCTTTCTTTCTCTCTCTCTCTCTCTCTCTCTCTCTCTCTCTCTCTCTCTCTCTCTCTCTCTCTCTCTCTCTCTCTCTCTCTCTCTCTCTCTCTCTCTCTCTCTCTCTCTCTCTCTCTCTCTCTCTCTCTCTCTCTCTCTCTCTCTCTCTCTCTCTCTCTCTCTCTCTCTGTCTCTCTCTCTCTCTCATTCCCACGCGATTGTCAGGCCGTGTTGTTTTCCAGATTTGAAAAACTCTTTGTTCAAATATCAAATTCCAAATTGTTGTATCTCTTAAAGGCGAGAGCACACGAACAAGAAAGTTGTACAACTCTAGTTGTGCAGCTAAATTGCTCGTGTGCGCGTCATGAGTTGACAACTGACAACTCAGTTGCCCAACTAGTTAAGTTTTCAAATTCGTTTGAAAACTTTGGACAACTTTCAGTCACCCGTTTTTCTGTAATTAGTTAAATAGTTATTTTTATAAGATTCCCTTATGAATTTGATACATTTTAATAAAATAATTTAATAATTTGCAAAAAGTTTTATAACCTGACTATCGAATAAAATAGAAAACTTGCGAGAAAAAATTGTAATGGAATTTGATTTAATGTAATAAATTAATCTATTAGAGAATTTTAACGAAAAATACCAACTTTTACTTTAAGCGTGTGCGCGCACAAAAAATTAATTGTGCAACTAAACGCCTTTAGGACTTCATGTCTGAGATTGTCGGATTTAATTCTATTAAACATTAAAGATGCTGTTATTATTTGCTTTGTTCGTCAAACATATTTTTCTGTTGCTCGGTCATTTGCTTTAAGATAACGTTTAAGATAAGATAACGTTTATTATAGTGGTTTAGAAGACTTTACGCCTATAGACAACCACTTCGAATTAAAAATAATAATAAATAGAATAAAAAAAAATAAATGATAATAATAGATAAATAAACTAATAAAAAATAAATAATTGCATAAAAATCAGTATCCATGCCTGGATAGCGCTACTTTAAAAGATGTGGTAGTCTCAGATGCTACAGTGTCATCGTCCAAGTCATTCCATATATTTACCACTCTAGAACTAAAAAAAAGCCTTTTTTAAAGTCTTTTCTTGTTTTTTAAAAAGCTTGAATCTATGTTCCCTAGTGCTTTGAATCGGTGGTTGTTCAAAAAACATTGCTGGTGTTAAATCCTCTTTTCCTGTTATTATCTTGTAGGCTTCGATCAAGTCACCCCTACTTCCCCTTTTCTCTAGAGTTGTTAAGCCGCATTGTTTTAATCTTTCTTCGTAAGGTAACTGGCTTGAATGCTTAATCAACTTTGTAGCCCTCCTTTGTACCTTCTCCAACACTACGATGTCCTTTTTTAAAACAGGGCTCCAAGCTTGTACACAATATTCTAGATGTGGTCTTACCAAAAATTTGTATAGTCTGATAATTATTTCCTGGTTTCGACTTATTATTGTTCTCTTGACCAATCCTAAAATCTTATTGGCTCGCTTTGCTGCTTCCGCACACTGTCTTGATGGTTTGCCGCTATTGTGTACTACAACTCCCAGATCTCTTTCCTCTTCAGATGTCTTCAACAATATTCCTCCCATCTCATACTGAAACTCTTGATTTCTCTTACCCATGTGCATCACTGAGCATTTATCTACGTTGAACATCATTTGCCAGTCTAGGGACCATTGGTATATTTTTGCAAGATCTTTTCTTAAAATGTCGGCATCCAGCTCACACTCTACTTTCATGGATAACTTTGTGTCATCAGCAAATTTCGAGACCTTTGAACAAGTCCCTAAATCAAGGTCGTTAATGAACAGAACAAATAGTAATGGTCCCAAAACGGATCCTTGCGGTACACCACTTTTTATGCTTTTCCACTCCGAGTATTTCCCTTTAATTCCCACTTTTTGTCTTCTGTCAGCTAGCCATTCTTTAATCCATCCTCGAATATTACCTCCTATTCCAGCCGCTTCTATTTTTCTCATCAAACGTGTATATGGTACTTTGTCGAAGGCTTTGGCAAAATCCAGATAGACTATGTCTACAGGGGATCCTTTGTCTAAGTGGGTATAAACATTTTCAAAACAATCTAGCAAATTTGTTAGACATGATCGCCTTTGTACGAATCCATGTTGGCTGTTTATCAAAATGCTGTGGTGTCTAATGTGATTCATTAATTCGAGCTGAATGATTTTTTCCATGACTTTGCAAATAATACACGTGAGACTTACTGGACGATAGTTACTTGCCTCAGATCGGCTACCTTTTTTAAAGAGTGGTACAATGATTGCATCTTTCCAATCACGAGGAATTTCTACAGTTTTCAAGGACCTGTTCATTATTTCTGCTAACACATCGCTTATTTCGTGTCTTACTTCTCTTAAAAACATGGGATGTAATGCATCGATACCCGGACTTTTATCTGTTTTTAGGTCCTTCAAGTGTCTTTCAACGTTCTCTTTTGTGATAACCACATCAGTCATTTTCTCGTCTATTTTTCCCTTAAACATGTTCACAGGTTCCGGTATGTTTTCTATGTCTTCTTCAGTAAAAACCGTACAAAAATAATTATTTAACATTTCAGCTACCTCTTCATCGTTTTCAACCACTTCGCCTAACTCATTTTTTAACGGCCCCACTAGGTCTTTTCGTTTTTGCTTACTTCGGACATACGCATAGAAACTTTTGCTGTCATTTTTTATATTATCCGTCAGCTTTTTCTCATAATCAATTATGGCTCTTTTAATGCTTTTTTTTGTCTCATTTCTTTTCTTGACATATTTGTCGCGCAATTGTTGCAGTATTATTTCTTTGCCTGTCTCATTATTACTTGCAGCTGCAATTTCATTTCCATTTCGAAGTGTTTGGAACCTTTTCCATGCTTTGATTTTTGCTCTTCTTATTTTTAAGACTTCCTTTGTTATCCATGGCTGTTTCCTGACAAATTTTTTCTTAATGGGTATGATTTCTTGAATGACCTCCTCCATGCTCTTTTTGAATAACATCCAGCTGTCATTTACATCCACCGATTCAATTTTTCTCATTATATTCATGTCTCTTATTTTGCTTCTTACTTTGTTATAATTTGCTTTAAAAAAATTGTAGCTAATATGAGAATTTATTTTCATGTTACAATCCTGCAGTATTATTTCAAATCTTACAATTTGGTGGTCACTAGAATGAAAAGGCTCTCCTACAGAGATGTTCTCTACAATGTTCTCATCAGAAGTTATTACCAAATCTAATATATTTTTGTTTCTTGTTGGGTTCATGACATGTTGATGTAAAAATTCCCCATTAATACAATCCAAGAATTTATTATCTTGATGTCTTTCTCCTTCCATGTTTATCCAGTTTATATGATAATTGAAATCTCCCATTATCAATACAGATTCCTGGCTAACCCTACCCAATAATTCACACAAACCATTATCCACACTTTCATCTACATTTGGGGGTCTGTAGCAAACACCTATTAGTACACTGTTTTTAGCTCCATGCTGTATATCACACCAAAGACTTTCTTTAAACTTATTGCTTGATATATCTTTTCTTTCCACTGCCTTTATTTCATTTTTAACATATAAAATTATACCACCTGCACCATGCCCCTTATTATTTTGATTTTGCCTGTCTTTCCTAAACATAGTGTACCCATTAATTGCTAGTTCAATATCTAATATATCTTCCTTTGCCCATGATTCTGTTATACCAATGATGTCAGGTTTTCTAATTCCACATAAACTTCCAATGCACATCTTTTTTCTTTGCTTACTATACTTCTTACATTGGCATAGAAACATTTCAATATTGTTCTTTTTAGTTTAGTTACACTATTGAAACTCTGCCTATTTATTGCTTTTATTATTGCACCTTCTTGAGCTTTACTATTCTCATATTCCCTGGCACACCCTTCACCTTGTATATCCATTCCCCCGACTGATCATTGTTCTGTTTTTCTTTTGCTTCTATAACAAGTTTCTTGCATTGTTCTCTCTCTATTCTAGTCATATCGTGGGTCACAGAGACCCTTCTAAACTTTTCATCTGCATTCTTGAGTTTAAAAAGTGATTCTAATATCAAATTTTTCTTTGTTGCTTCCTTCAGTTCAACAAGTAGAGGTCTGTCTTTTTCAGATTCCTTGCCAAGTCTGATCACTTTTTTTATATCTAAACTTTCACAAGATACTTCAAGTACTTTAAATAGTGACAACACAGATTTTCTATCTTCGGTTCTTTTCTGATCTTCTTTATCTGCAGCACTCTCTGCCTTTGTTACTATAAAGTCTGAACGACAATATTAAATGTTAAAAACAGCTGTACAGGGATGAAGATTCTCGTTACTTTCGTGTATTCGTTACTTTCGAGTACTCAGGGGCTAGGTATTCGTTACTCGGTATTCGTTACACATGTCGTTACTGGCTATGCCGCTGGTGGCCTCGTTGCGCGCTGCGACTCGGTAGATTTGAGTACTCGGTGTTGTTAGTGCATCATATGATTCATATGAATAATGTAGTCAATCTCACGTGATCTGCATTCTATTTATATCTCCATTGGTTTTTCCACTTTCACTATTGAATTGCCTAAAAATGTCGTTTTATTGGTGCGCTAGAAGGTTTTCAATTACTTGGAAAAATAATTTTAATTTTTCTTTTCATCGGCAAGTAAATTCATTTAAGTAATTCGATAAACTACCGCATAATGCGAACTAAATACTATCGGTAGCGCTTTATTTAGAGTCTAAATTTAGACAAATAGATGTACCGAAACATTTTTTTATGAAACTTATTTCAAGTTTAAAAAAAATTAAATTTTGAAATTGTTTACTCTTTAAATAATTTTATTTGTTCAATTCTTTTAATGTAGTTAGTAATATTGTCTTTCGCGTATAGTTCATCATTCTATGTTTCTAGGTGTACGTGCCTTAAACTGCCTTACGGAACAACGGAAACAGAGTACAGTTACAGAGCCATCTTATTAAAAGATAGGCTCATTCTATATATATACCTATTCTATATATATATATATATATATATATATATATATATATATATATATATATATATATATATATATATATATATATATATATATATATATATATATATATATATATATATATATATATATATATATATATGACTGTACGTATAGGCAATATAACGACCAACTGCAAGCTGTATGTCAGTATCCGTCTCAATTGGAAACGCATACAGCGTGATATTGCCGAGTAAGAGTAGTCGACTGCCTACGACTGTGAATGTGTGAATGAGTACGTCAGTAACGAGTAACGAGAGTAACGACATTGTTGACGGCCAAGTATTCGTTACAGCCTGGTATTCGTTACTTACTCATTCGTTACTACTCGAATCAACAACCCTCTAGCTTCTAGCTGTACTGTATTGTAAGCCACTAGACTAGAGCAGAACAGTATACACTATTATTTGCATAATTTATATTAGAAGCTGCCTAGTGCTTTGAATAGTCTCTAGCAGCTTACTCACAAAAATTTACTGGCTGGTGCAAGAAGTAAAAGTTTAGTCAAATGATATTTTTAATAAACTGAAATAAGCAATATTGTGTTTGGAAGCTGTAACTTGATTGTATTGCCAACAAAATATTGATTTGGTTAGTTGATTTGATTTAAAAATCTACTGATTAGATTTTGTAGGGGGTGATACATTCTTAAAAGAATAAAAACTTTGCAAATAATTAAATAATTATTATAAAAATTGAAAGAAGACCTATTATTTATTGCATTACTAGAAAAATATTTAGTGGTTCTTCTATCATTTTTCTCGCTCCCGTGAAAAAATTTCAATACTTTCTATACTTTCGTCTACGTTTCCGACATATAAAATTTTTTTAACAATTTTTCAAGCTACTGGTAAAGCTGAAATACTTATGCCTTTGCATACGATGACTTTTTTATCCAACTTATTAACATCAGTATCTTGTTCGGCTGTTTTTTCTACAGAATTTCCTTTTTTGATGAAGGAAAAATAAGTGATTCTCTTTCTTGTTTTTATTGTGTTTCAGAATAATAAATTCGTCATCAGTGTTTTCTGAGTTGTCTTTTTTTCAACTAGGTCAGCCCATGACTTTTTTATTCTAGAAGTTTCTGGTTGTTCAGTAAATACGATAAAGTTTGAATTTTTTGTTTGAGTATCATGGCACAATCTTTAACTATGTCTTTCAGTTTGCGTTTAATATTTTTTATTCTGTCGTCAACTTCTTTTATTCTATTTTTTTCACAATCAAATTTCAGCAATGCTAATTTACCAAAATCAATCACACAGTATTGAGGCATACTCTTTTTGTAAATTAAACTACTAGAACAATAACAGCAAAATTTAAAAAAAAATGTTTTAAGTAGTTTAATGTCCTTATACTTAGTATTTTTGGACATTAGAGCAACTGCAAAAATATGGACTTAAGTAGAATCGCAAGGCTCATCAGAATTTACAGCCAGTCAAATTGTGGTATTTAAAATACGTACTGAGCAAGTCCTCAAAAAGTGAATACCTAGAGAGCGGACGTTTAAGACCTATGAACAATTTTGCCGGGCACTAAGCTATTTTAGTTTTTTATTGGTTACTGAAAAGTAGACAGTTCAAAGGAACGAAAAAATTAACGAACCCCTACTGGCTTTTATTACACATAAATACAATATCAAGAGTTCCAATCTACTGCAGGTTGCATTATAGAGTTATTCATGCAAATAATGCCACAAGAACATGGTCGTCTGGTCGCGTTACAGAGTAAGTCACATAAAAAAAAACAAATTATCATGAAAGAGTAAAGAAATTTCAATCCGTGCAAAAGTTTTAGGTCGTATAAGCACAATTCCTACTGTAGTTTTGATTTGTTTGTTTGATGTAGAAAGAGTTTTGTGGTCAAATTCGTATTAAGGGCCATTCAGAAACAAATTCAACTAAAGAACCTTCCGCAACTTTATCGGAACCTAATCTTTATTGCCAGCTGTTTACACTGGACCTCCCACATGATCTGCGGTGTTGCTATTGCTTCAACGCCTATTTGATCATTAGCAACGACATACATTAATAACAAAAGTTAGCTGTTTTTAATCTTACAATAATTTTGTAAGATTAAAAAACTAAATAAAATAAAACAAATTAAATTAAGTTATTCAGGTTTGTCATATTTGAGGTTGAGTAACAATTTCAGATGAAGGAAATAAGCTGTTTAATTGTTGATCACTCAATCCATCCGTTCGTCAGTCAGTCAATCATTCGTTTTGTTACTATAAAGTTTGGACGCCAATATTAAATATTAAAAACAGCTGTACTGTATTGTAAACCACTAGAGCAGAACATTATACACGATTAATTTCATAATTTATATTAGAAGCTGCCTAGTGCTTTGAATAGTCTGTAGCAGCTTACTCACAAAAGTTTCCTGGCTTGTGCAAGAAAGAGAAACAAAGAGAACGAGAGGAAACTCCTTCAAACTAGTCGTTCTACAGGCACATAAAGACATAAGGAAATACAGTTTTCCCCCAAGAGTGACCAGTTTATGGAACAATTTGAAAGATAAAGTAGTTTGCTCAGAAACAATTAATGATTTTAAAAATAATTTAGATGAGGCGTGGTTGACGAGGAGATATGTATGGTGATTGTACAGCGGTTGATTTGTGACTGAGAGGCAAGAAGGCAATGTGCCTTACGCCTAATTCAATTAATAATAACAATAATAATAATAATAATAATAAGAAGTAAAAGTTTAGACGCGTGATTTTTTTTAATAATCTGTAATAAGCAATATTGTGTTTGAGAGCCTAAACTTGGTTTTAATCCCAACAAAATATTGAATTGGTTAGTTGATTTCATTTAGGGTTGAGAAACTTGTCAACAAAATTTGTAGGAATTGATAGTTTCTTAAAAAATAAAAATTTTGCAATAGTTAAATAATTGTTTGAATAATTGAAAGAAGACTTACCTGGCGTTTTTAGTGGTTTTTCTCTCTCTCGCTCCCCTTTCTTCTGCTTGCTTTCTTGTCCCTGTTTGCTTGTTCTACTGTTCACGCTTACACTTTTTTATTTAATTGCATTTCATTTATTTTCGTTATAAACATAGATAATTATTATTTTTAATTACATTTTTTTTAATTTAAAACTTTAATAGAATGCATTGTCATAAGAAACGAGCATATATTTGAAATTGCAGCTCAATTGGATAACGGGAAGTTAGGTAATTTTTTCTTTCAACGTTTGCAAACATTCAAGCAAACCAAAGCGGCGGAAAAATTAATTTAAGGAATATAACAAAAAACCTTAAAACAAGGTTTTTTTCTCAAATTTCTTTCATTTCCGGATTTGCCAGCTTTTCATTTGTTGCCAAAATTTTTATTTTAAACGACATTTTTTTAAATGTATACATGTAAACATCTATAAACTTGTTTTGCTCTATAACATGAATATTTATTTTTTTTTAATTAGATTTTTTTTAATTCCTCAAATTTCAATAAAATGTATTGTCATGAGGATCAAACCTATCTTTCAAATTTCCTCTTGATTAAATGACAGGTGGTTAGTTAATTTTCATTTTCAAGGTTTGCAAACATTAAATCAGGCAAGGCCGGCGGTAAAATTAATAAAAGGAACTAGCCGGGTACCCGGCATTGTCCGGGGTTTTAGAGGTTTTCCATCCTTTTTCTCTTATTCCCGCTTGGTTTCCCGCTCCCGGTTGCTTTCCCGTACCGCTTGTTCTCCGTTCCCGTTTCTAGTTGCTTTCCCGATCCGACTTGCTCTTCCGTTACCGATTGCTTTCCTGCTCCCGTTCGGTTTCTTGATCCTTATCGTTCGCTCACTTTTTTCTCCCTATCCAGCTCGCTCACTTTTTCTCCCTATCCAGCTCGCTCTTCAGTTCCCGGCTGCTTTTCCGATACCGCTTGGTTTCCTGTTCCCGCTCATTTTCCAGTTTCCGCTCGCTTTCTTATTTACGTTTCATTTGCTTTCTCGTTCCCGCTCACTTTGTGACTGATCTCAATTTATTTTCACACAATCCTTTTTCTAGTGGCTATCATTAACGTGTAACAATCGTTTGAATGGCGTAGCAATGCATAAAGGACATACCCACAGACTGTCATTTTCATATATACAAATTTAAAAATAAGTTTTTTGTGTAAAAAAACATTGTTTTTATGGTTTGTTTGCTTTTTAGCCTTTTTGAAAGTGAATTTTTTTGCAAAAATTAATTGTTTTATAATTCAATTTAGCAATCTTAAAAATGGAAAATTATTCAAGTTTTGTGAAGTGTTTCATCTGTTCAAAAGAAATTAAAGATGCTCGCATGCTTCCATGTTTGCACAGTTTCTGTTTTGAATGTCTTAAAAGAAAATTTAATGAAAAAATTTCAAACAAAGAAATCAAATTAAATTGTCCAAAATGTAATATTTCTTTTGAAGTACCTAAAGGAGGTTTAGAAAATTTAAAGAAAAATGAATTTATTGAATGTCTTACTGAAACTAATAAAATATTTTGTGGAACTTGCTCCAAAGAAGAAGTTACCAGTTGTTGCTTGGAATGCAAGTTGTATTTGTGTTTGTCATGTTTATCTGTTCATCAGAAAATTCCTTCAGCAAAAAATCACGTTTTGGCAAAAATAAATTCGATGACAAAAGAAGATTTTGAAGCATCATATTGCAAATCTTGTCAGAAATGGGTTGAATCAGAAAAACCTTCTGATCATGAATCTTGCATCTTGACAACTTTTGCAGAATTTAAAAAAACATTCCACAAAAACTTGGAGCAAGAAGTAATTAAAAACTACAGCAACATTAAAACTCTGAAAACAAATTTAAATGCAATTAATACACAAAAACAGTCTGTTGAAAATGAAACTAAAAAATTGAAAATACAAATTCAAGAACATTGCGAAGATCTCAAACTTAAATTTATCAATTTTATTGATTCATGCCAAAATGATTTCAATGCCATTATTGATAGAAAAAGCAATGAAATTGATCAAAAGTTGATTTATTATTCAGAAAATATGTTAAAACTAAAGACAAAACTTGAAGAAAAAATTGAAAAACATAAAAAATGGTCTCAAAATTTTAATACACTTAATCTTATTGAAGCAATAGAAAATGATAATGTTAAATTGTTAGATGAAGATGAAAATAATTCAAGAAAAAATTATGAATTGATTTTAAAGTGTTTTAATGAAAAGTTGAATCTTGTTTTTAAACCAAACCCGTTGGATACAAAATTTCATTCCTCACAATTTTCAATAGGAAATTTAATGTCAACTAATGAAATTCAACCTGAGCTTATTAAATCGATTGCCATAACTAATAATGTTCACAAATTATCGATTAGCCAAACAAAAGTGTATATCGGGAGTTTCAGAGATGATTCATTTAAAATTGAAGTTTATTGCAAAACAACATATGAATACCTTTTTTCCGTTGATTCAAATATAAAATCCTGTCACAGTTCAAAAACTGAATTAGTTGATGATTTCTTTTGCATGTTGAATAATTCCTCATTGGCTGTTTATAATCTTGAAAAACAGGATGATAGTCCTGATTGGAAGAAAACTATAAAACTTGAGTTTAAAGGAAATGCGATTGTCGGTTCATCGGATAAGAAATTGTTTGTTTCAGAAAATAAAAAATTAATTGAAATCACATTGAATGGCGAAATTGTACGTGTCATTGTATTCCGCGAGCATACATATTCCATTACTGGCTTGAAAAATGATCACTTTGCAATTTCAAATCGTTTAGGACTTCGTTTAATAAACTGCAAAGGAGGTATCATTATACAAGATAATTCAAAAGCAGGCTTCGATAGACATAGACTGACAAAAGACAATAATTGTAACTTATTTGTTGGTGACTCTTATGAACAAAATATTCATGTATATGATTTTAATTTAAATTTTGTAAAATCATTTAATGCTCAATGTCAACCAAGCAATATTTGTTTTGATTCAACAACGAATCGTTTATTAGTGGTTGGCGTAGAAGAAAAATCTTTTATCATGAATGTTTTCCAATTGTGATGTATATTTTTTTTATATTTATTTATAACTAGCTCTGTTACCCAGTGTTAATTTGTGGGTAACATTAATTTTTGAGGGTAACATTAATTTTTGAACAACAAAAAATGTTTTATAATTCAATTTAGCAATCTTAAAAATGGAAAATTATTCAAGTTTTGTAAAGTTGTTTCATCTGTTCAAAAGAAATTAAAGATGCTCGGATGCTTCCATGTTTGCACAGTTTCTGTTTTGAATGTCTTAAAAGAACATTTATTAGAAAATTGTCAATTAAAGAAAACAAATTAAGTTGCCCAAAATGTAATATTTCTTTAGAAGTACCTGAAGGAGGTTTAGAAAATTTGAAGAAAAATAAATTCATTGAATGTTTTACCGAAACAAATAAAATATTTTGTGAAACTTGCTTAAAAAAAGAAGTTACTAGTTTCTGATTGTAATGCAAATTGTATTTATGTTCATCATGTGTATCTGTTCATAAAAAAAATCCTTTAGCAAAAAATCATGTTTTAGAAAGCAGTAATTTCATTGCAAAGGAGGATTTTGAAGCATCATATTGTAAATCCTGTAAAAAATGGGTTGATTCAGAAAAACGTTTTGATCATGAATCCTGCATCTTGAAATCTTTTGCAGAATTTTTAAAACGTTTACGAAACTTTGGAGCAAAATTTATTAAAAAACTACAACAACATAGAAACTCTGAAAACAAATTTAAATGCAATTAATACACACAAACTCTTTATTGAAAATGAAACTAAAAAACTGAAAATACAAATTCAAGAGCATTGCGACGATTTTAAAGTTAAATTTATCAATTTTATTAATTTAAGTCAAAATGACTTCAATGCAATTATTGATAGAAAAAGCAATGAAATTGATCACAAGTTAATTTCACATTTAGAAGAATTAGTGAAATTGAAAACAGAAACTGAAAAAAAATATGAAAAATGGTCCCAACATTTTAATCAATTTAATTTTATTGAATCAATTGAAAATGATAATGTTAAATTGCTAGATGAAGATGAAAATAATTCAAGAAAAAATTATGAATTGATTTTAAAGTGTTCTAATGAAAAGTTAAATCTTGTTTTTAAACCAAAACCGTTGGATACAAGGTTTTATTCCTCACAATTTTCAATAGGAAATTTAATGTCAACTAATGAAATTCAACCTGAGCTTATTAAAACAATTGCCATAACTAATTATATTGACAAAACATCGATTAGCCAAACAAAGGTGTATATCGGGAGTCTCAGAAAAAATTCCTATAAAATTGAAGTTTATTGCAAAACCACATATGAATATCTTTTTTTTGTTGATTTAAATATAGAAATTTAATACAATTTAAGCGATTCTTCACTGGATATTTATAATCTTGAAAAACAGAAAGACAGTCCTGATTGGAAGAAAACTAAAAAACTTGAGTTTAAAGGAAGTATGATAGTTGGTTCATCAGAAGAAGTTGTTTGTCATAGAAGAATCCATAATCTGACAACAGACAACAATTGTAACTTATTTGTTGTTGCCTCTTATGAAAATAATATTCATGTATATGATTTTAATTTAAATTTTGTAAAATCGTTTAATGCTCATTGTAAATCAAATGATATTTGTTTTGATTCAACAACGAATCGTTTATTAGTGGTTGGCGTAGAAGAACAATCTTTTATCATGAATGTTTTCCAATTGTGATGTATATTTATTTGTAACAAGCTAAGTTATTAATTGATATTTGCAACCCGTTAAAACTGGCCGAGTCCAGTTCATCACGGACCGGGTCAGGCCTAAAATTGTGTGCTTATGAAACGGGCCGGTTCAGGCATAAATTACAAGTCAGGGACGTAATTTTCTTAGAAAAGAAGCAGGGCCGGTTATTTATTACAAGCCAGGAGGTGCTGTTCGGTTTCCGATAACAAACAGACCATTTATTGTTATAGTCGGAAATCTATCGAGTCCGAGATTTGATTTGTGGACATTTTTATTTGTTGTTCAAAAGTTTTATTAGACATGATAATGTAACTGAATACATGAAAAAAGATATTATAAACATAATTAACGCTTATTACTTAATTATCTGATGATTTGTTAGATTAACAAGTTTCAACACTATTTGAATCGGTAGGCTGTCCGTGCCCGATTACGATTAATCGGTTGAAATAGGACTCCGACCGATTCCGATTTCTTAATCAAAAGTCAACCCACCCCTAATAGAAATACGGAGCCGCCAAATGCAACCCGACCACGATACACAGATTTACACGATACTAAACTGCAATGCCTACAAGAAACTAAAATGTTTAAAATAATACGCTACAAGTTTGAAAAAAATTCACAAAATTTAAGAAACCCTTGAATTCACTTAGAGACACACAAAAACAAATGAAAATGTGAAATAAGAATTTAAGCATGTTTATTAATGTAATGTTATTAATTTAGCGTAATAGAATACATTGAATATATCTATTCAAATACATGGTTTTAAATGTTAACAGAAAGCAAACTAAACTAGTTAAACAACTAGTCAAACTAACTTATAATTTGACAAATGCAATTTTTATAAGATCAATAAAACTATAAATCCAAACCAAATGGATATAAACTAAACACTTATAAATTAAAAACATCACGATTGAAAAACACTCATTAAACTAGAATTTGTTTTACTAATCGCCAATAAGCGATTTGTTCTTGAGTCGAAACACATACTTTCTAGTTCACATTGAGCATCAAAAGAGTTTACGTAATTCAAATTAAAATCAAATACATGAATTTCTGTTGTATTATAATCAGCCACAAACAAGCATGAGTTGTTATCCGAAGTCAGCTGATAGAAGTCTCCAACTTCTTGTGTTGAATCTGAATCTGAATCAAATTCCTTAACAACATCTCCATTGCAGTTAATTAAAA
Organism: Erpobdella octoculata; assembly: GCA_963978895.1. Classification (NCBI taxonomy): domain Eukaryota; kingdom Metazoa; phylum Annelida; class Clitellata; order Hirudinida; family Erpobdellidae; genus Erpobdella; species Erpobdella octoculata. The sequence goes on along the minus strand of OZ022240.1, from coordinate 42,559,611 downwards.
AGAAGCCAGACTCATTTAAAATAGCAAAGCGAACATTTTTTATGTCTAAAAAACCATACACTCCATATAATAGATCAATACAATCTGGTAATGTGATGTCGCGTACAATGTTGCCTTCTAATGTAATTTCAAATAATTTTTCATTATAATTATCCAAAATAATTAAATCTTTTCCTAATGAACTTACGATTTCACATTCATTTGATTCAAATTGTATTGTTCTCTTCCACTCGGGACTGTCTTTCTGTTTTTCAAGATTATAAATTTCAAGTGATGAATCATTCATAACAAAGAAAAAGTGCTCAACCAATTCAGTTTTACGAAACAAAGAATCTTTAATATTTAACCCAATAGAGAAGAGATATTCGTATGTTTCACTGCAAAAAACATCAATTTTGTAAAAATCATCATTCTGACCACCAAGATAAACTCTTGTGTTGCTAACTGATAGTTTCTGAATATCAGCAATCGATACAACAATCGTTTTACAAAGCTCGGGTACAATTTCATCAACTGATAAAAGCTCTCCTATTGAAATTTGTGAAGAGAGAAAGTTTTCATTTAACAGTTTTGGCCTGAAAACAAGATTCAATTTTTCTGTGAAACATTTGGAAGACAAATCTTGATTTTTTGTCGAAATATTTTCCTCATCACCTATCCACTCAACTTTGTCATTTTCAATTGCTTCAACAAGTTTAACTGGATTACAATGTTGAGACCATTTTTCATATTTGTTAATATTTACATCAAACACCGTGCTCAACGTTAAAATTTCTTTTGAATATAATGTTAAATTTTTCTCAATTTCAAGTCTTTTTCCATCAATAATTGCAAAACTGTTTTTTTCATATGACTCAACATAATTTATAAAATTATTTTTAATATCTTCACAATGTTTTTGAATCTGGATTTTTAATTTCTCAGCCTTATTGGAAATATTCACTCTATGAGTATCAATTGCATTTGAATTTGCTTTTAAGGCATCTTTCATATTATAACTTTTAATTATTTCTTGCTCCAACGTTTTGTTAAATAATTCTTTAAATTCCGCAAACGTTTTCAAGATGCAAGAAACATGATTAAACAGTTTTTCTGAATCAACCCATTTCTGACAAGATTTGCAGTATGATATTTCAAAATCATTATTTGAACTAATTCTTGCTAAGGCATGATTTTTCAACAAAGGTATTTTCTCATGAACAGACAAAGATGTCAAACACAAATACAACTTACATTCTAAACAGAATCTAGTAGACTTTTCTTTCGAGCAAGTTCCACAGAATATTTTATTTGTTTCAGTGAGACATTCAATAAATTCATTTTTCTTTAAATTTTCTAAGCCTCCTTCAGGTTGTTCAAAACAAATATCACATTTTGGACATTTTAATTTGTTTTCTTTGTTTGAAATTTTTTCATTAAATTCAAATTTGAGACATTCAAAACAAAAACTGTGCAAACATGGAAGCATCCGAGCATCTTTAATTTCTTCTGAGCAAATGAAACATTTCACAAAACTTGAGTATTTTTCCACTCTACTATGGATGGTTCAAATTCTCTAATTTCAAGCTAGCCAAGCCGCTCTAGTATTAAAATATATAAAAACACACAATAAAGAAAATAATCAAATTAAGATGGTTTATAAAGTTCAGCCTGAGTTTTTCTAAAGCATTCGTGTTATTGAGAGTGAATGTCGTGAGCAAAAGTTGCCGATCGTAACTCAAATTGCAGGCCAAGATTTTTCGCCAAGTTTATAAAAATTGCCTGAATTGATAATTTTTTATTTAAGTTATTTTTAGAAGTATGAAATTTTACCGAGTAAGCCGTAAAAACAAGGTTTTTTTTACAAATTATTTTTTATATTTTAAGATTAGCCGGCTTTTCATTTATTGCAATTTTTCAAACAACACTTTTCAAATGTATATATATCAAACATTTATTTAATTTCACTTATATTTTTTTAATTACATTTTTTTTTGAGAAAAAATTTCAATTTTTAATAAAATGCATTGTTTTGAAAATCGAGTCTATATTTTATATTTCAGTTCGATTGGATGACGAAAGTTAGTTAAATTTTTTTTCCAAGATTTGCAAACATTCAAGAAAGCAACCATGACCGGCGGTGAAGTTGATATAACGAATTCAAAATAAATAATTCAAATAAAATTGTGTGCGACCTCCCAGTATGAAATGTAATTTTTCTTATTAATATTTGTAAAACTTTAATAACAAAATTTAATGAAATATACAGGCTCCGGATTTAAATATGCTAATATTTTTCCTACATGTTAAATTGACATGATTGATAGTAAGTTTTATTTAAGTTTACGCAAGTGCTTAAATAAAGACTAATACAGTTATTAAGACACTTAGTTCGATTAAGTGAATATACAAAAATCAAATGCAAAAACTAAAGCTTTAGAAACCAGGACCAAGGGGGCGCCATAAGAAACAAATTAAAGTGATAAAAAACTAAAGCTTTAATTTACTTTTTTTACTTTTTTTCTTTCTTTTTTTTGTGGCGCCCCTGGCCTCGTGGCCCCCATAGGCTGCAGTCTACGCCTAAATCCGCCCCTGGTTACGTTGGATGAAATAAAGAACTAGGATTTAAAAGGGCAGCTCAATATTCCCATTTTCAATTTGTTTGATGAATTCAATTGTATTGAATTGTTGAGACCACGTCTGTTGCTGGGTATTTATTTTGTCAAGTACATTTCTTAACTTTATTGTCTCGTTCAAATACAAATCAAACTCTTCTTTAAATTTGTTGCTTTTTTCAACAATAATGTTATTGAAATAATCTTTGCATGATTCAATATTTTTAATAATTTGATATTCAATATCTTCACAATAGTCTTGAATTCGTTTTTTTAAATTGTCACTTTTTTGAGTAACAAAATTGGATTGTTTTACAATTCCCTTTAATACAAGGTTTATGTTATTTAAATTGTTAGTTATTTTTGAATTTTTATATTTAACATTTATATCAAATTCTTTTTTAAACAGAGAAAACTTTTTAAATGAGCAGAATCTATGATTTAAAAACGTTTTAAAATTAACCCATTTCTTACATAACCTGCAGTATTGTGTTTCATTGTTTGTGTTTCTTGCAAGTGAATTTATTTCTTAACAAGTTGAAATTTATTTTTAACAAGTTGAAAAGGCGCTTTTTGGAATTTGTGTAATTTCAAATTATTCAATAGATGGCGCTTGTGACAATTAAAAAAACTGGTTAAGAAGCACTATGTAGCAAAGTTATTTTTTAATGACACTTTAATGAGCTAGCTTATTTTTTATTAAAATCTTGGAGGCCGGATAAAAGCACAAAGATAGCAGTAGTTTTTTACTTTTTCAATCTACTTTCAATCTATTTAATGAACCCTTGAACAATCATCTGATCGGGTGTAATAGTTGACTTTCATGAAACTGCAATCTATGAATTTTCTGTTGAGCGGTGCACAGTGCACACTTAATTAACGCACTTCAACATCACCGTTTGATAACGATAATCTGTGTTTACATTTAGTCGCATATTCTTATTTCTTTCGTTTTGCCTAAACTATAATCAGAAACGTTTGCTGCTTTATTTTCTGTTTTACTGTAGTTTAAATTTATAATAATACTACTTGATGTTATTTGCTTTTATTTCTTAATCAATTGTCTAAATAAGTTTTTTTTCTATTTTAACGTTTTTTAGCATAACAAATAACTCATACCTACAAGACAATGAAAGCCAAAAAAATTGCGCGTCACTAATAAGGGCATAATGCAATCTTGAATCCATCACAATTCACAGATCTGTAACTGAACCTTCACAAATGAAACCGATGAATCGCGTATCTTATCAACTGCATAATGTTCACCTCCAAATATCATAAAACCGCATTTATTTGGATTTACCGTCAATCGAAACGTAAGTAATAGTTTATTGTAGTTGAAGTTTTGAAAAAAAAATTATATTCTATTATTTCTTTCACATATTGAACACATCACGAATTGGGGTTGATTTCTTAGTCTCACTCTGTTAAACGTTTATCTGCATCCTAAAATTGTAATATACATGTTTTTTCCGACTAGGCTTAGATTGAAATTCTAAAGCACTGCAAGGCATAATTATTTAAAATTGAATCTCATCTCCTTTAATTCAGTACAACAGATCACGATACTACAAAAAAGTTTATTTGTTTGTCTAGTCTAAAGAAAATAAACGGTACCTTTTTAAACCAATTATTAGATACATTTTCAGGCGTGGCTTTCAAGGTTTCTTTGAGTCGGCAAAGTTGACGTTTAACAGCTCTATTAGCAGTTGTTTGGTAGGCGGTAAACCGGCGTTTTTTAGTACCTAGTTTAGTTGTACCTACATTCTGTGAATTGTTGAGCTTTAAAATGTGCAACGCGATCCAATAAAAGTACATCTGGAACACTAATGGTAGACAACCATTCCATGAGTTGGTTTGCTGCATCTTCAACTTTATTTTTGAATGCAATCCATCTATTAAGTTATAGAATTCACTGTAACCTTTTATCATGTTTCTTTACAAATTTCGCCCCCCTGGTCTGGTTTTGCTGAGGACTTCACGCTACTTCTCAAATTTCTTTCTAATAAAATGCTAAATTTGTGCGGTGAATTCAACACCCTGGCCTTATAATCCTCCATCAATATCAACGAATTCCACATGACCCAACATAATAACGCACACACTCATGTAAAAATAAACATTCTCTCACTCAACCATCCTTCATCCCTCTAATTTCTTTTCTGATTAATACTTATTTTTTTCTGTGATCATCTTATTGTTCCGACATACTGCCGAAGGCATTAACTATTCTTTGAGTTTATGTAAGACCGACAAGTCAATCGGATCTAAAAATAACGCATGGTTCAAATTCTCAATTTTTACGCGAACTAAGATTTTTGTATATCAACATATATAATGTATGTATGTATGCATATATGTATGTATGTATATATATATATATATTATGTATGTATGTATGTATGTATGTATGTATGTATGTATGTATGTATGTATGTATGTATGTATGTATGTATGTATGTATGTATGTATGTATGTATGTATGTATGTATGTATGTATGTATGTATGTATGTATGTATGTATGTATGTATGTATGTATGTATGTATGTATGTATGTATGTATGTATGTATATTTGTATGTATGTATGTATGTATGTATGTATGTATGTATGTATGGTAGCGATTTCGCATAAGGCGACGGCCACAGCGGTAGGTAGGCGGTAAGCCGGCGTTTTTAGTACCTAGTTTAGTTGTACGTTCTGTGAATAGTTGAGCTTTAAAATGTGCAACACGATCATGTAAAATCAATGACAAAAAATTATATGCAATGCATTTTAACAATTTTATATGACGGGAAGTACTTCATAATTTAATAAAAACAAAAATTTAAAATTACTTATACAGAGAAATTTAAATGAGCGTTATTTTTCAATAAAATTTCAATTTATCAATCAGATTTGTTTGAAATCATTTAAACTATTCTGTATAGCTAAAAATTTTATTTTGTAACATAAACATGTAAACAACAAAAAATTCAAATTAATTACTGTTTAAATATAAAAAAAAATTTAAACGTTATAACTGGAAAACGTTCAATAAGCAAGTTTTACGACTAAGCATCAAGACACGATTTGTCGATGATTCAATGCCAAAACATGGCAATTCACACTGGGCATCAAATGAATTCAAGTAATTTAAATCAAAATCAAAGACATGAATTTTTTTTCCAAAACAATCAGTTATGAATAAATGAGAATTGTGATCAGTTGTCACTGCGTTTAGCTCAATTGCGTTCGGTAATAATAATGGATGAATTTCTTTAATGATATTTCCATCGCAGTTGATTAAATAAAGTCTGTCACGACATGATATTGCAACATTTTCTTTCAAGCGATCAACACTTAAAGATTGAAAACAACTAGAATAATTTTCTGGTAATTTAGAGAGAAATTTTATTCCATCTTCTAGTGTAATTTCAAATAATTTTTTGTCTTTAAAAATGTACAAGTTCTTTTCAGATGAAGAAATATATTCTGATCCATCAAATCTATGATTTATTGTTTTTTTCCAATCAGGACTATTCTTCTGTTTTTCGAGATTATATATTTCTAATGCTGATTTATTTACAAAACATAAACAATTGTTATATAAATGAAACTGGTATATAGGACGTTCAAACTCAATTGAAGAAAGAAAACCATAAGATTTGTTGCAATAAACATCAATTTTTAATATATTTCCATTAAGATATCCAAAATATAAATTTGTTTTGCTTATTGAAAACTTGCGAAAGTGATTATTTAATTTTTTTGTTAGGATATACCAGCTAAAGTGATTGTTTATTTCTTTTGTTAGGATGAGTTTTGGTTGAATTTCATTAGTTTGATTTAATTTTCCTATTGAAATTTGTGAAAAAAAAATTTGTTTGTGCAATTGAATCGGTTCAAAATATTTAATTACCGTTTCACTCAAATAATCGGAAAATATTTGTTTTGTCTTTTCAAAAAGACTTTCAACATCATCATCTAACACTTTCAAATCATCATTTAACAAATTATTTTCAATCAGTTCAATAAATTTGACATGATTACAATGCTGGAACCAATTTTCATATCCATTCCATTTTACTTTTAATTTATCTTTAAGTTGTAATACCTCTAATCCCTGCAAATTAAAATGTTTTTCAATTTTATTGCTTATTTCAATAATTATTCTTTCATAACCATTTTTGTAGGAATCAATATTTTTGATGATATGATTTTTAACATCTTCAAAATGTTTTTGAAGTTGTTTTATTAAATATTCAGTTTTCCAAGCAACAGTAAACCTTTGATGTTTAATTGCTTTTAAAATATTTTTTATGATATCTAAGTTGTACTTCAATTTAGATTGTTTTTCAAACAAATTTTCTACAATATTTTTTTTAATTTCATAAAACGTTTTGAGTGGGCAGGATTCATGATTAAGACAAGTTTCACAGTCAACCCATGTCTGACAAGGTTTGCAATATGATGTTTTTAGGTTATCTTCTTCTTTTCTGGCATGTAAATTTATATCTGTCAAAACATGTTTCTTTGTAGCTGGAATTGTCTTATGACCAATTGTACATGATGTACACAGATACAATTTGCAATCAAAACACAAAGAATTAATTATCTCTTTACGCAAACAACTTCCACAATGTACATCCGATTCTTTTTCAAAAACAAGGTTACGAGGTGGTAAATCGTTTTCTTCATTTTCATTATATATAAAACTCAGGTGGGGTATTATAATTTCATTTGAGAAAAGTTTTGTATTTAATATATTTGGTTCAAAAGTAAGGTTCAAACTTTCTTTAAAACATTCGGAAAACAAACTATGGATTTGGGATGAAAAATTATTATCATCTACAAACATTTTCGTTTCAATAGTTTTTCTAATTTCAGAAATTATAGTTGAATCACAACTTTTAACTACTAATTGACATTTTTTATTTCTTTCTTCTTTTTCTTTCAATAACTTTAACACTTTTTCCAGATGCATATTCAACTGTTCTTCAATTTTAAACCATTTCTCATCAATTTCAGTATTGATCTTTTTCTCACATGAATTAATATGTTTAATAAACTGGTTCTTTACTTCTTCACAATGCACTTGAATTTGTTTTTTTAATTTTTCAGCTTCTTTAGCAGCATTCAGTTTTTGTTCATTTATTGCATGCAGTTGATCCATTATGACATCTACGCTGAGATAGTTTGCATTAAAGTCCTGACATGATTTACAGTAGCATGTTGTTATTTCGTCTTTTTTAGTTAAAGTATTTTCTGTTAAAACATGTTTGTATATTGTTGGAATTTTTTCATGAAAAACCAAACACGGTGAACACAAATTAATTTGGCAATTTAAGCAAAAATGTGCAGATACTGTTTCCAAACAAATTCCACATTTTTCCATGTTTTGTTTTAATGAAAAATCACCTACAATGACCATTATCATATTTAGTTATAATGTTGTTCAAGTCATATAAAAGTAAAAGGTGGCTAAAATAATTTAAAACTGCGAGCCAGTTCAAAGATTGGCTAAAGGAGAAACAACAGTTAAAAATCAAATTGAATTCATGACAGAAAGTACTTAGGTGTTTCCTTCATACATCTATTTAAATCTCAAAACACCAAGTGTAGAGGACCATAAACTATTATGAAAAAACTCACGTTTAGTTTCATAAAGTAAATAACACAAGCTGTTTAAAACATCTGCAACAAGAATAAAACTCAATGCAATCGTTTGTTTGTTTACGTGTTGAACATGGTAAATAACTCAATTTTGACAAACAGAATGACTTTTATTAAAAATGCCTCGCATTTATATATGGACGACATCGTACCACCTGGTTTTTCAGTCGTTCATCAACATCGCGTATCATCAAACGTCTCATTCACCACAATCATTTTCATTTTAAACTATTAAACTTCTTTTACTACTATTGGTTTCGGACATTTAGTTATTCAGGTTACCAATGTAACGCATCATTTCATCATCGTCATTGTATATCGCCCTCCTGGGCCTCTAAGTCGTTTCGCTGACGACCTCACACTACTTCTCGAACCCCATTCTACTAAAAGGCTATATTTGTGCGGTGATGTGAACACCATCCTTCATCAATAGTAACATCGTCGGTTTTCTGGAGGAATTCAACATGATTCAACATATTAGCGCCCTTACTTATGTGAAAGGAAACTTTCTTGATATTTTGATAACACCCAACTCTCACTCTACCAGTTTCATGATTGCCATTTATGCCTCTCATTTCACGTTTGTTCATTGTATAATTTTTCTTTTATCATCTTATCAAATCCTGAACAAGTTTTTACTTCTCATTGAAATCTCATTGAGGCGATTTCAACCACAGCCTACCATAATCTAAAATCCTTTACATTGACGGCTTTTCTAACGATCAATGCGCTAATCTAATAAACATCACTAAAATCTTTTATAGACATTATCCTTTTAAATTGGAAACAATCAGGAAATGTGTCACCCATCACGGTAATGTGTTCTCCAACGCAGCTCTCTTAGCCAATAAACACCAAGTACTTTGCTTCTTTAGATTTTAAAGACAAAAATGATTACAGCAAAGCAATGATTTCAACAAAGCATGCTATCCTAGCGTTCTGTGCCAAATCAATCATAGCAACACTTTCTGACTTTATGGGTATGAAAAATCTTGCAGTTTCTGGCTCTCTCTCAACAACCCCCTCCACGCCAAAAAAGCAGACAGTTTCTTTTTAAATAATTTATGCAAATTAAATGAGACTTTTGGATAGTACAACATATTGGTATAAACCTATTTTATTCAATACGTGCCAAAATATTTGGCCAATTGTTCCAATGTATTTTTGAAACATATTGTATACAATTAGTGTTTTGCTTTTAAAATAATAAAATTTCTTTGATATGTACAGAGACCGGGGTTGTATGTTAAAACTTTGATTATTTTGATAAGAATAACATAAATTCTACAATTTTTAGCGAATTCAATTTTGGTACCGATTTTCATTTTTTGATGAGGAAAATTGAATTTTCGTGTTGCTAATTATATTTTTATTGCGTTTTTTTCCCGCCTATATGGTGTATTTGCTCCCCCTTTGAAGTTTTGCTGAATGACGCCACTGCCTACATGATGACATTCTTGAGATGTCACCCAAAAATCACTTTTTAATTTTATTATCACCAACAAATCGGACCAACACATGGGGCTTATAATTAAAACATCAGGTGAAGCCAACTACAATTTGTTTTCAATACATTTTGTAGTTTTGTAGATCAAAAAATGAAACATAAAAATTCTTACTTTCAACAAATAAGCAAGAAATACGGTTCTTTAGGCAATTTTTAAAATATCGATCGAGCAAAGATCAAATTAGTCATTTAATTGTAAACAAAATGTAACTAACGAAATAGTTATTTAATTGGCACAGAAAATATAATCTTTCCTCCACATTCCACATACAAGATTCTTTATAGACAGCTTATACAAGGAAGTCATGCGTTTCTTTATTATTGTTCTTGTGCCAGCTAGTAGTATTCGCTGATATAATCTATTTGAAACATAAACAGCTATGAATAAAAGTTTCAAAAAGAACTGCTCATGGTGTTGTATTAGAATTGTGTTGAAGCGTTGTCTCTTATCCAAATAGATATCGTGCACAAAAATTATGATTATACAATGTTTATTTATCCGTTAACAAATAGCATAGCATTTGTTGACAAATTTCTGATGTCCTCAAACATTTGATAGTTATCTCAAAATTATATTAATGACAATATTTATATTTTCTCATATTTTGCCCGTAAAATAATTCCAATTATTGACTTCCTTGGCATATTTTTTTATTAAGTTTCAACAAAAATAAAAAAAATTTTTACGTCCCCCATTCCTGCTTTATTTAAAAATTAAAACAATGTTGACACCAGATGCTTATGAAAATTTATTTTTTATACATAAAACCTGTATTAGCATAACAATACAAGCCTATACAATATAACTCCTTCTATTTTATGTTTGCAATAGAATAACCATTATGTAAGCATTGTTGAACTGTTGACCAGAGAGGTAGAGAGAAACTGAATATATAAAAATTACTTCATTCTATCAAAAGATGTTTATTCTAACAACCAATGTATAGTAGATAATGTTAGAATAGGTACTTATAAAACTAATCTTCAACAATATTCCATAAAATACCTAGGCCACAAGATTTGGAATGTCTTCTGTACAAACTTTCAAAAAGTCAGCAAAGGTTTTCAGTGTGAATAAAGACTTAGATTGAACATACGAACATCTTATTATAATTTTACCTCAATTTTTCATATATTGTTATGACATTTTTTGGTTTTCATGTTGTTTATTTTATGACTTTTGATTTTTCTTTAATTTTATTATCACGTTGTATTTTCGAATTTATTTGTTTTAAATAATTACAACTTGCTTAGGTTGATTGTCTTGCGGAAGTAACTCTTTTCAACAACCTTGTTGAATTAATAAACCTAAAAATATACAAAAACAGAGTCTTGAAATCAAACACAAACTCATCTATAATTACCAAACTATCTACTTAGCTTTACTAGTTAATCACTTGGTAAGTCTTTGAACTGCTCGATCAGGTCACGTCTCGAACGGCGGTCTTGTAGCGTTGTGATTCCAAGCTGTTGTCAGACGTTGTTCATAGGGCTGATGTTTTAGTGTTACAATGATTTTTGTTGCCTGATGTTGGACTTGCTCAAGAAGGTTAATATCGCATTTTTGATAAGGCGACCAAGATTGAACAGCAAATTCAAGATGTGGGCGGACGTAGGAGAGGTAAAGTGTACGCCACAGTATGAGGCTGCGGCTGCGGAAAGCTTTTCTGAGTCGGCTGAGCAAATGATTGGCTGATGACGCTGCTTTTTCGACCTGTGCTCGGACCTTTAGTGGGTTATTCTCTGTGAGCGCCCGACATGCATGATTTTCCATTTCTCGACATTGAAGTGCATTAGCTAAGTGAATGACCACTCAACTGCACGGTCAATGTCAGCCTGGAGAGATGAGATGTCGGAAGCTGACTTGATGATGCCGATGATTTTGCTGTCGTCCGCGTACATTTTAATTTAGTGTGTGATAGTGTCAAATGCCGTAAGCTTTTAGTTTCTGCAGTAGACGCTTGTGAGGTACTCTGTCGAATGCTTTGGCAAAATCTGTATATACTACGTCAGCCACATAGCCGCAATTAACAGCCTCAGTGAGTATGTCGCGAGTTTCAAGTAGATTTGTCAAGCAGCTTTTTTTCTTGAGAAAACCATGTTGATGTTTGCTGATTAAGCCGTTGACGACGCAGTGCCTTTTTTGAAGATAGGGGAAACATTTGATTTTCTCCATGTGTCCGGTATAACTCCGGACATGAAGGAGCGCTTGTAGATGAGAGCCAGGGGTGTGGCAAAAGGCAGCTGCGCAATTACTGAGAACGCGTGGGTGCAAACCGTCAGTTATGGTGCCGTTGGCTGTCTGAATAGAGTTGATGATATAGGACAGTAAGTTTTTATAAATATAAATTTTTTATTTTTTATTAAAAATTAAACGGTTTAAAATTAACAATACTGAAGTTGGTTATGGAAAACAAGAAATTATTATGCGATATCGAGAAAGTTATAAAAAAACTGATATAGAGTAAAATGCATTTCGAAACATAATAAAATAACCTATCCTTTAAAAAATATTTCTTTGTTAGACTAATTTTTTTTATTTGTATATTACTCAAATGGCAATTATCTGCTTTTTGTCCAAATAAGATAAAAAATTAGAAAGTTAAAATTAGAATTTAAACTGAAAACTCTTACAAAACGTAAAATAAAATATTTCCTCTTACATAAACTCAATCCGCAGAATAATCAATGCTAAATTCAGGAAATATAAATTTTAATCAGTCTTATAAAAATCTAAAACTTTCACAATTTAAAAACCTGTAAACCATAGTAGCCAGATAACAATTACAAACGATTTGTAGTTGAATCAAAACAGAGATAATCTGCTCCATGTTGAGAATCAAAAGAATTAAACAAATTTCAACAAATTTCAAAAACAAGAACTTTATTTCTTCTACAATCGGTAACAAATAAGTTTGATTTGTTGTCGGTTGATATTCCAGACACACCTGGTATTTCTATTTGTTTAATAACATTTCCATTGCAATCGGTTAAAGAAAGCTTATTCAACTGTGAAGACGCAAATCGAGAGTTTTTCCACATAAACACAGCTGAATATTTCACGGTTTCTCGTTTCTATTAGATAAATAAATACCTTTTGGAATTACACCAACTATATTTTCATCCAATGTGATGTTACAAACAATTTCCTCGTCCAATATTATTTCAAAAAGTTTATTTTCTTTTAAATAAACAGATTTTTTCCTGATGAACAAATAAGGTTTCCTTTACAAATATTAAGTTTTATTGTTTTTTTATGGTCAGGACCACATTCAGGCATTTCAAGATGATAAATCTCAAGCAATGGATCTCTAAAATAGCCCACAAAATTATCAATTAATTAATAATAAATTATCAGCATAGTCATTAAACGTGTTTTCACAAACGTTTTGAATTTTTATAATATTTGATAAAAGGCGATCATATGTTTTGCTGCAATACACTTTATAAATATTTTGGTAAGGGCTTCCGACATACAAATTGGTTTTATTAATCGAAAACATTTCACTATTGAGTACTTTAATTTTTTTAATCAGTCTAGGTTGAATTTCCCAATTTGAAATTTGTTTCTCCATTGATGTTTTTTCTGTATCATTTGTTCTAACTGACACTATTTTAGCCTCAACAAGCATTTTTGTTGTTGTTGTTGAAGTTATTTTTTGATTTTCTATGTGTGATTGGACTGACTTTTCTTTAAAATCTGAGCAAAAACAATCAACTAATTTTGTTGAGCAAATTTCACGTGATTTGTTTTTTTTTGTAAATTCTCAGCGGATTGTTAAATATCAGAGCTACGTTTAGAACTACAGTGTAATATGTTTAGAATGCATTGATAAAGCTTCTATTTGAAGTGCCGTAACAGATCTAAGGCTACCTATTGAAATAAGTTGTTCATTCATCGTGTTTAGCACAAAAGCCAAATTAAACGTTTCTTCCGAGCCTCTAGAAAACAAAGCGTTTAATTTAACTGTAAAATTATAATTCTCAACTAAACTTTCGCTTTTCAATTCGTTTAAATTTCTAGACGATGAAACTGGACAAAATTGCTGTAACATTTGTTTATAACTTGTATATTTCTTGTTTCTAATTTTTTCAACTTTTTAAAAATCTTTTTTAAAAGCAAATTCAAGTGCTGTTCAACTATGTACCATTTCTCATCTATTCCTTCTTAAATTTCATTTTTACATAAATCAATATGCTTATTAAACTGATATTTTATTTTTTCACAATGTTGTTGAACTTGATTTTTTTTTAAGTTTTCAGCTTCTTCAGCACCATTCAGTCCTTTTTCATTAATGGCAAGCAGATTTTCTATTATTCCATTCATGTTCAGATTTTTGTTACAAATTGTATTTTTATACATTTCTTGATATGATTTACAAAAATATGATTCAAATTCTTTTTTCTAGTTGAATTATCTTCTGCTAAATCATGATTGTTCCCTGTTGAAATCTTTTTGTGAACAAACAAACATGATGAACAAAAATTAATTTGGCAATTTAAACAAAACCGAATGCTTACAGTTCTAAAACAAATTCCACATTTTTCCATGTTAATTTTTCTGTCAGTAGAAGATGCTTAAAATCTACATAATTTGTTGTATGAACTGCAATTAAACATTTTATGTAAAACTTGCATAAAACGCTATGAAGTAAAATTGTGTAGTCAACTTTTTTATATTAAAATATTTATAATTTTAACTACATAATAAAATTACAAATTTCAAATAAAGACATGAATAAACTAGAACTGTCAAACTATCATATTTAACAAACAATTTTAAACAGAAAGCGTTTTCAACAACCACAAACAAACAATTTTTTGTTGAATCAAATCCAAAACATGTTGGTTTACAGTGAAAATCGAAAGAGTTCAAAAAATTTGATTGAAAATTAAAGACATGAATTCAGCTACAATTAAACTAGAATTGTTGTTAGTTGCTAGTCCGTATACAGTAATTGCGCTTGCTTATATATCACAACATGCAATATAGCAAAATTTTTTTTCAAGAGGACAATACTCAACTATTTACACAAATTAAAACATTCTAGTAATTTACAAACAAATTTCAAATACTATTATTCAACGTTTTATAAATTATAATGCTATTTAAGATTTTAATTATTTTAATTATTTTATTTTATGTGTTATTTGAAAAATAAATCTAAAAACTATATAGAATGTAAAATCAATGACAAAAAAGTATACGCAATGCATTTTAACAATTTTATAAGATGGGAAGTATTTCATAATTTAAAAAAAACAAAATTTAAAATTACTATTAAAGAAAAATTTAAATGAGCGTTATTTTTTCAATAAAGTTTCAGTTCATCAATCAAATTTGTTTGTAATCATTTAAATTATTCTGTATAGCTATACATTTTATTTTGTAATAAAAACAAGCAAACCTCAAATGTGAAGTGGAAAAAGGGTTATTTGATTTTAAAATAACTGCTACTCAAAAACTGTAAGTGCTACAGATGTGAAAATTAGTATTTTGAGGTTTTGTGCCGGTTAAAAGTAGATGAGTTCAATTTATCACCGGACGGATGGGCCAAGCCGTTATTTTAGGGTCTTCATACGGCCATGCCCCCTGCCCAAACCTTAAATCAAGTTGGGACGGGCCAAGATTTTTAACCAAGTATATAGACATTTTAGTGATTTTAGGGTGATCAGACGGGCCGGGCTAAACCTGAAGTCAAGGTGGGACGGGCCGAAGTTTTTCATCAAGTATATAGAACTTCCAGGCCTGTAAAAACGTGCCGGGCCCATATTAGACGGGCCGTGCCGGGCCAGGAATTTTGGTTTTTGAAACGGGCTGGGCCAAGTTGTCGACGGGCCGAGCCGAGACCTAAAAAATTGATCCGTGCTGTACTCTACTATGTATGCACGGTTCAAATTCTCTAATTTCATGCGAGCGAAGCCGCTACGGGCACTGCTAGTTACTTATAAAAAGAAATTTAAATGAGCGTTATTTTTTCAATAAAATTTTAGTTTATCAATCAAATTTGTTAGTAATCATTTAAGTTATTCAGTATAGCTATATATTTTATTTTGTAATATAGACATGTAAACAACCAAAAAATTCAAATTAATTATTGTTTAAATATACAAAAAAATTTAAACGTTACAATTGGAAAACGTTCAATAAGCAATTTTTACAACTAATCACCAAACCACGATTTGTCGATGAATCAATACCAAAACATGGCAATTCACATTGGGCATCAAATGAATTCAAGTAATTTAAATCAGAATCAAAGACATGAATTTGTTGTCCAAACCAATCAGTTATGAATAAATTGGAATTGTGATCAGTTGTCAATCCATTTATCCCAATTGCGTTTGGTAATAATAATGGATCAATTTCTTTAATGATATTTCCATCGCAGTTGATTAAATAAAGTCTGTCACAACATGCTATTGCAAAATTTTCTTTTAAACGATCAACACTTAAATTTCGAAAACCACTAAAAAACGGTAAATTAGAGAGAAATTGTATTCCATTTTCTAGTGTAATTTCAAATAATGTTCTGTTTTCAAAAAAGTACATATTTTTTCTTGTTGAATAAAAACGTTCTGATCCATCAAATTTATAATTTATTGTTTTTTTCCAATCAGTACTATTCTTCTGTTTTTCGAGATTATAAATTTCTATTCCTGACTTATTTATAACACATAAAAAATTGTTATATAAATAAAACTGGAATTTAAGATTTTCGAACTCTATTGAAAAAAGAAAACTGTAGGTTTTGTTGCAATAAACATCAATTCTAAAAATATCTCCGCAATTATGGCCAGTATATATCTTTGTTTTGCTGATTGAAAACTTATACCAGCTAAAGTGATTGTTTATTTCTTTTGTTAGGATAAGTTTTGGTTGAATTTCATTAGTTGGATTTAATTTTCCTATTGAAAATTGTGAGAAAAAAATTTGTTCGTGCAGTTGAATTGGTTCAAAAAATTTAATTACCGTTTCACTCAAATATTCGGAATATTTTTGTTTTGTTTTTTCAAAAAGATTTCCTACATCATCATCTAACACTTTCAAATCATCATTTAATAAATTATTTTCAATTAGTTCAATGAATTTGATAAGATTACAATGCTGGAACCAATTTTCATATCCATTCCATTTTTCTTTTAATTTATCTTTAAGTTGTAATGCCTCGTTATTATGCAAATTAAATTGTGTTTCAATTTTATTGCTTTTATCAGTAATTTTCTCTTCATAACCATTCTTGTACAAATCAATACTTTTTATAATTTGGTTTTTAAGATCATCAAAATGTTTTTCAAATTGTTTTTTCAAAATTTTAGTTTGATAAGCAACTCTCAACCTTTGTTCTCCAATTGCTTTTAAAATATTTTCTATGATAGCTAAGTTGTAGTTCAATTTAGATTGTTTTTTAAATAAATTTTTTTACAAATTCCTTTTTAATTTGATCAAACGTTTTGAGTGGGCAAAATAAATGATTAAGAAATTTTTCACATTCAACCCATGTCTGACAAGATTTGCAATAAAATGTTTTTATGTTATTTTCTTCTTCTCTTTCATGTAAATTTATATCTGTCAAAACATGTTTCATTGTAGCTGGAATTGTCTTATGACCAAGTGTACATGATGTACACAAATACAATTTGCAATTAAAGCACAATGAATTAATAATTTCTTTGCGCAAACAACCCCCACAATGTACATCCGATTCTTTTTCAAAAACAAAGTTACGAGGTGGTAAATCGTTTTCTTCATTTTCTTTATATATGAATTTCAGGTCGGGTATTTTAATTTCAGTCGAGAAAAGTTTTGTATTTAATATATTTGGTTCAAAAGTAAGGTTCAAACTTTCTTTGAAACA
This sequence comes from Erpobdella octoculata, assembly GCA_963978895.1. Classification (NCBI taxonomy): domain Eukaryota; kingdom Metazoa; phylum Annelida; class Clitellata; order Hirudinida; family Erpobdellidae; genus Erpobdella; species Erpobdella octoculata. Next base: position 42,541,996 of record OZ022240.1, on the reverse strand, counting down.
TTCGGAAAACAAACTGTGAATTTGTGATGAAAAATTATAATCATCTACGAGCATTTTTGTTTTAATAGTTTTTATAACATCAGAAATTATAGTTGAATCACAACGTTTGACTCTTAATTGACATATTTCATTTCTTTCTTCAATTTTTGTCGATAACTTTAAAACATTTTTCAGAAGCATATACAACTCTTTTTCAATTTTAAACCATTTTTCATCAATTTCAGTATTGATCTTTTTCTCACATGAATCAATAAAATTAATAAACTGGTTTTTCATTTCTTCACAATGCTGTTGGACTTGTGTTTTTAAGTTTTCAGCTTTTTTAGCAGCATTCATTCTATGTTCATTGATTGCATGCAGTTGTTGCATTATGACATCTACGTTGAGATTTTTTGCATACAATTCCTGACATGATTTACAATAGCAAGTTGTAATAATTTCCTTTTTAATTGAAGTATTTTTTGTTAAACCATGTTTGTATATTGTTGGAATCTTTTCATGAAAAACCAAACACGATGAACACAAATTAATTTGGCAATTGAAGCAAAAATGTGTAGATACTGTTTTCAAACAAATTCCACATTTTTCCATGTTTTGTTTTAACGAAAAATCACCTACAATGACCATTATCATATTTAGTTATAATGTTTTTCAAGTCAATTAAAAGTAAAAGGTGGCTAAAATGATTTCAAACTGCGAGCCAGTTCCAAGCCTGGCTAAAGGAGAAACAACTGTTAAAAAACCAAATTAGAATTCATGACAGGAAGTACTTAGGTGTTTCCTTCATACATCTATTTAAATCTCAAAACACCAGGTGTAGAGGACTATAAACTATTATGAAAAAACTCACGTTTAATTTTATAAAAGTAAATAGCACAAGCTGTTTAAAACATCTGTAACAAAAATAAAACTCATTGCAATCGTTTACGTGTTGAACATGGTAAATAACTCAATTTTGACAAATAAAATGCCTTATATCGAAATTGCCTTGCATTTATATATGGACGACATCGTACCACCTGGTTTTTCAGTCATTCATCAACATCGCGTATCATCAAACGCCTCAAGAGGTACCAGTCTTGCTCTCGTTCACCACAATCATTTTCATTTTAAAATATTAAACATCTTTTACTACTATTGGTTTCGGACATTTAGTTATTTAGGTCACCAATGTAACACATCATTTCATCATCGTCATTGTATATCGCCCTTATGGGCCTCTAAGCCGTTTCGCTGACGACCTCACACTACTTCTCGAACCCCATTCTAATAAAAGTAAAATCAGTATTTTCAGGATAACCTCACTTATCAACAATGAGCTCACAAGTCTCCGGGTCGAAACCGCGCACTACAAAAGGCAGGGCTATCAATACGTGTAGAATAAAAAAATAAAGAAACAACGCTTGTCTAAAAATAAAACAAATAATTTGAAAATATTATTTAAGTGGACGTATTAAATTTATATATATATTAATTTAAGAGAAAATTTTAATCTATGCATTTCCCCTTAAAAATAACCTAATTACACCTTAGCAATAATTGAGTCTTAAAACACCTGGTGTAAAGAACTATAAACTATTATAAAAAAATTGAAAAAACATTAGCAATAAATCGGGAACGACCGGGACCGGGAAACCGACCGGGGGCGTGAAAGCGACAGGAACCGGGAAGGCGACCGGGAAAGCGAAAATTTGTTTTCAATACATTATGCAGTTTTGTAGATGAAAAAATGGAACAATAAAATTCTTACTTTCGATAAATAAGCAAGAAAAACGGTTGTTTAGGCAATTTAAAAAATAAAAATCAAGCAATAATCAAATAAAACATTTAATTGTGAACAAAACTTAACAAACAAAATAATTATTTAATTGGCACTGATAGTATAATCTTCCAACTTCCTGCAAGCTTCTTCATAGACAGCTTATACAAGGAAGTCATGTTTTACGTTATGTTCCTGTGCAAGCTATTAGAACCTGTGCTTCAAACTCTTTAAAACATTAACAGCTATGAATAAACGTTTAAAAAAGAATTGCTTATTGCATTGTATCGCTATTTTGTTGAAGCGTAGTCTCTTATGCAAATAGCTATCGTACACATTTGTTTTTCAGTGGGCCAGGTATTAAGTTTTACCAGACTGGCAGAATACGCTTGGAGAGTTATTATTTAGTAATATAATGTTTATTTATCCATTAACAAAAAACAAAGATTTTTTGACAAGTTTTTGATGTCCTCAAATTTTAAAACTATTTTAATGACATTATTTATACTTTCTCATATTTAGCCGTAAAATGATTTGAATTATTGACTACCTTGGCATAATTTTTTTATCAAGTTTCAACAAAAATAAAACTTGTTTACACGTCTCTCATTTTTATTGTTTTGCATTCCATTTTCTACTCCATTTGTTATAACAATTTATTTTTATACATAAAACTTGAATTAGCCTAACAATACAAGCCAGTAACTTCTTCTATTTGAATTTTGAATTGAATTTGTTTATTATCAGAACCAAAAATATAAAAAAAAAAAAAAGTCTATAGAATCAAGCCATAAAAAATTAATGTCTGAAAGTTATATTTTTGATGAAGAGGAGCTACATCAGGCTCCTCTATACTGACAGAAGCTGGAGGACTCGCGACTCCTAAGAGATGCGGTCCTTGAAAGCGTTTACTGTCGGGGCGTCAATTGTGTATTGCGTAAGCGCATTCCATGGAGCGACAATCCGGTTTGTGAAAAAATTGTATCGCTCTTCGCAACCTCTGACATACTGGCGCTCTAGTTTGCAGTTGTGGCCACGCAGGTGGTATGCCGTGTGGCTGGCTGCTCGAGTTTGCGGAACGGAAAAGCTGACGTCGTCGATGTTGTGGGCGATTTTGAACTGCTCGATCAGGTCACCTCTCGAACGGCGGTCTTGTAGCGTTGTGATCCCAAGCTGTTGCAGACGATGTTCATAGGGCTGATGTTTTAGTGTTGCAATGATTTTTGTTGCCCGACGTTGGACCTGCTCAAGAAGGTTAATATCGCCCTTTTGATAAGGCGACCAAGATTGAACAGCAAATTCAAGATGTGGGCGGACGTAGGAGAGGTAAAGTGTACGCCACAGTATGAGGCTGCGGCTGCGGAAAGCTTTTCTGAGTCGGCTGAGCATATGATTGGCTGATGACGCTGCTTTTTCGACCTGTGCTCGGACCTTTAGATCATCTGAGACGAGAACACCAAGATCACGTTCGACTTTTGTGACTTCGAGTGGTCGCCGCGTGCCGTCAATATGTCTCATAGAGTATTGGTGGGTTATTCTGTGTGAGCGACCGACATGCATGATTTTGCATTTCTCGACATTGAAGTGCATTAGCCAAGTGAATGACCACTCAACTGCACGGTCAATGTCAGCCTGGAGAGATGAAATGTCGGAAGCTGACTTGATGATGCCGATGATTTTGCTGTCGTCCGCGTACATTTTGATTTGGTGTGTGATAGTGTCCGGTAAGTCGTTAATATATAACACAAAAAGTAGTGGACCAAGAACAGAGCCTTGAGGAACGCCACTTGTCACATTCTTCCACTCGGACTCGCAGCCTTCAATCAAAACGCGCTGCTTCCTATCTTTCAGCCACGCTTCGATCCATGTGAGTAGCATACCACGGATGCCATAAGCTTTTAGTTTATGCAGTAGGCGTTTGTGAGGTACTCTGTCGAATGCTTTGGCAAAATCTGTATATACTACGTCAGCCACATAGCCGCAATGAACAGCTTCAGTGAGTATGTCGCGAGTTTCAAGTAAATTTGTCAAGCAGCTTTTTTTCTTGAGAAAACCATGTTGATGTTTGCTGATTAAGCCGTTGACGACGCAGTGCTGCATGATGTGTTCATGTAGAATGCCTTCCATTACTTTACAGGGCACAGGAGTGAGAGAGACAGGCCTGTAGTTAGAAGGCTTGAGCTTGCTGCCTTTTTTGAAGATAGGGGAAACATTTGATTTTCTCCATGTGTCCGGACATGAAGGAGCGCTTGTAGATGAGAGCCAGGGGTGTGGCAAAGGCAGCTGCGCAATTGCTGAGAACGCGTGGGTGCAAACCGTCAAGACCCATCGATTTAGTTTTGTCTAAGCTGTAGAGTCTTTTTTGAAGAATAGCTGCAGAAAAACAACTTTCATTTACATCGCAGATTGATTCGGTGCGATCTGTAAAAGCAGGCATGTAGCCCTCAGGTTCGATGACAAAAACAGATTGAAAATAGTCATTGAGTGAAGAACAGATTTTTTCACGGTCCGCAGTTATGGTGCTGTCGGCTGTCTGAATAGAGTTGATGTCGTCTTTGAAAAACTGCTTGCTACGGACATGTGAGTGAAGAAGTTTTGGATTGGATTTGGAAGCACTGACTAGTTGTTCCTCATACGTGAGAATTGCCGACTTGACTGTTTTAGCTACACGCTTGCAAGCCTCTCGATGAGATTCTCGCAGAATAACTGCAGAGTCGCGCCCCGATGCGATGTATTTAGCCCAGACCTCGCGCTTGACTCTGTCTGCTTTTATAACTTCGGGTGTTACCCAAGGTTCTTTTTTCCGGACAAATGGAGTTGTTGTAGATGGGATGTGTAGTGCAACCGCTTCGTTGTATCGGTCGATAAGAAGCTGATAAGTGTCAGGTACTGAAAGGCCATCAAATAAGTTTTCCCAGTCGGTGTTTGAAATACGAGATGACAGCGCATTGTAGTCAGCTTTGCTCCATATAAAACGTTTGTGCGACGGAGAAACACGTGAATTCTTCAGACCGGCCACAGCGAACCGACCGGTTATAAAGCAATGGGATTGGCCCATGGGCGTGTATCCAAGTGAGTCAGCTTCAAGTATCTCGATAGCTCGGTCGGGGTCGTTGGTAATAATGAGGTCAAGAGTGCTGCTAGGTGTAACATAACGATTACAGCGGTACGTGGGAAACGTGACAAGCTGTGTAAGGTGCCAGTCGCTGAGGCACTCTTGAAATCTAATGTCACTAGGATGTTCGTTACCTATATGGGCAACTGTTGCCACGCCACCACCCACGTCGATTGGAGCATATTGTGTGTGAGAGAAATTAAAATCGCCATAGAGCAACATAAATGAGCAGCTCAAGGCGGAAAGTGAGCTACGAGCTGTTGTGACCGAAGCAATACATTGTGTGAGATAGTCGTCGTTCAAGTCATGAGGGCGATATAAACAACCAACGAGGAAAGTTTCTCCACCGAAACAAATGACTCGCCAGACTTGTTCAATAGCTGGAGAGTTGAGCTGAGGAATGCCGGTCTCACTGGTCACAACTTTATCCACAACGTAGATCGCAACACCTCCTCCAGCGCACCTCTCTCTGTCTTTATGGTGCAGTTGATAGCCAGCTATAGAGGTGTCTGAGGATTCGTTAAACCATGTTTCCACAAAGAACATGGCATGTGGTCTAAGCGATTGGTCGAGGGCTGCTATTCTTGCTGTTAGCTCATCGCGTTTATCTTTATTGAGCGAGCATGGGTTGTTAGACCAAAACCGAAAGTGATTTAGAGACAAGGTAGGTGAAGAGGATTTGGGCTGGCTTTTCTTGTTGGTGTAACGCATTCTCTGTGGCTTTTGCAAGAGTGAATTATTGGGCCTTCTTGAATTTGTGCAGTTGATTGCCACGGATGCCGTATCGAAAGGGCGAATCATTACCAAGTTGAGCATTGAGTTTGTTTCTTTCTTGCCTCAACTGGTAGTCTAGTTGTCTTTCTGCCTCTGTTAAATCCGGGCTGATATAAACGGCCTTGTACGTACTGTTGCTTCTCAAACCTTTAGCTGCCAAGAGAGTCGGGTTTCTGAGACTTGCATCAGCTAGTTCCACGAGGATTGGGCCCGGTTTTTCTTGATCTTTGGATCTTAATCTCTTTATGCATACTGGTTTTACATCAGACTTGCCGATTGAACAAAAAAGATCTTTTACAAACTTTTCGTCTTCAGATCTTTTGTCAACTTGCACTGCACACGACGGTTCCGGAACTCCGTAAACGATAACATTTTTTTTCCTTTTCTCTCTATCATTCAGTTCATTCATGGAAGCATTCACAACTACTAACTGCGCAGCTGGCTGTTTTGATTTTCCGCCACCTGATTTAACTACCTGATTTAACTACCTGAACCCAATCGTTACCGATAGTCGGAGGTTGCAATGATGATTTTGCTGCTGTTAATTCGGTGGTCAGCTTCTTGATTACAGTTAAATTGTCTTTATCTTTGGTCTCTAGGAGCGTGACTCGCTCGGACAGCGATAAAACCAGAGAAGAAATCTTGCCGCACCACTCATGAAGAACTTTTGAGGATAATGAGTGGTTACCTTGTCCGAGACTCGGCCAGTTTTTTTCCAACAGAAATTCTGTATCCATGTTGAATATGTTGATGTTAATGTTCTGCCTTTTGCAATAGAAGAAACATTATGTTAGTATGGTTGGAATGTTTATGCGAGATTACGTGTTGAAGCTTATCATGTGTGTGTAAGATGAAGAGGATTCATCTTACGTATTTTCGTGATATTTGTGTATTTTTATTTTATTATGTGTGCATTTTATAATGATTGGATATGTTGAAACAATAAGTCATATATATATGTGTGTGTGTATATATATGTATATTTGTGCTCTTGTGACATTGTGCGTGTGTGTGCTTATTATTTTTATTATCTAGGTATATATATATATATATATATATATATATATATATATATATATATATATATATATATATATATATATATATATATATATATATATATATGTATATATATATGTATATATATATATATATATTGTTACGATATCACCAAATCGTATACCGGGCTCAATAGAATGGTTTTGCAGTTTTATTGGAAAATAATAAATGAAGCTTTGTTAGGGCTAGTTATACCTTCTGATCTATTAATAATAAATAATTAATGTCTCTAATAAATATTCTGAATCCGGTAAGGTTTATCAAAAGGAAGTTGATCATCAAAGCAGTGATTTTACATTATTACCCCCTTCTTAATTCTGTTCGTCCCGAACAGCATAGTCGCTTTTGAGAAATGCGACTCGGCCACGAACACCAAAATACCTTGATCTTTACTCGTGGCTTTGACCGCAATTCGCAAACAACATGGTCAAGTCTCTTGACCGTTTGATGCAGTTTATTCCAGTCTTTCTTTGGCTCATCAACAGAGTCTTTCTTTGGTTCATCGTCGCTATATCTACACGGTTCATCACAGCCTTTTTTGCATGCCTCGTCCTGAACATCTTTGCACGGTTTATCGGAACTGTCTGCTTTTTCTTCTTCCTCTACATCTCTTAGATCTTTCTCAAGAAACTCTTTAAAAGGTTTTTCGAAAACACTTTCCTTAAATCCATTAAATCCCTTCATCAAACTGTTATTCGATTTTACAATGACTCTTAGTCTATCTGATCTAGAATCCTCTGTAGATTCATCTGATTTAAAACCCTCGGTACCGTTCTCTGTTCTTGTCTCATCTTTTCCAGAGTTTTTGCTTGCTGCATTGCTATTGTTGTTTTGGAGAAGTTCATCGTCATCATGTTTGTTTTCTTCCAAGCTACAATCGAACATTTTCTTTTCACATTCCAACTCGGCTCTTTCGTCGGTGTCAACTTTCGTATCGTCCAGCGGATCTTTCTTCAAATTATCGCCATCGTCTCTCAAATCAGTGTCTTCTTTTTTTGTCAAGTTAACTTTGACGTATTTTTCCATTGGAGTTTCGTCCGTCTCTAAATCCTCGGTTGCTTCATCCGAGTCAGATTCTTCAGTAAAATCTGACCCTGAATATTTGGTTCCGTCGTCTGTTATGGAGGCTTTCGTTTCAGAACCGTCGCTGTATGGGTGAAAGCCATAGTTGTTATTGCCATTATTATAATAATGATCGTCACTTTCATCCTCATCGTTTTGCATTTCGTTTTCAACATTCTTCTCATCTTCTTTAGTTTGGTTTTCGACGTCCAAACCGACTGTATCACTGTCACCATCTTTGCATGGTTCATCTTGAGCATCTTTGCAAGGTTCTTTATCATGACCGTCTTTGACAGGCTCATCATCATGACCCACCTGACTTGTGCAGTCAGTACGGCCGTCATCCGTCACATGCTCTGACACACAGCTGGTGGACTCCAGTTCAAATTGGGTTTCGCCGCAGCAACCCACATCACCAGCAGCCCGCTGGTCCAGAACCGTGTCCACCACTGCCTCAGCCAACCCTGCGACCAAACTCTCAACAGTTGTACCGGCTGCTGCTACTTTGTTTTCGTGGCCAAGAATCATTGCTTCTCCTGTCTTCCCCTGTGCTGCCATGTTTTCTCTCGCTCGTTGTCTTTCTTCTTCCATCAATTTGTTTTTTAATTTCCTTCGCTTGACCACAGCTTCCTCGTCAATATCGAATAGATATTCGTCGTCGTCAGGCCCATAGCCCTCATTCACTAACGCGGCTAAGAGGCGTTCCATAAGTTCGTCCTTTTTACCTGTATCACTCAGGCCACGTTTTTCCAGCTCGTCTTTCATTTCACTCGCCCAAAGCTCATCCAATGATTTCAAAACCATTCTTGTATCCTACTTCTGATCACCAATGTTACGATATCACCAAATCGTATACCGGGCTCAATAGAATGGTTTGCAGTTTTATTGGAAAATAATAAATGAAGCTTTGTTAGGGCTAGTTATACCTTCTGATCTATTAATAATAAATAATTAATGTCTCTAATAAATATTCTGAATCCGGTAAGGTTTATCAAAAGGAAGTTGATCATCAAAGCAGTGATTTTACATTAATATGTTTTTCTGGTTATTTGATGTAGCAATTAGAAATATGATTTTGTGTATGTTTTTTTTTGGATTTGAGATAATGTGTTGAAGTTGAGTGTTCGAGAGATAACAAAAGTTTGTAAAAGACGTGCTGCAAAGACAATTTGAATTATCAAGAGATTAGTAAGAATAACAGGAGATTCTGCGAAGTGAGATAATTTGTGAAACCTGCAACTTTTAGTAAATATCCGATAGAAGCAGTAATATCCAGGAATAGAATTCGGGAAATCTTGTCCTATAAATAACTTCAAATTACAACGTTACGAATCGCTACATAGCCAACTCGTTCAACGTTTACAGTGTGATTATGATAAATCGCTTTGAAAACAATTAAATAATATTTTCGCAGGTAGCTTATGTCTATGCTAAAAGTTTCAAAGTTCTAAGTAATCTAAAAGTTGGTAGAAAACCAATTCAAAACATTTGACCAAAAACAAAGTTACGAGGTGTTAAATTTTTTCTTCATTTTTTTCATACTTTAATTTCAAATCGGGTATTTTAATTTCATTTGAAAAATGTTTTGTATTTAATATATTTGGTTCAAAAATAAAGTTCAACTTTTCATTAAAACATTTTAAAAACAAACTGTGAATTTGTGATGAAAAAGTATTATCATCTACACAAATTTTTGTTTTAATAGTATTTCTAATCTTAAAAATTACAGTTGAATCACAATGTTTGATAACTAATTCACATTTTTCATTCCTATCTTCTATTTCTTTCAATAACTTTAAAACATTTTTCAGATGCATATTCAACTGTTCTTCAATTTTTAACCATTTCTCACCAATTTCAGTATTGATCTTTTTTTCACATGAATCAATATGTTTAATAAACTGGTTCTTTACTTCTTCACAATGCTGTTGAATTTGTTCTTTTAAATTTTCAGCTTCTTCAGCAGCATTCAGTTTTTGTTCATTTATTGCATGCAGTTGATCCTTTATGACATCTATGCTGAGACTGTTTGCATTAAATTCCTGACATGATTTACAATAGCATGTTGTTATTTCTTCTTTTTTAAGTGAAGTATTTTCTGTTAAAACATGTTTGTATATTGTTGGAATCTTTTCATGAAAAACCAAACACGGTGAACACAAATTAATTTGGCAATTTAAGCAAAAATTTGCAGATACTGTTTTCAAACAAATTCCACATTTTTCCATGTTTTGTTTTTATGGAAAAACACCTACAATAAGCATTATCATATTTAGTTATAATGTTGTTTAAGTCAAATAAATGAAAAGGGAGGCTTAAATGATTTCAAACTGCGAGCCAGTACCATGCCTGGATGAAAGAGGAGGGACAGTTGAAAAAATCAAATTTTGTTTCACGACAGGAAGTACTTAAGTGTTTCCAACACACAGCCATTCTAGTCTCAAAACATCTAATGTAAAAGACTATAAACTATTATGAAAAAATAATTCCAAAACTAATCTAGAACATGAACGTTTAGTTTCATATAGTAAATAACAAATGCTGTTTAAAAAATCTGTAACAAAATAAAACGCAATGCAATCGTTTACATGATTGCGTGTTGAACATGTTAAATGAATCAATTTTGACAAATAAAACAACATTTTTTAAAAAACACGATGTTGATGAATGACTGAAAAACCAGTTATTACAATGTTTTCTATATATACATGTATGGCGTAACATATAACATGTTCAACACGCAAACACATAAACAGCATTACTTTCGAACATATAACGCATCATTTTATCGGTTTTCTCTGACAACCTCAGATCAACACTTTCTAGGCCAGAAAACTCCTCGCACTCTCTCAACAACCTCCCCACAGACGAGAAAAGCAGACTGTTTTAGACGGCGATTTTAAAAAAATTAGCTAAATTGTTCAGTATTTTCTATACTCAGAAGATTGAAATATTTTATGATATCCGCACATTTCTTCTGACAACCATAACTTTAATCATCACTGAAAATTAAACGATTCTTCTTTTTTTAACCAGTTTCGAAGAGGTGATTTCCGTTGAAATTAGCAAATTTATAGCTTGTTGAGATATTTTTCTCATAGACCCTTTTTTATCAAAATTGTATACATTGTTCCGACATACTTAGTGGACGGCATTATCTAAACAATGTAATTTGTACGCGAGCGAAGACGCGTCGTATAATTCTTGCATATCAACATATATAATTTCCAATGTCTGTATGTAGGTATGGTATGTGTGTATGTATGTATGTATGTATGTATGTATGTATGTATGTATGTATGTATGTATGTATGTATGTATGTATGTATGTATGTATGTATGTATGTATGTATGTATGTATGTATGTATGTATGTATGTATGTATGTATGTATTGTGTGTGTGTGTGTGTGTATGTATGTATGTATGTATGTATGTATGTATGTATGTATGTATGTATGTATGTATGTATGTATGTATGTATGTATGTATGTATGTATGTATGTATGTATGTATGTATGTATGTATGTATGTATGTATGTATGTATGTATGTATGTATGTATGTATGTATGTATGTATGTATGTTAGCAATTTTGCATAACGCGGCCGCCACGATTGTCAGCAATCAGACGTTGATAAATTAGTGCAACACCGTCTAATAAAGTTATTACGTAATTTTACACTGTCAGTCCTAAAGTTCAAAAAAGTTTCAGCTTGATTGAAAAACGGAAAGTTAGTTAAATTTCACTTTCAAGGTTTGCAAACTTTTAAGCAAGCAGGCAAGCAAGCAATCAAGACCGGCAGTAAAGTTACTATAAGAAATATAATAAAAAAATTTATAAATTACTGAATGAAATAAGCACACTGTAACAATCTACTACGTAATTGTTCTCAAAATATGTAAAAAAAAAGACAAGATAAACAGCAGTTTTAATCATACACAAAACGGCAGGTACAAAGAAAAGGCAAAAAGCAACTCAACTCACTTTAGTTTTCCTGAGAAATTAACTTTTCAGAAACTTGTCGATACTATAATTACGGAGCCAGTCAAGTTTTCAAGTTTTTTGCCAGTGAACGTCTACACAACCACCTTGCAAATCAAGTTAAACCCGGATTCAGAGAAAGAGAAAACCCTGAAATATAATTGCATGTTAATTGGAGTGCTGTAATAATTAGGCTAACAGAAGAAGCTGCAAAACAGGATGAGAAAGAAAGAGAGGAAAAAAAACAGAGCTCTCTCAAAGAGAGAGACAGACAAAGAGAAAAATTAGGCTAACTGCTGAAGAGGATGTGCAGCAAGTTGAAAAAGAAAGAAAAAAAAAAGAAAGAAGATAGAGAAAAAAACAGAGAGAGAAATAAAAAAAAAGAGAGAGGCACGCACAAAAAGAGAAATAAAGAAATCTTTTCATAACTCGTGTAAGTTCCGTATAATTCTTCCACATTTATCATTTTTTGATGTTGTATTTATTCTCAAATGTTCAAATGTTGTACTAAATCACAAACTTTCTCTGTGTGGCAGTCGCTTATACAAAATTGTTAGCTGTTAGCTGTTAGCTTTCTTTCTCTCTCTCTCTCTCTCTCTCTCTCTCTCTCTCTCTCTCTCTCAATCTCTCTCTCCCTCTCTCTCTCTCTCTCTCTCTCTCTCTCTCTCTCTCTCTCTCTCTCTCTCTCTCTCACGTGATTGTCAGGCCGTGTTGTTTTCCCGATTTGAAAAACTCTTTGTTCAAATATCAAATACCAAATTGTTGTATCTCCTAAGGACTTCATGTTTGAGATTGTCGGATTTAATGCTATTAAACATTAAGGATGCTGTTATTATTTGCTTTGGCCCATATCTACAATTATATAAAATATTGTTCATATATATGTTCTATAAATAAATGTATGTATATATTATTAGAAATCCTTTTTATAGTTATACATAATATCGCTTAATTTGAAATAACATTCAATTAGTCTTTTAAATTCATTAACGTGTTCGGCTTCTATGATTTTCGAAGGGAGGTTGTTCCAAATTGCAGTAGATCTGGTCAGGAAGAAATATTTTCTGCAGTTGCCGTTGAATCTTTGTGTTTCCAGTTTGAATTTGTGACCTCTTGTTCTTCTTTCTTCTGATATCTTTATATTAGGAAAACACAAACGTCCTTCTTTGTCTTGAATAAAGTTGTAGAGCATGATCAGGCCCCCCCTCAGTCTTCTGTACTTTAAACAAGGAAGCTTCAAAATTCTCAACCTATCTTTATATTTCAATCCCTTGCATGACTTGACCATTTTAGTTGCTCTCTTCTTGACACTTTCATTGGCTTCTATGTCTTTTTTCTTCCATGGTGACCACACACTGACTGTATACTCCAATCTGGATCTAACCAAAGTTTTATAAATCAATATAAAAGAATCTTTTGTCAAATCTTTAAAATTTCGTGAAATTAAACCTAACAGTGAAAAACATTTTTTAATTATTTCATAAACAATTATTTCATAAATGTGATCTACAAATGTTAGTGAACTCTGGAATGTAACACCTAAATCTTTTATTTTGTCAGGAAAATTAAGTTCCACTCCTTCTGTATTATATAGCCGACGATCATCTAATTGGCGTCCATATCTTCACGCAACACATTTACCAGCATTTAGCTTAATTTCCCATTTTTTACTCCAATCTCCTAATGATTTCAAACAGCTCTGCAATATCAATCGATCATCACTGCTTTTTATAGTTAGAAAGAACATTCATTTTTGAATGCCACTTAATGAACAGACCAGCGGCCACTTTTACAATGTTGGCAACTTGCAGATAAGACTAATGGCGTATACGTGTAAACACAGCGCAATGGCCGCCCCTACATACTACCCACAAACGCACAAAGGACTTTAACCCCCAACCAAAGTTATCGACGACTAAAGGATGAAACGCTGAGTTGACGTTACGTGCCCGGACCAGGAATCGAACCCGGATACTCCAACTCTCAGAGCCGGTGTCTCAACCACGAGCTATAAAAAGATTTTTTTGTCTTATTTTGTCTGTGCCTATTTATTTTTTTCTTTCTCTGTTTTTTTCTGTCTGCTGTCTCTCTTTTTCAGTTGCTTTACATCCTTTTCAGTTAGCTTAATTTTCGCAGTACTCCTATTAACATGCAATTATATGTCAGGGTTTTCCCCTTCTCTGTATCCGGGTTTAACTTGAAAACTTCATTTGCAAGTTGTTTGTGTAGAAGTTGATTGGTTCCTTAAGTTTACTTGAAAAAAATTTCTAACAAGTTTCTGGTTAATTTTTCAGGAAAATTAAAGTAAGTTAAGTTGCTCTTTACTTTTTCTTTGTACCGGCCGTTTTGTGTGTGATTGAAACTGCAATTTATCTTGTTTTTCACGTATTTTACAAGAACATACATAATAGATTGTTCAAGTGCCTTTGTTTTATTCAATACTTTAATAATTTGTTTATTAAATTTCTTATATTAACTTCACCGCGGTCCTGATTGCTTGATTAGTTGCTTGCTTGAATGTCTGCAAACCTTGAAAGCAAAATTAAACTATTTTCCCGTTTTCAAATCAAGCTAAAACATTTTTGATCTTTAAAATTGACAGTGTACAATTACGTAATAACTTTTATTAGACGCATATTCGCACTAAATTTCACCAACGACTGATTGCTGACCGACGTGGCCGCCGCGTTATCAGAAATTGCTAAAATGCATACATACATACATACATACATACATACATACATACATACATACATACATACATACATACATACATACATACATACATACATACATACATACATACATACATACATACATACATACATACATACATACATACATACATACATACATACATACATACAGACATACAGACATTGGAAACTATAAATATTGTGTTTGAGAGCCAAAACTTGGTTTTAATCCCAACAAAATATTGATTTGGTTAGTTGATTTCATTTAGGGTTAAGAAACTTGTCAATAAAATTTGTAGGGATTGATAGTTTCTTAAAAAATAAAAAGTTTTTGTTTTTTCTCAAATTTCTTTCATTTCCGGATTTGCCAGCTTTTCATTTGTTGTCAACATTTTTATTTTAAACGACATTTTTTTAAATGTATACATGTAAACATCTATAAACTTGTTTTGCTCTAAAACATGGATAATTATTTTTTTTTAATTAGATTTTTTTTAATTCCTCAAATTTCAATAAAATGTATTGTCATGAGGATCAAACCTATCTTTCACATTTCATTTTGATTAAATGACGGGTGGTTAGTTAATTTTCATTTTCAAGGTTTGCACACATTACATCAGGCAAGCGGCGGTAAAATTAATAAAAGAAATTAACCGAGTACCCGGCTTTGTCCGGAGTTTTAGAGGTTTTTCCATCCTTTTTCTCTTATTCCCCCTTGGTCTCCCGCTCCCGGTTGCTTTCCCGTACTCGCTTGTTCTTCCGTTCCCGTTTCTAGTTGCTTTCCCGATCCGGCTTGCTCTTCCGTTACCGATTGCTTTCCTGCTCCCGTTCGGTTTCTTGATCCTTAACGTTTGCTCACTTTTTTCTCCCTATCCAGCTCGCTCTTCAGCTCCCGGCTGCTTTTCCGATACCGCTTGGTTTCCTGTTCCCGCTCATTTTCCAGTTTCCGCTCGCTTTCTTATTCACGTTTAATTCGCTTTCTCGCTCCCGCTCACTTTGTGATTGATCTCAATTTATTTTAACACAGTAGCAATTTTACCGCTTGTTGTTTGCAAACCACCGGGGGCAATAGGATTAACCTTTATAAACAAGAAAAACAAAATGTTATCAAAAGCTTTCAAACAAGAAAAAATTTGATCAATTTATTGCCTTGTAGGTGATTTCTTAGTAGAGCGTCCCGGGTCAATTTTGATAGGAATTAACCGTTATTTTAATTAACTGAAATAAAAACACAACAATACAAAATTGTAACAACAGAAATAACTTTAAACAAGTTATTTATAGCAATTTATCATTTAAAACTTCTTTCTGCAGTTTAGTATAATTAAAATTAAATAATTTCAATAAAAATTAGGTACAAATAATAATTTTTTAATCTAAAACTAATAATTAAATAATATTTATATTGAAATGTAAAATTTCTATCAACTGCTTTAGTTTTAACGTACCATAACTTATAAAACATGCAGTTTTTTAAATAATATTTAAAATTGTTTAATTTAATATGGTTGGCTTTAAAATTATTAAAAAAATATTCTAATCAAAAATAATTTTCCACTACCCATTGAGATTTATGTAAACCATTTTATATACTAATTTAACAATTTAAGTGCATGCTAAATATCAACTATTGAATTTATATATTACATCGTTGCTTGGCAACTCAGTATACCCTAGTCAGCAACTCAAAATAGCACCTGTAACAATAAAACATCCCAAAATAATATTTGAAAATATTATCTTGTTTTGCTTAAACTATTTTAACTGTATCATAATTTAATTTAATAATTATAGAAATGGAAAATTATTCAAGTTTTGTGAAGTGTTTTATTTGTTCAGAAGAAATTAAAGATGCTCGGATGTTTCCATGTTTGCACAGTTTTTGTTTTGAATGTCTTAAAAGAAAATTTATTGGAAAAATGTCAAACAAAGAAATCAAATTGAATTGTCCAAATTGTGATATTTGTTTTGAACAACCTGAAGGAGGTTTAGAAAATTTAAAAAAAAATGAATTTATTGAACGTCTTACTGGAACAAATAAAATATTCTGTGGATCTTGCTTAAAAGAAGAAGTTACCAGTTGTTGCTTGGAATGCAAATTATATTTTTGTTCATCATGTTTATCTGTACATCAAAAAATTCCTGCAATCAGAAATCATGTCTTAGCAAAAATTAATACCATGGAAAAAGAAGATCTTGAAGCATCATATTGCGTATCTTGTCAGAAATGGGTTGATTCAGAAAAACTTTTTGATCATGAATCCTGCATCTTGAAAACTTTTGCAGAATTAAAAATAACTTTTCACAAAAATTTGGAACAGGAAATAATAAAAAATTACAACAGCATAGAAACTCTGAAAACAAATTTAAATGCAATTAATATACAGAAACTTTCGGTTGAAAATGAAACTAAAAAATTGAAAATACAAATTCAAGAACATTGCGAAGATCTCAAAATTAAATTTATCAATTTTATTGATTTATGCCAAAATGATTTCAATGCAATTATTGATAGAAAAAACAATGAAATTGTTCAAAAGTTAAATTTATATTCAGAAGAATTGGTAAAATTGAAGACAGAACTTGAAGAAAAAATTGAAAAGTATAAAAAATGGTCTCAACATTTTAATCCACTTATTCTTATTGAAGCAATTGAAAATGATGTTAAATTGTTAGATGAAGATGAAAATAATTCCAAAAAAGATTATGAATTGATTTTAAAGTGTTTTAATGAAAAGTTGAATCTTGTTTTTAAACCAAAATCGTTGGATACAAAATTTCATTCCTCACAATTTTCAATAGGAAATATAATGCCAGCTAATGAAATTCAACCTGAGCTTATTAAAACAATTGCCATAACTAATTGTGTTAACCAATTATCGATTAGCCAAACAAAAGTGTATATCTGGAGTTTCAGAGATGGTTCCTTTAAAATTGAAGTTTATTGCAAAACAACATATGAATGCCTTTTTTCCATTGATTTAAATATAAGTACCTTTCACACTGAAGGAGTCGAATTAGTTGATAATTTATTTTGCGTGTTAAACGATTCTTTACTGGATGTTTATAATCTTGAAAAACAGAAAGATAGTCCTGATTGGAAGAAAACTATAGAACTTGAGTTTAAAGGAGATAGAATTGCCGGTTCATCGGATAAGAAATTGTTTGTTTTAGAAAATAACAATTTAATTGAAATCACATTGAATGGTGAAATTGTACGTGTCGTTAAAGTCCCCGAGAATATATTTTCCATTACTGGCTTGAAAAAATATCACTTTGCAATTTCAAAATATTTAGGACTTTATTTAATAAACTGCAAAGGAGATATCATTAAACAAGTTGATTTAAAACCAGACTTAATTGGACATAGACTGACAACAGACAACAATTGTAACTTATTTGTTGCCTCTTATGAAAAAAAAATTCATGTATATGATTTTAGTTTAAATTTTGTAAAATCGTTTAATGCTCAATCTCGTATAAGTGATATTTGTTTTGATTCAACAACAAATCGTTTATTAGTGGTTGGCGTAGTAGAAAAATCTTTTATCATAAATGTTTTCCAATTGTGATGTATATTTATTTATAACTAGCTGGGTTACAAGTGTTACCTACTCGGGTTTTTTACAGGTTTTTCGTTTTTTGTCAAACAATTTGCATCGGTGGTTGGTAGAAAAGATTCTTATTTGTTAAATGCTTTTCAATTGTGACATTTTTGTTTTCTGATTAAATTAAACTCATTTTGCTTGGTTTTTATATTTTTATTTGTTTTGTTGATTAAATAAAAACGTAATTCGAGTATAATTAAAAAAACTAAAAAAAATGATTTAAAAAATTGGTTTAGTAAATACATTTTACAGATGATAATTAATAGTGGTGTTGTAAAAAATTACTTTTTATGCAACAGAAATTTTTAACTGTGATAAAACTCGTGTATTTGAATAATTAATTTTTGTTTTGAATGATGGATCGCTGATAATAATTAAGTTTATTTAGATTATTATTAAAATAAAAAGGAAAATATATGACCCGTGATAGTCGAAAGAAAATTCGAATTTCTGCGCAATGATTATTAAGATCTTTATGTTTCCAAGCCTTTCATATCAAACACTTCATGCTTCCAAAGTGAAAATGACTTTAAAAAGACCAGGCACACTAAATAAGGTTAGATAGATAGCCAAACTTATGTGCAGTTTAAGGAAATGTATTTTTTTTAAAGTCACAGATTGCAAATCTGTCTCTAATAACATTTACCAATCCATACCGAATTCATAAAATTCGTGCATTTGACAAATGCGCATTCAAATAAATAAAATATTTGTGCACTAATCGCAATTGTTCGAAGGTGAGAATAATTTTTTATTTTATTTGATTTTATTCGAATGATTACAGCTAAAATAGAGAACTTGTTAATTCTAATTGTGAATAAGGTTGAATTACAGTTAAATGTCACTTAGTATATACTTTTCTTTGCACATTACGCGCCTGTTATATACATTTCTGAATGTTTTACCAAGTTAAATGCATGTACACGTTACACGTCTTTTTATATCATGGGTGGCCAATTGGCGAGTTGCACGGTTCAAAATCTCTAATTTCAAGCGAGCGAAGCCGCTCTGGTATTAAAATATATAAAAACACACAATAAAGAAAATAATCAAATTAAGATGGTTTATAAAGTTCAGTCTGAATTGTTCAAGAGCATTCGTGTTATTGAGAGTGAATGTCGTGAGCAAAAGCTGCCGATCGTGACTACACTCACCACACACCATCGCATGCATGCCACACGACAAAATAGAAAACATGTTAACTCAAATTGCAGGCCAAGATTTTTCGCCAAGTTTATAAAAATTGCCTGAATTGATAATTTTTTTATTTAAGTTTTTTTTAGAAATATATATACGTACTGGATAGAATTTGATCTTATGATTTTGAATGCTCAATTATAGTCAAACAATTTGAATTAATTAATTAAATATTAAATTTATTTTATTGCTTTACCTTAACGGGAATCAAAACACAGAATTCAAGTAAATGAAATGGTACAAAAATCAAATGCAAAAAACTAAAGCTTTAAAAACCAGGACCAATGGGGCGCCATAAGAAACAAATTAAAGTGATAAAAAACTAAAGCTTTAGATTAATTTACTTTGTTTTCTTTCTTTCTTTTTTGTTTTTTTTTGTGGCGCCCCTGGCCTCGTGGCGCCCATAGGCTACAGCCTATATAGCCTATGCCTAAATCCGCCCTTGGTTACGTTGGATGAAATAAAGAACTCGGATTTAAAAGGACAGCTTATTCTAAGGAATTTATTCGCTTTTTCTTAAAATTGTTTCAACATCATAATCTAGCAGCTCAATATTCCCATTTTCAATTTGTTTGATGAATTTTATTGTATTGAATTGTTGAGACCACGTCTGTTGCTAGGTATTTATTTTGTCAAGTACATTTCTTAACTTTATTGTCTCGTTCAAATGCAAATCAAACTCTTCTTTAATTCCGTTGCTTTTTCCAACAATAATTTTATTGATATAATCCTTGCATGATTCAATATTTTTAATAATTTGATATTCAATATCTTTACGATAGTCTTGAATTCGTTTTTTTAAATTGTCACATTTTTGAGTAACAAAATTGGATTGTTTTACAATTCCCTTTAATACAAGGTTTATGTTATCTAAATTGTTAGTTATTTTTGAGTTTTTGTATTTAAAATTTTTATCAAATTCTTTTTTAAACAGAGAAAACTTTTTAAGTTAGCAGAATCAATGATTTAAAATCGTTTTAAAATTTACCCATTTCTTATATAACCTGCAGTATTGTGCCTCATTGTTTGTGTTTTTTGCAAGTGAATTTATTTCTGCTAAAACATGATTTGTGATTGCAGTTTTTTAAAATGAACAGTTGTACATGATGTACATGATGTACACAAATATAACTTGCAATCAAAACACACATTAATAATTTCCTTGTTGAAGCAAAGTCCACAAAATAGGAGTAGTTTTTTTTCTTTTATTCCAAAATTTTCATCAATTTTTTCAAAACTTGATTTCATGTCGGGTACACAAGTGTCAGTTGAAAAGAGTTTTTTTTTTATCATGTTTGATTCAAAAATTAGATTAAATTGTTTTTTCAAACAGTTTGAAAACAAAGTGCAAGTTTTTGATGAAAAATTATTATCATCAATATTCATTTTTGTTTTTATAATTTTCTTAGTTATAGAGAATACAGATGGATTACAACATTTTAGCACTAATTCAATTTTTTTATTCCTTTTTACTAGTTCTGTTAATAATTTTAAACTATTTTTCAAATGCAAATTCAATTGTTGTTCAACTCTATTTGTTAAAATTTTTGCTAATACTTTTTAAAAGTGAAAAAAATTCAAACTAACGTTTTTAACACATCTTCTATTCAATCCGTCAGCAAATTGATCAATTTTAGCTAACCTTTTCAATGTTTTTAGAAATAGATTTATTTCCTTAATAAAACAAAAAAATTAGTTACACTTTAAATCTTTGACAGTCAGCCAGTCATTATATTGCGCAACACAATTCTGTTACGTTGTTTCATGATTTGAACGACCTAATATTACTAGAATGTGAGCTTGTGTACACTTGTTGTTTTATCTCAACAGCTAATTATGATAGGTCAATGTTAAAGAGTTGTTGAAGTTGTTCATAATTTGGTCCTAAGGTTTATTCAAAGTAGCCGAGACGTGGGCATGAAAACAGTAAGTTTGAGGAAATCAAAAAAAATTTTAACAAGCTGAAAAGGCGCTTTTTTGGAATTTGTGTAATTCCAAATTATTCAATAGATGGCGCCTGTGACAATTAAAAAACTGGTTAAGAAGCACTATGGGTCAGGGACATCTGTTATGCTGTAACTGTTTGCCATATCAATTAAGTTCTTCTGGATAATCTGAACATAAGACAACTTGTCCATGAATTTGCACAAGGGATCTAAGATACAAAAATGTCTATTTGGATCAGCAGCATTCTTATTTTGAATCATTATGTAGCAAAGTTATTTTTTAATGACACTTTATTGAGCTAGCTTATTTTTTATTAAAATCTTGGAGGCGCGGATAAAAGCACAAAGATAGCAGTAGTTTTTTACTTTTTCAATCTACTTTCAATCTATTTAATGAATCATTGAACAATCAACTGATCGGTTGTAATAGTTGACTTTCATGAAACTGCAATCTATAATTTTTCTGTTGAGCGGTGTACAGTGCACACTTAACGCACTTCAACATCAACGTTTGATAACGTTAATCTGTGTTTACATTTAGTCGCATATTCTTATTTCTTTCGTTTTGCCTAAACTGTAATCAGAAACGTTTGCTGCTTTATTTTTTGTTTTACTGTAGTTTAAGTTTAAATTAATACTACCTGATGTTATTTTGCTTTTATTTCTTAATCAATTGTCTAAATAAGTATTTTTCTATTTAAACGTTTTTTAGCATCACAAATAACTCATACCTATAAGACAATGAAAGCCAAAAAGAAATGGCGCGTCACTAATAAAGACAATGCAATCTTGAATCCATCACAATTCACAGATCTGTAACTGAACCTTCACAAATGAAACCGATGAATCGCGTATCTTATCAACTGCATAATGTTCAACTCCAAATACCATGAAACCGCATTTATTTGGATTTACCGTCAATCGAAACGCAAGTAATAATTTACCGTAGTTGAAGTTTTGAGAAAAAAATTATATTCTATTATTTCTTTCACATATTGAACACGTCACGAATTGGGGTTGATTTGGTGGGGCAGCTAACTGCAGCATCGTGCAAACGCTATTGACAAGCAAATAAATTACATATTTGTAATCAGAAAAATATGCATGTAATTACACGATGAAGGAGTTTTTGATCAGTTAGCCGCCCCACTAATTTCTTAGTCTCACTCTGTTAAACGTTTAGTTTAGTTGCATCCTAAAATTGTAATATACATTTTTTTTGACTGGGATCGAAATTCTAAAGCACTGCAAGGTATTATTATTTATATATGTATGTATTATTTAAAATTGAATCTCTTCTCTTTTAATTCAGTACAACAGATCACGATACTACAAAAAAAGTTTATTTGTTTGTGTAGTCTAAAGAAAATAAACGGTACCTTTTTAAACCAATTATTAGATATATTTTCAGGCTTTCAAAGTTTCTTTGAGTCGGCAAAGTTGACGTTCAACAGCTCTATTAGTTCTATTTTTTTTTAGAATATATCACAATCAGATATAGAAATAGTTTTTTACAATACTTAATACCTAGTTTTTTCAATTAAATATTTGAATATTGCACTATCAACAGAATTATTTTCTTATTATAGGTTTGAAGTTCTAGATAGTCAAAAACATATTATAATGTTGACTTAAATATTACTATAAGCAATGGTAAAACTATTATCGCATTTAAAAATAGATTTGCATAATGAAAAATATATAAAAAAGTTTTTTTTTCAAAAACTTGTTTTTTTTGCTTGAACTTGTCAAACTTTTAAAAGCCATGCAGCAGCTAGTACAACTTTTACTGATTTGTCCAGTACCATCATGTGCGTAGAAAAATCTTTCATTGCTTTAAAGCGTCTCAAAAACTGGTTAAGAAGCATTATGGGTCAGGGACGTCTGAATGCTGCAACTGTTTGCTATATTAATCAAAGCATTCTGAATAACCTGAACCTAACTTATACCTACAAAACAATGAAAGCCAAGAAAAAAGGATGCGTCACTAATAAAGGCTCAATGCAATCTCGAATCCATCCCAGTTCACAGATTTGAAAATTATTTTTGTTTTTTTTTAAAGCAGAAAAGAAACGTGGTTTTTAAAAGATTTTTTAGGTATTATTATTATTATTTAACTTTTTTTAATTATAATGCTATTTAAGATTTTAATCATTTTATTTAATGTGTTATTGAAAATCTGTCCAATGAATCTGAAAATTAGAAAAAAATGTAAGCTCAATGACAAAATTGCATGCACTACATTTTATCAATTTGGTATAACGGGAAGTGCTTCAAAATTTAGAAACTTAAAATTAAAACTTATTCACAAAGAAAAATTCAAATGAGCGTTATTTTTGCAATCAAATTTCGTGTTACCAATCAAATTTGTTTTATTGATTTTAAAGTTTTATGTTAAGCTATAATTTTTATTTCTAATATAAACATGTAAACAACCAAAAAATTTAAATTAATTACGGTTTAAATATACAAAAAACTTAAAACGTTACAATTGAAAAACTTTTAATAACCAATTTTTTTCACCAACACCAATCACTAAAAAACGATTTGTTAATGATTCAATACCAAAATATGATACTTCACACTGAGCATCAAATGAATTCAAGTAATCTAAATCTAAAAGTTATAATTGGAAAACATTCAATAAACAAATATTTCCACACTTAATCACCAAACCACGATTTGTCGATGAATCAATACCAAAACATGAAAATTTACATTGAGCATCAAATGAATTCAAGTAATTCAAATCAAAATCAAACACATGAAGTTTTTTTCCAAGCCAGTCGGTTATGAATAAATTGGAATTGTGATCAGTTGTTAATCTACCTGACCCAAATGCGTTCGATAATAAATATAGATCAATTTCTTTAATAATATTTCCATCGCTGTTGAATGAAAAAAGTTTGCCATCACATGCTATTACAAAATTTTCTTTTAAACGATCAACATTTAAATATTGAAAACAATCTGATATTTTCGGTAATTTAGAAATATATTTAATTCCATCTTCTAGTGTAATTTCAAACAATTTTTTGTCTTCAAAAACGTACAAGTTCTTTTCCGTTGAATAAAAACATCCTGGTCCATGAAATCTATGTTTTATGGTTTTTTTCCAATCAGGACTATTCTTCTGTTTTTCGAGATTGAATATTTCTAATGCTGCGTAATTTATAAGACATAAAAAATTGTTATATAAATGAAAATGGAATTTAATGTGTTCAAACTCAATTGAAAAAAGAAAACCATATGATTTGTTGCAATAAACATCAATTTTTAATATATTTCCATTAAGATATCCAAAATATAATTTTGTTTTGCTAATTGAAAACTTGCTGAAGTGATTGTTTAATTCTTTTGTTAGGGTGAGATTTGGTTGAATTTCATTAGTTGGATTTAATCTTCCTATTGAAATTTGTGAGAAAAGAATTTGTTCGTGCAGTTGAATTGGATCAAAAAATTTAATTACCGTTTCACTCAATGATTCGGAATATTTTTGTTTTGTTTCTTTAAAAAATTTTCCAACATCATCATCTAGCACTTTAAAAACATCATTTAACAAATTATTTTCAATAAGTTCAATAACTTTGATACGATTAAAATTCTGGAACCAATTTTCATATTCGATCCGTTTTTCTTTTATTTTATCTTTTAGTTGTAGTACTTCGTTTTTATGAAATTTAAATTGTTTTTCAATTTCATTGCTTTTTTCCGTAATTATTCCTTCATAATCATTTTTGTACAAATCAATATTTTTGGTAATTTGGTTTTTAATATCCTCAAAATGTTTTTCAAATTGTTTTTTCAAATTTTCAGTTTTACAAGCAGCAGATAACCTTCGTTCTTCAATTGCTTTCCGAATTTCCTCTAGGATGGCTAAGTTGTTGTTCAATTTAGATTGTTTTTTATAAAAATTTTCATCAAACGTTTTTTTAATTTCATAAAACATTTTGAGTGGGCAGGATTTGTGATTAATAAGAGTTTCACTGTCAACCCATTTGTGACAAGGTTTGCAATATGATGTTTTTATGTTATCTTCTTCTTTTCTGGTATGTAAATTTATATCTGTCAAAACATGTTTTTTTGTAGCTGGAATTTTCTTATGACCGATTGTACATGATGTACACAAATACAATTTGCAATCAAAACACAAAGAACAAATATTTTCACGGGAACAACTCCCACAATGTACATCTGATTCTTTTTTAAAAACAAATTTATGAGGTCTTAAATATTCTTGTTCATTTCTTTCATATTTAAATTTCAGGTTGGGTAATATGATTTCATTTGGAAAATGTTTTGTATTTAATATATTTGGTTCAAAAGTAAGGTTCAAATTTTTTTTGAAACATTCGGAGAACAAACTATGGATTTGGGATGAAAAATTATTATCATCTACAAACATTTTCGTTTCAATAGTTTTTCTAATTTCAGAAATTATATTTGAATCACAACGTTTAACTACTAATTGACATTTTTTATTTCTTTCTTCTATTTCTTTCAATAATTTTAAAACATTTTTCAGATGCATATTAAACGTTTCTTCAATTTTAAACCATTTCTCATCAATTTCAGTATTGATCTTTCTCTCACATGAATCAATATGTTTAATAAACTGGTTTTTGATTTCTTCACAATGATGTTGGACTTGTGTTTATAAGTTTTCAGCTTTTTTAGCAGCATTCCTTCTATGTTCATTGATTGCATGCAGTTGTTCCATTATGATATCTACGTTGAGATTTTTTGCATTTAATTCCTGACATGATTTACAATTGCAAGTTGTAATAGTTTCCTCTTCAGTGTAAGTATTTTCTGTGAAAACATGTTTGTATATTGTTGGAATCTTTTCATGAAAAACCAAACACGATGAACACAAATTCATTTGGCAATTAAAGCAAAAATATTTGGATATTGGATTCATACAAATTCCACATTTTTCCATGTTTTAATTTTTTTGGAAGAGCACCTACAATGACCATTTTCATGATTAGTTATAATGTTGTCTTAGTCAAATGAAAGTTAAAGCTGGCTAAAATGATTTCAAACTGCCTGGTTAAAATAAGAAGAATAGTTTTTGATTTACGACAGGAAGTGTTTCCTACAAAAAACTATTTAAGTCTTAAAACACCTAGTAAATTAAAAATCTTGAACATGAACGTTTAGTTTCATAAAGTAAACCACATGAGCTGTTTAAAAAATCTGTAACGAAATAAAACTCACTGCAATTGTTAATGTGTTTGTGTGTTGAACATTTTAATTGACCCAATAATTGAAAAACAAAATGACATTTGTTAAAATCGACCACCTGGTTTTTCAGCCATTCTTCAACATCGCGTATCATCAAACGTCACAAGGGAATTGTAAGTCATCGAACATCTTTTACCAGCACTACTTTTAAAAATATAGTTATTCAGGTTACTAATGTAACGCATGTAACTTCTAAGCGGCTTAGTTGACGAGCTCAAATTACTTATTAAACTTTTTTTTACTAAAACATTGGTTTGGCACATGTTTTGACAAATTTGGAATTGGGAAAACAAGCGGGAAACCAAAAACGAGTTCAAATAAAGAGTTATTTAAACATTTTGGTTTTTATTGTACTATGTTAACATAATTTTTGAATTTCATTTTTTTATTGCTTTTAAAATTAGAAATACTATAATTTCTTTAACTATAATAAATAAAATTACGTACCTTTTTTAGCTAGCTTATGGATTCACTTCAAGCCGTATACCAGTTTATAAAATTAATTATACTTACGTGTTACTATAATATACGTGTTTGCAATTATTGTATTGTAGAACTTGACAGATGTAATAATAGAATTAAAATTCAACATTAATAATTTACTAGGTATGTATTATAAAATGAACAATTGCGTATAAAACGTGATCGTCAACAAAGATATGTGAGATCGTACGAAAGAAAGGTTAGCTGATAAAGTTAATCAGTTAAGTATCACTCAATAAACCCTTGATAGAGCAGCCTAGACCTAACAGCAGTTTATACAGTTGTTAATCAATTCAGGTAAATAAAAATGAAACATAACTTAAATTTAATTAGAACTATCTAACAAAAACATTTTAGTGCAACTGGCACATTATTTACTCAAATGAGTTTTTATTATTTCCATACCTTGCAAAACTTGGTAGATTTGATTCTAGCAATAAAATTCAGATTTATTAATTTACTATGGCTGAACCGTCGCAAGCGTCTGTATTTTATAGCTCTAGGCTACAAAAATTGTAAAACAATCAAACAACATCCACGCTGTCTCCTCAAATGTAGATAACAATTAACAGGTAAGCTTCCTTCTACATACACATACTCACTTATACAAATCTTTATTGGTTTCAAAATAAAAAATAGATAAATTTCCACATAAATGTTTATCGTGTCTTATGATGCAAAAAAGATAGGTTTGATTAATTATTTTAGTTATCAAAAACCATTGCTAGACAGTTTGTTTGGTTGAACATTATGTCCGTGTGTACAATGTTATTTATGATTGCATTAAGATGAGATTTTGTTTTTAATTTCTTATAAAATTGTGTTTGCATTCAGTATTATCATGGTTTTGGCCATTCAGCTTGCGCTCTGAATAGGCTGCTACGTAATTTGTTCCTGTTCTAATGAATACTTCTTCAGTTAGTGTGTATTAGTGTTGAACAATTTCTGAGAAAACATTGTTTTTGATGTCATCACTGAGAGAGAAAAGAACATAAAATTAATATCAGCAGCTCAAAAAACTTTAAAGCTCATTTCTAGTAAAATAAATTAAGCATTTTGAAAATTGGGTAATTAACTTAGTGAAAAAGGTAAATATTTAATACGCAGCAAAAATGTACACTAGCACTATAATTTGACCTAGTGAAACCTTTTTAGAAAAAGTGTGCCTGGTTTGCAAAGCCAATAAAGTATTATAAATAAACTTAACTTTTAAGAGAAATTATTGAATAATAAAAAAATGTTATTCGCAGTACAATTTTATTTTCAATTTATTTTGAAATCCTATTTTTCATCACTGGAAAACCTTCCGGATATTTTCCGGAAATAATGCTGGAAACTTTTCGGAAGTTTTTCGGAAATTTTACAATACTGTTGTGTATTAGTTGTTCAGTACAAGAAGCTTTATAGATAGAATCCATTTGTGAAATTTTTTTCCCGCTTATAACAAAAATAAAAACAATTTAAAAATGAAATTAATATTAATTATTAGTTTAAATAGCTAGAGTTAGTAGCAGTTACAGGCAGCTACATACATCTCACAATGCATCTTGAAGTTGAAAATATAGCAAAACAATTAGTTCAACGTCACGACATAAAACTTTTCCTAACACAAACCTTGCCTGAAATAGTAGCAATAACGTTCACATTTTTTGTATTGATGAAACTGTAATCTATGAATTTTCTGTGGACTGGTGCACACTTATGTACTGTTTTACGACATTAAAGGCAAGCGCACACAAACAGCAAATTGAGAAATATAGTTTCACAACTAAATTTTTTAAGCAACTTTTGCGCGTACACGCTAAGATTAACAGTTGATATTTTTAACAAAAAACAGAGCCTATTATTTTAAATTCTATATCAACTTAAATTATCACATTAAATCGAATTCCATCAAATAACTTTCTCGCATGTTTTGTATTATGCACAATGTTCACCTCCAAATCTCATAGAATAGCATTTTTTCTGGGTTTACCTTCAATTGAAGTTTATCGTGTTTGACGTTTTGAAAAAAAACTTTTTATTCTAATATTTATTTCACTTATTGAACACATCACGAAATGGGATTAATTTTTCTATCTAACGCTGCTTCACGTTTAACTGCATCTTCAAATCGTATTACATGTGATTTGTTTGTTTTGACTAGGCTTACATTGAAATACTAAAACTCGGAAGGGCTTCACTATTCAAGATGTTTTAAATTTCTTCTCAGTAAAACCAATCAAAAGGAATTTATATTTATATTTGTACTAGCTGGGTTACCCGGTGTTGCCCAGAGATGTTAGAGGTTTTTTTTCGTTTTTTTTCTGGCTGCCATTTACTGAAAACCAGAAAGTGACATTGAGTTAGAATTTTGTTTATCCAATGACATCATTGCAGGTTCCCCATCTTTCTTGTATTTCCAGTCCAGAATCTGCTTCCCAGGCACACATTTGTATGAGAAATTGTATTCCATTTTTCTAGTGTTATTTCAAATAAGTCTTTGTCTTTAAAAAAATACAAGTTTTTTTCCGTTGAAGAAAAATGTTCTGATCCATCAGATTTATACGTTATTATTTTCTTCCAACCAGGACTATTTTTCTGTTTTTCGAGATTGTATATTTCTAATGCTGAGTTATTTACAAAACATACATAATTTTTATATAAATGAAACTGGAATTTAGTAAATTCAAACTCAATTGAAAAAAGAAAACCATATGTTTTGTTGCAATAAACATCAATTCTAAAAATATCTCTACAATAATGGCCAGTATATATCTTTGTTTTGCTAATTGAAAACTTGCTGGAGTGATTGTTTATTTCTTTTGTTAGGATGAGTTTTGGTTGAATTTCATTAGTTGGATTTAATTTTCTTATTGAAATTTGTGAGAAAAGAATTTGTTCGTGCAGTTGAATTGGGTCAAAAAATGAATCAACGTTTCACTCAAATACTCGGAAAATATTTGTTTTGTTTTTACAAAAAGATTTTCAACATCATCATCTAACATATTCAAATCATTATTTAATAAATTATTTTCAATTAGTTCAATGAATTTGATAAGATTACAATGCTGGAACCAATTTTCATATCCATTCCATTTTTTTTCTTTTAATTTCTCTTTAAGTTGTAATGCCTCGTTATTATGCAAATTAAATTGTGTTTCAATTTTATTGCTTTTATCAGTAATTTTCTCTTCATAACCATTCTTGTACAAATCAATACTTTTTATAATTTGGTTTTTAAGATCATCAAAATGTTTTTCAAATTGTTTTTTCAAAATTTCAGTTTGATAAGCAACTCTCAACCTTTGTTCTCCAATTGCTTTCAAAATAATTTCTATGACAGCTAAGTTGTAGTTCAATTTAGATTGTTTTTTAAATAAATTTTCTACAAATTTTTTTTTAATTTGATCAAACGTTTTGAGTGGGCATAATAAATGATTAAGAAAATTTTCACATTCAACCCATGTCTGACAAGGTTTGCAATATAACGTTTTTATGTTATTTTCTTCTTCTCTTTCATGTAAATTTATATCTGTCAAAACATGTTTCATTGTAGCTGGAATTATCTTATGACCAATTGTACATGATGTACACAAATACAATTTGCAATCAAAACACAAAGAAATAATTATCTCTTTACGCAAACAACTCCCACAATGTACATCCGATTCTTTTTTAAAATCAAGGTTACGAGGTGGTAAATCTTTTTCTTCATTTTTTTCATATTTAAATTTCAGGTCTGGTATTATAATTTCATTTGAGAAAAGTTTTGTATTTAATATATTTAGTTCAAAAGTGAGGTTAAAGTTTTCTTTGAAACATTTGGAGAACAAACCATGGATATGGGATGAAAAGTTATTATCATCTACAAAAATTTTCGTTTCAATAGTTTTTCTAATTTCAGGAATTATATTTGAATCACAACGTTTAACTACTAATTGACATTTATTATTCCTTTCTTCTATTTCTTTCAATAATTTTAAAACATTTTCCAGATGCATATTCAACTGTTCTTCAATTTTAAACCATTTTTCATCAAGTTCAGTATTGATCGTTTTCTCACATGAATCAATATGTTTAATAAACTGGTTCTTTATTTCTTCACAATGATGTTTAATTTGTTTTTTTAAATTTTCAGCTTCTTTAGCAGCATTCAGTTTTTGTTCATTTATTGCATGCAGTTGTTCCATTATGACATCTATGCTGAGATTGTTTGCATTAAATTCCTGACATGATTTACAGTAGCATGGTGTTATTTCGTTTTTTTTAAGTGAAGTATTTTCTATTAAAACATGTTTGTATATTGTTGGAATCTTTTCATGAAAACCCAAACACGATGAACACAAATTAATTTGGCAATATAAGCAAAAATGTGCAGATACTGTATTCAAACAAATTCCACATTTTTCCATGTTTTGTTTTTATGAAAAATCACCTACAATGACCATTATCATATTTAGTTATAATGTTGTTTAAGTCAAATAAAAGTAAAAGGTGGCTAAAATGATTTCAAACTGCGAGCCAGTTCCAAGCCTGGCTAAAAGAGAAACAACAGTTAAAAAATCAAATTAGAATTCATGACAGGAAGTACTTAGGAGTTTTCCTTCATTCATCTATTTAAATCTCAAAACACCAAGTGTAGAGGACTATAAACTATTATGAAAAAACTAACGTTTAGTTTCATAAAGTAAATAACACAAGCTGTTTAAAACATCTGCAACAAAAATAAAACTAAATGCAATCGTTTACTCAATTTTGACAAACAAAATGATTTTTATCGAAAATGCCTTGCATTTATATATGGACGACATCGTACCACCTGGTTTTTCAGTCATTCATCAACATCGCGTATCATCAAACGCCTCAAGAGGTACCAGTCTTGCTCTCATTCACCACAATCACTTTCATTTTAAACTATTAAACATCGTTTACTACTATTGGTTTCGGACATTTAGTTATTTAGGTTACCAATGTATCGCATCATTTCATCATCGTCATTGTATATCGCCCTCCTGGGCCTCTAAGCTGTTTTGCTGACAACCTCACTCTACTTCTCGAACCCCATTCTACTAAAAGGCTATATTTGTGCGGTGATGTGAACACCATCCTCCATCAAAAGTATCATCGTCAGTTTTCTGGACGATAACCTTAAGGCAATCAGTATTTTCAGGATAACCTCACTTATCAACAATGAGCTCACAAGACTCCGGGTCGAAACCACGCACTACAAAAGGCAGGGCTATCAATACGTGTATAATAAAAAAATAAAGAAACAACGCTTGTCTAAAAATAAAACAAACAATTTGAAAATATTATTTAAGTGGACGTATTAAATTTATATATATATATATATATATATTAATTTTAAAAAAGATTTTAATCAATGCATTTCCTTTTGCAAATGACCTAATTGCACCTTAGCAATAAATCGGGAAAGCGACCGGGAGCGGGAAAACGACCGGGACCGGGAAAGCGACCGGTACCGGGAAAGCGGCAATTTGTTTTCAATACATTATGCAGTTTTGTAGATGAAAAAATGAAACAATAAAATTCTTACTTTTGATAAATAAGCAAGAAAAACGGTTGGTAAGGCAATTTAAAAAATAACAATCAAGCAATAATCAAATAAAACATTTAATTTTGAACAAAACTTAACTAAATAACTAATTATTTAATTGGCACTGATAGTATAATCCAACTTCTTGCAAGCCTCTTCATACACAGCTTATACAAGGAAGTCATGTTTTACGTTATGTTCTTGTGCAAGCTAGTAGAACCTGTGCTTCAAACTCTTTAAAACATTAACAGCTATGAATAAACATTTCAAAAAGAATTGCTTATTGCATTGTATCGTTATTTTGTTGAAGCGTAGTCTCTTATGCAAATAGCTATCGTGCACATTTGTTCTTCAGTGGGCCAGGTATTAAGTTTTACCTGACTGGCAGAATACGCTTGGAGAGTTATCATTTAGTAATATAATCTTTATTTATCCATTAACAAAAAGCAAAGATTTTTTGACAAGTTTCTGATGTCCTCAAATTTTAAAACTAATTTAATGACAATATTATGCAGAAAATAATAAAGGGGGACTAACTATGCCACTGGCTGGAAGGAGTATAGATGATCACATGGAAAGAGAGAAATAGAAGCTTAAGTGGCTTGCGTGGACGTTCTACTACACAATAATTTTCATGTGCCAGAATTGTGGTAACCCCGCTAGTATCTAAATAAAATCTTTAGGATAAGAGATTAAAAAATTAAATATTAAGTAAAAAATAGATGTAAAATAGATAGAAGAACATAAATCTAATTGCTTTGTGCATTTCAAACTTAAAATTTAAATGGAATCGTTTCGTCATTTTGTAGGTGGAACAGTATAATTTGATGCTAGTGCTTGTGATTTATTATACATTTAAAAAACAATTTAAAAGCAGAAAAAACGACCGCCACACTACACAAGCAGAAGAAAAAATTGGTTTAAAAGTAAAACAATAAATAATTACCAAAGACATTTTAAAATTTATTAACTGTCACTAATTCAAATGATTTGTAATTGCATTTTAAGTTGTGTTTTGGGTAAAATAATAGATCTTAGTTTCTAAGATTATTTAATTGTAAGATTATGTGGCTACTTGATTTTTGGCTAAAAATAAAAGATAAAGTAGTAATTGTAGGGTGGGACAAACGCATATATTGCCTTACCTGTAGATCCGCCACTGTTCTGAAGAAATTGTGATGTTTTCTCTTATGCGACCGTTTTTATGCGGCAAAAAAAAATTCTATAAAAAAATTTTTATCTTATTAATAATAAAATTAACAATGAATTATTTTGCGATTATTTATGCTTTTTGCGATTTCTGTTTTAGTATCGATTAATGGGAACATCACTGCTCGGGGTTTTTCCATTTTCCATAAGCAGCTTTCGGTTTTCAGCGTTGCGATATGTTAAGTTTTAAACGAATATTGTTGGCTGTGTTGAATTATTAGATATACTTCGACTTTTTGTTTAACTACAGTAATTTTGGTTCTCATTCAGGTAATCTTTTTCTAACTTTTAACTTGGGAATGAATTAGATTCGGGAATTGTAGGCGTAGTAACACTCTCTCTCAATCAATCAATTAAATTTGTATAGTGCTATTTTCTTGGCGTTCAATAGCTCTCGTCCATAAACTGATTAAACAGATAAGTTTTAAGTCCACGACGGAAAACAGTGAGATAAGTTAATTTTAGTTTAGTAGGAAGAAAGTTCCAGAGATAGGGACCAGAGTAGGAAAAAGAGTGTTTAGCAAAAAAATGCTTAACAGTAAAGATACGAAAGAGAGGGTTAGGGTTAGGGAATGGCAATTTTTAATTTTAAACATTAGTAAGCAAATTTAAAAAAATACCCTAAATTTAAGAGGAAGCCAATGGAGAAGAACGAGAGATGGAAAGATGCGAGAAACTAAGCGTGTAGCAAATCTGAAGGCTTTAGAAAGAGGATGAAGGGTAGAGTCAGATAGATCATAGTAGATCATAATTGCAAGAGTCAATTCGAGACAGAATGAGAGAAGGATCTATTACGACAGCGGTTCGCGCACAGCAGCACACGATCACATACAGGCACACATAGGAAGGAAAGGCCTATGCTATGCATGGACTCCATGTGCTGTGACACCAAAACGCATACCAGCACACGCGCACATAGGAAAGTTCCGATGAGGTTGGCAGAAAGATCAGCATCTCTGTGAGGTCAGAAACTGCTCCACAACCTTGGTACATGAAAATTATTGTGTAGTAGAACGTCGCGCAAGCCACTTAAGCTTCTATTTCTCTCTTTCCATGTGATCATCTCTACTCCTTCCAGCCAGTGGCATAGTTAGTCCCCCTTTATTATTTTCTGCATATTCCACTATATCTAACTTTCTCCTAAGTTATTCCAGTCTCTGATTTTGGTAGTTTTAAAAATATTCATTAAAATTTACCGCTTGTTGCTAGTGCAAACCGCCGGGGCAATAGGATCAACCTTTATAAACAAGAAAAACAAAATGTTATCAAAAGCTTTCAAACGAAAAAAAATTTGATTGATTTATTGCCTTGTAGGAGATTTCTTAGTAGAGAGTCCCAGGTCAATTTTGATAGGAATTAACCGTTATTTTAATTAATTTAAATAAAAACAAAACAATAAAAAAATAGTAACAACGTAAATAGCTTTAAACAAGTTATTTATAGCAATTTATCATTTAAAACTTCTTTCTGCAGTTTAGGATAATTAAAATTAAACAATTTCAATAAAAATTAGGTACAAATAATAATTTTTTAATCTAAAATTAATGATTAAATAATATTTATATTGAAATGTAAAATTTCTCTCAATTGCTTTAGGTTTTAGCATACATATATTTATATAAATAAATAAATTTATATATATATATATATATATATATATTAATGTAAAATCGCTGTATTTTACAATAGGTTTTCCCATTGATAGACGTTAAAGGACTTCGAATAACTATTATGGACATTATTATTAAAACCAGAAGGTATAACTAGCCGTAACAAAGCTTCATTTATTATTTTCCAATAAAACATCAAAACCATTCTATTGAGCCCGGTATACGATTTGGTAATATCGTAACAATATATATATATATATATATATATATATATATATTGGCACTAATAGTATAATCTTCCAACTTCTTGCAAGCTTTTTCATAGACAGCTTATACAAGGAAGTCATGTTTTACGTTATGTTCTTGTGCAAGCTAGTAGAATCTGTGCTTCAAACTCTTTAAAACATTAACAGCTATGAATAAACGTTTCAAAAAGAATTGCTTTTTGCATTTGTTCTTCAGTGGGCCAGGTATTAAGTTTTACCAAACTGGCAGAATACGCTTGGAGAGCTATTATTTAGTAATATAATCTTTATTTTTCGATTAACAAAAAGCAAAGATTTGTGCGGTGATGTGAACACCATCCTCCATCAATAGTAACATCGCCGGTTTTCTGGACGAATTCAACATGATTCAACATAATAGCGCCTCTACTTTCGTGAAAGGGAACTCTCTTGATATTTTGATTACACCTAATTCTCCCTCTAATAAACATCACTAAAATCTTTTATAGACATTATCCTCTTAAATTGGAAACAATCAGGAAATGTGTCACCCATCACGTCAATGTTTTCTCCAACGCAGCTCTCTTAGCCACGAAACACCAAGTACTTGCTTCCTTAGATTTTAAAGACAAAAATGATTACAGCAAAACAATGATTTCAACAAAACATGCTATCCTAGCGTTCTGTGCCAAATCAATCATAGCAACACTTTCTGATTTTCTGGGTATGAAAAATCTGGCAGTCTCTGGCTCTCTCTCAACAACCTCTTCCACGGCCAAAAAAGCAGACAGTTTCTTTTTAAATAATTTATGCAAATTAAATATGACTTTTGTTACGTAATAACTTTTCATGTCTGTACATAGGTATAGCATTGCTGGTCTAGGATGAGATTGGTGGCTATAAATGTTTTTATTGTGAATTTTTCTACTAATATTTGAAAATTAAATCAATGATCATAACAATTAGTCCAGCCGATTTTGAGTTATAAATGACAACACTAAATTGGACAGTACAACATATTGGTATAAACCTATTTTATTCACTTCGTGCCAAAATATTTGGCTAATTGTTCCAATGTATGTTTGAAACATATTGTATACAATTAGTGTTTTGCTTTTAAAATAATAAAATTTCTTTGATAGGTACAGAGACTGGGGTTGTATGTTAAAACTTTTATTATTTTGATAAAAATAACATAAAGTTTACAATTTTTAGCGAATTTAGTTTTTGTACCGATTTTCATCTTTTGATGAAGAAAATTGAATTTTCGTGTTACTAATTATAATTTTATTGCGTTTTTTCCCGCCTATATGGTGTATTTTCTCTTCCCCTTCGAGGTTTTGCTGATTGACGCCACTGTCTACATGATGACATTCTTGAGATGTCACACAAACATCACTTTTTATTTTATTATCACCAAAAAACCGGACCGACACATGGAGTTCACAAATTAAAACATTTGGTGAAAATAACTACAATTTGTTTTCAATACATTTTATAGTTTTGTAGATCAAAAAATGAAACATAAAAATTCTTACTTTCAACAAATCAGCAAGAAATACGGTTCTTCAGGCAATTTTTAAAAATATCGGTCGAGCAAAAATCAAATTAGTTATTTAATTGCGAACAAAATTTAACTAACGAAATAGTTATTTAATTGGCACAGAAAATATAATCTTGCCTCCACATTCCACATACAAGATTCTTTATAGACAGCTTATACAAGGAAGTCATGGGTGTCTTTATTATTGTTCTTGTGCTAGCTAGTAGTTCTTGCTGCTATAATCTATTTGAAACATAAACAGCTATGAATAAAAGTTTCAAAAAGAACTGCTCATGGTGTTGTATCAGAATTGTGTTCAAGCGTTGTTTCTTATACACATAGATATTGTGCATTATTTTTTTACATAAAACCCGTATTAACATAACAATACAAACCTATACAATATAACTTCTTCTATTTTATGTTCTGCCTTTTACTATCTTTTCGTTGCTAACTTCCTGATTCATTGCTGTCAGAATCGTTGCTAACTTCATGGCCCTATATATGGGGTACAGGTCAACTAGTCGTCGCCCAACTAGTCGCCGCCCAACTAGTCGCTGCCAACTAGTCGCCGGGCCTACTAGTCGCCGCCCAACTAGTCGCCGGGCCAACTAGTCACCGCCCAACTTGTCGCTGTCCAACTAGTCGCCGGGCTAACAAGTCCCGCCAAAGATTTAACTATTTATATATATATATAAATACATATATATATATATATATATATATATATATATATATATATATATATATATATATATATATATATATATATATATATCTCATTTCACCTTTTAATAACAAGTTTCGCCCTACCATAGCAACTCACTAACTACACCTGCTTCCATTCATGTTAACTAAGTTGTTTACATTTCAGTTGTGCCTTTTGACTTTCTAATTTCTGTTCTGACTTTTGCATTTATAGCACGTGGTATGGTCACTTTATTTCGTTAAATAGTTATTTTGTTTTTGGGCTCTGAGGATGGAAAAAGTTCTCAGATGGCTGTCTCATAACTATCATATGGACTAACCGTGTAATTAGATTTTGACATTTATTAATTTTTAACTTTCTGAAACACTTGTTGATTTTAGATTTGACAATGAACTCTTGAAAAATAAGATGTACAGTTTTTATTAAAAATATCGTTATAAAATGTTTTGTCATTGGTTACTGTATTTTGAAGAAGTTATACGATTAATTTTTGAACAGTGGTTTAGAAGATTTTACGCCTATAGACAACCACTTCACCGCTCTTTCTTGCTCTCCTGTTCCGGTTGCTTGCCCGCTCCCGCTCGCTCTCCCGTTCCCGGTCGCTTTCGCTTTCCCGGTCGCTTTCGCTTTCTCGGTTGCTTTCGCTTTCCCGTTAGCTTTTTCGCTCCCGATTGCTTATCCGTTCGCGCTTGTTTTTCCGTTTCTGTTCCCGCTCACTCACATTCGCTCTCCCGTTTCCGCTCGCTCTCCCACTCATTTCGTGAGCAATCTTAATTTTTTTCACAAAAACCTTCCTCTATTGACTCTTAAGATTGTGTGAAAATTACCCTCATTTTGTACCTGATCTCAATTTTGTTCACACAAACCTTCCTTTTAATGACTTTGAATGTTGTGTGAAAATTTCATTACGATCAGATGAATTGTGTAGCAATATATAATAAACATACACACACAGCAAGTGGTGAATAGCTGTGTTTGCGACTAGTTGGGTGGCGACTAGTTGGGCGGCGACTAGTTGGCCCGGCGACTAGTTGGGCGGCGACTAGCTAGCCCGGCGACTAGTTGGGCGGCGACTAGTTAGGCTAGCGACAAGTTTGGCGGTGACTAGTTGGGCAGCGACTAGTTGGCAGCGACTAGTTGGCCTGCTCCGCTATATATGACTGGATCGATAGATATCGTAAGTTATATATCTACGACTGGATCAATAGATATTGTAAGTTATATATCTATGACGTAATTGCTCTTTATTAATGCATAAGAAAATGTGTTGCATAGACGTATAATATAATATCTAGAATATAGACGTTCAATAGCGTTATAACTATTACCAAGGCAGTAAGTAGGCGTCGTTTGGCGGGGCAATAAGCGGTAAAATTACTACTGAGCCGGCGGTTTTGCCAAAACAATTGATTTTTGGATCAATTGATTAAGATGTACATATTTTCTAAAGGTTTAGGGGTAGGGGTAGGGATCGGGGTAAAGGGTAAAGGGTAGGGTTAGGGTTATGGTTAGGGTTGGGGTTAGGGTTTAATTTTAGGTAGACTTATGGCGCGACTGCCGGCTCAGTAGCAATTTTACCGATTATTTCTACGGCTAACCGCCGGGGCAATAGCAGCTACCACTCAATAGCATGCGTGTGAAGTTAGCCTCGAGGCTGGCAACGCTAATTAAAAAAAAAAAAAAATTGCTTGCACTGGGGCTATGCTATACATTGTTGGATGGGGTATAAAAAATGAAATCGAATGGTATATTTGGATTGTCTTCGGTTCAACAAATAAAAAAGTTATAAGCGAAAAACGACGATTTTCCGCCGAAAATTGCATAAAATCAACATTGGCTCTTCTTTGAGAAAATCGATCTTTTTTTAAACTTCTGCACTGGGTATATCCGAGACGCTTGTTTTTAGATAATTCAATATCAAATCCAACAATATAACTTTCGCTTCTCAAAGTTAATAAATAAAAAAGTTATCGAATAAAACGTCGGACCGTATACCAAAGAAACCGAGAAAGCGAAACATAAACAGACGCTGCGATTGGACAATCGAGTCTAGCTCACTGTGGCTAATTATGCAAAATATTCAAATATGCAAAGTCGCTACTCGTTAACACGTTCAAATTTTATTTTTAAGAAACCTTTATTTAACTTAAATAATAAATATATATATATAAATATATAGTAGCCAAATTTTTTTTATTGTTTTTCTCGCTCCCGTTTCCTTCCCCGGTCGTTTTCACGATCCCGGTCGTTTTGACGATCCCGGTCACT
Organism: Erpobdella octoculata; assembly: GCA_963978895.1. Classification (NCBI taxonomy): domain Eukaryota; kingdom Metazoa; phylum Annelida; class Clitellata; order Hirudinida; family Erpobdellidae; genus Erpobdella; species Erpobdella octoculata. The sequence continues at coordinate 42,501,966 of OZ022240.1, read as the reverse complement.
CTCACGATCCCGGTCGCTCTCACGATCCCGGTCGCTTTCCCGATTTTTAAGAAAATATATTGAAGTTTACGATTAAAAATTTATGATAACCAGGACAATTCTATTTATTTTTATAATCCATATGGAGAAAACCCGGAAGATATACGATTTGTAATTAATTTTACTAAATTTGTATCTACTTTATATAAGATGAAAAATAATGCTTTTTTATTTATAAATCCACGTTTAATCATTAAAAAGCCACCCGTGACTAAGTATCAAAAAGATGCCTATAATTGTGGTATTTTTGTGGGTGTTTTTATTAGAAGGCTTGATCGTGGAGAAGATCTGAGTGGTTCTTTTAATCCCGATAGTGAAAGGGAAGAGTGGCTAAAAGAAATCATGCTGGCATCGGACAGCATGACAAATTATTGTTTGTATTGCGGGACCGGTGGAGAGGGTGCAGGTGGGGACTGGGTGGAGTGTGAAAAATGTAGAAGGTGGGTTCACCAAAAATGCACATTTTTAATGTATTCGAAGGAAGAGTTCAAAACGATACACTTCACCTGCATGCTATGCTTAGATTTTATTAAATAGATATTTTTTTTACAAACATTTTCATTAATAAAAATTTTTAATCGTAAACTTCAATATATTTTCTTAAAAATCGGGAAAGCGACCGGGATCGTGAGAGCGACCGGGATCGTGAGAGTGACCGGGATCGTCAAAACGACCGGGATCGTGAAAACGACCGGGGAAGGAAACGGGAGCGAGAAAAACAATAAAAAAAATTTGGCTACTATATATTTATATATATATATTTATTATTTAAGTTAAATAGAGGTTTCTTAAAAATAAAATTTGAACGTGTTGACGAGTAGCGACTTTGCATATTTGAATATTTTGCATAATTAGCCACAGTGAGCTAGACTCGATTGTCCAATCGCAGCGTCTGTTTATGTTTCGCTTTCTCGGTTTCTTTGGTATACGGTCCGACGTTTTATTCGATAACTTTTTTATTTATTAACTTTGAGAAGCGAAAGTTATATTGTTGGATTTGATATTGAATTATCTAAAAACAAGCGTCTCGGATATACCCAGTGCAGAAGTTTAAAAAAAGATCGATTTTCTCAAAGAAGAGCCAATGTTGATTTTATGCAATTTTCGGCGGAAAATCGTCGTTTTTCGCTTATAACTTTTTTATTTGTTGAACCGAAGACAATCCAAATATACCATTCGATTTCATTTTTTATACCCCATCCAACAATGTATAGCATAGCCCCAGTGCAAGCAATTTTTTTTTTTTTTTAATTAGCATTGCCAGCCTCGAGGCTAACTTCACACACGTCTCAATAGCAGGCCTTATCAGGCTTAACCCATTGTTCGAGCTAAGCCAATATCAAGGCAAAATTGCTCGACCATAGCCACGTAGTCATCAGTGCTTTTAAACAAAAATTTTCACTTTTAAACAAATTGCCGTTGACGATACGCCAGATACAACAAGATTTTGTCAAGACGTGTTGTTAAATTGATCGCGCTAATGAATCCTGGTGTTAACCCCAGTAGCTCCTCTTCTAAGTGGGAGTCATGCGTAAGAGTGCAGCGGTAAGAAGGCTTGAGCCTGGACCAATAAGAGCAAAGCGGTGTCAAATGAATCCGATGTCAAACCTGAATAATTTCCTTTATTTTATTTTATTTTATTTATCATTTTTTTACAAAAATTTTTTAAGTTTAATATATAATCTGTACCTTTTTTTGAATTCGGTTAATTGTTTAATGATCTCTCGAGCTTCTCAACATCTTCGGACATCCCATGGACATCCGAACAAGTGAAAATTAATAAAATAATATAAAAATAAAACTTCCGCAACTTTATTGGAACCTAATCTTTATTGCCAGCTGTTAACACTGGACCTCCCACATAATCTGCGGTGTTGCCATTGCTTCAACGCCTATTTGATCATTAGCAACGACATACATTAATAACAAAAGGTAGCTGTTTTTAATCTTACAATAATTTTGTAAGATTAAAAAACTAAATAAAATAAAACAAATTAAATTAAGTTATTCAGGTTTGTCACATTTGAGGTTGAGTAACAATTTCAGATGAAGGAAAGAAGCTGTTTAATTGTTGATCACTCAATCCATCCGTTCGTCAGTCAATCATTCGTTTTGTTACTATAAAGTTTGGACGGCAATATTAAATATTAAAAACAGCTGTACTGTATTGTAAACCACTAGAGCAGAACATTATACACGATTATTTTCATAATTTATATTAGAAGTTGCCTAGTGCTTTGAATATTCTGTAGCAACTTACTCACAAAAGTTTACTGGCTGGTGCAAGAAGTAAAAGTTTGGACGCGTGATTTTTTCAATAAGCTGTAATAAGCCCAAACTTGGTTTTAATCCTAACAAAACTTGGTTTTAATCCTAACAAAATATTGATTTGGTTAGTTGATTTTATTTAGAGTTAAGAAACTGTTCAATAAATTTGGTAGGGATTGACAGTTTTTTAATAAATAAAAGTTTTGCAATAGTTAAATAATTGTTTGAATAATTGAAAGAAGACTTACCTGGCGTTGCCCGGCGTTTTTAGAGGTTTTTTCTCTCTCGCTCCCCTTTCTTCTGCTTGCTTTCCAGCTCTTTCTTGCTTTCTTGTCCCTGTTTGCTTGTTCTACCGTTCACGCTTCCACTCTTTTATTTAATTGTATTTCATTTATTTTTGTTTTAAACATAGATAATTATTATTTTTAATTACCTTTTTTTAAATTTAAAACTTTAATAGAATGCATTGTCATAAGAAACATATATTTAAAATTGCAGCTCAATTGGATAACGAGAACTTAGTTAATTTTTTCTTTCAAAGTTTGCAAACATTCAAGCGAACCAAAGCGGCGGAAAAATTTATTTAAGGAATATAACAAAAACCTTAAAACCAGGTTTTTCTCAAATTTCTTTCATTGCCGAATTTGCCAGTTTTTCATTTGTTGCCAAAAATTTTTATTTTAAACGACATTTTTTTAAATGTATACATGTAAACATCTATAAACTTGTTTTGCTCTATAACATGGATAATTATTTTTTTTTAACTAGATTTTTTTTAATTCCTCAAATTTTAATAAAATGTATTGTCATAAGAATAAAACATATTTTTCAAATTTCATCTTGATTAGATAACGGGTGGTTAGTTAATTTTAATTTTCAAGGTTTGCAAACATTAAATCAGGCAAGCCGGCGGTAAAATTAATAAAAGGAACTAGCCGGGTACCTGGCATTGTCCGGGGTTTTAGAGGTTTTCCATCTTTTTTCTCTTATTTCCGCTTGGTCTCCCGCTCCCGGTTGCTTTCCCGTACTCGCTTGTTCTCCCGTTCCCGTTTCTAGTTGCTTTCCCGATCCGGCTTGCTCTTCCGTTACCGATTGCTTTCCTGCTCCCGTTCGGTTTCTTGATCCTTATCGTTCGCTCACTTTTTTCTCTTTATCCAGCTCACTCTTCAGTTCCCGGCTGCTTTTTCGATACCAAGGGTTTCCTGTTCCTGTTCATTTTCCAGTTTCCGCTCGCTTTCTTATTCATGTTTCATTCGTTTTCTCGCTCCCGCTCACTTTGTGACTGATCTCAATTTATTTTCACACTATCCTTTTTCTAGTGGCTATCATTAATGTGTTACAATCGTTTGAATGGTGTAGCAATGTATAAAGGACATACACACAGACTGTTATTTTAATATATAAAAATTTAAAAATGAGTTTTTTGTGTGAACAATATTGTTTTTATGGTTTGTTTGCTTTTCAGCCTTTTTGAAAGTTAATATTTTTTGTAAAAATTAATTGTTTTATAATTAAATTTAGCAATCTTAAAAATGGAAAATTATTCAAGTTTTGTAAAGTGTTTCATCTGTTCAAAAGAAATTAAAGATGCTCGGATGCTTCCATGTTTGCACAGTTTCTGTTTTGAATGTCTTAAAAGAATATTTATTGGAAAAATGTCAAACAAAGAAATCAAATTAAATTGTCCAAAATGTAATATTTCTTTAGAAGTACCTGAAGGAGGTTTAGAAAATTTAAAGAAAAATGAATTTATTGAATGTCTTACTGAAACTAATAAAATATTCTGTGGAACTTGCTCCAAAGAAGAAGTTACTAGTTTTTGTTTTGACTGCAAATTGTATTTGTGTTCATCGTGTGTATCTGTTCATAGAAGAATTCCTTTAGCAAGAAATCATGTTTTAGAAAACAGTAATTTCATTGAAGAAGAGGATTTTGAAGCATTATATTGCAAATCTTGTCAGAAATGGGTTAATTCAGGAAAACGTGTTGATCATGAATCCTGTGTCTTGAAATCTTTTGCAGAATTTAAAAAAACTTTTTTTGAAAATTTGGAACAAGAAATATTAAAAAACTACAACAACATAGAAACTCTGAAAACAAGTTTAAATGAAATTAATACACAGAAACAGTCTGTTGAAAATGAAACTAAAAAATTGAAAATACAAATTCAAGAGCATTGCGAAGATCTCAAACTTAAATTTATCATATTTATTGATTCATGCCAAAATGATTTCAATGCCATTATTGATAGAAAAAGCAATGAAATTGATCAAAAGTTGATTTATTATTCAGAAAAATTGTTAAAATTGAAAACAGAACTTGAAGAAAAAATTGAAAAATATAAAAAATGGTCTCAACATTTTAATCCACTTAATCTTATTGAAGCAATTGAAAATGATGTTAAATTGTTAGATGAAAATGAAAATAATTCCAAAAAAGATTATGAATTGATATTAAAGTGTTTTAATGAAAAGTTGAATCTTGTTTTTAAACCAAAACCGTTGGATACAAAATTTCATACCTTACAATTTTCAATAGGAAATTTAATGTCAACTAATGAAATTGAACCTGAGCTTATTAAAACAATTGCCATAACTAATTATATTGACAAAATATCGATTAGCCAAACAAAGGTGTATATCGGGAGTCTCAGAGATGATTGTTGGAGTTGGAGTTCCATAAATAAGTCCTATAAAATTGAAGTTTATTGCAAAACAACATATGAATACCTTTTTTCCATTGATTTAAATATAAGAACCTATTGCACTACAAGAACTGAATTAGTTGATAGTTTCTTGTGCATGTTAAACGATTCTTTACTGGAAATTTATAATCTTGAAAAACAGAAAGACAGTCCTGATTGGAAGAAAACTACAAAACTCGCGTTTAAAGGAGATAGAATTGTCGGTTCATCGGATAAGAAATTGTTTGTTTTAGAAAATAAAAAAATAATTGAAATCACACTGAATGGCGAAATTGTACGTGTCATTATAATCCCCGAGAATACATTTTCCATTATTGGCTTGAACAAATATCACTTTGCAATTTTAAATCGTTTAGGACTTTATTTAATAAACTGCAGAGGAGATGTCATTAAACAAGTTAATTGGAAAACAAGCTTCCTTAGACATAGGTTGACAACAGACAACAATTGTAACTTATTTGTTAGTGACTCTTATGAAACAAATATTCATGTATATGATTTTAATTTAAATTTTTTAAAATCGTTTAATGCTCATTGTAAACCAAATGATATCTGTTTTGATTCAACAACAAATCGTTTATTAGTGGTTGGCAAAGTAGAGAATTCTTTTTTAATAAATGTTTTTCAATTATGATGTATATTTATTTGTAACAATCTGAGTTATGAAGTGTTATTTGGGTTTTTGTTTTACAGGTTTTTCGTTTGTTGTTTTTGTTAAAAAATTGTTTATCGGTGATTGGTATTAAAGATTTGTATTTGTTAAATGCTTTTCAATTGTGACGTTTTTGTTTTCTCATTAAGTTGAACTCAATTTTGCTTGGTTTTTATATTTTTATTTGTTTTGTTGATTAAATAAAAACGTAATTCGAGTATAATTAAAAAAACTAAGAAAAATGATTTAAAAAATTGGTTTAGTAAATACATTTTACAGATGATAATTAATAGTGGTGTTGTAAAAAATTACTTTTTATGCAACAGAAATTCTTAACGGTGATAAAACTCCTGTATTTGAATAATTAATTTTTGTTTTGAATGATGGATCGCTGATAATAATTAAGTTTATTTAGATTATTGTTAAAATAAAAATGAAAATATATGACCCGTGGTAGTCGAAAGAAAATTCGAATTTTTGCGCCATGATTTATTTAAGATCTTTATATTTCCAAGCCTTTCATATCAAACACTTCATGCTTCCAATGTGAAAATGACTTTAAAAAGACCAGGTGCACTAAATAAGGTTAGATAGATAGCCAAACTTATGGGCAGTTTAAGAAAATGTATTTTTTTTAAAGTCACAGATTGCAAATCTGTCTCTAAGTACATTTACCAATCCATACCGAATTCATAAAATTCGTGCATTTGAAAAATGACCATTCAAATAAATAAAAAATTTGTGCACTAATCGCAATTGTTCGAAGGTGAGAATATTTGTTTTTATTTGATTTTATTCAAATAATTACAGCTAAAATAGAGAACTTGTTAATTCTAATTGTGAATAAGGTTGAATTACAGTTAAATATCACTTAGTATATACTTTTCTTTGCACATTACGCGCCTGTTATATACAATTCTGAATGTTTTAGCATGTTAAATGCATGTACACGTTACACGTCTTTTTATATCCTGGGTGACCAACCCGAGGGCTTTCAATTGGCGGCCCCCTCTGCTTTGTTTAAATATTTGAAATTTATAGTAAAATCGTTTAAAACATTTTTTAAAAATTGAAAACATACAAAACAGTACACATCAAAAACATACATTTAATAAATTATTAACCCTATGTCGTCAGTCAACCTGGGGTGTATCACACCCCAGAGGATATAATTGAGCTTGTTTCTCATATATTAAACAAAATAAAATGGAATACTTCTGTGACATCTAGTAGCCTTACCTTTCCAAGACTCTGACAATATTTTGGTAATTTTGAATGATGGATTTTAGAAATGCGAGCGGTTAAAGGGTCCTACGACATATTCCGTCATCCGACACCCCATCAACATTGAAGCCCATTTCAACAAAATTATGTATACCAGAATGTGAAGAAGTGAAACAAGACTATAATAAAAATGGCAGAAGTGATTCTGAAAAAGCAAGTTATGTAAAAACACAAGCAGAATCCGACCGTGAACCACCACCGGTATGTCGTAGAGCGATAAAAATATGGTCATCTATGTACGGCCGGCTGATATACAGAGCAATCATGAGTTTCACAAGTGACAATTTATGCATTTTAGAGTTTATTTGTTAACAACACCATTGTAATCTTTTATCAGTGTTATTTCAATGACCACGCCATGTTCAGATACGTTCAACAAAATACTATAAAACGCTTGAAGTCATCAGGTTTGAACCTGGGGTGTTTTACACAATATAAAAATCTCCTATAACCTTTTAAAAAACTGCTTTTAATTGTTTTTTAATGTTAATAAGTAAAGGCAAAGATTCTAAAAAAAATAGCACATTTTATTTTGATTTTAATTTATTTCATTTTAGATTCAAGTCAGTTATTTGTTTGTAGCCGTTGTGATTTTTCGACAGCATCAGGGGTTCTAACAAAATATTTTTATGTGTAGGTCCACCAAGATGGGATTGATCAAAAAACGGTACTAAATTCCCGATCCGGAGTTCTCCGGACCCCAAGCATCAAGTATAGGTAAAATTTGGTTGCATTTGTGTAAATTCCTCACATTCGATGCAACCTATATGAATTGAGTGAAGGTATTTTATTATTTTTTAAGAAAAACCAAAATACTGAATTTTAATGATTTCAAGTTTCCAGTTTTTGAGTTTTCAAGCAAATAACTTTTTTTCTATCCTACTTTGTAGTCCCAGAAGTAAAAAAATTGGTGAAATATGTGTAACAAGGAGAGTTTGGCTGTGTCTGAGTTATAAATCTTTTCCAATTAAAGCATTTTTGTAATTTTCAGTGTGCTTTTCAACCATTTTTGAATTTTTATTATGATGTAAAATAACTGAACAGTTAACTGAAAATTTTACTCTATATGACCAAATTCAAACAGAAAATTTCAAAAATTTTCTTGGGGTTCAATTGAGCCCCAAGACCTCGCGATTTGAAAAGGAAAAAAAACGGAAGAGAGGGAATATGAGAGAAGAGAGAAAAATTTCCTGCGGTCGCCCATGTGGAAATATACAAATCTTAATAATCATTGCACGGAAATTTGAATTTTCTTTCGGCTAGAAAGTAAAAACGTCACAATTGAAAAGCATTTAACAAATAAATAATTTTCATATAAACCACCGATAAATAATTTTTTGACAAAAAACAACAAGCAAAAAAAATTATAAAAAAAACAAGTAACACTGTATAATCCAGCTAGTAACAAATAAATATACATTTACGCCAACCACTAATAAACAATTCGTTGTTGAATCAAAACAAATATTTGTCGGTTGACATTGAGGATTAAAAGATTTTAACAAATTAAAATTAAAATCATATATACGAATATTTTTTTCATAAGAGTTGAAAAGAACAACAAAATAAGTAACACTGTATAGTTGCAAATAAATTTACATCACAATTTAAATACATTCATTATATAAGAACATTATATAAAAACCCAAGTAACACTGGGTAACAGAGCTAGTTATAAATAAATATACATCACAATTGGAAAATATTTATGATAAAAGATTGTTCTTCTTTGCCAACCACTAATAAACGATTTGTTGTTGAATCAAAACAAATATCATTTAGATCACATTGAGCATTAAACGATTTTACAAAATTTAAACTAAAATCATATACATGAATATTTTTGTCAGAAGAGTCATAAAAAAATAAGTTACAATTGTTGTCTGTTGTCAGTCTATAGATGTCTGGTTCTATATCAACTTGTTTAATAACATCTCCTTTGCAGTTTATTAAATAAAGTCCTGATACACTTGAAATAGCAAAGTGATTATTTTTCAAGCCAGTAATGGAAAATTTATGCATGGGGACTACAATGACACGTACAATTTCGCCATTCAATGTAATTTCAATTAATTTGTTATTTTCTAAAACAAACAATTTCTTATCCGATGAACCGACTATTCTATTTCCGTTAAACGTGAGTTTTATAGTTTTCTTCCAATCAGGACTGTCTTTCTGTTTTTCAAGATTATAAACATCCAATGAGGAATCATTTAACATGCAAAAGAAATTATAAACTAATTCGACTTCTGCAATGTAAAAGGTTCCTATATTTAAATCAATGGAAAAAAGGTATTCATATGTTGTTTTGCAATAAACTTCAATTTTATCTTCTCTGAGAATCCCAATATACACCTTTGTTTGGCTAATCGATATTTTGTCAACATAATTAGTTATGGCAATTGTTTTAATAAGCTCAGGTTGAATTTCATTAGTTGACATTAAATTTCCTATTGAAAATTGTGAGGAATGAAATTTTGTATCCAACGGTTTTGGTTCAAAAACAAGATTCAACTTTTCATTAAAACACCTTAAAATCAATTCATAATTTTTTCTTGAATTATTTTCATCTTCATCTAACAATTTAACATTATCATTTTCAATTGCTTCAATAAGATTAATTGGATTAAAATGTTGAGACCATTTTTTATACTTTTCAATTTTTTCTTCAAGTTCTGTCTTCAATTTTACCAATTCTTCAGAATATAAAATTATATGTTGATTAATTGTATTACTTTTTCTATCAATAATTGCATTGAAGTCATTTTGGCATGAATCAATAAAATTGTTAAATTTAAGTTTGAGATCTTCGCAATGTTCTTGAATTTGTATTTTCAATTTTTTAGTTTCATTTTCAACAGACTGTTTTTGTGTATTAATTGCATTTAAATTTGTTTTCAGAGTTTCTCTGTTGTTGTAGTTTTTTAATATTTCTTGTTCCAAATTTTTTTGAAAGGTTATTTTAAATTCTGCAAAAGTTGTCAAGATGCAGGATTTATGATCAAAAAGCTTTCCTGAATCAACCCACTTCTGACAAGATTTGCAATATGATGCTTCAAAATCTTCTTTTTCCATGGTATTAATTTTTGCTAAGACGTGATTTTTTGTTGAAGGAATTCTTCTATGTGCAGATACACATGATGAACATAAATACAATTTGCATTCAAAACATAAACTAGTAACTTCTTCTTTTAAGCAAGATCCACAGAATATTTTATTTGTTCCAGTAAGACGTTCAATAAATTCATTTTTCTTTAAATTTTCTAAACCTCCTTCAGGTTGTTGAAAACAAATATCACATTTTGGACATTTTAATTTGTTTTCTTTGTTTGAAATTTTTTCATTAAATTCAACTCTGAGACATTCAAAACAGAAGCTGTGCAAACATGGAAGCATTCGAGCATCTTTAATTTCTTTCGAGCAAATGAAACACTTCACAAAACTTGAATAATTTTCCATTTCTATAATTGTTAAATTTAATTATGAAACAGTTTAAAAAGTTTAAGCAAAAAAAAATAATATTTTAAAATATTATTTTGCGATGTTTTAATGTTAGAGAGCACCTCATCTTGAGTTGCTGACTAGGGTGTACTGAGTTGCCAAGCAATGATGTAATATATAAATGCAATAGTTGATATTTAGCATGCACTTATTTTTTTAAATATTTATACAAATTGGTTATTTACCAAAATCTCATTGGGTAGTGGAAAATAATTTCTGATGAGAATATTTTTTTAATATTTTGAAAGCCAACCATATTAAATTAAAACAATTTCAAATATGAGTTGAAAACTGCATGTTATGTAAGTTATGGTAAGTTAAATCTAAAGCAGTTGACAGAAATTTTACATTTCGAAACAAATAATCTTTAATTATTAGTTTTAGATTAAAAAAGTTGTTATTTCTACATAATTTTCATTAAAAATTGTTTAATTTCAATTATACTAAACTGTGGAAGCAATTTTTAAATGATAAATAAATGATATTAATAATTTATTTAAAGTTATTTCTGCTTTAACAAGTCTTTTATCGTGATTTTGTTCTCATTTACATTAAAATTCCGGTTAATTTCTTTCGAAAAATTCACGCTTTACTAAGAAATCACCAACTAGTTAATAATTTAATCAAATTTTTTCTTGTGTGAAAGCTTTTGATAACTTTTCTTTTCTTGTTCATAAACGGTCGCTGCTATTGTCCCGGCGGTTTGCCGTGGTTGCAATCGGTAAATCTGCTACTGTACCCTAACTCTTTAAAAAATATGTACATCTCTATTAATTAATCGAAAGATAAAATTTTTGGCATAACTGCCGGTACAGTAGCACTTTTACAACTTATTGCCCCGGCTACCGGCGTCTACTGCCTGTGTAATAGTTATAACGTTCATAATCATAAACGTCAGTGTGTTACTACGGCACTAAACCTACAATTTCAGTTAAAAGTGAAAGAAAGATTATCTAAGTGAAAACAAAAAAAAATTAAGACGTAAATTACTGTAGTTAAACAATGAGTGGTAATATCTCTAATAATTCAACGCAGTCAACAATACATCCTCAGGGTCAAAAGTAAAACGAGAAAAGTAAACAAACAGAAAGAACCGAAATTGTCAAAGAATTAGCACACTAACAAAAGAAAAAACGAAAAAACACTCTACCAATCAAATCAAAAGAATATAAAATTTATACTATTGGAAATCAGTTTTTGCGCTTTCGCTGTGTTATATTAGAAGAGACAAGATATTCCTCAGATAAATTACAATGAGATTCGTCAGGAGCAGCCTCAACAGCCAAAGTATTTGTGTCAGAGGACGAGTCAGAAGTATCATCATTTATGTTATCCTCGTCGTTAGAAGGAATACAGGGTAACCGATGCATATTGATTTCCTTGACACCGAATAAGTGGAGTATCTGTGGAAATTTATCAAATTGTTTATTAATTGCGGGTCTCATTAATAAGATATAGAGAGCCTCTTTAATTTTCATGTGTGTGTATATATATGTTCATATATATTTTTTGAACCAGCTCCTGTTCACCAGAACTAGCGCATAGATTATGATAATTTATTTTGGTGCCAGAGAGCATGCCACGTGGCCACCTAGCAAGTTGTACGCAACAAAACTGCCCCGCTATGGTTGATATAGCGCATTAAAGGATTTACAAGAAAGTGTGTAACTCGAAAGGTTCTGTCTATCTTTTAATTTTTTTACATCAAAAGGCCTGTAAAAAGTAATAAAACAATGTGTGGTGCTGTATATAACTTGTTTAAATATATTTTCAAAGAAAATGAACTGTCTGGGTGAACTTGTTTGAATAGTCTTTCTTGGCTCAGAAAATATCGTACGAGTATTTTTATATAATCATTTTTATTGTGGTTTCAATATTTTGTCATAAAGAGTTCAAAGAGTCTGATCGATTCAAGCACTTTTACACTTTATCGTCGGTCCACTCCATCGTAACTTCTATTTATTAAAATAAGAGTAAACAAACCAATCATCCAATGAGATAATCTGGACGTGCATAAATTAACATAATTTCTGGACGCGGTTTTCGTGACACACACCCCATTTCCTGGTGCCAAACGACTAAATATGATGTAAAGGTTCAATTGAAACCATGTAAAGGAAAATAAAAGTTTTTTAACACAAACTTTAATTTCAAATACACTCGATTTAGAAATACGAAAGATATTCAAATTAAAGTTTTTTTTTAATCATGTATTGTCATCCAATATAAAACTATGCTGAAAGTTTCAGCTTCCTACCTATCTAGTCAAAAAGCTGGTTAAGTTTTACTTGCAAGATTTGCGTACAGAGAAAGCCACACACTAACACACACACAGAGATTGTAACCTAAATAAAAGTTTGTAATCACATGGATTTTGTTTTAGCTTTTCAATTTAGGAGTAAATAATAAGTTTATTTATGATCTACTGAGGTGGTGCATCAAAATTTTAATGTATTTTGAAACATTATCGTACAGGTATCAAGTTTATAAACATAAAAGTAAAGTTCAAATATGTCTATGAAATTAAAAAATGTGAAACAAATTGCATGCAACTCTTCAGTGATGTATTAATATCAAGACAACATTTAAGGCTTAATTATTTATCAATTAAGTAACTAATTATATTTTGTTTATATTCCTAATCAAAGCAGTCATAGCAAGTCTGACCTGATTATCCAATCCCAGCGACCGAATCTCGTCCCGCTTGAATATAAATGAGCACAGTGATGTGCGTGTTTTATTCTATATAATGACAATAAAAAAAAAATAGCGTGCTTGCAAAAACGCGTCCGATTGATGTCTTGACGACTCGAATTTAAGATTAGATTAGATTAGGCATTATTAGGCAGTCACATAACGCACAGGCCAAGACACAGCGTAGCCTACATCAAAGTTTATTGTACAACAAAGGTGTTACAGGTATTCTTATAATTCGCGTATTTTTATGGACCCAAATTAAAAAATTATACATTAAGATGGAGAATATATAAGAAAAAATTCAGAATTTTCTACTTTTCTTGATTTTTAAACCAGAGTAAGTCATGTAGAACTGTTCGTCTAATTTCAGAGTTTGAAGATCAGGGACGTCATTTCAGCAAAACCTTAGGGGGGGCAAGATGTTTTAGGGGCCCACTTAGGGTCCTCTGCGCATGAGCACAAAACACAAAATCTGCGCCCCCTGCATACGTTTTTTACTTCCTTCTCCCAAAAAAACCTTATGACCGGGGGAGGTCACATAATATAACATCTGAGTGAGCATAAGAGCATTTTCAGTTGTCTCTACGAACAAGGCAGTAGTTATCAAAATCTGCTGTAAACGTTAATTAATATTGATGAACGAAGGAAACTACAGTCTTTTATTTCTGAAAAAGTTAGTCCAATATGAATACACTGAACCTTCTTTTTTTCTCACCCCCATGATGTCGCCCGAGGCATCTTGCCCACCCATTAGCAACGCCTCTGGGCCCAATAATGCAAGTATCTACTGAATTTTTATGAAACGGATCTAGGCTAATAGTTCATATTTTTTTTGTTAACCTAAACAAGCTGGCATTTTACATTAAGGTAATTCTAATATCGTTATTTGATAATAGTTTATTGTTCTTTATACTAGGTGTTTTAAAACTCAAATATCAGTAAATGTAATATATATCGAAGTATCCTGTCGTGAATCATAATTTGATCTTTTTTATCCTCTTTTATCCGGGTTGGGACTGGCTGCAAAAGTGTGCTTATTCGGTCTGCAGAAAATCATCAGATTGCGGATTAAAGGAATTCAGGCGTGCAAGAAAATCACTATTTTCTGTAAATCGTGCTTTCAACTCTTGTTCCATTTTGAACTGTTCATAACTTTTTTAACACTTCTCCATCTCGACGTGAACGATCAAGCTTCCTAGTTTCTTTAGCATCTATTTTTTCTTTTATTCTCTATGGACAGCCTACTCCGCCAGGCTACGAATAACGCTAACCTTCTTTATATACGGGACGGCATTTTTTCTACATATGGCCGCATCCTATAATTACAAAAGCTTCTGCTTTTCTCTTCTCAAATCTCACTAAAGACACCAAAAAAATCCAACAGGGGCCCATATATAATAACTATTGGTTTACATAAAAGTCCGGAAGCACAGTCCTCCTAAATGATGTCCATGAGTTTTGAAAGTTACGGTCTAAGAGGTGCCCATGGCCCACTTGAAAGTCAGGAATCTACATAAAAGTTAGGGATGGCTACTTAACAGTCATAGAAGGGCCAGTCAAAAGTCAGGGAAAAGTCAGTTAAAAGTTAAGAGGGACCCACTTAAGTGCGGGAACCACTTTAGTGCCGGGAAACCCACTGAAAAGTCCGGGAAGGGCCACTTAAGTCAGGAGGGGCCCACTTAGGTGCCGGGAGCCCACTTAAGTGCAGAGGCTCACGTAGACCGGAGCCCACTTCGGTCCCGGGGCCCCATGAGTGCGTTGGGCTCACTTCAGGGCCAGGCCCTTTTAAGTGCGTGGGACCCACTTCAATGCCGAGTGCCCCTTAAGTACGTGGGGCCCACTGAAAAGTCTGGAAAGGGCTAATAAAAATCAGGAAGGGCCCACTAACTTAGGTTCCGGGGGCCCACTTAAGCGCAGGAGACCACTTAAGGGCGGGGCCCACTTTACTGCGTGGGGCCCAACTTTATTGCCGGGGCCCCCTAAGTACGTGGGGCCCACTTTAGTGCGGGAACCCACTGAAAAGTCCGGGAATGGCTACTTAAAAATCAGGAGGGCCCACTTTAGGGCCGGGAGCCCACTGAAAAGTCCGGGAATGGCCACTTAAAAAGCATGGGGCCCACTTAACTGCGTGGGGCCCACTTTAGTGCCGGGGGCCCACTGAAAACTCAGGGGGGGCGATCGCCCCCCCTGCCCCCCCCCCAATTGACGTCTCTGTAAAGCAAGCAACCAAGACCGGCGGTAACGTTAATATAAAGAATTCAAAATAAATAATTTAAATTTGATATAAAAATTTATTTGACCAGTTATAGTTAGATAGCCTATAAATATAATAATGCTATGTAATTGAATACTTAAGAGTACTGTTCAAGTTTTCCATAATTTTTCATTAATGGTAATTCCATATGTAGTAAAGTAACTACAAAAATAATTATTATTCATTAAATATAATTGATTTTAGAGGTCTATATAAAGTTGTATCAAAAACTACAACATTCAATTATAACAAAATCATAAGTTCTTCTTTACTTTGATAGCAGCAAAATCATCAATAATGTCATCATAGTCTATGTACTTTACTATTTCTTCATTATGGTCAAAACAGCAAAAGCATTGAATTTTTCTTGTCCCCTTGTTGACTTAAGATAATTCTTGACTTTTGTTAGAGTAGAAAATGACCCTTCACCCGAGCAGTTGGTGTACAAAGAAATATTCAAATAGCAATATCAACGTTTTTTGGATATATGTACTGGATAGAGTTTGATCTTATGATTTCGAATGCTCAATTTTAGTCAAACAATTTGAATTAATTAAATATTAAATTTATTTTATTGCTTTACCTTAACGGGAATCAAAACACAGAATTTAAGTAAATGAAATGGTACAAAAATCAAATGCAAAAAACTAAAGCTTTAGAAACCAGGACCAAGGAAACAAATAAAAGTGATAAAAAAACTAAAGCTTTAATTTACTTTTTTTACTTTCTTTCTTTTTCTTTCTTTTTTTGTTTTTTCTGTGGCGCCCCTGGCCTCGTGGCGCCCATAGGCTACAGCTTATATTTCCATTTTCAATTTGTTTGATGAATTCAATTGTATTGAATTGTTGAGACCACGTCTGTTGCTGGGTATTTATTTGGTCAAGTACATTTCTTAACTTTATTGTCGCGTTCAAATGCAAATCAAACTCTTCTTTAATTGCGTTGCTTTTTTCAACAATAATTTTATTGAAATAATCTTTGCAAGATTCAATATTTTTAGTAATTTGATATTCAATATCTTAGTCTTGAATTTGTTTCATTTCTTACATAACCTGCAGTATTGTGCTTCATTGTTTGTGTTTCTTGCAAGTGAATTTATTTCTGCTAAAACATGATTTGTGATTGCAGTTTTTTATAAGAAGAACGGTTGTACATGATGTACACAAATGTAACTTACAATCAAAACACACATTAATAATTTCCTTGTTGAATCATCTTCTGCTAAATCATGATTGTTTGCTGTTGGAATCTTCTCGTGAACAAACAAACACGATGAATAAAAATTAATTTGGCAATTTAAACAAAACCGAGTGCTTACAGTTCTAAAACAAATTCCACATTTTTCATGTTAATTTTTCCGTCAGTAGAAGATGCTTAAAATCCACATAATTTCTTGTATAAACTGCAATTAAACATTTTAAGTAAAACTTGCATAAAACGCTATGAAGTAAAATTGTGTAAAGTCAACTTTTTTTAATTAAAATATTAATAATTTTAATTTGTTTAATAAAAACTCACTGCTTGTTCAAATTATACTTAAGAAGTTCACAAATTTCAAATAAAAATTAAAGACATGAATAAACTAGAACTGTCAAAATATTATATTTAACAAACAATTTTAAACAGAAAGCGTTTTCAACAACCTCAAACAAACAATTTTTTGTTGAATCAAATCCAAAACATGTTGGTTTACAGTGAAAATCGAAGGAGTTCAAAAAATTTAATTGAAAATCAAAAACATGAATTCAGCTACAATTAAACTAGAATTGTTGTCAGTTGCTAGTCCGTATACAGTAATTTCGCTTGCTTATATATCACAACATGCAATAGCAAAATTTTCTTTCAAGAGGACAATACTCAACTATTTACACAAATTAAAACATTCTAGTAATTTACAAATAAATTTCAACTTTTTTTAAATTATTATGCTATTTAAGATTTTAATCATATATTTTATGTGTTATTTGAAATGTTTTCAATAAATCTAAAAATTAAATAGAATGTAAAATCAGTGACGAAAAATTATATGCAATGCATTTTAACAATTTTATATGATGGGAAGTACTTCATAATTTAAAAAAAAAACAAAAATTTAAAATTACTTATAAAAAGAAATTCAAAGAAGCGTTATTTTTGCAGTAAAATTTTAGTTTATCAATCAAATTTGTTTGTAATCATTTAAGTTATTCTGTATAGCTATACATTTTATTCCGTAATATAAACAGGCAAACAATCAAAAAATTCAAATTAATTACTGTTTAAATATACAATAAATGAAAACGTTACAATTGGAAAACTTTTAATAAACAAATATATTTACCACTAAGCACCAAACAACGATTTGTTGATGTTTCAATACCAAAACAAGAACATCCACACTGAGTATCAAAAGAATACAAGTAATTTAAATCAAAATCAAAGACATGAATTTTTTGTCCATGCCAATCAGTTATGAATAAATTAGAATTGCGATCAGTTGTCACCTCATTTAATTCAATTGGGTTTGGTAATAATAATGGATCAATTTCTTTAATGATATTTCCATTGCAGTTGAATGAACAAAGTTTGCCCAAACATGTTATTGCAAAATTTTCTTTCAAACGATCAACACTTATTGGATAACAACTAGAATATTTTTCTGGTAATTTAGAGAGAAATTTTATTCCATCTTCTAGTGTAATTTCAAATAATTTTTCGTCTTTGAAATTGTACAAGTTTTTTCCCGTTGAATAAAACCATTCTGGTCCATAATATTTTGTCTTTATTGTTTTTTTCCAATCAGGACTATTCTTCTGTTTTTCAAGATTATATATTTCTAATGCTGAGTTGTTTACAACACATAAAAAATTGTTATATAAATGAAACTGGAATTTAGGGTCTTCAAACTCAATGGAAGAAAGAAAACCATATGATTTGTTGCAATCAACATCAATATTCAATATATTTCCATTGAGATATCCAAAATATAATTTGGTTTGGCTAATTGAAAACTTGCTGAAGTGATTGTTTAATTTTTTTGATAGAATGAGTTTTGGTTGAATTTCATTAGTTGGATTTAATTTTCCTATTGAAATTTGTGAGAAAAGAATTTGTTCGTGCAGTTGAATTGGTTCACAAAATTGAATCAACGTTTCACTCAAATATTCGGAAAATATTTGTTTTGTTTCTTCAAAAACATTTTCAAAAAGATTTTCAAGATCATCATTTAACACTTTCAAATCATCATCTAACACTTTCAAATCATCATTTAACAAATTATTTTTAATCAGTTCAATAAATTTAGTAAGATTACAATGCTGGAACCAATTTTCATATTCATTCCATTTTTCTTTTAATTTATCTTTAAGTTGTAATACCTCGTTTTTATGCAAATTAAATTGTTTTTCAATTTCATTGCTTTTATCAGTAATTATTCTTTCACAATCATTTTTGTACAAATCAACATTTTTTATAATTTGGTTCTTAATATCTTCAAAATGTTTTTCAAATTGTTTTTTCAAAACTTCAGTTTTACAAGTAACAAAAAAACTTTGTTCTTTAATTGATTCTAAAATATCTTCTATGATTTTTAAGTTGTAGTCTAATTTGAATTGTTTTTTATATAAATTTTCTTTTTTAATTTCATAAAACGATTTGAGTGGGCAGGATTCATGATTAAGAAAAGTTTCACAGTCAACCCATGTCTGACAAGGTTTGCAATATAATGTTTTTATGTAATCTTCTTCTTCTCTGGCATGTAAATTTATATCTGTCAAAACATGTTTCTTTGTAGCTGGAATTTTTGTATGACCAATTGTACATGATGTACACAAATGCAATTTGCAATCAAAACACAATGAAATAATTATCTCTTTACGCAAACAACTCCCACAAGGTTCATCCGATTCTTTTTCAAAAACAAGGTTACTAGGTGGTAAATGTTTTTCTTCCTTTTTTTCATAATTAAATTTCAGGTTGGGTATTATAATTTCATTTGAGAAAAGTTTTGTATTTAATATATTTGGTTCAAAAGTAAAATTCAAATTTTCTTTGAAACATTTGGAAAACAAACTATGGATTTGTGATGAGAAATTATTATCATCTACGAGCATTTTCGTTTCAATAGTTTTTCTAATTTCAGAAAATACAGTTGAATCACATTTTTTGACTTCTGATTGACATTTTTTATTTCTTTCTTCTATTTCTTTCAATAACTTTAAAACATTTTCCAGATGCATATTCAACTGTTCTTCAATTTTAAACCATTTCTCATCAATTTCAGTATTGATCTTTTTTTCACGTGAATCAATAAAATTAATAAATTTATTTTTCATTTCTTCACAATGCTGTTGGACTTGTGTTTTTAAGTTTTCAGCTTTTTTAGCAGCATTCATTCTATGTTCATTGATTGCATGCAGTTGTTCCATTATGACATCTACGTTGAGATTTTTTGCATACAATTCCTGACATGATTCACAATAGCAAGTTGTAATAATTTCCTCTTTAATTGAAGTATTTTTTGTTAAACCATGTTTGTATATTGTTGGAATCTTTTCATGAATAACCAAACACGATGAACACAAATTAATTTGGCAATTGAAGCAAAAATGTGTAGTTACTGTTTTCAAACAAATTCCACATTTTTCCATGTTTTTTTATATGAAAAAACACCTACAATAAGCATTATCATGATTAGTTAAAATGTTTTTCAAGTCAAATAAAAAGAAAAAGTAATTAAAATGATTTCAAACTGCGAGCCAGTTCCAAGCCTGGCTAAAAGAGAAACAACAGTTAAAAATCAAATTAGAATTCATAGCAGTAAGTACTTAGGAGTTTCTTTCATACATCTCTTTAAATTTCAAAACACCAAGTGTAGAGGACTATAAACTATTATGAAAAAACTCATGTTTAGTTTCATAAAGTAAATAACACAAGCTGTTTAAAACATCTGCAACAAAAATAAAACTCAATGCAATCGTTTACGTGTTGAACATGGTAAATAACTCAATTTTAACAAACAAAATGACTTTTATCGAAAATGGCTTGCATTTATATATGGACGACATCGTACGACCTGGTTTTTCAGTCATTCATCAACATCGCGTATCATCAAACGCCTCAAGAGGTACCAGTCTTGCTCTCGTTCACCACAATCATTTTCATTTTAAACTATTAAACATTTTGTACTAATATTGGTTTCGGACATTTAGTTATTTAGGTTACCAATGTAACGCATCATTTTTTATCATCGTCATTGTATATCGCCCTCCTGGGCCTCTAAGCCGTTTCGCTGACGACCTCACACTACTTCTCGAACCCCATTCTAATAAAAGTAAAATCAGTATTTTCAAGATAACCTCACTTATCACCAATGAGCTCACAAGTCTCCGGGTCGAAACCGCACACTACAAAAGACAGGGCTATCAATACGTGTATAATAAAAAAAATTAAAAAACAACGCTTGTCTAAAAATAAAACAAACAATTTGAAAATATTATTTAAGTGGACGTATTAAATTTATATATATATTTATTTTAGAAAAGATTTTAATCTATGCATTTCTCTTTAAAAATGACCTAATTACACCTTAGTAATAATTGAGTCTTAAAACACCTAATGTAAAGGACTATTATAAGAGAAATAAAAAAAACCTTAGCAATAAATCGGGAAAGCGACCGGGAGCGGGAAAATGACCGGGAGCGGGAAAGCGACCGGGACCGGGAAAGCGACAATTTGTTTTCAATACATTATGCAGTTTTGTAGATGAAAAAATGAAACAATAAAATTCTTACTTTCGATAAATAAGCAAGAAAAACGGTTGTTTAGGTCATTTAAAAAATAACAATCAAGCAATAATCAAATAAAACATTTAATTGTGAACAAAACTTAACTAACAAAATAATTAATTAATTGGCACTGATAGTATAATCTTCCAACTTCTTGCAAGCTTCTTCATAGACAGCTTATACAAGGAAGTCATGTTTTACGTTATGTTCTTGTGCAAGCTAGTAGAACCTGTGCTTCAAACTCTTTAAAACATTAACAGCTATGAATAAAAGTTTCAAAAAGAATTGCTTATTGCATTGCATTGGTATTTTATTGAAGCGTAGTCTCTTACGCAAATAGCTATCGTGCACATTTGTTCTTCAGTGGGCCAGGTATTAAGTTTTACCTGACTAGCAGAATACGTTTGGAGAGTTATCATTTAGTAATATAATCTTTATTTTTTCATTAACAAAAAGCAAAAATTTTTTGACAAGTTTCTCAGCTCCTCAAATTTTAAAACTATTTTAATGACAATATTTCATTAGTTGACAATAATAAGTTTGCTATTCGTATTCCTGTATTATATATTTCTTTTTTTTTCATACATCAACATGTTCTCATCAATTGGTTGTGGCTGTTTCTTTAAGACTCTTTGCAAGCTTTCGTCATATTGATGCATTTTCTTCAAATCTTCAACACTCATGTCGTTGATTGTAGACTTTATTACGGTTAACGGTCTGATTGTGGACCTTTGCTGTTGAGTTCTATTTGTTGTTGCTGCTTCTTCATTTAATCCACTGAAACTTTTCCGGTTCCGTCGATCAATACCCAGGGTTGATCCGAGCTAATCATTTGATGGTTCTGAACAAGCAAACGGCAAACAACCACCGTGAAACAGCCTGCGTCTCTCTAAAGACGGATACTTTTTTTTCATTTATAAATTCTTGAACGACAGGCATTTCAACTTGACAACTTGTTGATGAGCGACATGCGTCCACGATAACGGGAAATTGACATCCGCATGACAATCCACACTCGGCTCCGTGTTGTCCATTGTATCCTTGATGTCGTGTTCCACATACATTGCAACCATTTTGTTTTCATTTTACCACCAGTAACCAAAGCCTCTTCATTGCGTACCTGAACCGCAAATTTTGAACCGACGTCGTTTTGAATATGTCGTTTTGTACTAAACTTGCAACCGTTCCTTTCCATGCTACCACTAGTAACCAAAGCAGCAATTTTTTCATCTGGAAACAGTTTCTTGACACGTGACCAAATTTGCCGCAGATTCAACAATCGCTTCTACTTGTCTTGTGGTGTAAAACGCTTGGCAATAAAACTGCAACTTCAGCTAAAGAGTTTTATATTATTATATAAAAGATAAACAAAACGGAAATAGTAATTTCAATATGAAAATTCGTTTTAATACAAGATTTCATTTTAATTCACCAATTCACCACAGTTCGCTAATTCACACCAATTCGACAATTCACCGCAATTCAATTCTAATTGCGCAACAACAACTCTCGAGCTCGACTCCAACTCTACTGAAACTCTGAACTCTGAACTCACAGGTAAACCAATACTACAGGTGAACGTCTATTCACATGCACACATGCATTATACACGACTCTGTGCATAAACAATAGGTGGCGAGCGTACACACACCCACACACACATCACATCCATACCGGTAATCACGTACAATTCGTACACGACATGTCTATCTTGACACACATTTGAAGTTGAGTCACAATTTCAGTTAAAGGAAAGAAACTGTTTAATTATCGAGTTTTCAATCCAGCCGTTCGTCAGTCAATCAATTCGTCAAACAGATTTTTCTGTTGCTCGGTCATTTGCTCTGTTACTATAAAGTCTGGACGTCAATATTAAATGTTAAAAACAGCTGTACTCTATTGTAAACCACTTTGTTACTTTGTTCCTTTTGTAGCAGTTGGTCACGTGTATACGAATGACGCGCTAGGATTGGTCGTAGCAGCGCGGCTTCACAAGCCGGAACCAAGGAAACCATGGCGCCTCTTCTTAGGAAAAAAACACTGCCAGAAATTATTACGGCAAATATTTTAGACAAAAGTTAGTTTCGTAATCCATTAGAGTGCATTCTTCCGGAAAAGTAGAAAACAGAATCGGTATTTGACGGAAACAAAAAAGCTTAAATACGATAGAAAACGATAAAATCGTGCCACGTAGAATAGACTGACGCGTCCGGCAGCTACAAGAGCACCATAGATAAATAAGGCTGTGGATGAAAAGCTGAGTCTCCTAAGCGACTGAAGAGTGCTCAGTTGGACGATTTTAGAGGCTAGATAAGGTGGTGCTAAACAGTTGAGACACTTGAAGACCAGTAGAGCCACTTTGAAGTTGATTCTGTGCTCGACGCGCAGCCAATGCAACTCTCTGAGAGGAGGAGATTTAATTTAGCAATCTTATAAATGGAAAATTATTCAAGTTTTGTTAAATGTTTGATTTGCTCAGAAGAAATTAAAAATGCTCGAATACTTTCATGTTTGCACAGTTTCTGTTTTGAATGTCTCAGAGTTGAATTTAATGAAAAGCTGTCAAATAAAGAAAATAAATTAAGTTGCCCAAAATGTAATATTTGTTTTGAACAACCCGAAGGAGGTTTAAAAAATTTAAAGAAAAATGAATTTATTGAATGTCTTACTGAGACAAATAAAATATTTTGTGGAACTTGCTTAAAAGAAGAAGTTACTAGTTTATGTTTTGAATGCAAATTGTATTTATGTTCATCATGTGTATCTGTTCATAGAAGAATTCCTTCAACAAAAATTCATGTTTTAGAAAACAGCAATTTCATTACAAAAGAAAATTTTAAAGCATCATATTGCAAATCTTGTCATAAATGGGTTGATTCTAAAAAACCCTTTGATCATAAATCCTGTGTCTTGAAATCTTTTGCAGAATTTAAAAAAACTTTTTTTGAAAATTTGGAACAAGAAATATTAAAAAACTACAACAACAGAGAAACTCTGAAAACAAATTTAAATGCAGTTAATACACAGAAACAGTCTGTTGAAAATGAAACTAAAAAATTGAAAATACAAATTCAAGAACATTGCGAAGATCTCAAACTTAAATTTATCAATTTTATTGATTCATGCCAAAATGATTTCAATGCCATTATTGATAGAAAAAGCAATGAAATTGATCAAAAGTTGATTTATCATTCAGACGAATTGGTAAAATTGAAGACAGAACTTGAAGAAAAAATTGAAAAATATAAAAAATGGTCTCAACATTTTAATCCACTTAATCTTATTGAAGCAATTAAAAATGATAATGTTAAATTGGTAGATAAAGATGAAAATAACTCAAGAAAAAATTATGAATTGATTTTAAAGTGTTTTAATGAAAAGTTGAATCTTGTTTTTAAACCAAAACCGTTGGATACAAAGTTTCATTCCTCACAATTTTCAATAGGAAATTTAATGTCAACTAATGAAATTCAACCTGAGCTTATTAAAACAATTGCCATAACTAATTATATTGACAAAATATCGATTAGCCAAACAAAGGTGTATATCGTGGGTCTCAGAGATGATTCTTTTGAAATTGACGTTTATTGCAAAACAACATATAAATATCTTTCTTCTTTTGATTTAAATATAAGAACCTTTTACACTTCAGAGTTAGTTGATAATTTATTTTGCATGTTAAATAATTCCTCACTGGATGTTTATAATCTTGAAAAGCAGAAAGACAGTCCTGATTGGAAGAAAACTATAAAACTCGAGTTTAAAGGAAATGCGATCGTCGGTTCATCGGATAAGAAATTGTTTGTTTTAGAAAATGAGAAATTAATTGAAATCACTTTGAATGGCGAAATTGTACGTGCCATTGTATTCCCCGAGGATACATTTTCCATTACTGGCTTGAACAAATATCACTTTGCAATTTCAAATTGTTTAGGACTTCATCTAATAAACTGCAAAGGAGATATCATTAAACAAGTTGATTTAAAACCAGGTCTCCCTAGACTAACAACAGACAACAATGATAACTTATTTGTTGGTGACGCTTCTGACAAAAATATTCAGGTATATGATTTTGATTTTAATTTTGTAAAATCGTTTAATGCTCAATGTCATCTAAATGATATTTGTTTTGATCCAACAACGAATCGTTTATTAGTGGCTGGCGTAGAAGAACAATCTTATATCATGAATGTTTTCCAATTGTGATGTATATTTATTTATAACTAGTTCTGTTAACCAGTGTTACCTACTTGGGTTTTTACAGGTTTTTCGTTTGTTATTTTTGTCAAAAAAATTGTTTATCGTTGATTTGTAAAAAA
This sequence comes from Erpobdella octoculata, assembly GCA_963978895.1. Classification (NCBI taxonomy): domain Eukaryota; kingdom Metazoa; phylum Annelida; class Clitellata; order Hirudinida; family Erpobdellidae; genus Erpobdella; species Erpobdella octoculata. The sequence goes on along the minus strand of OZ022240.1, from coordinate 42,476,483 downwards.
GATTTGTATTTATTAAATATTTTTTAATTGTGACGTTTTCATTGTCTCATTTCATTGAACTCATTTTTGCTTGATTTTTATATTTATATTTGTTTTATTGATTTAGTAAAAACGTGATTTAGTTATAATTTAAAACAAATCAAAATTAATTTAATATTAATTCAGTAAATACATTTTACAGATAATAATTAATAATAGTGTTAGAAAATAATTAAAACACGTGTATTTAAATAATATTTCTTTTAAATAATGGAAACTGAGAACTAATTTTATTCAGATTGTTATTAGGATAAAAAATTAAAAAAATATAATCAAGGCCGTGATTTTGTGTCTTCAGATGGGCCGGGCCGAACCTTAAGTCAAGATGGGACAGACCAAGAATTTTTGCAAAGTTTATAGAAATTGTAGGCCTGTAAAAAACGTGCCGGGCCTGGAATTTTGGCTTATAAAACGGACTGGACCGAGTTGCCGTGCAGTACTCTATTACTATATGATGTACGGTTCAAAATCTTTAATTTCAAGCGAGCGAAGCCGCAACGGGCACTCTATTATTAAAATATATAAAAACACGCAATAAAAAATAATTAAATTAGGATGATTCATAACGTGTAGCCTAAGTTTTTCAAATGCCACACGACAAAATAGAATTTTTTTTTAATACTTTATAGTCCTTTACACCAGGTGTTTTAAGACTCTAAGGGCTGTATGTAGGAAGCACTTAAGTACTTCCTGCCGTGGATCAGAATTTGATCTTTTTTACTTTTCCCTCCTCCAGGCTTGGGACTGGTTCGCAATTAGCGAGGCGGAGTTACAAAATAGAGAACTTGTTAACTCGACATGTGAGTAAGGTTGAACTACGAGACGCGGTATTTTCAAAAAACAACATTTGCCCTGAAATAACAAACAAACAAACAACGTTGCAAGTTAATATAAGCGTTGTGATGAATGTGTGTCTGTGAGTCTGTCCTTTATAGAAATCTGAACTAATGGAGAGATTTTAATGAAATTTGGCAAAAAGGTAGTTCTCATACAGAGGAAGAAGGTTAAAAAAATTTGGACTTTCTACTCCGATCCCCTGCTCAGGGAGGCCAAAAAACTCTTTCCAGGCCAAACGTGCCTATGTACGACCATCAAAGGTAATTGCGTAATACAATTTAAATTTAGTTTACGTAACAACGTTTGAAGGCTTCAAGCAACTTTTATAGCAAATCTATTTTTCGTTTTATGGCTAAAAACGTTAAGAGAGAGTGAAAAAAATAAAATGAGCGTGAGTGGGAACGAAAACGGAAAAGCAAGCGACATTGGGAACGGGAAATCGACCGGGAACGGGAAAGCAACCGGGAACGGGAAAGCAACCGGAAGAGCAAGGGAGAAGGAAACGGGGGCAAGAGAGAAAAACGATAAATACAACTTCTGCACATCCCGAGCAACGCCGGGTAACCCCGTTAGTAATAAATGAAATAAAGCACATTAAATAAAGTTATTCAGGTTTGTCACATTTAAAGTTGAGTCACAATTTCAGTTGAAGGAAAGAAGCAGTTTAATTGTCAATCATTCAATCTATCCGTTCGCCAATCAATTCGTCAAACAAATGTTTCTGTGGCTCGGTCGTTCGTTTTGTTACTACAAAATCTGAACGTCAATATTAAATGTTAAAAACAGCTGTATTTTATTGTAAACCACTAGAGCAGAACGGTATACACGAATATTTTCATAATTTATATTTGTAGCTGCCTAGTGCTTTGAATCGTCTGTAGCAGCTTATTCACAAAATTTTACTGGCTGAGGCGAGAAGTTAAAGTAAAATGTAAATGTTTAGACAAATAGTTTTTTAAATAAACTGTAATAAGCAATATCAGGTGTGGAAGACGTAACTTGATTTTACTGCCAACAAAATACTGATTTGGTTAGTTGATTTAGCTTAAGAAACTGCTGAATAAGTTTTGTAGAGTTTGATACATTCGTAAAAACATACAAGGTTTGCAATAATTAAACAATTGTTTGAATAAGAGAAAAATTTTTTTTTACATAACTACCAAATATTTCTCAATGCATTTTTAAAAATACACTATAATCTAGCATTCTTACAAATTTTTTCAACTTTTGCTTTACTGTAATCCATAGTTCAGCTTGTTTTATTTAGGATATCGGCCTAAATTATTGTTTCGTCAATGTTCAAGAGTTTGCACCATATAAATCTTTTGATTTCAAAAACTCATTTCAACATTCATTTTTTCACTAAAATAGTAAATGACGTTTTTTTGGTTTTATCAAGCTTTCAGATATGAAATGTAGTTTAGATACTATTGAATGTGGTAATTAGATAATGTGGTTGTTCTATTTACTAGCAATATCTAAAGATTGTTTAATGTGGATCAAACCTGGTTGAGGGAAATTAAAATCTTTACCTTTCATCCCATGCCTTCGTAAGACAGCTTCATCATTTTTTGAAAAATAAATCCAGCTTAATGTTTAAGCAAGCAAGCAAGAGCTCACTTGTTCTCTTTATCCAGCTCGCTCTCCAGTTGCCGGCTGCTTTTTCGATACCGCTTGGTTTCCTGTTCCTGCTCATTTTCCAGTTTCCGCTCGCTTTCTTATTCACGTTTCATTCGCTTTCTCGCTCCCGCTCACTTTGTGACTGATCTCAATTTATTTTCACACAATCCTTTTCTAGTGGCTATCATTAATGTGTTACAATCGTTTGAATGGTGTAGCAATGCATAAAGGACATACACACAGACTGTCATTTTAATATATAAAAATTTAAAAATGAGTTTTTTGTGTGAACATTATTGTTTTTATGGTTTGATTGCTTTTTAGCCTTTTTGAAGGTGAATTGTTTTTGTAAAAATTAATTGTTTTATACTTCATTTTAGCAATCTTAAAAATGGAAAGTTATTCAAGTTTTGTAAAGTGTTTCATCTGTTCAAAAGAAATTAAAGATGCTCGGATGCTTCCATGTTTGCACAGTTTCTGTTTTGAATGTCTTAAAAGAAAATTTATTGGAAAAATGTCAAACAAAGAAATCAAATTAAATTGTCCAAAATGTAATATTTTTTTTGAAATACCTGAAGGAGGTTTAGAAAATTTAAAGAAAAATGAATTTATTGAATGTCTTACAGAAACTAATAAAATAATCTGTGGAACTTGCTCCAAAGAAGAAGTTACCAGTTTCTGCTTGGAATGCAAATTGTATTTATGTTCATCATGTGTATCTGTTCATAGAAAAATTCCTTCAACAAAAAATCACGTTTTGGCAAAAATAAATTCGATGACAAAAGAAGATTTTGAAGCATCATATTGCAAATCTTGTCAGAAATGGGTTGATTCAGAAAAACCTTCTGATCATGAATCTTGCATCTTCACAACTTTTGCAGAATTTAAAAAAACCTTCCACAAAAATTTGGAGCAAAAAGTAATTAAAAACTACAACAACATAAAGACTCTGAAAACAAATTTAAATGCAATTAATATACAGAAATTGTCAGTTGAAAATGAAACTAAAAAATTGAAAATACAAATTCAAGAACATTGCGAAGATCTCAAACTTAAATTTATCAATTGTATTGATTCATGCCAAAATAATTTCAATGCCATTATTGGTAGAAAAAGCAATGAAATTAATCAAAAGTTGATTAATCATTCAGACAAATTGGTAGAATTGAAGACAGAACTTGAAGAAAAAATTGAAAAATATAAAAAATGGTCTCAACATTTTAATCCACTTAATCTTATTGAAGCAATTGAAAATGATAATGTTAAATTGTTAGATGAAGATGAAAATAATTCAAGAAAAAATTATGAATTGATTTTAAAGTGTTTTAATGAAAAGTTGAATCTTGTTTTTAAACCAAAACCGTTGGATGCAAAATTTCATTCCTCACAATTTTCAATAGGAAATTTAATGCCAACTAATGAAATACAACCTGAGCTTATTAAAACAATTGCCATAACTAATAATGTTTACAAATTATCGATTAGCCAAACAAAAGTGTATATCGGGAGTCCAAGAAAAGACAAGGGTTCTTATAAAATTGAAGTTAATTGCAAAACAACTTATGAATATCTTTTTTCTGTTGATTTAAATATAGAAATTAATGACAATTTAAAAACTGAATTTATTGATAATTTCTTTTGCGTGTTAAACGATTCTTCACTGGATGTTTATAATCTTGAAAAACAGAATGACAGTCCTGATTGGAAGAAAACTATAAAACTCGAGTTTAAAGGAGATAGAATTGTCGGTTCATCGAATAAGAAATTGTTTGTTTTAGAAAATAAAAAATTAATTGAAATCACATTGAATAGCGAAATTGTACGTGTCATTGTAATCCCCGAGCAAACATATTCCATTACTGGTTTGAAAAAATATCACTTTGCAATTTCAAATTTTGTAGGACTTTATTTAATAAACTGCAATGGAGATTTCATTAAACAAGTTAAATTAAAAACAGGCCTCCATAGTCTGACAACAGACAACAATTGTAACTTATTTGTTGTTGACTCTTTTGAAAAAAATATTCATGTATATGATTTTAATTTAAATTTTGTTAAATCGTTTAATGCTCAATGTCAACCAAGAAATATTTGTTTTGATTCAACAACAAATCGTTTGTTAGTAATTGGCAAAGAACAATCTTATATCATGAATGTTTTCCAATTGTGATGTATATTTGTTTATAACTAGCTCTGTTACCCAGTCTTACTTGGGTTTTAAAGGATTTTCGTTTCGTTTTAGTCCAAAAATTTTTTTATCGTGGTATAAAAGATTCTTGTTTGTTGAATGCTTTTCAATTAAGACGATTATGACTTTCTCTTTTCATTGAACTCATTTTTGCTTGGTTTTTATACTTTTATTTGTTTTATTGATTTAGTTAAAACGTGATTTAATTCTAATTTCAAACAAATCAAAAGTAATAATTTAGTAAATACATTTTACAGATAATAATTAATATTAGTGTTAAAAAATTAATTTCTATGCAACTCACCTTTTAAACGGTAATAAAACGTGTATTTAAATAATAGTTTTTTTTAAATGATGGAACACTGAGAATTAACTTTATTCAGATTATTATTAAGATAAAAATTAAAATATGTGACCCACGATAGTCGAAAACGTTTTTAATTTCCACGGGCCGGTCAAGGCCGTGATTTTAGCGTCTTCAGACGGGCCGGGCGAAACCTTAAGTCAAGATGGGACAGGCCAAGAATTTTTGCAAAATTTATAGAAATTGTAGGCCTGTAAAAACAGACCGGGCTCAAATTAAACAACTTGAATTTTGGCTTATAAAACGGACTGGACCGAGTTGCCGTGCAGTACTCTATTACTATATGATGCACGGTTCAAAATCTCTAATTTCAAGAGAGCGAAGCCGCTCTGGTATTAAAATATATAAAAACACACAATAAAGAAAAAAATCAAATTAAGATGGTTTATAAAGTTCAGTCTGAGTTTTTCAAAAGCATTCGTGTTATTGAGAGTGAATGTCGTGAGCAAAAGTTGCCGATCGTGACTACACTCACCACACACCATCGTATGCATGCCACACGACAAAGTAGAAAACATGTTAACTTAAATTGCAGCCCAAGATTTATCGCCAAGTTTATAAAAATTGCCTGATTTGATAATTTTTTTATTTAAGTTCTTTTTAGAAGTATAAAATTTTACCGAGTAAGCCGTAAAAACTAAGTTTTTTTTACAAATTTTTTTATATATTTTAAGATTTGCCGGTTTTTGATTTATTGCATTTTTTTCAAACAACACTTTTCAAATTTATATATATCAAATATTTATTTAATCGTACTTGTCTTAATTTTGTTTTCAAAAATGAATATTTTTTTAATTACAATTTTTTTTGAGAAAAAATTTCAATTTTTAATAAAATGCATTGTTTTGAAAATCGAGTTTATATTTTATATTTCAGTTCGATTGGATGACGAAAGTTAGTTAAACATTTTTTCCAAGATTTGCAAGCATTCAAGCAAGCAACCGAGACAGGCGGTGAAGTTGATATAACAAATTTAAAATAAATAATTTAACTAAAATTGTGTGCGACCTCCCAGTATGAAATGTAATTTTTCTTATTAATATTTGTAAAACTTTAATAACAAAATTTAATGAAAACTACAGGCCCCGAATTTAAATATGCTAATATTTTTCCTATATTTTAAATTGACATGATTGATAGTAAGTTTTATTTAAGTTTACGCAACTGCTTAAATAAAGACTAATAAAGTTATTGAGACACTTAGTTCGATTAAGTGAATATTAACTTCTAATAAATTAAGGATCATCTTATAAAGAACCCGAGTACAGTTATCAATATTATAACAACTTGTGTCAGAAGCGGGATACTTATAGAAATGAGTTTTGTTACGTTCAGAGGCGAATTTAAGAATTTGGAGACCATAGGCTAAAGTTTCGGTGGCACCCCCAGCGCCTCTCCCCCGGGCCCCTAGTGACTGATTATTGAATAAAGTAATTAAAAAAATGACTATTAAAGTGATAAAAATAAAATTGATTATTAAAGTGATAAAAATAAAATTGATTATTAAAGTGATAAAAATAAAATTGATTATTAAAGTGATAAAAATAAAACTGATTATTATAGTAATAAAAATAAAATTGATTATTAAAGTAATAAAAATAAAATTGATTATTAAAGTGAAAAAAAACTTAAGTTTTAGATTAATTTGATATTTAATACCTTCACAATAGTCTTGAATTCGTTTTTTTAAATTGTCGCTTTTTTGAGTAACAAAATTGGATTGTTTTACAATTTCTTTTAATACAAGGTTTCTGTTATCTAAATTGTTAGTTATTTTTGAGTTTTTGTGTTTAACATTTTTATCAACTTTTTTTTAAACAGAAAACTTTTTAAGTGAGCAGAATCTATGATTTAAAAGCGTTTTAAAATTAACCCATTTCTTACATAACAAAACAAACATAGCTATTAAATTAAAACAAAACTCAAAACATCCTATAGTGAAGCTAATATAAAAGATTAATAACTTAAAATATCATATTTAACAAACAATTTTGAGCAGAAAGCGTATTCAACAACCACAAACAAAGGATTTTTTTTAAACAGTGAAAACTTTTTAAGTGAGCAGAATCTATGATTTAAAAGCGTTTTAAAATTAACCCATTTCTTACATAACCAGCAGTATTGTGCTTCATTGGTTGGGTTCTTCTTGCAAGTGAATTTATTTCTTAACAAGTTGAAATTTATTTTTTAACAAGTTGAAAAGGCGCTTTTTTTAAATTTGTGTAAATTCCAAATTATTCCATAGATGGCGCTTGTGACAATTAAAAAAACTGGTTAAGAAGCACTATGGGTCAAGGACATCTGTTATGCTGTAACTGTTTGCCATATCAATCAAGTCCTTCTGGATAATCTAGACACACCTGGTATGTATCTTTGTTTAATAACATTTCCATTGCAATCGGTTAAAGAAAGCTTATTCAACTGTGAAAACGCAAATCGAGAGTTTTTCCAAAGAAACACAGCTAAATATTTCATGATTTCTCGTTTCTATTCGATGAAAACCTTTTGTGAAAATTGAAGGAGTTCAAAAAATTTAATTGAAAATCAAAGACATGAATTCATCTACAAATAAACTAGAATTGTTGTCAGTTGCTAGTCCGTATACAGTAATTGCGCTTGCTTATATATCACAACATGCAATAGCAAAATTTTCTTTCAAGAGGACAATACTCAACTATTTACACAAATTAAAACATTCTAGTAATTTACAAATAAATTTCAAATATTATTATTCAACTTTTTTTAAATTAAAAGGCTATTTAGGATTTAAATCATTTTATTTTATGTGTGATTTGAAATGTTTTCAATAAATCTAAAAATTGAATAAAATAAAAATTAATGAAAAAAAATTAAATGCAATGCATTTTAACAATTTTATAAGATGGAAAGTACTTCATAATTTAAAAAAAAACAAAAATCCAAAATTACTTATGAAAAGGAATTTAAATGGGCGTTTATTTTTTGCAATAAAATTTCAGTTTATCAATCAAATTTGTTTGTAATCCTTTAAACTATTCTGTACAGCTATACATTTTCTTTTGTAACATAAACATGTAAACAACCAAAAAATTCAAATTAATTATTGTTTAAATATACAAAGAAATCTAAACGTTACAATTGGAAAACGTTCAATAAGCAATTTTTTCACCACAATTTTCACCACCAATCACCAAACCACGATTGGTCGATGAATCAATACCAAAACATGGAAATTTACATTGAGTATCAAAAGAATTCAAGTAATTCAAATCAAAATCAAAGACATGAATTTTTTCTCTATACCAATCAGTTATGAATAAATTAGAATTGTGATCAGTTGTCACCTCATCTAGCTTAATTGCGTTCGGTAATAAAAATTTATCAATTTCTTTAATGATATTTCCATCGCAGTTGATTAAATAAAGTTTGTCACGACACGCTATTGCAAAATTTTCTTTCAAACGATCAACACTTAAACATGGATAACGACTAGAATATCTTTTTGGTAATTTAGAGAGAAATTTTATTCCATCTTCTAGTGTAATTTCAAATAATTTTGTGTCTTTAAAAAAGTACAAGTTACTATCCGTTGAATAAAAATGTTCTGATCCATCAAATCTATGCTTTATTGTTTTTTTCCAATCAGGACTATTCTTCTGTTTTTCGAGATTATATATTTCTAATGCTGGGTTATGTACAACACATAAAACATTGTTATATAAATGAAACTGGTATTTAGGATGTTCAAACTCAATTGAAGAAAGATTTGTTGCAATAAACATCAATTTTTAAAATATTTCCATTACTATATCCAAAATATAATTTTGTTTTGCTAATTGAAAACTTGCTGAAGTGATTGTTTAGTTCTTTTGTTAGGATGAGTTTTGGTTGAATTTCATTAGTTGGATTTAATTTTCCTATTGAAATTTGTGAGAAAAAAATTTGTTCGTGCAGCTCAATTGGTTCAAAAAATTTAATTACCGTTCCACTCAAATATTCGGAATATTTTTGTTTTGTTTCTTTACAAAATTTTCCGACATCATCATCTAACCCTTTCAAATCATCATTTAACAAATTATTTTCAATCAGTTCAATAAATTTGACAAGATTACAATGTTGGAACCAATTTTCATATCCATTCCATTTTTCTTTTTATTTATCTTTAAGTTGTAATATCTCGTTTTCATGCAAATTTAATTGTTTTTTAATTTCAATGCTTTTTTCAGTAATTATTCTTTCATAATCATTTTTGTACAAATCAATATTTTTGATGATATGATTTTTAACATCTTCAAATTGTTTTTGAAGTTTTTTTTTAAATCTTCAATTTTGCAATAGACAAATAAACTTTCTTCTACAAATTCTTCTAAAATATTTTCTATGATAGCTAAGTTGTAGCCCAATTTAGATTGTTTTTTAAATAAATTTTCTATAAATACTTTTTTAGTTTCATAAAACTTTTTGAGTGGGCAGGATTCATATTTAACTAAAGTTTCACAGTCAACCCATGTCTGACAAGGTTTGCAATATGATATTTTTATGCTATTTTTATCTTCTCTGGCATGCAAATTCATATCTGTCAAAACATGGTTTTTTGCTGCTGGAATTTTGTTATGACCAATTGTACATGATGTACACAAATACAATTTGCAATTAAAACACAAAGAAATAATTATCTCTTTACGCAAACAACTCCCACAATGTACATCCGATTCTTTTTCAAAAACAATATTACGAGGTGGTAAATCTTTTTCTTCCTTTTTTTATATTTAAGTTTCAGGTCGGGTATTATAATTTCTTTTGAGAAAAGTTTAGTGTTTAACATATTTGGTTCAAAAGTAAGGTTCAAATTTTCTTTGAAACATTCGGTGAACAAACTATGGATTTGGGATGAAAAATTATAATCATCTACAAACATTTTCGTTTTAATAGTTTTTCTAATTTCAGAAATTATAGTTGGATCACAATGCTTGACTACTATTTGACATTTGTCATTTCTTTTTTCCATTTCTTTCAATAACTTTAAAACATTTTTCAGATGAATATTTAACTGTACTTCAATTTTAAACAATTTCTCATCAATTTCAGTATTGATCTTTTTCTCACACGAATCAATATGTTTAATAAACTGATTCTTTACTTCTTCACAATGCTGTTGAATTTGTTTTTTTTTTTAAGTTTTCAGCTTCTTTAGCAGCATTTAGTTTTTGTTCATTGATTGCATGCAGTTGTTCTTTTATGACATCTATGTTGAGATTTTTTGTATTCAATTCCTGACATGATTTACAATAGCAAGTTGTAATAATTTCCTCTTTAGTTGAAGTATTTATTGTTAAAACATGTTTGTATATTGTTGGAATCTTTTCATGATAAACCAAACACGATGAACACAAATTAATTTGGCAATTGAAGCAAAAATGTGTAGTTACTGTTTTCAAACAAATTCCACATTTTTCCATGTTTTGTTTTAGTGAAAAATCACCTACAATGACCATTATCCTATTTAGTTGTATTGTTGTTTAAGTCAAATAAAAGTGTAAAGTGGCTAAAATGATTTCAAACTGCGAGATAGTTCCAAGCCTGGCCAAAGGAGAAACAACAGTTAAAAATCAAATTAGAATTCATGACAGGAAGTACTTAGGTATTTCCTTCATACATCTATTTAAATCTCAAAACACAAAGTGTAGAGGACTATAAACTATTATGAAAAAACTCATGTTTAGTTTCATAAAGTAAATAACACAAGCTGTTTGAAACATCTGTAAAAAAATAAAACTCAATGCAAAAGTTTACGTGTTGAACATGGTAAATAACTCAATTTTGACAAACAAAATGACTTTTATCGAAAATGCCTTGCATTTATATATGGACGACATCGTACTACCTGGTTTTTCAGTCATTCATCAACATCGCGTATCACCAAACGCTTCAAGAGGTACCAGTCTTGCTCTCATTCACCACAATCACTTTCATTTTAAACTATTAAATATCTTTTACTACTATTCGTTTCGAACATTTAGTTATTTAGGTCACCAATGTAACACATCATTTCATCATCGTCATTGCATATCGCCCTCCTGGGCCTCTAAGCCGTTTTGCTGACGACCTCACACTACTTCTCGAACCCCATTCTACTAAAAAGCTATATTTGTTCGGTGATGTGAACACCATCTTCCATCAATAGTAACATCGCCGGTTTTCTGGACGAATTCAACATGATTCAACATATTAGGGCCCGTATTTTTGTGAAAGGAAACTCTCTTGATATTTTGATAACACCCAACTCTCACTCAACTACCGGTTTCATGATTGCCATTTATTCCTCTCATTTCACGTTTGATCATTGTCTAATTTTTCTGTTATCATCTTATCAAATCCTGAACAAGTTTTTACTTCTATTTCTCATTGAAATCTTTAATGAATTGGCTGAGGCGATTTCAACCACAGCCTACCATAATCAAAAACCATTGCTAGACAGTTTGTTAGGTTGAACAAATGTCCGTGTGTACAATGTTATTTATGATTGACTGGCGAAAAGGTGACAGGCGAGTCTCTGGCGCTTCAAAACCAAATTCTTCGGGCAGATGGGGCTCGTTAACCTTGGATGGCCATCTATCTAGGAGAAGGTAAACTTTGATTTTAAACCTTCGCTGCTTTGCGACCATACTCTCACATGAGAAAAGCTAACAATAAATCTGCAGTTGGATTTCCTAAGGCGAACCGATGCTGCTTTCAGTTTTGTTTCGGTAACTTTGGACACGTTGCTGGTGACTTGTCATGCTGGTTAGCCTTTTTCCTTGGATCAATCAGCTGTGTAAAAATATGGAATCAGTTGCATGGGCAATTACTGATTTTTTCCGTTATTTTGCCTAAGCATGCCCTTGGAGAGGACACTTCAGCCTTGCTTCATAGAGTTAACACAACACGGGAGCAACAGTTACCGGTCAATTAATTCAATTAACTTGTAGTTATACTCCAAGGGTTGTTTCCATTGGTGGATGCAATCCATTGGTCTCAATGGATGTCTCTTGCCCGCCTTCAGCTGGCCAACTCCCAGTCAGATGAGTGTTGTCCTGTCAGAACTTGTCTGCTTTGCTGTATGTGTAAGGCTTATGGTGCCTCAGTGCATGACAAACAATACACCTGCAAAAAAAAACTCAAAACCTTTGATTCTTATGCTTCTCATGCTTCTTGACTGGACTGGCAGATAACCTTAAGGCAATCAGTATTTTCAAGATAACCTCACAAGACTCCGGGTCGAAACCACGCACTACAAAAGACAGGGCTATCAATACGTGTATAATAAAAAAAAACAACGCTTGTCTAAAAATAAAACAAACAATTTGAAAATATTATTTAAGTGGACGTATTAAATTTATATATATATATATTAATTTTAGAAAATGCATTTCCCTTTAAAAATGACCTAATTACACCTTAGCAATAATTGAGTCTTAAAACAACTAGTGTAAAGGACTATAAACTATTATAAAAAAATTAAAAAAAACCTTAGCAATGAACGGGAGCGGGAAAATGACCGGGAGCGGGAAAGTGACAATTTGTTTTCAATACATTATGCAGTTTTGTAGATGAAAAAATGAAACAATAAAATTCTTACTTTCGATAAATAAGCAAGAAAAACGGTTGTTTAGGCAATTTAAAAAATAACAATCAAGCAATAATCAAATAAAACATTTAATTGTGAACAAAACTTAACTAACAAAATAATTATTTAATTGACACTGATAGTATAATCTTCCAACTTCTTGCACGCTTCTTCATAGACAGCTTATACAAGGAAGTCATGTTTTACGTTATGTTCTTGTGCAAGCTAGTAGAACCTGTGCTTCAAACTCTTTAAAACATTAACAGCTATGAATAAACGTTTCAAAAAGAATTGCTTATTGCATTGTATCGGTATTTTGTTGAAGCGTAGTCTCTTATGCAAATAGCTATCGTGCACATTTGTTCTTCAGTGGGCCAGGTATTAAGTTTTACCAGACTGGCAAAATACGCTTGGAGAGTTATCATTTAGTAATATAATCTTTATTTTTCGATTAACAAAAAGCAAAGATTTTTTGACAAGTTTCTGATGTCTTCAAATTTTAAAACTATTTTAATGACAATATTTATACTTTCTCATATTTAGCCCATAAAATGGTTTGAATTATTGACTACCTTGGCATAATAGTTTTATCAAGTTTCAACAAAAATAAAACTTGTTTACACGTCTCCTACTTTTATTGTTTTGCATTCCATTTTCTACTTCATTTAAAAATTAAAAATAATGTTGACACGAGATTGTTATAAAAATTTATTTTTATACATAAAACCTTTTTCTATTTAATGTTCTGCCTTTTGCAATAGAAGAAACATTATGTTAGTATGGTTGGAATGTTTTTGCGAGAATACGTGTTGAAGCTTATCTGTTGGTTATTGTAATGACAGTCATGTGTGATTATGATAAATCACTTTGGAAACAATTAAATATTATTTTCGTAGATAACCAATGTCTATGCTGAAAGTTTCAAAGTTCTAAGTAATCTAAACGTTGGTAGAAAAGCACATTGAGCATCAAATGAATTCAAGTAATTCAAATCAAAATCAAAGACATGAATTTTTTTTACAAACCAATCAGTTATGAATAAATTAGAATTGTGATCAGTTGTGACTGCATTTAGCTCAATTGCGTTCGGTAATAATAATGGATCAATTTCTTTAATGATAATAAATAAAGTTTGTCACGACATGCTATTGCAAAATTTTCTTTAAAATGATCAACACTTAAATATTGATAACGACTAGAATATTTTTCTGGTACATCAGAGAGAAATTTTATTCCATTTTCTAGTGTAATTTCAAATAATTTTTTGTCTTTAAAAACGTATCTACATGTATTAATAAATAGATGGATCCAATTAAAATACGTGTTTGTGAATATTGTATTTAGCACGAATAACTAGCGATCAGAAAAGAAAATATGTATAATTATCACCAAGAATAATGTAAGCCCAAAATATACAAGTTGCCAATTGAACGTTTTAAAATAAAACACCAAAGAAAACTAATATAATATTATTTATTTGCAGTAAACATATAATATTTTTTTAAAAGAATATAGAGAAAATCATAATTCTTCTACTTTAATTTTTTGGCAAAGTAAACAAAATGACAAACAGCACTTTAAACATAAACATAAAGGAAATGATGGGCGCAAACTCTAAGTCTCTATGCCCAAATCTACAATTATATAAAATATTCATATATATGTTCTATAAATAAATGTATGTATATATTATTAAAAATCCTTTTCATAGTTATACATAATATCGCTTAATTTGAAATGAAAGTCAATTAGTCTTTTAAATTCATTAACGTGATCGGCTTCTATGATTTTCGAAGGGAGGTTGTTCCAAATTGCAGTCGATCTGGTCAGGAAGAAATATTTTCTGCAGTTGCCGTTGAATCTTTGTGTTTCCAGTTTGAATTTGTGACCTCTTGTTCTTCTTTCTTCTGATATCTTTATATTAGGAAAACACAAACGTCCTTCTTTGTCTTGAATAAAGTTGTAGAGCATGATCAGGTCCCCCCTCAGTCTTCTGTACTTTAAACAAGGAAGCTTCAACATTCTCAACCTGTCTTCATATTTCAATCCCTTGCATGCCTTGTTGCTATCTTCTGGACTCTTTCAATAGCTTCTTTTTTTTTCTTCCATGGTGACCACACACTGACTACATACTACAATCTGGATCTAACCAAAGCTTTACAAATCAATATAAAAGAATCTTTTATCAAATCTTTAAAATTTCGTGAAATTAAACCTAACAGTGAAAAACATTTTTTAATTATTTCATAAATGTGATCTACACATGTTAGTGAACTCTGGAATGTAACTCCTAAATCTTTTTTGTCAAGAAAATTAAGTTCCACTTCTTCTATATTATTTAACTGACGATCTTTTAATTGGCGTCCATATCTCACCGCAACACATTTACCAGCATTTGGCTTAATTTCCCATTGTTTACTCCAATCTCCTAATGATTTCAAACAGCTCTGCAATATCATTCGATCATCACTGGTTTTAATAGTTATTACAACAACAATTATAAAATTTCTAATGTTGAATCTGTTATAGATAACAAATAATTCTAAAATAAACCAGCATTGTCCTCTAAACACTCAGAATTTGAAAACTTCATTTAATTAAAGAAAAACAATCATATGATTGTTGCAATAAACATCAATTTCATAAACATTTGTACAATCTTTTGCAAGATATAACTTTATTTTGCTAATTGAAAACTCTTTTACATATCTTTTTTTAGTTTAAAGGTTTTGAAGAGTTTTTGTTGAATTTCATTAGTTGACAATAATAAGTTTGCTATTCGTATCCCTGTACTATATATTTCTTATTTCTTTTCACACATCAACATGTTCTCATGAATTGGTTGTGGCTGTTTCTTTAAGACTCTTTGCAAGCTTTTGTCATCTTGATGCATTTTCTTCAAGTCTTCAACACTCATGTCGTTGATTGTAGACTTTATCACGGTTAACGGTCTGATTGTGGACCTTTGCTGTTGAGTTCTAGTTGTTGTTACTATAAAGTCTGGACGCCAATATTAAATGTTAAAAACAGCTGTAACTGTATTGTAAACCACTAGAGCAGAACATTATACACGATTATTTTTATAATTTATATTAGAAGCTGCCTAGTGTTTTCAATAGTCTGCTGTATCTAGCTTACTCACTAACTTTTACTGGCTGGTGCAAGAAGTAAATGTTTAGACAAACGATATTTTTAATAAACTGAAATAAGCAAAATTGTGTTTGGAAGCCGTAACTTGATTGTATTGCCAACAAAATATTGATTTGGTTAGTTGATTTGATTTAAAAATCTATTGATTAGATTTTGTAGGGGGTGATACATTCTTAAGAGAATAAAATTTTGCAATAATTAATTAATAATTATAAAAATTGAAAGAAGATCTATTATTTATTGCATTATTAGAAAAATATTTAGAGGTTTTTCTATCATTTTTATCGCTCCCGTGAAAAAAATTTCAATACTTTCTATACTTTCGTCTACGTTTCCGACATATTTTTTTTTTAACAATTTTTCAAGCTACTGCTAAAGCTGAAATACTTATGCCTTTGAATACGATGACTATCCGAAACACAACAGACAGCTGACCTAGTTTAATAAATATATACTTTTGGTGCAATCAAATCGGTAGACTTTGTTGAAGTTTAAAATTTAAAAATGAGTTTTTTGTGGAGAAACTTGCTTTTACGGTTTGCTGGTTTGTTTAAATATTTGAAAGTAACATTAATTTTTGCATAAATAATCTGTTTTATAATTGAAATGAAATGAAATGAAAATTTGACAATATTTAACGTGGCGTTAATCAATAGCTAGACTTCTAGGCCACGGAACAAGTGTGTTTTCAAGTTTCTTCGAAAGCCCTCGAGTTTCGCTGCGGATGATACAGCAGCTGGCAGGCGATTCTAAATTCTTGGCCCGGCGACTTCGAACGTTCTATCTCCAACGCTCTTGAGACGAGTGAGAGGTGCGACGAGTAAGGCTGTGGATGAGGATCTGAGTCTCCTACGCGACTGAAGAGTGCTCAGTGGGACGATTTTAGAAACTAGATAAGGTGGTGCTTAACCGTTGAGACATTTGAAGACCAGTAGAGCCACTTTGAAGTTGATTCTGTGCTCGACGCGCAGCCAATTTAATCTAGTAATCTTATAAATGGAAAATTATTCAAGCTTTGTAAAGTGTTTCATTTGCTCAAAAGAAATTAAAGATGCTCGGATGCTTCCATGCTTGCACAGTTTCTGTTTTGAATGTCTCAGAGTTGAATTTAATAAAAAACTGTCAAATAAAGAAAACAAATTAAGTTGCCCAAAATGTAATTTTTGTTTTGAACAACCCGAAGGAGGTTTAGAAAATTTAAAGAAAAATGAATTTATTAAATGTCTCACTGAAACTAATAAAATATTTTGTGGAACTTGCTCCAAAGAAGAAGTTACTAGTTTATGTTTTGAATGCAAGTTGTATTTATGTTCATCATGTGTATCTGTTCATAGAAGAATTCCTTTAGCAAGAAATCATGTTTTAGAAAACAGCAACTTCATTACAAAAGAAAATTTTGAAGCATCATATTGCAAATCTTGTCAGAAATGGGTTGATTCTAAAAAACTTTTTGATCATAAATCGTGTGTTTTGAAATCTTTTGCAAAATTTAAAAAAACTTTTTTTGAAAATTTGGATGAAGAAATATTAAAAAACTACAACAACATAGAAACTCTGAAAACAAATTTAAATGCAATTAATACACAAAAACAGTATGTTGAAAATGAAACTAAAAAATTGAAAATACAAATTCAAGAACATTGCGAAGATCTCAAACTTAAATTTATCAATTTTATTGATTCATGCCAAAATGATTTCAATGCCATTATTGATAGAAAAAGCAATGAAATTGATCAAACGCTGATTTATTATTCAGAAAAATTGTTAAAACTGAAGACAAAACTTGGAGAAAAAATTGAAAAATATAAAAAATGGTCTCAACATTTTAATCCACTTAATTTTATTGAAGCAATTGAAAATGATAATGTTAAATTGTTAGATGAAGATGAAAATAATTCAAGAAAAAATTATGAATTGATTTTAAAGTGTTTTAATGAAAAGTTGAATCTTGTCTTTAAACCAAAACCGTTGGATACAAAATTTCATTCCTCACAATTTTCAATAGGAAATTTAATGTCAACTAATGAAATTCAACCTGAGCTTATTAAAACAATTGCCATAACTAATTATATGGACAAAATATCGATTAGCCAAACAAAGGTGTATATCGTGGGTCTCAGAGATGATTCTTTTAAAATTGAAGTTTATTGCAAAACAACATATGAATACCTTTTTTCCATTGATTTAAATATAAGAATCTCTTACACTACAGAAGCCGAATTAGTTGATAATTTTTTTTGCGTGTTTAACAATTCTTTACTGGAAATTTATAATCTTGAAAAACAGAAAGACAGTCCTGATTGGAAGAAAACTATAAAACTCGAGTTTGAAGGAAATGCGATTGTCGGTTCATCGGATAAGAAATTGTTTGTTTTAGAAAATAAAACATTAATTGAAATCACATTAAATGGCGAAATTGTACGTGTCATTAAACTCCCCGAGAATATATTTTCCATTATTGGCTTGAAAAAATATCACTTTGCTATTTCAAGTCTATCAGGACTTTATTTAATAAACTGCAAAAGAGATGTTATTAAACAAGTTAATTTAAAACCAGACTCACTTAGACATAGTCTGACAACAGACAACAATTGTAACTTATTTGTTGGTGTACCTTATGAAACAAATATTCATGTATATGATTTTAATTTAAATTTTGTAAAATCGTTTAATGCTCAATGTCAACCGATAGATATTTGTTTTGATTCAACAACAAATCGTTTATTAGTGGTTGGCAAAGAACAATCTTATATCATGAATGTTTTCCAATTGTGATGTAAATTTATTTATAACTAGCTCTGTTACCCAGTGTTACTTGGGTTTTTATATAATGTTCTTATATAATGAATGTATTTAAATTGTGATGTAAATTTATTTGCAACTATCTGGGTTATACAGCATAGATGTCATAAAGGATCAACTGCATGCAATAAATGAACAAAAACTGAATGCTGCTAAAGAAGCTGAAAATTTAAAAAAACAAATTCGACAGCATTGTGAAGAAGTAAAGAACCAGTTTATTAAACATATTGATTCATGTGAAAAAGATATAAATACTGAAATTGATGAGAAATTGTTTAAAATTGAAGAAACGTTAAATATGCATCTGAAAAATGTTTTAAAGTTATTGAAAGAAATAGAAGAAAGGAATAAAAAGTGTCAATTAGTAGTTAAACGTTGTGATTCAACTCTAGTTTCGGAAATTAGAAAAATTATTAAAAGAAAAATGTTTGTAGATGCATTAAAGACTTCCGGAAGTAAACAAAATAAGTTCTCCGTTCTCCGTTCCGTTGTAATTGCATTTTTCATGCTAATTGACTAAAATTTTCTAACTGTTTTATAAAAAACGTTTTGTACGAATTATAATTTGCTTTAATTAGGACCTTTTCCCGAATTTGAGTTGATTTTGCGGCGGGTATCCCAGTTTAAATATGGCCAAATCTATCACTCTCGAGAGTCTTGAAGCAATACTGACAAAAATCACGGATAAACTCAACGATAATATGATGAAGGTGATGGATACTATGAATAAGAGCTTTGAGATGGTGCTTAACAACGTGGTTCAGATACTAAAGGAGTCTTCTAAGGAGGCTTCTTCGAAAATGGAATTACTGGCTTCGAGAATGAATACCATTGAGTCAAGGCTCGAAGGGCTAGAGAATAAGCTCCCAGATGCTGCTAGCTTGCAGAAAAATGACTCGACTCTGCTAGAGGCAGTTTCTCGGTCATTCGTGCTGCATGAACAGGAGAAAGCGGAAAGGAAGAAGAGATCCAACAATGCTGTTATTTCTGGAATGATGTTGGATGATGCTGTTTCTGACTCCATTACTATCTCAAATTTTTGTGAAAACCACCTGACGGTGAAGCCAAAAATTCTGAGGACACGACGATTGAATAAGAACCCAAACCAATCCAAGACACTCATTTGTGTGACTCTTTCTAGTGCCGAGGCTGTGGATGATCTGATACAGTCTTCTATGCTTCTTCGAGCTTCTAAGGATGACGGCGCCAAGCGAGTTTTTATTAACCGCGATCTCACTAAGGAACAGGCCCATCAAAATTACCTGCGACGATGTGAAAGACGCGAAAAAGTGAAAAGGTCCGTGCAAGGTGTGCCAAAGCTGCTGACTGATGGTGGAAGTAGCCAGCCCTTTCGGATTTAAACCTGGAAGTCGCATGGCTTTAACTAACTTAGGAAGTATAAATAACAAGATTGCGAAAGTTGCTCTATTTTTAGAAGATTATAAACCTTTTATTTTTTGTGTTATTGAAACCTGGCTTACTAAAGATGATCCCGACAGTTTATTTTTACCTAGAGAATATTCTGCATGTCGCTGGGACAGAGAAACCAGAGGAGGTGGTGTGGCTCTCATAATTAGAGAGGACGTTGTCTTTAAACTCATCCAAATACCAAATCAGTTCAAGCATATTGAGGTTGTCTGCATTGACATTCGTCTGAATACAACTCCATGTAGAATTATAACCTACTACCAAAGTGGAGGTTTTGACATGGAAGCTCATCAATATGCCATCGATAGTATTGAGTGTTTAAAAATAATCTGTTCAACAAATCACACACTATGCCTAATGGGAGATTTCAATCTACCTGACATCAACTGGTTACAGTTTTCTCATCCCAATAATAAAATCTACACGATATTCATGAATCTATTTAACGATCTAGGACTTCATCAATTTGTGTTCCAGCATACTCGTGGCGAGAGCACTCTTGACTTGATTCTTTCTACTGACCACATGTTTATTGAAAAAATAGATGTTGTTTGCCCAATAGCTACCAGCGACCACAATTTGATTGTATTCCGGACTAGCGACTCCGTCTCAACTACTGGTGCGTCTAATCAATATATCTACGATTTCAAACGTTTTGAGGAAATGAATTACTATTTAAGTGACATCGACTGGAATCAAGTTTTTCAATACTGCTTTGATGTGGAAAGCTGTTGGTCGATCTTTAAACATCAGTTGGACATGGCTATGACATATTTTGATCCTCTGTGTATTAAAGGATCAAGGTCAAAAAAAGAAAAAACTCCGAAAATTCTTAGAATGATTTACAAGGCCAAGTTGTGGTTTTGGAAGAGATGGAAGGCTACTGATGCTTTGAAACACAAGGTTTGCTATGTCGAGTTTTCAAAGAAATGTTCTAAATTGGCCAAGGAAGTTCAAGTTACCACTGAGAGAAAACTTATCTTGGGGGGTAACATTGGAACGTTTTACAGGTACGTCAGCAGTAAGCTATTTACTCATCCTCGAATTGGTAGCATTGATTCGGGAAATGGCAACTCTACATCTGACGCTACCGAAATTGCCAACATTTTCAATAACTATTTTGCAAGCGTGCTTACATTCGACAATGGCGTTAATCCCATGTTGGATCCTCGATCACCGAGCTCCTTGGAGGACGTCTCCTTTACGCCGTCGACCGTTGTGAAAACGCTAAAATCTCTCAATAACTCATGTTCTCTTGGTCCAGATGGCATTCCGAACCTACTTTTGAAAAAATGCGCTTCCAGTCTAGCAACGCCTCTTTGTCATATTTTCCACACGTCTTTAAAATCTAAAATACTACCAAAAGAGTGGAAAGCAGCATTTATTCAACCCATCCATAAAAAGGTCCCACCAGCAATCCTTCTAATTACCGACCCATTTCTCTTACTTGTACCTGTTGTCGCATTATGGAGAAAATAATTAATAAAACCATGCAACACTATTTAATTGAACACAATCTCATCTCTCGACACCAACATGGATTTTTACAGTCAAGGTCAACCAGTACCAATCTACTTGAATGTGTATCTGACTGGTCATTGTCAATGGAGAAACGCAGACGCACGGATATAATTTATTTTGATTTTCAAAAAGCCTTTGATTCCATTTCTCATTTCAAATTAAAAAGAAAGTTGGAAGCTTATGGAATAGCTGAAGATCTATTGGCATGGATCACTGACTTTTTAAAGGATCGCCGCCAGATGGTTCAGATAGACCGTAGCCTGTCTGAGCCAAGAGCTGTTACAAGCGGGGTTCCGCAAGGCAGTGTTCTCGGTCCAACTCTGTTCCTGATCTATATTAACCATGTTACAGATAGTGTGGAGTTGGGATCGATCTCAGTCAAACTATTTGCCGATGACATCAAACTGTATGCACCTGTCCAGCCTAATGCCAACAACTTACAGAAGGCAATTGACCACTTGCTGGTATGGAGCAAAGACTGGCAGTTGAACTTGGCACTGGAAAAATGTCTTGTTCTCTCTATTTTTGGTCCCGCAGGTGCAAAACTTAAATCTCCCATCTACACCATTGACTCTTACCAACTAAAGAACGTTGATCATATCAGAGACCTAGGAGTGATTGTGGATGCTAGCCTGAGTTTCAAATATCACGTGGCAAATATCGTTCATGTTGCGTCTGTGAGATCGCGTCTCATCATTAAATCATTTACATCTAAAGATCCAGATTTGCTTAAGCAAGCTTTTTGCACATATGTTCGACCTCTTCTGGAGTATTGCTCGCAGGTGTGGAATCCTCATCACCGATATCTTATTGACGATATCGAAAGAATTCAAAAAAGATTTACCAAGGCGATCCCGGCTCTCAAGAACCTTCCGTATGCGGTGAGACTCAAAACTCTCAATCTCCCATCACTTGAACACCGAAGACTCATCAGTGATCTTTGTTTGTGCTACAGCTTTTTGAACGGTTTTATTGATTCCGACTTAAAACACAGTTTTGAGTTCTCCATGTATCATTCCACTAGGGGTCACCAGTTCAAGCTAAAATCTGTCTTTAATAGAGTTGATGTTACCAAATTTTTCTATACTAATCGTATTATTAATATATGGAACCAATTGCCTAGCGATATTGTCAGTTCAACCACTCTCAGTAGGTTTAAATGTCTCGTAGCGGAAGCCAACCTATCAAACTTTCTCACATATAAATAGATATCTGATTGCTCTATTATTACTCCTTCTGTGACATCCTCATTTACAAACTAGTATCTATCTGGTACCTAGATCTAAATACAAATATTTATCTGATTACCTTGTTGTTACTAATCCATCTATTATGTATTAGTTAATATTCATATATAGTCATATAGTTTATATTTTGAACACAACTTTTCTGTTTTACTTTTGCCTGGCTCGTCGCCTCACATCAGACGGTTTATTTTGTTTTGTTTTTCTTTAGTTTTTATTGTGTTCTGTCCGAACAGTATTAGTGGCCCTTTGGGTCCCTCTGTTCGTGTACCAATAAATAAATAAATAATAAATTTTCATCCCAAATCCATAGTTTGTTTTCCGAATGTTTCAAAGAAAATTTGAACCTTACTTTTGAACCAAATATATTAAATACAAAACTTTTCTCAAATGAAATTATAACACCCGACCTGAAATTTGAATATAAAGAAGTTGAAAAAGATGAAAAAAACTATTTCCTTGTTTTTGAAAAAGAATCGGATGTACATTGTTATATATGTTGGTGTAAAGAGATAATTGTTTCTTTGTGCTTTGATTGCAAAATCTATTTGTGTACAACATGTACAATCGGTCATAAGAAAGATCCATATACAAAAAAACATGTTTTGACTGAAGGAAAAGATATACAACTTCATAACTTTGTTTTAAAAAAGGAATCAAATTTACATTGTGGGAGTTGTTCCCGTGAAGATATTTGTTCTTTGTTCTTTGATTGCAAATTGTATTTGTGTACATCATGTACAATCGGTCATAAAAAAATTCCAGCTACAAAGAAAAATGTTTTGACCGATATAAATTTACATGCCAAAGAAGAAGAAAATAACATAGAAACATCATATTGCAAACCTTGTCACAAATAGGTTTACTGTGAAACTCTTCTTAATCATGAATCCTGCCCTCTCAAAACGTTTTCCCAAATTAAAAAGAAATTTGATAGAAAACGTAATAGAAAAACAATCTAAATTAAACTACAACTTAGTTACCATAGAAAAAATTTAGAAAACAATTGGAGAACAAAGGTTATTTGTTACTAGGAAAACTAAAAATTTAAAAAAACAACTTAAAACAATTGAAGGTATTAAAAATCAATTTATAAAAAACATTGATTTGTACAAAAATAGTTATGAAGGATTAATTACTAAAAAAAGCAATGAAATTGAAAAGCAATTAAATGTGCATGCAAACAAAATATTAGAACTTAAAGATAAAATAAAAAAAGCGTAACGAATATAAAAATTGCTTCCAGAAACTTTAGCCTATAGTCTCCAAATTCTTAAATTCGCCTCTGAACGTAACAAAACTCATTTCTATAAGTATCCCGCTTCTGAAACCAGTTGTTATAATATTGATAACTATACTCGGGTTCTTTATAAGATGGTCCTTAATTTATTAGAAGTTTTAGTTCTAATTTCAAACAAATCAAAATTAATTTAATTAATAATTTAGTAAATACATTTTACAGATAATAATTAATAATATTGTTAAAAAATTAATTTAATGCAACTCACCTATTAAACGTTAATAAAACACGTGTATTAATATAATAGTTTTTTTAAATGATGGAACGCTGAAAATTAATTTTATTCAGATTATTATTAAGATAAAAATTAAAATATGTGACCCATTATAGTCGAAAAAGGTTTTAATTTCCGCAGGCCGGTCAAGGCCGTGTTTTTAGCGTGTTCAGACGGGCCGGGCCAAACCTTAAGTCAAGATGGGACAGGCCAAGAATTTTCGCAAAATGTATAGAAATTGTAGGCTTGTAAAAACGGACCGGGCCCAAATTAAACAAACGGGCCGGGCCTGGAATTTTGGCTTATAAAACGGACTGGAACGAGTTGCCGTGCAGTACTCTACTATATGATGCACGGTTCAAAATCAATGACATCATCGCAGGTTCCCCATCTTTGTCGTATTTCCAATCCAGAAACTGCTTCCCAGGCACACATTTGTTTACAAAAAAGTATTGGTTTAATTCTATCCCCACATAAACTAATCACACATGTAATGTGTCAATCAAGCGCCACTCAGACCAATTGTTTCTAGTTACTCATTGTGTTTTATGTCTATGAAGTGAGCATTGATAATACTAATAAGTGTCTGGGTTGTCTAGTTTTTTATCAAATTCAAATTAATATGAGTTTGAGTTTGTTTATTCAGTTATCAATTCATACATTCAAAATCACAAAAAGACAGAACAAAAAAAACAATAATAATTAAATAGTCATTATAATAGCATGTATGATTGATGAAGCGGTGTTGCATCAGGCCCCTCTGTACTGATATATGCAGACATACTCTTCGGTGGCTTCGATTTGCACTCGTTTTGATGCAAAAAAAATGAGAAGCACTAACATGACAGCCTTCTAACTTTAGTAATTGTAAATAATCAACTGTTAACCTAAACTTCATTCAACTTAATTGCATTGAGTTTCATTCCTTGGTTTGTGTTTTTTAAATGTGTACAACAATTTAATTATTGAAACATGTTGAGTGAAGTGTCTGCATTATACAGAAATAAAAGTAACACTAATCGGTCGATAATTGACCAGTACTGATTATCGGCCAAAACTGACTGTGAAACAGCCCATACCGATTATCAGCAAAAAAAGGAGATAATCGGCTGATTCCGATACCAAGCCGATAATCGGTGCATCTCTAGTTATTCTTTCAATATGCAATAATAGGAAGTTGCTTCAAAAATTTTAAAAGGTCACTTGAATAAAAAATTTTTATCTCAAACGGCTGCTACTTTAAACATAATTTATGATAATGAGAACAAATTAATTTTACCTGTGTACGATTTTCAAGTGACAGTGTCGGTGAGCAGAATTCAGTGGTGTAGCTTAAAAAGGGATGTGAGTGCGGGTGACTCCAAGTGGGACAAATATCGGTGGCAAAGTTAGCCTGTCTAACGAAAGCGGAGCTGTTGGTAATGTGGTAAAGCATTCGCCTGTCGGCCTGAGATCGGCGGTTCAAATCTCACCGGCGTCACCAGCGTCTGTGTGGGTATTTAAAGGCAGGCACCTTAAAAATCTACCGCTAGTTATTTAGGAGAGACTTTGGCGCGATGCGTTCTAGTAGCTCTCTTAAGCAAGGAAATAGCCATTACTTGACTCTATTTATTAGATACATCATAACTTAAAAGTAATATTTTTAATACAAGTAAAACAATCTTAGAAAAACATTTCAAGTTCTTAAAACAAAATTTTGGAAAAATTTTCAAATATTAACTTAAAATACTTCAATTTAGTCACAAACAATTATTTGAAATTTATAAAATAATGAAAAGTTTTTTTGCAGTTTTAAAATTACAGTTTTAATGTATTGTTATAGTTTATTTTGTTTTTTACAAAACAAAACAAATTTTTAGTTTTTAAAACTAAACAAAACAAACATAGCTATTAAATTTACAAAAACTCAAAACATCATATAGTGAAGTTAATATAAAGGATTAATAACTCAAAATATCATATAGTGAAGTTAGTATAAAGGATTAATAACTCAAAATATCATATTTAACAAAGAATTTTAAACAGAAAGCGTTTTCAACAACCACAAACAAACAATGTTTGTTGAATCAAATCCAAAACATGTTGGTTTACAGTGAAAATCGAAGGAGTTCAAAAAATTAATTGAAAATCAAAGACATGAAATCAGGTACAAATAAATTAGAATTGTTGTTAGTTGCTAGTCCGTATACAGTAATTGCTTATGCTTATATATCACAACATGCAATAGCAAAATTTTCTTTCAAGAGGACAATACTCAACTATTTACACAAATTAAAACATTCTAGTAATTTACAAATAACTTTCAAATATTATTATTCAACTTCTTTTAAATTATAATACTATTTAAGATTTTAATTATTTTAATTTATGTGTTATTTGAAAAGTTTTCAATAAATCTAAAAATTAAATAGCATGTAAAATCAATGACAAAAAAAATATATGCAATGCATTATAACGAATCTATATGATGGGAAGTACTTCATAATTAAAAAAAAAAAAACAAAAATTTAAACTTACAAAGAAAAATTTAAAGAAGCGTTATTTTTGCAATAAAATTTGAGTTTATCAATCAAATTTGTTTGCAATCATTTAAACTATTTTGTATAGCTATACATTTTATTTTGTAATATAAACATGTAAACAACCAAAAAAATCAGATTAATTACTGTTTAAATATACAAACAAATCTAAACGTTACAATTGGAAAACGTTCAATAACCAATTTTTTTCAACAAAACAAATCACCAAAAAACGATTTGTTGATGAATCAATACTTAAACATAAAAATTCACATTGAGCATCAAAAGAATACAAATAATTTAAATCAAAATCAAAGACATGAATTTTTTTTCCAAACCTATCAGTTATGAATAAATTGGAATTGTGATCAGTTGTCACTATATTTAGCGTACTTGCGTTCGGTAATAATAATGGATCAATTTCTTTAAGGATATTTCCATTGCAGTTGAATAAATAAAGTTTGTCCTCACTTATTATTGCAAAATTTTCTTCCAAACGATCAACACTTAAATATTGACCGGAATATATTTCTGGTAATTTGAAGAGAAATTTTATTCCATTTTCTATTGTAATTTCAAATAATTTTTTGTCTTTAAAAACGTACAAGTTTTTTCCCGTTGAATAAAAATATTCTGATCCATCAAATTTATGCTTTATTGTTTTTTTCCAATCAGGAGTGTTTTTCTGTTTTTCGAGATTGTATATTTCTAATTTTGAAGTTTTTAGAACACATACAAAATTGTTATATAAATAAAACTGGAATTTAGAAAATTCAAATTCAATTGAAGAAAGAAAACCATATGATTTGTTGCAATAAACATCAATTCTACAAATATCTCCACAATTATGGCCAGTATATAATTTTGTTTTGCTAATTGAAAACTTGCTGAAGTGATTGTTTATTTCTTTCGTTAGGATAAGTTTTGGTTGAATTTTATCAGTTGGAAATAATCTTCCTATTGAAATTTGTGAGAAAAGAATTTGTTCGTGCAGTTGAATTGGTTCAAAAAATTTAATTACCGTTTCACTCAAATATTCGGAATATTTCTGTTTTGTTTCTACAAAAAGATGTTCAACATCATCATCTAACACTTTAAAAACATCATTTAACAAATTATTTTCAATCAGTTCAATAAATTTGACAAGATTACAATGCTGGAACCAATTTTCATATCCATTCCATTTTTCTTTTATTTTATCTTTAAGTTGTAATACCTCGTTTTCATGCAAATATAATTGTTTTTCAATTTCATCGTTTTTTTCAGTAATTATTCTTTCATAATCAATATTTATGATGATATGATTTTTAACATCTTCAAAATGTTTTTGAAGTTTTTTTTTTACATTTTCAGATTTCCAAGCAACAGTAAACCTTTGTTCTCCAATTGCTTTCAAAATATTTTCTATGATAACTAAGTTGTAGTCCAATTTAGATTGTTTTTTAAATAAAGTTTCTACAAATTTTTTTTTAATTTCATAAAACGTTTTGAGTGGGCAGGATTTGTGATTAAGAAAAGTTTCACAGTCAACCCATGTCTGACAAGGTTTGCAATATGATGTTTTTATGTTATCTTCTTCTTTTATAGCATGTAAATTCATATCTGTCAAAACATGTTTCATTGTAGCTGGAATTGTCTTATGACCAATTGTACATGATGTACACAAATACAATTTGCAATCAAAACACAAAGAAATAATTATCTCTTTACGCAAACAACTCCCACAATGTACATCAGATTCTTTTTCAAAAACAAGGTTACGAGGTGGTAAATCTTTTTGTTCATTTTTTTTATATTTAAATTTCAGGTCTGGTATTATAATTTCATTTGTGAAAAGTTTTGTATTTAATATATTTGGTTCAAAAGTAAGGTTCAAATTTTCTTTGAAACATTCGGAAAACAAACTATGGATTTTGGATGAAAAATGATTATCATCTACAAACATTTTCGTTTCAATAGTTTTTCTAATTTCAGAAATTATAGTTGAATCACAATGTTTAACTACTAATTGACATTTTTCATTTCTTTCTTCTATTTCTTTCAATAACTTTAAAACATTTTCCAGATGCATATTTAACTGTTCTTCAATTTTAAACCATTTCTCATCAATTTCAGTATTGATCTTTTTCTCACATGAATCAATATGTTTAATAAACTGGTTTTTTACTTCTTCACAATGTTGTTGAATTTGTTTTTTTAAGTTTTCAGCTTCTTTAGCAGCATTCAGTTTTTGTTCATTTATTGCATGCAGTTGATCCTTTATGACATCTATGCTGAGACTGTTTGCATTAAATTCCTGACATGATTTTGTTTTTATTTCTTCTTTTTTAAGTGAAGTATTTTCTGTTAAAACATGTTTGTATATTGTTGGAATCTTTTCATGAAAAACCAAACACGATGAACACAAATTAATTTGGCAACTTAAGCAAAAATGTGCAGATACTGTTTTCAAACAAATTCCACATTTTTCCATGATTTGTTTTTATGAAAAAACACCTACAATAAGCATTATCATGATTAGTTATAATGTTTTTGAAGTCAAATAAAAGTAGAAGGTGACTAAAATGATTTCAAACTGCAAGCCAGTTTCAAGCCTGGCTAAAGGAGAAGCAACAGTTGAAAAAACCAAATTTTGATTCACGACAGGAAGTACTTAGGTCTTTCCTACATACAGCAATTTTAGTCTCAAATCACTTTGTTCATAGTTATTAAAACAATTAATGATGAAAAATAAATAAAAAAAAAAGCTTTTATTTGCCTCTTTATCTGAGTCAACGAAATAAAATTTGTGAATCTAAAACAACCATTACGCTCAATCTTGTTAATTATTTTGGACCTCTGGTGACTTATATATAAACAACTTATAACAGTCGCTAGATGGCAGGAATTAATTTAATTTGATTAATTTTAATTGAGTTGAGGCCTAATTCATGTCGGAAACATTAAATTCATGTATTGTCATCCAGAATAGAGCTTTCCTGAAAGTTTTAGAGCTCTAGGTAGTCGAAAAGTGGGTGAAGTTCTGTACCTAATATTTGACCACCACAGACAAACAAACAAACAAACAAACAGAAAGACAAGTGAAGTTAAATAAAAGCATTTAAAAAATTATTGTGATTTCAACACCCGGCCACATCATCCTCCATCAATAGTGACATCACCGACTTTTTGGACGAATTCGACATGATCCAACGTATTAACGCACACACTCGTATGAAAGTAAACATTCTCTCACTCAACCATCATTCACCCCTCTAGTTTTATTTTTCACCTATAACTTATTTCTTCTTATTATCATCTTATAAAAACCTGCATACGTTTTTACTTCTATTTTTCATCGCAATTTGAAATCATTAAACTGATGCGATTTCAACTACGATTTAGCATAATCTAAATTCCTCAACACTGACAGCTTTTCTACCAATCAATACGCTAATCTAATACACATACTATCATTAAGTTCATCATTAACATCCTTTTAAATTTAAAACAATGAGGAAATATGTCACCCATCATGTCAATGTTCTCTCCGACTCAGCTCTCCTGACCAAGAGACACCAAGTACTTTGCTTCATTCTATTTTAAAGATAAAACTAAATAAAACAAAACAAAGATTTCAGCAAAAGATACCATCTTAACCTCCCGAACCGAATCAATCAGAGCAACACTTTCTAGGTATACAAACTCTCGCACTCTCTCAACAACCTCCTCCACAGACAAGTGAAACATACTGTTTATGACGGCGATTGTGAACAATTAACTAAACTCTCGTTGAAATTAGCAAATGTATAGCTGATTCAAAACTTTTTCTCATAGAGCCTTTGTTATCAAAATTGTATACATTGTTCCGACATATTTTGTGGACGGCATTATCTAAACTATGTTATTTGTACGCGAGCGAAGACGTTTCGGATAATTCTTGCATATCAACATATATATATATATATATATATATATATATATATATATATATATATATATATATATATATATATATATATATATATATATATATATATATATATATATATATATATATATATATATATATATATATATATATATAGTTTCCAATGTCTGTATGTAGGTATGTAAGCGTTTATGTATGTATGTATGTATGTCAACTCCGCCTCGCTAATTGCGGGCCAGTCCCAAGCCTGGATAAAGGAGGAGGGACAGCTAAAAGGACCAAACTTTGATCCACGACAGGAAACACTTAGGTGCTTCCTACATACAGCTATTTCAGTCTTAAAACACTTGGTGTAAAGGACTATAAACTATTATAAAAAAAAAAAAAATGTATGTATGTATGTATGTATGTATGTATGTATGTATGTATGTATGTATGTATGTATGTATGTATGTATGTATGTATGTATGTATGTATGTATGTATGTATGTATGTATGTATGTATGTATGTATGTATGTATGTATGTATGTATGTATGTATGTATGTATGTATGTATGTATGTATGTATGTATGTATGTATGTATGTATGTATGTATGTATGTATGTATGTATGTATGTATGTATGTATGTATGTATGTATGTATGTATGTATGTATGTATGTATGTATGTATGTATGTATGTATGTATGTATGTATGTATGTA
The DNA here is from genome assembly GCA_963978895.1 of Erpobdella octoculata. Taxonomy (NCBI): domain Eukaryota; kingdom Metazoa; phylum Annelida; class Clitellata; order Hirudinida; family Erpobdellidae; genus Erpobdella; species Erpobdella octoculata. The sequence goes on along the minus strand of OZ022240.1, from coordinate 42,445,058 downwards.
TGTATGTATGTATGTATGTATGTATGTATGTATGTATGTATGTATGTATGTATGTATGTATGTATGTATGTATGTATGTATGTATGTATGTATGTATGTATGTATGTATGTATGTATGTATGCATTTTAACAATTTCTGATAACGCGGCGGCCAGTCGTCGGTGAAATTTAGTGCGAATATGCGTCTAATAAAAGTTATAACGTAATTGTACACTGTCAATCTTAAAGATCAAAAATGTTTTAGCTTGATTTGAAAACGGGAAAATAGTTTAATTTCGCTTTCAAGGTTTGCAAACATTCAAGCAAGCAACTAATCAAGCAATCAGGGCCGCGGTGAAGTTAATATAATAAATTTAATAAAAAAATTATTAAATTATTGAATAAAACAAGGGCACTTGAACAATCTATTATGTATGTTCTTGTACAATACGTGAAAAACAAGATAAATTGCAGTTTCAATCATACACAAAACGGCTGGTACAAAGAAAAAGTAAAGAGTAACTTAACTTACTTTAATTTTCCTGAAAAACTAACCAGAAACTTGTTAGAAATTTTTTTCAAGTAAACTCAAGGAACCAACCAACTTCTACACAAACAACTTGCAAATGAAGTTTTCAAGTTAAACCCGGATACAGAGAAGGGGAAAACCCTGACATATAATTGCATGTTAATAGGAGTAATGCGAAAATTAGGCTAACTGAAAAGGATGTAAAGCAACTGAAAAAGAGAGACAGCAGACAGAAAAAAACAGAGAAAGAAAAAAAAAGATATAGGCACAGACAAAATAAGACAAACAAATCTTTTTATAGCTCGTGGTTTAGACACCGGCTCTGAGAGTTGGAGTATCCGGGTTCGATTCCTGGTCCGGGCACGTAACGTCAACTCAGCGTTTCATCCTTTAGTCGTCGATAACTTTGGCTGAGGGTTAAAGTCCTTTGTGCGTTTGTGGGTAGTATGCGGGGCGGCCACTGGCGCTGTGTTTACACGTATACGCCGTTAGTCTTATCTGCAAGTTGCCAACATTGTAAAAGTGGCCGCTGGTCTGTTCATTAAGTGACATTCAAAAATGAATGTTATTTTTAAATTTTTAACTTATGGGTTCACTTCATGCCATAAAGCATAGCAGATCATACAAATAATACGTGTAACTATAAATAAATCTAATTAAAAAGACGTGTTTGTTATTATTGTATTCAAATAAACGACCAAAACAATTAAGCGCTGTAGCTGTTGAGGTTCTAATTATTTTTAGTACATAGATGAATAATCCGTCATCAACTGGTTTTGTTCGTACTTGACGGATCGTGTGTTTCTGTTCAAGCATGGTAGTTTTACATGTGCAGCTGCATCTTTGGACTGCGGCGTCCCACTTTTATTTTCCTTATACATTTGACAAATCTTTGACGTCCATGGCTTCCACCACCACTTTTATGCTGACGACACTCAGATTTATAGGCACTGCAATCCAGATCAAACAGCGGAATAGTCCGTGAAATCATCGGCCTGTGTCAAGGACGTTGGTCGTTGGATGTATAATGAAATTCAAAAAACAAACCCAAATTGAGTATAAGACGTGAGCGACAACAACGATATGTAAGATCGTACAAAACGAAAGCTAGCTTATAAAGTTGATCAGTTAATTGTCACTCAATTAGTCTTTGAAAGAGCAGTTAAGGCCCGACTGCAGTGCGTTGTAATTTACAACTTGTAAACAAGCAGTTATTCAGATTTGTTAATTAAAAGCAAAAATCAACCTGTACTAAGACAACTGGCACGTCATTCACTCAAATGAGTTTGTATTATTTCCATATACTGTAGAGCGGAGGTGGTGGACCTTCACAGAATTCATTCCGAAACTGCGCCCCACCGAGCGGAGGTGGTAGACACACGTTATAACTATTACCATGGCAGTAGGCGCCGTTTGCCGGGACAATAAGCGGTAAAATTGCCGGGGCAATAGCAGCGACCTAGACACAGGTTTTAGAGACTTAGACTGGTAGATCTAGCAGTTTTTCGAGGCAATATCGGAAATTTTAATAGACAAGCCAATTTTTATACCATTCAATAGAGAATATGTTGTAGAATGTCTGTATGAAGATACCACGAATGAGCAGTTATGGTACTCTAGTTATTAATGATTTTAGACGTACTCTTTTATCTTATTACGTAAGACAATGTCGCGTTACGCGCAGTGACATATTTACTCGCTCAGCCAATAAGAATTCAATAAAGGCTCGTTTTCTATGCTATATTTACGTTGTCTTTGTATTCATTTTGCATTGCCGGTTTTATCGCGTTTGAATTCGATTTCTCTTCAATATCTTAACGTTTTATTTAAGCCTTAGATTTTGATTTGGACGATTTTGGATTTTTAGCAGCGTTTTTTTTCAAATTTCCTATTCATTTATATAGTTGTATAATTGTATAGTTTGTATAGCATAGTACGTAGTTTTTTCTTCGGTCAGTCAGTCTTGTCTTTTGTCTGTCATTCTGGTATTTTTTTATTTGTTTTTATTAGTGTTATTACATCTTTTAAGTTTGGTTATGGTAAGTTTGTATTTTAGTTAGCACATTTTTTAATCTAAATGTAACTAATATCGCAATGTAGTGCGTTGTGTGTAAATCTGCTACTGAAGAAAAACTAATCTATATAATCTAAATATTGAAACAAGATGGGAAAACTTCTCTATTGAATTCTGCAACTGTAATTGGAGATACAATTTTAATTGACAGTTTAACTCTATAAATGTGGATGTTTGTATACATAAGAAAATAACAAAGCAAAGAAAAATAATCAGCCCCAGCCTTGTGTTAGTTTTAGTTCTAGCAGCTAGCTGATCTAGCTCCAATAAAAAGAATTTAAGATCTAAGTTTTCCACACAATAAACAATTATTCCAGTCAAATATAAAGTAGTTCACAAATTATTCCTGGAAAGCTACCTCAACTGAAAATGCATGTTTTGAGAACTCATTTTCAGGAAATGAAATTGAAGTATTTCTTAGACAATGATAGATGGAGCTGGGGAAAATAGATTTTAAGTTGTGTCTCATTAATACTGATATAGAGGCAGCACCTGATAGCCCAGATAGCCTAATTATTGTATAAGTTGTAAATGTAAAATTTTAAAAAAAAGCCCATGCTCTTCTAAAAGTTGTTCATGTTTTAAATATGTTATTTATAGAGAGATATAATGGATCTAAAAAAATAAGTTCTTTTTTGTGAAAACAATTTTTTTGCGGTTTGCTTGTTCGATAGAATTTTTGAGGGTAACGTTAATTTTTGCATAACAAAATATGTTTTATAATTCAATTTAGCAATCTTATAAATGGAAAATTATTCAAATTTTGTAAAATGCTTCATTTGTTCAGAAAAAAATAAAAATGTTCGGATTCTTCCATGTTTGCACAATTTCTGTTTTAAATGTCTTAGAAGTAAATTTAATGAAACATAATAAACAAAAAATATAATTTGAGTTGTCCAAAATGTGTTTTGAACAACCTGAAGGAGGTTTAAAAAATTTGAAGAAAAATGAATTTATTGAATGTCTCACTGAAACTAATAAAATAATCTGTGGAACTTGCTTAAAAAAAGAAGTTACTAGTTTCTGATTTGAATGCAAATTGTATTTGTGTTCATCATGTTCATAAAAAAATTCTTGTAGCAAAAAATCATGTTTTAGAAAACAGTAATTTCATTGCAGAGGAGAATTTTTAAGCATCATATCGCAAATCTTTTCAAAAATGGGTTGATTCAGAAAAACGTTTTGATCATGAATCCTGCATCTTGAAATCTTTTGCAGAATTTTAAAAAACGTTTTTTGAAAATTTGGAAGAAGAAATAATAAAAAACTACAACAGAGAAACGCTGAAAACAAATTTAAATGAAATTAATACACAGAAGCAGTTTGTTGAAAATAAAAATAAAAAATTGAAATCTTAATATTTTAATAATAATCAAATTAACTATTAATTATTTTGCAATTATTTATACTTTTTGCGATTTTAGTTTTAGTAACGATTAATGGGAACATCACTGCTCGGGGGTTTTCGATAAGTAGATTTCGGTTTTCAGCGTGTTGAATTATTAGATATACTTCGACTCATTGTTTAACTACAGTAATTTAATACTTAAAGTTTTTTTTGGTTCTCATTCAGGTAATCTTTTTGGTAAAGGTTCCCTTTGACGGCCCGTGTGGCGGATTAATACATAATTCTCGGCTATAATTAACTATAAACACGATTAAAAGTAAACACTAGTTTAAAAATTATGATAATTAGTATAAGTAATTTATTTAAAATGGGAAAATGTCATATAAAAAAATAAATAATGTAATTATAATTTATGTACGTTTGAGTTTTAAGGAAAAGTTTAAACGAAGGATTTGAAGGAAAAGTTTAAACGACGCAAATACACAATGTTCGCTTACAAATATTCAAATTTCGACGTTGCTTCGAATAAACTACTTTTTTTAACATTTATTTTTTAGTTTTTCTTTATTAAAAATTTGAAATTTCGTTTATTTAAAGAAGTTAACTTAGTTTAATAATTTCCAATTTTCTTACTTCTTGCAAACCGTCCCGAGTTACCGGGCGGTGAGTTTTAAAATTTTAATGGAATTTTTATTTACAACTGATAGTTTGTTTTATAAATAAAATTTTATTATAAACTAATTTTATTTATTTTTTATTCATTTCATTCATACGATCATCGTACCTCACCACTCACAACTACGATGTAAATAGGGCTTGAAAGGGTACTACTTACGTTTTCAAAGTCTCTCAAATTACGATAAATGTTTTTTTTTAAATTAAAATTGGTATTAAATTTGTTTTTTTATGTTATTGTGACAAAATAAAAATAATACGATTATTTTTCGGCACGGGCCGTCAAAGGGAACCTTTACCATCTTTTTCTAACTTTTAACTTGGGAATGAATTAGTTTCGGGAATTGTAGGCGTAGTAACACACACTCTCTCTCAATCAATCAATTAAATTTGTACAGTCACAGTGCTATTTCCTTGGCGTTCAATAGTTCTCGGCCATAAACTGATTAAACAGATAAGTTTTAAGTCCACGACAGAAAACAGTGAGAGAAGTAGAATTTAGTTTAGTAAGAGAAGTAGGAAGAAAGTTCCAGAGAAAGGGACCAGAGCAGTGATATTTCAGTTACAACTTTTCAGTTACAGTTACAGTTACAGTTAAAGTTACAACATTTTTCAGTTTCAGTTAAAGTTATTTTTCCACAAACATTTTTCAGTTACTATTACACTTATTTATTTTTAAGTTAAAGTTACAGTTAACTGTAGATTCTATACACAGCCAAAAAAAAATTTTTTATTTATTTATTTACAAAATGGTAAAACTTCGAGTTCATTTAAAAAAAACACGAGTTTCTAGATTCTTGGAGAGCCTGTTTCTTTTTCCTGCAGTCATATCACTGCAAACCAAGAAGATGCGCTCCACATATGCTTCTGAAGCCGGTGCAGAGATAAGGTCTTTAGCGAAGGCCGCTATTAGAGGATACACTGTCTCTGAGGCTGTTCAGAAACTTAATCCAGTTTGATTAGCAGCTAATCTTTTTGAAGCCCCAAGATAAGCATTAAGTTCTTCCTCAACAGAAATTCCGTGCCTAGATTGCTTGCTCGGTTTGCGGTATAGAATCAGTCGCAGCTTGTAGATCGGCGTAGAAAGCGTCTTTTGCTTCAATTTTTTGGGCAAGCCTCTTAAATCTTTTTAAAGGAGGTTGGCACAATTCATAAGAAGATTGTCAAGTGATTGCTCATAATCAAAATATTTCCATACACTACTTTCTTGTTTTCTGCCACTATTCTTCTTGAACATTTTTCACGGAACGATTGCAACAGCACTATCAACTATCAATAATAACTAAAGGCCGAAAATAACTAAACAGCACCATATATACTATTTGTTAGGTAACACCAAAGAACTCGATTTTTATCTTTAGATAAAAAGATAATTCTAATATTTGATTTATTTAGAAAAAAATTACATTAAAAATATTTTTCAGTTATCAATTATATTTGTATTATTTAACTGAATTTATTATTCAGTTAATATTACAGTTAGAGTTATTCGCCGTATTTCAGTTACTATTACTATTACACTTAACTGACCATTATTTTTCTATTATTTCCGATTTCAGTTATTGTTACAGTTAACTTGAATATCACTGGACCAGAGTAGGAAAAAGAGTGTTTACCAAAAGAATGCTTATATAGTACGGTGGGTAAGATCAATAATCCATTGCAATTGATCAAAAGTGGCAGATAAGATAAAATTTTGTTTATTTGATAGATAAAAGTATACTGATCAATGTTATGGGTTGTCTAACTCTCAAATATTTCGGGCGCGCTGTTTTTTACTAGATTCGTTAACCCGGATAGCAATGGATCTCTAGATCTATAATTTAACAACACGCGCGCACCCGATCTCTTAACGCTTAACCAATCCTATCAGCTCACTCCTAGTTTAAGCAGGAGTTAAGCACTGGATCACTGGTGACACCGGATTCAACTAGCTCTGTAATTTACAACGCACCCTTCGTCAAATTGCATAAGTTCAAGATGGCCCCCCAAACCGATAAATTCGTGAAGTACTGCATTTAAGCAGTTATTTTTCTCTCAAAAATGTTTTTTTTTATCTCGAACCAGTTGGTAAAATTGATACAGAAAAAAACTAACCCATAAAAACAAAGTTTTTATTATAAATCCTTTATAAACGATCCTAGATTTTTATTTTTAAGCCCAGAGCCAAATTCAAAAATTAAAAATCCGTTAAAATTTGGTGTTTTTTTGAAAAACTTAATTATACAATATCCGATCAAACTGAAATTTTGATAGATTCAATTGTCTCGCAGCCCAAGTCGATGTGCCAAATTTCAGCTCGATCGGATAACGGGAAGTGAGTTAATTTTGAGACTCAAAGTTTGTGACCGACAGGAAGACAGACAGACAGACGGGAAGACAATCAAAAATAATATAAAGGATTTAAAAACAGCTGAGGTTTAAAAAAATTCTACCACATGTCATAGATGGTTATAAAAAAATAAAACACGTCATTTGTAAAAACTGTATTTATAATATTTTTCTAATGAACATGTTGTTACTCTTATTAAAAATGTGAGTAAATTGTCTTTATTTAAAACATTCACCATCACATTCACACAAGGATGTACACTGGAGATTATTTCGTCTACACTTGCACAGACCACGGCAAGACACTTTACACCCACAGTGAATAAGCTCAGTGCAAGTATCAGACAATTGTGGGAGTAAGGTCCAGTTTGGTTTATATTGACCAGAGTGCAACCAACCCCAATCAAGTGGACTTGGAAAATTCGGCTGCAGTTCTAAAGATTGTCCCCAAATATATCCTCCTTGGTACGTAGCTCGACATATGTGTTGTAACAAGGCAGATTGAGTTGGTGGTATAGCATCGTATGAACGTCCTTTTTTAGTAAACAAATACTTTCTGCACTCGTCAACCTGTATTAAATCACAAATAAATTTTAAAAATAACTACATATCTATTAGAAAAATAATCCAGCTGTATTATTAAATAATCAAATTAGCTACCAAAATACCTTATCCAAATAACTTGTGCGATCATACAGAAGAACAACATATCGTTCCAGTTTGTTTAATTGCTCCAAAGTGACATCGCTTGGATTAGTGCACAAGCATGAGAAAGTTTCCGTTATTTCTGGAAATGCATTCCACACTTCAAATGCTATTCTCTTACCCCGTCCACCAAAACTAGAAACTGTGTCACAGCCTGTGAAAGCGTGAAAGAAAGCAACACTTCGAGATTTTGTTGGCCCAAGAACACTAACCATGTCATGTACGGGTAGGTATCTCAAGTTCTTTCCAGTTCCAAAAGCAATCCAGAGCTCTTCCGCTCCGATGTTTTCATGCATTGAAATGGCAATGCAGACGACATCAGAATCAACTGTTCTTATGGTAATTGATCGATGACCTTTCAAAACAGCATCTTTGCAGTGAATCATGATACGTGTATCAGCCTCTTCATGTGTACAAGGCATCAAGTTTCTTAAGTCGCTTGCACTGGAATTGAGAACAGTTTCACCAACTGTTGCAAATACATCCCCAGAAATTCGAGAAGCACTGTCCACCAGTTGATTGCTTAATAGAGAAAACAGTTCACTCTTATTCTCATTAACTCTCAAAAATTTTTGCCAATTACGTGGTGTAATTACATTTGCAATGACACGCTGTCGAATGCCAGTTCCACGTAGTTCTCGAGTAATTGATTTTAAACTGTCTACATGATATTCATCAAATACAACATCGAGTCGGGAATATTTCTGCAAATGATTCAAAATATAAAAGCCAAAAGAATCTAAACTGTACTCTCCGAATGTCTGTCCCATCTTCGGCTTTATCATTTGCACTATGGCTGCACCATCGAATATTATTGTTGATGTTCTCGGTTGATTATCTGGAATGGTAATTCCTTCTTGCAAACAAGAAATTATATCAGATTTGGTTCCATTACGCATTTTTCCAGTGCTATCAGCCAGAGATGGTGGAAAAGGTTGGTTTTCGTATTTGAAAAATGTATCTAAATCACCTTTTCTTGTCTGACAAGCTACATATAACCGAGAAAATAGAGCACAATCGCTCTTCAGACAAGCAATCTGAGTACTGGTGGATTTTGCTGTACTATATTTAAATAGCGGAAATCTATTTCTTTTTATCGGATCCAAGACTAATTTTTCATTCGTTTCCAGTCGTTCTTTTATAAATTCTTGATATTGATGAATGCCGATTTCTTCAATAGTTTTCACTGTGTCACATGCTGACCTGTCGGCTATAAGTTTGCTGCCCAAAGAAACCAAGTCATAGCTCTCTTCTTCAAATGGCGAACCTAAGTCTTCTATAGCTGATATCATGGAGTTCACATCTTTTTCAAACTTGCTCTGAAATGAAGTACTGTTTTCTTGATGCCTAATTTTTTGGGATTTTGACATACCATGTTCTTCTTCATAGTTTTGAATGAATTTCGCTATTTCAGGGGCAGCAATCAACCATCGCTGAATGCTAATATTTTGATCAGTCACACCAATCAGTCCTCCATCACCTTTAATGACCTTGTTGTTTTGTTCATGTGCTTGATCAATTGCCATAGCTGAAAATGGATGTGAATTTTTTGTTACAGTGAATTTCCCATCCAAAAAATGTTTGGCCAATTCTGGTAATTCTTTTGGTAATGTCAATAGATCATGCACATGAATTGACAGCCATCTAGCATAATTGGTTCTGTCTAGTGCAAAAAACCAAGGAAGGAGTTGCTGCAGAGTGTGTATGTATAATGGGAAGTCAGAAGTCCTGAAAGAGCGTACTAGAGTTAGAATGATAAGTTCAATTTCTAATGTAACTGCCCAAAATTTAAATTGTGTATGTTTCGACTGTATCTTACACCAATCCTCGAAATCATCTGTTGAAACATGTTCATCTGAGTAATTGAAAGCCTGTTTCATCAGTACAAAAAGTGCAACTGCAGTCACTTGATGTGAGTATCTTGCACGTTTTACATGTGTTGCGCTAAGTAGTGACTCTGCAACCCCTTCTGTTGTAATTCCAGCCTGAACTAAAGCATCACACCAACCACTGCCATCCAACCAATGACCAATCATTTTCAATGCTGCCATCTCAATGTGAAGTCCCCCAAACATGATGAAAATTTGATGAAAACCATATTGTTCTGGATATGTCCACTGAATCTGTTTCGCAATCGCAAATAATGGCTGGTCACAAGCAACCACTGGAGTTTGGAGTGGATTAATATGAAGTACTGTCTTTCTGATTATATCTAGACCATGCTTCATCATCGTTGTTGAATGTGCAGACTCTTGAAAAAGTGGCAACATTGCTGTCCTCGAATTACTGCTTTTTCGTTTGGAATTATTACTATTTTTTGAGTGGTATGTTGTCCAGCTGATTGATTTGTCCGATACTGAAAGGTGCCTTTTTGAATCATATTCATGCAGCCAATAAAATTCGCGTTCAATCCCTCTGCAACAAACTGAGTTGTCTAGTGGATGAGCTGCAGCCAGGCATAGTGTTGGCTGATCTTTAAGTTGCGACGAATCTGGTGGAACAGATGTATACCACCTTGGAAGTCGAGATGCATTTTGTACAGATACAGCTTCAGGAAATGACGGTGGCATACTAGGGAGCAGTGAGTAGGTTTCGTCTTGATTTTGAAACAATGAAATGCCTGTCCCGTGAAAAGAAGCAGTTTTCAAAGAATTTGTCGATGGGTTATGGTCGATGTTATCGATAGCTGCTGTTGTAAACAATCCAGGTTGCATATCTTGAGGACAAACAACACCAACAGAATTGAAATAATCACAAGTAGAACTACTCAATCCAGTTACCATTCCAGAGACACGATCATACGACACGGATAAACCGAGATTATGCAATTTATCAACTAATTTTTTTTTTCTTGTTTGTGCATAAACAGTCATACCAACAAAAACAGGTAGTGGGGTTTCTTGAAGACGGTTATGACGCGAGCATGCACTTCCTGCAGCACGCTTGTGTTTAACGCTATTAAATTTAATTAGCTCAGCAATAGACTGGGAATAATTATTTTTTGAAACGTCTAATTGATCTTTAATGCTAGAACCCTCTAAAATCATTCGCACAAGCATCACAAGTGAAGGAGGAACCACATTCTTGCCATCAATCAAGGTTGAATCATCATCAGACAAGAAAAGATGTTCTCTGATGATATCGGCAGCCCGGGCCAAGCACATTGCATTGTCGTCATTGTTAATTTTGCACAAGTCAACAAGTGCCTGACCAATGCCATCCTCATATGCCAATATACATTCACGTCCTTGTCTAAATGATTGCAATCCAGGTATGTTTTGACAAAGTCGGTCTTTCAATCTGCTTGAATTAACATTTGATACGGAAACTCCAAGTTCCTCCAATCTTTTGATGTAGAGTTTCTTCAGGTCTGAGAGTTTCATGACGGAGGATAGCTCATCAGATTTATTTCCTTTAACAAAAGAGACAAGCTCTGCAAAAACTAAACTTTCAATAATTCTCTCAGTTCCGTTATCTCTATCTTCCTTTAACTCTCTTCGTTTTTGTGATCTAACACGGCAATATAAATTTGTTAAACAGCGCTTATGATATTTTGCTTCTAATGCAATTACATCACCTCTACTTAATTTTGCCAAGAGTTTATCATCACATAATATGTGTGCCCACTCCCTAACATTAGAATCAAAACTAAAAGTACTTGCATTAAACAAAGTTTCATTTTCACTAGTTTCATCACAAAAAAAACATGTGAAATCAGCAAGGACATGAGATGTGTCAAGTTTTGCTCTCGTTTTCTTACTGATGTTCATGATGTCTGGTTGGTCTGAAGTTTCTTTACTTTTTCTTTTTCTCAAGTGTTGCAAATTCGTACTGTTAAATTTTTTACGACAATTTTTGTGCCACTTGGCTTTATTAAGCATCATTGTAGAAGCAATTCCACTCCCGTTATCCAATCTGGATAAATTCATAGTCTCGGGTAAGTCACTGAAATCTTTGTAGCCTGTGATATCACATTCAAATGTAGCATATCCAGCTCCAGGACCTAAATCTACCCTGCTGGAAGATGCTGGACATATCAAGCATTCCTCACTGTCAGCCTGACATATAATACATTTCAACCAATTTGTTATTAAATTCTTACTCGATAAAGATAATGTTGAGTCCATCAATCCAGAATCCATACATGACATTGACTTTTTTGCCATCTTGTTCTATTCTTATTCAAATCAATGTTGAAACAATACAACAGAAGCGTAGACGTATATCTGAAAGTAAACATTAAATAAATTATATTTACTTCTTGATATATTTTGACTGCTTGTCTTCTGCTGCTATAAATACAGCTACAGTAATATGATAATTAACGAAAAATTTCTTCTGCCACTATAAATTTACTGCATGATTTATAAAGTAACAAGCATACAGCACTTTAAAATAAAATATTGAATACTATTGTTATAGGAAATGTATTTAATTTTTAATATTTTTATAAGCATTAATTTCCAATTAGCTTGTGTACTAACCCTCGGGCCCTCAACCTAACCTAAAACAAATCTAACATAAGCACCTTCGCATCATTAACTTACAGCAACAGAAATAATTTTTAACGCTTGACTTTACTTTATCCGCCGGTTTTGAACGATGTATAAAGTAAGTAACACACCCTTTTAGTGGTACTTGGAAGTCATGATATGTCATTTACCCATATTTTCGCTCACCGTAACGAGATGATCCAAAAATGTACAAAAATAAGCTACGCACAACTTTAGACAACCCCACACTTTCTTCTACACAATGTTAGGAATCAGAAAAACTAAAAATTATTTTATCCGCCGGTTTTGATCAATTTATAAAGTAACAAGCTCCGCTAATAACAGTAAAGATACGAAAGAGAGGAAGATCGAAGATCAGACTTAGGAGGGATTTTTATTAAGTTAGTTTGTTAGAGTGGAGAAGAGCAAATTTTAATTTTAAACATTAGTAATCAAATTTAAAAAAATACTCTAAAGATAAGAGGAAGCCAATGGAAAAGAACAAGAGATGGAGAGATATGAGAAAAGAAAAAGGTGCGAGAAACTAAGCGTGTAGCACAATTGAAGGTTTTAGAAAGAGGATGAAGGGTAGAGTCAGATCATAATAGATCATAATTGCAGGAGTCAATTCGAGACAGAATGAGAGAAAAATCTATTACCACGGTGGTTCGCGCACAGAGGCACACGCTCACATACATGCACACATAGGAAGGAAAGGCCTATGCTATACATGGACTCCATGTGCTGTGACACCAAAACGCATACCAGCACACGCACACATAGGCAAGTTCTGATGAAGCTAATAGGCCATGAGAGGGTGGCGGAAAGATCAGAAACTAAGTGACGCATCTCTGTGAGGTCAGAAAATGCTCCACAACTTTGGCACATGAAAATTATTGTGTAGTAGAATGTCCACGCAAGCCACTTCTGTTTCTCTCTTTCCATGTGATTATCTATACTCCTTCCAGCCAGTGGCATAGTTAGTCCCCTTTTATTATTTTCTGCATATTCCACTATATCTAGCTTTCTCCTAAGTTATTCCAGTCTCTGATTTCTGTAGTTTTAAAAATATTCATAAAAATTATTTTAAAAAAAGACTGCCTCGGCAATAGCAATTTTACCGCTTGTTGCTACTGCAAACCGCCGCGGCAATAGGATCAACCTTTATAAACAAGAAAAACAAAATGTTATCAAAATCATATTTAAAATTGTTTAATTTAATATGGTTGGCTTTCAAATTATTAAAAAAATATTCTAATCAAAAATAATTTTCCACTACCCATTGAGATTTATGTAAACCATTTTTTATACTAATTTAACAATTTAAGTGCATACTAAATATCAACTATTGAATTTATATATTACATCATTGCTTGGCAACTCAGTACACCCTAGTCAGCAACTCAAAATAGCATCTGTAACAATAAAACATCCCAAAATAATATTTGAAAATATTATCTTGTCTTGCTTAAACTTTTTTAACTGTTTCATAATTTAATTTAATAATTATAGAAATGGAAAATTATTCAAGTTTTGTGAAGTGTTTTATTTGTTCAGAAGAAATTAAAGATGCTCGGATGCTTCCATGTTTGCACAGTTTTTGTTTTGAATGTCTCAGAGTTGAATTTCATGAAAAGCTGTCAAACAAAAACAAATTAAAATGTCCAAAATGTGATATTTGTTTTGAACAACCTGAAGGAGGTTTAGAAAATTTAAAGAAAAATGAATTTATTGAACGTCTTACTGGAACAAATAAAATATTCTGTGGATCTTGCTTAAAAGAAGAAGTTACCAGTTTTTGCTTGGAATGCAAGTTGTATTTGTGTTTGTCATGTTTATCTGTTCATCAAAAATTTCCTGCAACCAGAAATCATGTTTTAGCAAAAATTAATTCCATGGCCAAAGAAGATCTTGAAGCATTATATTGCAAATCTTGTCAGAAATGGATTGATTCAGAAAAACCTTTTGATCATAAATCTTGCATCTTGAAATCTTTTGCAGAATTTAAAATAACTTTTCACAAAAATTTGGAACAGGAAATAATAGAAAATTACAACAGCATAGAAACTCTGACAACAAATTTAAATGCAATTAATACACAAAGATTGTCAGTTGAAAATGAAACTAAAAAATTGAAAAAACAAATTCAAGAACATTGCAAAGATCTTAAAGTTGAATTTATCAATTTTATTAATTTATGTCAAAATGACTTCAATGCAATTATTGATAGAAAAAACAATGAAATTGTTCAAAAGTTAAATTTATATTCAGAAGAATTGGTAAAATTGAAGACAGAACTTGAAGAAAAAATTGAAAAATATAAAAAATGGTCTCAACATTTTAATCCACTTATTCTTATTGAATCAATTGAAAATGATAATGTTAAATTGTTAGATGAATATGAAAATAATTCCAAAAAAGATTATGAATTGATTTTAAAGTGTTTTAATGAAAAGTTGAATCTTGTTTTTAAACCAAAACCGTTGGATACAAAATTTCATTCCTCACAATTTTCAATAGGATATTTAATGTCAACTAATGAAATTCAACCTGAGCTTATTAAAACAATTGTCTTAATTAATTATATTGACAAAATATCAATTAGCCAAACAAAGGTGTATATCGGGAGTCTCAGAGATAATTCTTATAAAATTGAAGTTTATTGCAAAACAACATATGAATACCTTTTTTCCATTGATTTAAATATAAGAATCTCTCACACTGCAGAAGTCAAATTAGTTGAAAATTTCTTTTGCATGTTAAATAATTCCTCACTGGAAATTTATAATCTGGAAAAACAGAAAGACAGTCCTGATTGGAAGAAAACTATAAAACTCGAGTTTAAAGGAGATAGAATTGTCGGTTCATCGGATAAGAAATTGTTTGTCTTAGTCATAAAAGATAAGAAATTAATTGAAATCACATTGAATGGCGAAATTGTACGTGTCATTGTATTCCCCGAGTTTCCATTTTTCATTATTGGCTTGAAAAATGATCACTTTGCAATTTCAAATCATTTAGGACTTTATTTAATAAACTGCAAAGGAGATATCATTAAACAAGTTAATTCAAAATCAGGCTTAACTGGATATAGACTGACAACAGACAACAATTGTAACTTATTTTTTGGTGACTCTTATTACAAAAATATTCATGTATATGATTTTAATTTAAATTTTGTAAAATCGTTTAATGCTCAATGTCAACCAAATGATGTTGGTTTTGATTCAACATCGAATCGTTTGTCAGTGGTTGGCGAAGAAGAACAATCTTATATCATGAATGTTTTCCAATTGTGATGTATATTTATTTGTAACTAGCTGGATTACTCAGTATTGCTTGGGTTTTTACAGGTTTTTCGTTTGTTGTTTTTTGTCAAACAATTTGTATTGGTGGTTGGTAGAAAAGATTCTTATTTGTTAAACGCTTTTCAATTGTGACGTTTTTACTTTCTCATTAAGTTGAACTCAATTTTGCTTGGTTTTTACATTTTTATTTGTTTTATTGATTCTGTTAAAACGTACTTTAAATCTAATTTAAAAAAAAATTAAAATTGATATAAAAATTGGTTTTTGTTTGCTTCTTTTTCATTAAATTCAACTCTTTTTTGCTTGG
Organism: Erpobdella octoculata; assembly: GCA_963978895.1. Lineage (NCBI taxonomy): Eukaryota > Metazoa > Annelida > Clitellata > Hirudinida > Erpobdellidae > Erpobdella > Erpobdella octoculata. The sequence continues at coordinate 42,429,309 of OZ022240.1, read as the reverse complement.
TTTTTATATTTTTATTTGTTTTATTAATTTAGTAAAAACCCCGAGCGAGCAGTGATGTTTCCATTAATCGTTACTAAAACTGAAATCGCAAATTGCATGGATAATTTCAAAGTAATCTTAAAATAAATAATAATTAATTGTGCTATTATCAATAACTAAGACATTGCAAATGAAACCAAGTATAGATGAAAAATAATGGCCCACTAGGGGCTGATTTGGCCAATCTATTCAAGCAGGTTTGAAAAGAGTTATATAAGGTGTTAAAACTGTCCACATCAAAAATATAGATGCTAATAAAGTTATTAGCCTAGCAAAATAGGTTGCTCAAATGGAGAAAGATAAAATTATTAAAAAGGAGGGCTAGCAAAAGCGATGGACTACATGAAACTTAAGAAAACTTCCATCCGTGCATTGACAAAAAAATGTATTTTATTAAGCACAAGATGTGTGCAACTTTTGGTACGCCCGCAATTCAGTAAATACAATTTTAGATGAAATGGAATAGAATATAATTAAACTAGTTGGTTTCTGCAAGTTTTAGTTTTATAGTTTTTTCAAGTTGTTTGCTTCTCTCTGTGTTTCTATGGTAGCTGCTTTTCCTATCATTTATCAACTTTTGTCGGTCTTTTTCGGTTTAAGTTTGAGAAACACTCCGATATCAAGTATGAATGTTTTCACGTCTCAACATCAAAAGAGAAAAAACTTCTAGTACAATAAAAACACAAAGAGCTACTCTAGTTCAACTTTTTCCAGTTTATGAACTTCTCCTGAGATTATAATTTTAAGATAATTTATTAAAAATTGTCCGATTAAAAATACGGAGTCGGCCAAATACTATGCGACCACGATACACATGTTTACACAATACAAAACTGAAATGCCTACAAAAAAACTATGTCTAAAATAATACGCTTTAAGTTTAAAAAAGATTTACAAAAAACTGAAAAACCTTGAATTAACTTAAAAACATGAATGAAAAAAAATGAAAATGTGAAATAGAACACATTAAATAGGTATATTCAAATACATGGTTTTAAATGTTAACAGAAAACAAACTAAACTTGTTATAACAGACTCAATTTTAATAAACTTCAAAGTATTTTTAGTTTGAAAAATGCATATTTGTATAAGATCAATAAAACTATAAATCAAAACGAATGCATATAAACTAAACACTTATAAATTAAAAACATCAAAATTGAAAAATACTCATGAAACTAGAATTTGTTGATTTACTAATTGCCATTAAACGATTTGTTCTTGAGTCAAAATGCATTCTCTTTGGTCTATATTGAACATCAAAAGAGTTTACGTAATTCAAATTAAAATCGAATACATGAATTTCTGTTGTACTATAATCAGCCACAAACAAGCGTGAGTTGTTATTCGTAGTCAGCTGATAAAAGTGTCCAACTTTGTGTGTTGAATCTGAATCAAATTGCTTGACAACATCTCCATTGCAGTTAATTAAAAATAGTCCAGACTCATTTAAAACGGCAAAGCGAACTTTTTTCATGTTTACAACACCATAAACTCCATATATTAAATCAATACAATCTGGTAATGTGACAACTTGTACAATATCGCCTTCCAATGTAATTTCAAACAATTTTTTGTTTTCCAGAACAATTAAATTTTTTCCTGATGAACATAGAATTTCACATTCATTCAATTCAACTGTTTTCTTCCACTCAGGACTGTCTTTCTGTTTTTCAAGATTATAAATTTCAAGTGATGAATCATTCATAACAAAGAAAAAGTGCTCAACCAATTCAGTTTTATGAAACAAAGAATCTTTAATATTTAACCCAATAGAGAATAGATATTCATATGTTTCACTGCAATAAACATCAATTTTATAAGAATCATTATTCTGACCACCAAGATAAACTCTTGTGTTGGTAACTGATAGTTTCTGAATATCAGCAATCGATACGACAATCGTTTTACAAAGCTCGGGTACAATTTCATCAACTGATAAAAGCTCTCCTATTGAAATTTGTGAAGAGAGAAAGTTTTCATTTAACAGTTTTGGCCTGAAAACAAGATTCAATTTTTCTGTGAAACATTTGGAAAACAAATCTTGATTTTTTGTCGAAATATTTTCCTCATCACCTATCCACTCAACTTTGTCATTTTCAATTGCTTCAACAAGTTTAACTGGATTACAATGTTGAGATCATTTTTCATATTTGTTAATATTTACATCAAGTACCGTGCTCAACGTTAAAATTTCTTTTGAATATAATGTTAAATTTTTCTCAATTTCAAGTCTTTTTCCATCAATAATTGCAAAACTGTTTTTTTCATATGACTCAACATAATTTATAAAATTATTTTTAATATCTTCACAATGTTTTTGAATCTGCATTTTTAATTTCTCAGCCTTATTGGAAACATTCACTCTATGAGTATCAATTGCATTTGAATTTGCTTTTAAGGCATCTTTCATATTATAACTTTTAATTATTTCTTGCTCCAACGTTTTGTTAAATAATTCTTTAAATTCCGCAAACGTTTTCAAGATGCAAGAAACATGATCAAGCAGTTTTTCTGAATCTACCCATTTCTGACAAGATTTGCAGTATGATATTTCAAAATCATTTTTCGAACTAATTCTTGCTAAGGCATGATTTTTCAACGAAGGTATTTTCTCATGAACAGACAAACATGTCAAACACAAATACAACTTACATTCTAAACAGAATCTAGTAGACTTTTCTTTCGAGCAAGTTCCACAGAATATTTTATTTGTTTCAGTAAGGCATTCAATAAATTCATTTTTCTTCAAATTTTCTAAACCTCCTTCAGGTTGTTCAAAACAAATATCACATTTTGGACATTTTAATTTGTTTTCTTTGTTTGAAATTTTTTCATTAAATTCAAATTTGAGACATTCAAAACAGAAACTGTGCAAACATGGAAGCATCCGAGCATCTTTAATTTCTTCTGAGCATATGAAACATTTCACAAAACTTGAGTATTTTTCCATTTCTATAACTTTTAAAGTTTTTGGGATCATCGCAACTGATCCCAGGACAACTGATCCCAGGACTACTGATCCCAGGACAACTGATCCCAGGACTACTGATCCCAGGACAACTGATCCCAGGACTACTGATCCCAGGACTACTGATCCCAGGACAACTGATCCCAGGACAACTGATCCCGGGACAACTGATCCCGGGACAACTGATCCCACGGACAACTGATCCCAGGACAACTGATCCCGGGACAACTGATCCCAAAGACAACAGATCCCATATCTGCATCATTTTATATTTCACTGTTTCTGCAATCAATAAACTGATATTAACATACATATATAGAGAAAAATTTTTTGAAATCCGTCACAAAATGAGCGGAGCGGAGCGGGTGAGCGAGCGGGAACTATATATATATATGTATGTGCGTATGTATGTGTGTATGTATGTATGTGTATGTGCATGTATGTGTGTCTTTGTGTGTGTTTATGTATGTATGTATGTGTTTTTTACAATATTTCGGCACTAAATGCTCATTCAATGTATGTATGTGTGTATGTATCTATGTATGTATGTATGTATGTATGTATGTATGTATGTATGTATGTATGTATGTATGGAAAGAGTGAAACGATGAAAAGTAATACGAACTTGTCAATTTCATTTCGACTGTGTATCGTGCCCTCGTGCGCTTATACTAAATATTATTTCTCCGTTTACTAATTGAAGTAGCCAGTATCATTATCACCACCACCGTTGTTGTATGCAGCCAGCCATAGTAAGCTGGCTACGTAAGCATCATCACCACCTTTGTCGTCAAAAAATGAGTTAAAAATGAGTTGCTTATGTCCATGGGATCAGTTGTCCGTGGGATCAGTTGTCCGTGGGATCAGTTGTACTGGGATCAGTTGTCCTGGGATCAGTTGTACTGGGATCAGTTGTCCTGGGATCAGTAGGCACTAACCCATCATTTAATTATTAATATTAGATTAAAAAATTGTTATTTCTACCTAATTTTTATTAAAAATTGTTTAATTTCAATTATACTAAACTCCGGAAGCAATTTTTAAATGATAAAATGATAATTTCTTTAAAGTTATTCCACTAGTAGTGAATATTAGCGGTATAGGACAATTATCAATCCTTTTGCCGATAATCAGTGTTTCACAAATGGAATCTGCCAATAATCAGTACTGGCCGATTAGTTTTATTTTAAATGCTTTTATTAACTTCCATTTGCCCGGATGTCCGCACAGGTTTAGAAGTTCGGGAGCAAGCCTGTTGAAAAGTTCAAATCAAATTGTAGACCACAATGTTAATGTGAAGATAATTTAAAACAATACAGTTTTATGCATTTTATTACGGTTGAAATTCACTCTTTACACTTGGGAAAGAGAAGGATATAAAGTTAACGAATGAAACAGCTATAGTGATAACCCTGAAATAATCTGATGAGATAGAAACAAATTCTGTCTTAATGCCATTTTCTAGTTTTCGGCAAAAGATGATGCAATTTTAGTTAATTTTATTAAGTCTAATTGAAGTTTAACTGCTAAGTACCAACTAATTAATTAACAAAAAACATAAAAAATTCAATTATCGGCAGATTTTATGTGCAATATCAATGCACCTCTAATATTTAGTATAGACTTAGTTTTTGAAAATCTAATGAAGAAAGAACAAAAATTTTGTTTAAGTTTGAGAATACTCTGATATCAAGTATGAATGTTTTAACTTCTCAACATCAGTTCAGCAAACATCTTAAGATATCGTTTTGATAATGTTATTATTTTATATTTATTTATTTATTTTATTTTATCTAAAACAAAACAAGAGTCTTGCACTAAGAATGCCATTAACAATATGTCAAATTAAAAAAGTGTTTTTTCAACAATGCTCTGAAGTCTTCATTTAGAACAACACTTCGGATAGATTTAGGTAGCTGGTTCCATGCACCGGGCCCGGAAACGGCGAATGCTCGTTTACCGAAGCTTCGACGAGTTCTTGGGATGACAGCGTCACCATGGGAGGACGAACGTAGATGTTGACGACCAGAATGAGAGGAGCACAGGCTTATCATCCGTGTCATGTAGGCAGGGGCACGATTTGTTAAGATATTGTAAACCAGTAAGCAGAGTTTTAAGGTCACTCTTTCCGGTAGGGGGAGCCAGTGTAGTTGGCGGAGAAGAGGTCCCGTCGAGAGATGCCACCGATAAGACGTGCAGCAGCATGAAGAACCGCAGTGAGCGGGCAAAGAGCAGTCATCGGCAGGCCAGCAAGGACCACGTTACAATAATCTAATCTAGAAACAACAAGAGCCTGGACCAAAATCCGCACGCAGTGTTTGTTTAGGGCACCCTTGATCTGTCGGATGCGGCGTAGGTGGAAGAAACAAGATCGTGCCACGGCCGATATATGTAGATTCATTAGCAAAGAGCTATCCAGTATCACCCCAAGATTTCTAATAGACTTCACGGGGGTGATGACGCAGTCAGTACTGATTTGAAGACTACAGTCATCCAGGTGTCGCGTTGAGATGTTCCCTCGATGGAACCAGATAAGTTCTGTTTTAGAGGGGTTTAGGCTCAATCTCATAGACGAGGACCAAACGCGAATCTCGCTGACACAGGCGACAAGACGCTCTCTAACGGACTGCAGGTCGGTTACGTCAAAATGAATGTACAGCTGAGTATCATCAGCGTAAAGATGAGTCTGCACGTCGTGAGAAGAAGCAATTCGAGTAATATGGCTTGTGTAAAGGATGAAGAGAAGTGGACCTAAGATTGAACCCTGAGGCACACCACAGTCAACGGCCGATACTCTCGACGTCGCCCGGCCCAATCGGATAAGATGTGTTCGATTTGATAGAAAAGACCCAATCCAGTCAAGAGCGGTTGAAGTCACGCCAAAGCTAGTGTGGAGGAGATCAGTAAGGAGAATATGATCGACACAGTCGAAAGCTGCACTGAAGTCAAGGAGCACGAGCGCAGTCGGTTGGCCCCTGTCAAGTGAAAGAATAATGTCGTTGTAAACTTTCCCGACTGCTGTCTCTGTACTGTGGTACTTGCGAAAACCAGACTGAACCTGCGGAAGCAGATTCATCGATTCGATATGTGAAGAAAGCTGACGGTGGACGACACGTTCAATAAATTTTGAGATGAACGATAGGTTTGATATGGGGCGGTAGCTTTTGGGATCAACGGGATCCATCCCCGTTTTCTTGAGTCGAGGTCGGACGATAGCCCTTTTGTGACTGGCTGGTAGTGACGCATCTAGAAATGAAGTGTTTACGAGGTGGGAAATAATAGGAGCAAACACGCTTTTGAGTTTTTTTATGAGCCAGACAGGTGCAGTGTCAAGCTCACACTGTCTAGTCCCAAGGCGATTGAGTAGGCACTCGACCTCCTCGGAAGTGATATCGTCGAAAGCAGCCAGAACCGGAACATCGGCCGGGCAAGAACTGAAAAGCGGAGGTAGGGCGTCTTTTGTGGTTCGACGAATGTCCTCGATCCTCAGCGTGAAGTAGTCAAGCAATGCGTCAGGAGCAAGACCACTAGCAGAAATATCAGTGACTGGATTAAGAAGAGAGTTTAAAGATCTCCAAGTCGCCCGGCCATCGCCATTCATTTCTTCAATTTTATGTCGAAAGTAGCTTGAGCACTTTTTCTGGAACAGTCGACGTTTGAGTATGGACTGGGTGTGCCAAGCTTTTTTATCCGACGACAATTTGGTGCACAAATAACGCCGTTCGAGTCGACGATTTAGTCTTTTGGACCGACTACAGTCGGCATCAAACCAGGGGCTTTCTGGCTTTATCCTTAAGGTAATCAACTTCCGTGGAGCATGACGATCAAGGAGCTCGTTCATTGTTGCATCGTAGAGATCGAACAGCTGTTCAGCAGATTTGTCCGATTTCAAGGCAGAGACTTCAAAGAGCCTGGTATTTTGAAGATCGATACTGAATGATGCTAAGTCGAATGACCTGAAAGAACGGCGTTCCACTTTTTCGGTGATAATGGGGGGTGGTTTATGACAAGTTGAAAAGGTAATGATTGAATGGTCGGATAGAGAAGGAGGGATGATTAGTAAATTTGTTATGAGCGAAGATGAGCGCGTGATAACCACATCAAGGGTATGACCATGGTCATGAGTCGGTCCTGTTACCAGTTGAGTGAGGCCATGACTCAGGAGCAAATTTTGAAACTTTCTGGTTGTAGTGATGTCCTGATCCAGGTGAATATTGATATCCCCAAGTAAGATCAGATCGCAGGAGTAGTCGGCAGTTTTTCCCAAAAGCTCTGAAAATTCGGAGAAAAACGCTTCTGTAACAGATTCAGAACCTGGTCGATATAGGACCAAAATTAATTGGTGAGAATCACGGAATGTGACGTAGGCAGATAGTAACTCAAAAGCGCTGAAGCTTCCAAAATCCTTGATGGAGGACCTGAAGTTGTTTTTGTGGATAATACATATGCCTCCTCCACGAGGCCCGCGGAGGCTAGCGAGGTCAGCATCGAGAGGTGATGGGCGAGGTCTGTCCAAAGCCTGGTAGCCAAGAGGGGTTGAGGCGATTAGAGAGGGCGAAAAGGAAGACTCATGACATGATTCGACGATACACATGATGTCTATTTTGGAAGAGATTAGGAATTCACTTATTGTGGCGGATTTATTTCCAATTGAGCGAGCGTTCCAGACAGCGAGATTGCATCTTGTAGAAGGGCGACTTCCATGGTCTTTAGAAGACGAGTCTTTAGAATCACTAGAGATGATGTCGGCTACATATAGCATAGAAGGTTTGGAAGACAAGTGTCGAAACCGACCTGCTCTATTTCCTCTGTAATGGCGTTTTTGTATGCCATAACGAATTAATGCGTGTTTTCTCAAGACCAGAAGAAGTTCGCGAGACAGCGTGTAATTTCCATCACGAAGAGAATACAATTCAGAGCGCGAGAGAAAACGCCGCTCGTTTATACACATTGCTGAGTAGTTAAGCAGTAAACGTAGAAAACTGTATTCAAGAAAGCAAAATGTTTTTTCGGTGGTTTCAAGACTGACAAGAACAGACTTTCAGTAACGAAAACGACAGAACAGATCAAAAACACAGCACTCGACATAGAGGCAGCCATTAAGCAAGTCGCCTAGGCAACCATATTGTACGACGACGCTTTTCAAGATCCCTTCGATTGCAACAATAAACTTATTCGTTTCATATAAATATAGATTCAAGACTGACAAAACAGGCTATCAGTAACGTTTCGAATGTTGAATTCAATGAAAAAACGACAGAACAGAGCAAAAAACACAGAACTCGACAAAGAGGCAGCCATTACGCGAGGCGCCTTACTATAAAACTCAAAAAATGACCAAAAAATTTGAAATTGTTATAGATGTCAAGAAATGTTTACCACAACGCTCACAAAAAAACTAAGATGTTCAGAATAATACTGAAAAAAGATTCATAAAAAACAATAAAAGAGAAACATACAAACTGGTGAAATAGAAACTATGATCAAAAGAGAAAAAACTGCTTGTACAATCAAAAAAAAAACAAAAAAGCTACTATAGCTCAACTTTTTCAAGTTAATGAAGTCCTCCTGAGATTATAACTCTTAAGATAATTAGTGGTTTTATCCTTCCCAAGGACGGATGTCTTAAAATGACGATGAACTTTGGGTAAACATGGAGAATAGCGGCAGAAGAAAAAAATGGTTTAAAAGTAAAACAATGAATAATTACCAAGACATTTTAAAATTTATTAACTGTCACTAATTCAAATGATTTGTAATTGCATTTTAAGTTGTGTTTTGGGTAAAATAATAGATTTTAGTTTCTAAGATTATTTAATTGTAAGATTATGTGGCTACTTGATTTTTGGCTAAAAAACAAAAAAAAAAATAAAGTAGTTATTGTAGGGTGGGACAAACGCATATATTGCCTTACCTGTAGATCCGCCACTGTTCTGAAGAAATTGTGATGTTTTCTCTTATGCGACCGTTTTTATGTAGCAAGAAAGAAATTCTATAAAAAAAATTTATCTTATTAATAATAAAATTACCTATTAATTATTTTGCGATTATTTATGCTTTTTGCGATTTCAGTTTTAGTAACGATTAATGGGAACATCACTGCTCGGGGTTTTTCCATAAGCAGCTTTCGGTTTTCAGCGTGGCGATATGTTAAGTTTTAGACGAATATTGTTGGCTGTGTTGAATTATTAGATTTAGATATACTTCGACTCATTGTTTAACTACAGTAATTTAATACTAAAAGTTTTTTTGGGTTCTCATTCAGGTAATCTTTTTCTAACTTTTAACTTGGGAATGAATTAGTTTCGGGAATTGTAGGCGTAGTAACACAGTCTCTCTCAATCAATCAATTAAATTTCTATAGTGCTATTTCCTTGGCGTTCAATAGCTCTCGGCCATAAACTGATTAAACAATAAGTTTTAAGTCCACGACGGAAAACAGTGAGAGAAGTAGATTTTAGTTTAGTAAGAGAAGTAGTAAGAAAGTTCCAGAGAAAGGGACCAGAGTAGGAAAAAGAGTGTTTAGCAAAAGAATGCTTAACAGTAAAGATACGAAAGAGAGGAAGATCGAAGACCAGACTTAGGAGGGATTTTTATTAAGTTAGTTTGTTAGAGTGGAGAAGGGCAATTTTTAATTTTAAACATTAGTAAGCAAATTAAAAAAAATACCCTAAATTTAAGAGGAAGCCAATGAAGAAGAACAAGAGATGGAGAGATATGAGAAAAGAAAGAGGTGCGAGAAACTAAGCGTGTAGCACAATTGAAGGTTTTAGAAAGAGGATGAAGGGTAGTGTCATGAGATCATAATAGATCATAATTGCAAGAGTCAATTCGAGACAGAATGAGAGAAGAATCTATTACCATGGCGGTTCGCACACAGCAGCACATGCTCACATACAAACAAGTTATTTATAGCAATTTATCATTTAAAACTTCTTTCTGCAGTTTAGTATAATTAAAATTAAACAATTTCAATAAAAATTAGGTACAAATAATAATTTTTTAATCTAAAACTAATAATTAAATAATATTTATATTGAAATGTAAAATTTCTATCAACTGCTTTAGTTTTAACGTACCATAACTTATATAACATGCAGTTTTTTAAATCATATTTAAAATTGTTTAATTTAATATGGTTGGCTTTCAAATTATTAAAAAAATATTCTAATCAAAAATAATTTTCCAGTACCCATTGAGATTTATGTAAACCATTTTTTATACTAATTTAACAATTTAAGTGCATGCTAAATATCAACTATTGAATTTTTATATTACATCATTGCTTGGCAACTCAGTACACCCTAGTCAGCAACTCAAAATAGCACCTGTAACAGTAAAACATCATAAAATAATATTTGAAAATATTATCTTGTTTTGCTTAAACTTTTTTAACTGTATCATAATTTAATTTAATAATTATAGAAATGGAAAATTATTCAAGTTTTGTGAAGTGTTTTATTTGCTCAGAAGAAATTAAAGATGCTCGGATGCTTCCATGCTTGCACAGTTTTTGTTTTGAATGTCTCAGAGTTGAATTTAATAAAAAAATGTTAAACAAAAACAAATTAAATTGTCCAAAATGTGATATTTGTTTTGAACAACCTGAAGGAGGTTTAGAAAATTTAAAGAAAAATGAATTTATTGAACATCTTACTGGAACAAATAAAATATTCTGTGGATCTTGCTTAAAAGAAGAAGTTACCAGTTTTTGCTTGGAATGCAAATTATATTTTTGTTCATCATGTTTATCTGTACATCAAAAAATTCCTGCAACCAGAAATCATGTCTTAGCAAAAATTAATACCATGGAAAAAGAAGATTTTGAAGCATCATATTGCAAATCTTGTCAGAAGTGGGTTGATTCAGAAAAACCTTTTGATCATAAATCCTGCATCTTGAAATCTTTTGCAGAATTTAAAAAAACTTTTCACAAAAATTTGGAACAGGAAATAATAAAAAATTACAACAGCATAGAAACTCTGAAAACAAATTTAAATGCAATTAATACACACAAACAGTCTGTTGAAAATGAAACTAAAAAATTGAAAATACAAATTCAAGAACATTGTGAAGATCTCAAACTTAAATTTATCAATTTTATTGATTCATGCCAAAATGACTTCAATGCAATTATTGATAAAAAAAACAATGAAATTGTTCAAAAGGTAAATTTATATTCAGAAGAATTGGTAAAATTGAAGACAGAGCTTGAGGAAAAAATTGAAAAATATAAAAAATGGTCTCAAAATTTTAATCCACTTAATCTTATTGAAGCAATTGAAAATGATAATGTTAAATTGTTAGATGAAGATGAAAATAATTCAAGAAAAAATCATGAATTGATTTTAAAGTGTTTTAATGAAAAGTTAAATCTTGTTTTTAAACCAAAACCGTTGGATACAAAATTTCATTCCTCACAATTTTCAATAGGAAATTTAATGCCAACTAATGAAATTCAACCTGAGCTTATTAAAACAATTGCCATAACTAATTATATCGTCAAAATATCGATTAGCCAAACAAAGGTGTATATCGTGAGTCTCAGATATGATTCTTTTAAAATTGAAGTTTATTGCAAAACAACATATGAATACCTTTTTTCCATTGATTTAAATATAACCATCTCTTACACTGCAAAAGTCGAATTAGTTGATAATTTCTTGTGCGTGTTAAACGATTCTTTACTGGATGTTTATTCCTCATTGGATGTTTATAATCTTGAAATGCAGAAAGACAGTCCTGATTGGAAGAAAACTATAAAACTCGAGTTTAAAGGAAATTTATTTGCCAGTTCATCGGATAAGAAATTGCTTGTTTTAAAAAAGAAAGAAATAGTTGAAATCACATTGAATGGTGAAATTGTACGTGTCATTGTATTCTCTGACTATTTTGAATCCATGTATTCCATTACTGGCTTGAAAAATGAACTTTTTGCAATTTCAACTCCTTCATTCCTTTATTTAATGAACTGCAAAGGAGATATCATTAAACAAGTTGATTTAAGACCAGGCTTCCCTAGGCCTAAACATAGACTGACAACAGACAACAATTGTAACTTATTTGTTGGTGGCTCTTCTGACAAAAATATTCATGTATATGATTTTAATTTTAATTTTGTAAAATCGTTTAATGCTCAATGTCAACCGACAAATATTTGTTTTGATTCAACAACAAATCGTTTATTAGTGGTTGGCGAAGTAGAAAAATCTTTCATCATAAATGTTTTCCAATTGTGATGTATATTTATTTATAACATGCTCTGTTACCCAGTGTTTATTTGGGTTTTTTTTCAGGATTTTCTTTCCTTTTTGTCCAAAAAATTGTTTATCGGTGGTATAAAAGATTCTTGTTTGTTGAATGCTTTTCAATTAAGACGATTAAGACTTTCTATTTTCATTGAACTCATTTTTGCTTGCTTTTTATACTTTTATTTGTATTAATAATAATTTATTTGTATTAATAATTAATATTAGTGTTAAAAAATTAATTTGTATGCAACTCACCTTTTAAACGGTAATAAAACACGTGTAATTATATAAAAGTTTTTTTAAATGATGAAACACTGAGAATTAAATTTATTCAGATTATTATTAAGATAAAAATTAAATTGTGTGACCCACATATCTATATATATCTATGGTGACCCATTATAGTCGAAAAAGTTGTTAATTTCCGCAGGCTGGTCAAGGCCGTGATTTTAGCGTCTTCAGACGGGCCGGGCCAAACTTTAAGTCAAGATGGGACAGGCCAAGAACTTTCGCAAAATTTATAGAAATTGTAGGCCTGTAAAAACGGACCGGGCCCAAATTAAACAAACGGGCCTGGAATTTTGGCTTATAAAACGGACTGGACCGAGTTGCCGTGCAGTACTATAATACTATATGATGCACGGTTCAAAATCTCTAATTCCAAGCGAGCGAAGCCGCTCTAGTATTAAAATATATAAACACACACAATAAAGAAAATAATCAAATTGAGATGGTTTATAAAGTTCAGTCTGAGTTTTTCAAAAGCATTCGTGTTGTTGAGAGTGAATGTCGTGTGCAAAAGTTGCCAATCGTGACATCAATGATAATGATGACTTGTCTGGGAATGTGTATCCCAATATAATAATACCTCGGTTTTTCACAACACAACTGGATTTTACGCGTGACAATCGAGGTACAGCTGATTCAGCATAGTGTCCTGACCCTAATCGATTACACGGAGTAGACATTGATATGATGCCCATACCGTGAAAGGTACCACTTCCATCTAAAGTGATAATGTTGTGGTCAAGATTATCACCAGACCATTGCATAAAACATTGAGGAAAAGACTGAGGAGTATCAGGGGAGTCATTCTGAACCACTGATAGTTTAAAAAGTTTAACTTCATCATATGAAATTGAAAATCCCAATCGTGACAGTAAATCAAGCAGCCATCTAGATCCAAAGGCGTGATCTAAACTAACTCCAACGCCAAACAAAATTGGAGAGATAAGAGATCTTTGTCTTGCCCCCTGCACAATAGAATGACATATGGAAACTTGTTTCATTTCATTACAAACAATATTTTCAATTAAGATTTTCAACAAACTTGGAATCCACCTTTTGGCATTTTCAATATTTGAGAAAGCATCAGTTCCTGGATACGTTTCATTTGAGGAAATTTCCCTTATTTGAGCTCTTATCAATTTTGCTGCTGCTACTATGATACGTTCACTCTCATCTTCTATGCTACTCTTTTTTTCAGCATACCATTGGTTAGTTATAATGTGAGATGCCATGTTACAAAAGCAAATAACATTTTTTCGACCACAAATTTCGGCAAAAAATATGTGCTCAGCGTAGCGTTCTTCCAGCTTTCGTTTTATATGTTTTAATGAATACACTTCACCATCTTCCGATAATTCTTGCATTTTAATTTGTATTTCAGCTATCGTATAAATTCCTTGATCTTCTTCTTATAACCAGTCACACAGTTTTTCAAAAGTAATTAACATGTTGTTATCTGGATGTCGACCTGGATGGTTTCGGCCAGCGGTATTATCTCTGACATACTTTGATTGACATTTTAGGAACACAGAATGACATACTCTGTGGTAACGAGCTTCTTCAGCTGGTAAGTCATTGCATGAATTTAACCTACCAAGAACTTCTACACTCCATGCATCATTTCTTTTGTGGCAAGTTTCAATTATAGTTTCTCTGAATTTCAATGTCATCACAAAACTTGATTCTTCTTTTAAATCTTTTTTACTTTCTCCAAAAACTATTTTTCCACACAAAAAACAATGTTGCTTCCAATTGAAAGTGTCGACAGACGATCGTAATAATTTACACTTAAAATTCTCTTGATCAACACCAACACCTTCTGCATGCTGCTCATTCTTTCGTTTCAATTGATCGAAACTTCTTTTGTTAGTGTAGTCTCTCCGGCAATGGTCATGAACATTAGCTACATTTGGTTTATTTAACAGATAATCTGTTAACTGTTCATCACCACGTAAAACGCTGAATTGACATAACGTTTCAATACCTTTAACACCTAGCTAGTGTAACCATCTTGACTGTATCACAGACGTTGTCGGAACGGAATTCAGTTCGACAAATTAAACATACCATTTCATTTAGTTCACCCATTTCGAAAAAGAACAATAAAAACTCCAAAAAATAGATATTTTACAAAATTCTTACTTAGAAATTCGATGCTTGACGGCAATTTACGAAAATACTAACTTATCGCTCACTACGGTAAATCTCTTTCAAAAAAAGCGTCAAAAAACCAATTTCCGAAACGATGATTTCAACCGATTTTTGCAGGAAGAATCATAAACGTATTACAAACAAAATATCCGAAAATCAGCTTGCTTCAAATTTTGTCTAGGTACAACAAGGAAAATTTTTAATTCTCCTGGACTATTTACCGATTTTTTTTTTTTTTTTTTTTTTTTTAATAATAGTTTATAGTCCTTTACACCAGGTGTTTTAAGACTCTAATGTCTGTATGTAGGAAGCAGTTAAGTACTTCCTGTCGTGGATCAGAATTTGATCTTTTTTACTTTTCCCTCCTCCTTTTTCCAGGCTTGGGACTGGCTCGCAATTAGCGAGGCGGAGTTTAACTATTTACCGATAACACAGGCGACGTTAAATAGACATAAATAGACCATCGAACTAGAAACTACGCAAATAAAATTCAATGTCAACAGGTTTTATAAAAAAAAAAAATTTAATTTTTATAAAGTTAAAAATTTATTTTGTACATAAAAAAAAATTTTTTCTATTAAAAAATATTTTATTAAGTTACTATACGGTTGTAACTCTCAGTTCTTCGTTTCGGATCTCCGGTCTACTAGGCTGCCTAAACGAGAAGTGGGCCGATATACTTATTCTATATATATGGTGAGTAAGCTAGATACAGCAGACTATTGAAAACACACGGCAGCTACAAATATAAATTATGAAAATAATAGTGTATACTGTTCTGCTTTAGTGGTTTACAATACAGTACAGCTGTTTTTAACATTTAATATTGACGTCCAGAAAAATAAAATAAAGCTCATTTCAACTACTTTTAGCTATAAGAAATCGACGTTTCTGTTTCATTTTTTTTCTTTCACAACGCCTTTTCCAATACTTAAGTCTTCCTCGAAGGCTAGAAAGGGCATTTGCAGAAGCAGCCATTTATAGGCGCCTATCCTCTTAGAGCAATGCAAGTGAACTCCTTGCTTAAGGGAGTTACGCTTGTGTTATACACCGGAGCTTAGTCTCCGCTGTCGTACCAAAAATAGATTTTAATACAAAAACAAGGAGGGCATCTCACTCAAAACCTGCTCATCTCCGATATACTTATTCTATATATATGTTGCTCACTAACTTTTACTGGCTGGTTCAAGAAGTAAAAGTTTAGACAAATGATATTTTTAATAAACTGTAATAAGCAATATTGTGTTTGGAAGCCGTAACTTGATTGTACTGCCAACAAAATATTGATTTGGTTAGTTGATTTGATTTAAAAATATACTGATTAGTTTTTGTAGGGGGTGATACATTCTTAAGAGAATACAAATTTTGCAATAATTAAATAATTATTATAAAAATTGAAAGAAAACCTATTAATTATTGCATTATTAGAAAAATATTTAGAGGTTCTTCTATCATTTTTCTCGCTCCCATGAAAAAAATTTCAATACTTTCTATACTTTCGTCTACGTTTCCGACATAAAAAATTTTTTAACAATTTTTCAAGCTACTGGTAAAGCTGAAATACTTATGCCTTTGCATACGATGACTTTTTTATCCAACTTATTAACATCGGTATCTTTTTAGGTTGTTTTTTTTTACAGAATTTCCTTTTTTGATTAAGGAAAAATAAGTGATTTTCTTTTTTGTTTTTATTGTGTTTTAGAATAATAAAATCGTCATCAGTGTTTTCTGAGTAGTCTTTATTTAACTAGGTCAGCCCATGACTTTTTTATTCTAGAAGTTTCTGGTTGTTCAGTAAATACGATAAAGTTTGAATTTTTTGTTTGAGTATCATGGCACAATCTTTAACTATGTCTTTCAGTTTGCGTTTAATATTTTTTATTCTATCGTCAACTTCTTTTATTTGATTTTTTTAACAATCAAATTTCAGCAATGCTAATTTACAAAATCAATCACACAGTATTGAGGCATACTTTTTTCATAAATTAAACTACTAGAACAATAACAGCAAAATTTAAAAAAAAATGTTTTAAGTAGTTTAATGTCCGTATACTTAGTATTTTTGGACATTAGAGCAACTGCAAAAATATGGACTTAAGTAGAATCGCAAGGCTCATCAGAATTTACAGCCAATCAAATTGTGGTATGTAAAATACGTACTGAGCAAGTCCTTAAAAAGTGAATACCTAGAAAACGGACGTTTAAGACCTATGAACAGTTTTGCCGGGCACTGAGCCATTTTAGTTTTTTATTGGTTACTGAAAAGTAGACAGTTCAAAGGAACGAAAAAATTAACAAACCCCTACTGGCTTTTATTACACATAAATACAATATCAAGAGTTCCAATCTACTGCAGGCTGCATTATAGAGTTATTCATGCAAATAATGCCACAAGAACATGGTTGTTTGGTCGCGTTACAGAGTAACTCGCATAAAAAAAAACAAATTATCATGAAAGAGTAAAGGAATTTCAATCCGTGCAAAAGTTTTAGGTCGTATAAGCACAAGTCCTACTGTATTATTGATTTGTTTGTTTGATGCAGAAAAAGTTTTGTGGTCAAATTCTTATTAAGGACCTTTCAGCAGCACGGATTAGTAAACTTTTAGACACAAATTAAACCAAATAACCTTCCAAAGTTGTCAGATGTGTCAGCAGCTTGTTTATCCGAAACACAACAGACAGCTGACCTAGTTTAATGAGTATATATTTGTGGTGAAATCAAATCAGTAGACTTTGTTTAAGTTTAGAATTTAAATATGAGTTTTTTGTGGAAGAACTTGTTTTTACGGTTTGCTGGTTTGTTTAAATTTTTAAAAGTAACATTAATTTTTGCATAAATAATCTGTTTTATAATTGAAATGAAATGAAAATTTGACAATATTTAACGTGGCGTTAATCAATAATTAGACTTCTAGGCCACGGAACAAGTGTGTTTTCAAGTTTCTTCGAAAGCCCTCGAACTTCGCTGCGGATGTAACAGCAGCTGGCAGGCGATTCCAAATACTTGGCCCATCGACTTCGAACGTTCTATCTCCTGCGCTCTTGAGACGAGTGAGAGGTACGACGAGAGAGGCTGTGGATGAGGATCTGAGTTTCCTACGTGACTGAAGAGTGCTCAGTGGGAAGATTTTAGAAGCTAGATAAGGTGGTGCTAAACCGTTGATACATTTGAAGACCAGTAGAGCCACTTTGAAGTTGATTCTGTGCTCGACGCGCAGCCAATGCAACACTCTGAGAGCAGGAGATTTAATTTAGCAATCTTATAAATGGAAAATTATTCAAACTTTGTAAAGTGTTTCATTTGCTCAGAAGAAATTAAAGATGCTCGAATGCTTCCATGTTTGCACAGTTTCTGTTTTGAATGTCTCAGAGTTGAATTTAACAAAAAGCTGTCAAATAAAGAAAACAAATTAAGTTGCCCAAAATGTAATATTTGTTTTGAACAACCCGAAGGAGGTTTAGAAAATTTAAAGAAAAATGAATTTATTAAATGTCTCACTGAAACTAATAAAATATTTTGTGGAACTTGCTTAAAAGAAGAAGTTACTAGTTTATGTTTTGAATGCAAATTGTATTTATGTTCATCATGTGTATCTGTTCATAGAAGTATTCCTTCAACAAAAAGTCATGTTTTAGAAAACAGCAATTTCATTACAAAAGAAAATTTTGAAGCATCATATTGCAAATCTTGTCAAAAATGGGTTAATTCAAGAAAACAAGTTGATCATAAATCCTGCATCTTGAAATCTTTTGCAGAATTTAAAAAAACGTTTTTTGAAAATTTGGAGCAAGAAATATTAAAAAACTACAACAACATAGAAACTCTGAAAACAAATTTAAATGGAATTAATACACAAAAACAGTCTGTTGAAAATGAAACTAAAAAATTGAAAATACAAATTCAAGAACATTGCGAAGATCTCAAACTTAAATTTATCAATTTTATTGATTCATGCCAAAATGATTTCAATGCCATTATCGATAGAAAAAGCAATGAAATTGATCAGAAATTGATTTATTATTCAGAAAAATTGTTAAAACTTAAGACAAAACTTGAAGAAAAAATTGAAAAATATAAAAAATGGTCTCAACATTTTAATTCACTTAATCTTATTGAAGCAATTGAAAATGATAATGTTAAAATGTTAGATGAAGATGAAAATAATTCCAAAAAAAATTATGAATTGATTTTAAAGTGTTTTAATGAAAAGTTGAATCTTGTTTTTAAACCAAAACCGTTGGATGCAGAATTTCATTCCTCACAATTTTCAATAGGAAATGTAATACCAGCTAATGAAATTCAACCTGAGCTTATTAAAACAATTGCCATAACTAATTATTATATTGACAAAATATCGATTAGCCAAACAAAGGTGTATATCGGGAGTCTCAGAGATGATTTTTCTTATAAAATTGAAGTTTATTGCAAAACAACATATGAATACCTTTTTTCAGTCGATTTAAATATAAGAATATCTAGCACTGGAGAAGTCAAATTAGTTGATAATTTATTTTGCGTGTTAAACGAGTCTTTACTGGAAATTTATAATCTTGAAAAACAGAAAAACAGTCCTGATTGGAAGAAAACTATAAAACTCGAGTTTAAAAGAAATAAAATTGTCGGTTCATCGGATAAGAAATTGTTTATTTTAGAAAATAAAAAATTAATTGAAATCACATTGAATGGCGAAATTGTACGTGCCATTATTTTACCCGATTGTGCCATTTCCATTACTGGCTTGAAAAAAGATCACTTTGCAATTTCAAATTATTCATTACTTTATTTAATAAACTGCAAAGGAGATATCATTAAACAAGTTAATTTAAAATCAAGATTAACTAGACATAGACTGACAACAGACAACAATTGTAACTTATTTGTTGGTGACTCTTATGAAAAAAATATTGATGTATATGATTTTAATTTAAATTTTGTAAAATCGTTTAATGCTCAATGTGAACCGATTGATATTTGTTTTGATTCAACATCGAATCGTTTATTAGTGGTTGGCAAAGAACAATCTTATATGATGAATGTTTTCCAATTGTGATGTATATTTATTTATAACTAGCTGGGTTACCCAGTTTTACTTGGATTTTTACAGGATTTTCGTTTCGTTTTTGTCCAAAAAATTGTTTATCGGTGGTATAAAAGATTCTTGTTTGTTGAATGCTTTTCAATTAAGACGATTAAGACTTTCTCTTTTCATTGAATAATAGTTTTTTTAAATGAGAATTAATTTTATTCAGATTATTATTAAGATAAAAATTAAAATATGTAACCTATGATAGTCGAAAAAGTTTTTAATTTCCACAGGCCGGTCAAGGCCGTGATTTTAGAGGTTTCAGATGGGCGGGCCAAACTTTAAGTCAAGATATTTTATATTTCAGCTCGATTGGATGACGAAAGTTAGTTAAATTTTTTTTCCAAGATTTGCAAACATTCAAGCAATAAAGCAAGCAACCAAGACCGGCGGTGAAGTTGATATAACAAATTCAAAATAAATAATTCAAATAAAATTGTGTGCGACCTCCCAGTATGAAATGTAATTTTTCTTATTAATATTTGTAAAATTTTAATAACAAAATTTAATGAAAACTACAGGCCCCGGATTTAAAAATGCTAATATTTTTCCTACATGTTAAATTGACATGATTGATAGTAAGTTTTATTTAAGTTTACGCAAGTGCTTAAATAAAAACTAATACAGTTATTGAGACACTTAGTTCGATTAAGTGAATATTAACTTCTAATAAATTAAGGACCATCTTATAAAGAACCCGAGTACAGTTATCAATATTATAACAACTCGTTTCAGAAGCGGGATACTTATAGAAATGAGTTTTGTTACGTTCAGAGGGGAATTTAAGAATTTGGAGACCATAGGCTAAAGTTTCGGTGGCACCCCCAGCGCCTCTCCCCCGGGCCCCTAGTGACTAATTGTTTCCAACGACCCCGGTTCATGCAAATTTGATATAAAAATTTATTTGACCAATTATAGTTGGATAGCCTATAAATATAATAATTGAATACTTAAGAGTTCTGTTCAAGTTTTCCATAATTTTTCATTAATGGTAATTCCATATGTAGTAAAGTAACTACAAAAAATGGATTAAATATATTTGATTTTAGAGGTCTATATGAAGTTGTATCAAAACCTGCAACATTCAATTATAACAAAATCATAAGTTCTTCTTTGCTTTGATAGCAGCAAAATCACCAATAGGTAATGTCATCATAGTCTATGTACTTTATTATTTCACCATTATAGTCAAAACTGCAAAAGCGTTGAGTTTTTCTTGTCCCCTTGTTGACTTAAGATAGTTCTTAACTTTCGTTAGAGTAGAAAATGATCGTTCACCCGAGCAGTTGGTGTACAAAGAAATATTCAAATAGCAATGTCAACGTTTTTTGGATATATGTACTGGATAGAGTTTGATCTTATGATTTTGAATGCTCAATTATAGTCAAACAATTTGAATTAATTAAATATTAAATTTATATTATTGCTTTACCTAAACGGGAATCAAAACACAGAATTTAAGTAAATGAAATGGTACAAAAATCAAATGCAAAAAACTAAAGCCTTAGAAACCAGGACCAAGGGGGCGCCATAAGAAACAAATTAATGTGATAAAAAACTAAAGCTTTAGATAAATTTACTTTGTTTATGTTCTTTCTTTTTTCTTTTTTTTTTTGTGGCGCCCCTGGCCTCGTGGCGCCCATAGGCTGCAGCCTATATAGCCTATGCCGAAATCCGCTTCTGGTTACGTTGGATGAAATAAAGAACTCAGATTTAAAAGGGTAGCTTATTCTAAAAAATGTATTCGTCGTTGGTGGAAAAAATGAGTTAAAAGAAAGGTTATAAAAATTTCTCGAAGATGAAGAAAAAGATCCTGATACCTTTGAGTTTGAAATCAAAAGCCCAATTGAATTAACACAGAAAAAAACAGCAACCACTCCGCCTCGCTAATTGCGAGCCAGTCCCAATCCTGGATGAAGGAGGAGGGACAGTTAAAAGGATCAAAATTTGATCCACGACAGGAAGTACTTATGTGCTTCCTACATAAAGCCAATTCAGTCTTAAAACACTTGGTGTAAAGGACTATAAACTATCATAAAAAAAACAGCAACCATAAACCTGAAGAGAGAAGAAAACAAAACAGCACAACAAAGGCTTGATCGGCTTCGTTTATCAAAAGTCGAAAACAAAGTCAATAACCTGCAGAAGCTGGTGGAAAAGAAACTCGGAGAAATTTTGAAAGCAACATGGAGACAAAAAATGAACAACCTGGTCAAACAGTTATTAACTGGTTGCCAAGTCCAAGAAAGAATTAGCTCTGTTGAGCATACCAAGACCCAAACTTTTAGTGGCACTGTGTCATGGTCTGTATGCAAAACTCAATTTGAAATTGCTGCCAGGAAAAATAACTGGCTAACCAGCCAGCAGAAGGCAGAAAATTTGATACTTTCTTTGAATGGAAAAACTTTACAGCTTTTCTAGTACATCGTAGATTATTTTTTGTACGACAATTTATATAGCGCCGTATGCGGAAGAAGCCGCTTTAAGGGCGCTTTACAATACGACTAACGGCATATGCGGTGTTTTACGGAGCCGCTGGCAGCCCCGCATACTACTCGCTAGCTCCACAAGTGCACGAAGGACTTTAACCCCCAACCGAAGTTGGTACTCATTTATCGACCACTTAAGGATTAAGATTAAACGCTGAGTTGACGTGAGCACATGTCAGTTAGTGTGTTAGTTTCTTGCTCAAGGAAATTACGTGCCCGGGCTGGGAATCGAACCCAGGTCCTCCGACTCTCAAAGCCGGTGTCTATACCACTAGACCAATACGTCACACGATAAAGATTACAATGCAATTGTGAAGGTTTCCGAGAGTAGATTCGGTAATCAAAACGCGCCAGAAATTTTTTGAGCTCAGCTCAAGAATCGACGCCAGAAACCTTTGAAAGGTCCTCAACACAATTATTTCGGATGGATTCATAGCGACTTTGAAGATTTCTGAAACCCGGAAAGTTTTTACGGTTGCCAGTGTAGCTGGTTCCAGTGAGGCTATGGAATTTGCACTGAATTATGAAACCTCTGAAGAACCATCAGACAGGTCTCATCGGTAAGAAAAGTGGAAATTGAAGAAGATGATAACCCCAAGCTTCAAGTATAGGTAAAATTTTGTTGCATTTGTGTAAATTCCTCACATTCGATGCAATCTATATGAAATAAGTAAAAGTAAATGAAAATCAAATAAATTTTCACAAAATATGATTTTATAAAAACCTCTTACCGACACTTCAATTGCATAGAGTATGGATTTCTGGGGTGATTCCATTATTGGAATTTTTTAGGGATTCATCACCACACTAGCCAAACTCTGCATTTTCTTCCAGCGAATCAATACAATTAAACAGTTTAAAGTATAAAATAGTATAAACGTAAAAAAAACGGAAATTATTCCATGGTGAAGACTTATTCCATGACTAGCAGTGCCCGTCGTGGCTTTGGTTGATTGAATTTAAAAAATTTGAACCATGCATCCATAGAGCATCCATACACAATGTATTGAAACCTGGTCAGGCTCAGTTTATGGGCAGAAAATTCCAGGCCTGGCTTATTTAGACAAACGTTTTAAGCCCATACTGGCCAGTTTTATGGGCACAAAAGTTGAAACGTGGACCGGTCCGTGCTGAATTGGACTCAGCCAGTTTTAACAGACACAAATCCTCAAAGTTCAGAAGCTAGTTTCTCAAAAAAAATAAGAAAACAGGTATTTTATTATTTTTTAAGAAAAACCAAAATACTGAATTTTAATGATTTCAAATTTCCAGTTTTTGAGTTTTCAAGCAAATAAATTTTTTTCGATTCTTCTTTGTAGTCCCAGAAGTAAAAAAAATTGGTAAAATATATGTAACAAGGACATTTTGGCTGTGTCTGAGTTATAAACCTTTTTCAATTAAAGCATTTTTGTAATTTTCAGTGTTCTTTTAAACCATTTTTGAATTTTTATTATGATGTAAAATAACTGAACAGTTAACTGAAAATTTTACTCTATATAACCAATTTCAAACAGAAAATTTCAAAAATTTTCTCGGGGTTCAATTGAGCCCCAAGACCTCGCGATTTGAGAGAGGGAATATGAGAGAAGAGGTGAAGCGAAAAAAATTTCCTGCTGTCGCCCTTGTGGAAATATACAAATCTTAATAATCATTGCACGAAAATTTGAATTTTCTTTCGGCTATCGCGGGTCATATATTTTTATTTTTGTCTTAATAATAAACTGAATAAAATTATTTATCAGCGATCCACCACTTAAAACAAAAATTAATTATTCAAATACACGTGTTTTTATACCGTTTAAAATGTCATTTGCATAAAAATTAATTTTTTTACAAGACTACTAATAATTATCATCTGTAAAATGTATTTAATAAACCAATTGTTAAATCAATTTGAAATTTTAAAGAAAAAATAATAACCAAGCGAAATTGAGTTCAATTTAATAAGAAATTAAAAACGTCACAATTGAAAAGCATTTATCAAATAAAAATCTTTTATACCAAAAATAAGTTTTTGACACAAAAACAAATGAAAAACTTATAAAAAAAACCCAAGCAACACCTGGTATTCCAGCTATTTAGAATTAAATATACATCACAATTGGAAAATATTCATGATAAAAGATTTTTCAACTCCGCCAACTACTAATAAACGATTCGTTGTTGAATTAAAACAAATATTTGTCGGTCGACATTGAGGATTAAACGATTTTAACAAATTAAAATTAAAATCATATACACGAATATTTTCTTCATAAGAGTTGTAAAGAACAACAAAATAAGTAACACTGTATAACCCAGATAGTTGCAAATAAATTTACATCACAATTGAAATACATTCATTTTATAAGAACGTTCTTCATACATGATAGCAGATTCTTCAAAGCTAGTCACTAATAAACGATTCGTTGTTGAATCAAAACAAATATCATTCAGATGACATTGAGCATTAAACGATTTAACAAAATTTAAATTAAAATCATATACATTAATTTTTTTTCCACAAGGTACACCAACAAATAAGTTACAATTGTTGTCTGTTGTCAGACTATGGAGGCCTGGTTTTAAATCAACTTGTTTAATGATATCTCCTTTGCAGTTTATTAAACAAAGTCCTAAATAATTTGAAACTGCAAAGTGATTATTTTTCAAGCCAGTAATGGAAAATGTTGGCTCAGTGATTACAATGGCACGTACAATTTCGCCATTCAATGTGATTTCAATTATTATTTTTTTATTTTCTAAAACAAACAATTTCTTATCCGATGAACCGACAATTCTAAGTCCTTTAAAGTCGAGTTTTATAGTTTTCTTCCAATCAGGACTGTCTTTCTGTTTTTCAAGATTATAAATATCCAGTGAGGAATCATTTAACACGCAAAAGAAATCATCAACTAATTCAGATTTTGAAAGGTCACAGGTTCTTATAATTAAATCAAAAGAAAAAAGATATTCATATGTTGTTTTGCAATAAACTTTAATTTTAAAGGAATTATTTATGAAACTCCAACTCCAGATATACACTTTTGTTTGGCTAATCGATAATTGGTGAACATTATTAATGGCAATTGTTTTAATAAGCTCAGGTTGAATTTCTTTAGTTGGCATTAAATTTCCTATTGAAAATTGTGAGGAATTAAATTTTGTATCCAACGGTTTTGGTTTAAAAACAAGATTCAACTTTTCATTAAAACACTTTAAAATCAATTCATAATTTTTTCTTGAATTATTTTCATCTTCATCTAACAATTTAACATTATCATTTTCAATTGCTTCAATAAGATTAATTGGATTAAAATGTTGAGACCATTTTTTATACTTTTCAATTTTTTCTTCAAGTTCTGTCTTCAATTTTACCAATTCTTCTGAATATAGAATTATATCTTGATTAATTGTATTACTTTTTCTATCAATAATTGCATTTAAGTCATTTTGGCATGAATCAATAAAATTGACAAATTTAAGTTTAAGATCTTCGCAATGTTCTTGAATTTGTATTTTCAATTTTTTAGTTTCATTTTCAACAGAGAGTTTCTGTATATCAATTGCATTCAAATTTGCTTTCAGAGTTTCTATGTTGTAGTAGTTGTTTAATGTTTTTTGTTCCAAATTTTTTTGAAAGGTTATTTTAAATTCTGCAAAAGTCGTCAAGATGCAGGATTTATGATCAAAAAGCTTTCCTGAATCAACCCACTTCTGACAAGATTTGCAATATGATACTTCAAAATCTTCTTTTTCCATGGTATTAATTTTTGCTAAGACATGATTTTTTGTTGAAGGAATTCTTCTATGTGCAGATATACATGATGAACACAAATACAACTTGCATTCAAAACATAAACTAGTAACTTCTTCTTTTAAGCAAGATCCACAGAATATTTTATTTGTTCCAGTAAGACGTTCAATAAATTCATTTTTCTTTAAATTTTTTAAACCTCCTCCAGGTTGTTCAAAACAAATATCACATTTCGGACAGTTCAATTTATTTTCTTTGTTTGAAATTTTTTCATTAAATTCAACTTTGAGACATTCAAAACAGAAGCTGTGCAAACATGGAAGCATTCGAGCATCTTTAATTTCTTCCGAGCAAATCAAACATTTTACAAAACTTGAATAATTTTCCATTTCTATAATTGTTAAATTTAATTATGAAACAGTTTAACAAGTTTAAGCAAAAAAATAATATGTTCAAATATTATTTTGCAATGTTTTAATGTTAGAGAGCACCTCATCTTGAGTTGCTGACTAGGGTGTACTGAGTTGCCAAGCAATGATGTAATATATAAATGGAATAGTTGATATTTAGCATGCACTTATTTTTTTAAATATTTATACAAATTGGTTGTTTACCAAAATCTCATTGGGTAGTGGAAAATTATTTCTGATGAGAATATTTTTTTAATATTTTGAAAGCCAACCATATTAAATTAAAACAATTTCAAATATGAGTTGAAAACTGCATGTTATGTAAGTTATGGTAAGTTAAATCTAAAGAAGTTGATAGAAATTTTACATTTCGAAACAAATAATCTTTAATTATTAGTTTTAGATTAAAAAAGTTGTTATTTCTACATAATTTTCATTAAAAATTGTTTAATTTCAATTATACTAAACTGTGGAAGCAATTTTTAAATAATAAATAAATAATTTGTTCTCATTTACATTAAAATACCGGTTAATTTCTTTCGAAAAATTCACGCTTTACTAAGAAATCACCAACTAGTTAATAATTTAATCAAATTTTTTCTTGTGTGAAAGCTTTTGATAACTTTTTTTCCTCTTGTTCATAAACGGTCGCTGCTATTGCCCCGGCGGTTTGCCGTGGTTGCAATCGGTAAAACTGCTACTGTACCCTAACTCTTTAAAAAATATGTACATCTCTATTAATTAATCGAAAGATCAAATTTTTGGCATAACTGCCGGTACAATAGCACTTTTACAACTTATTGCCCCGGCTACCGGCGTCTACTGCCTGTGTAATAGTTATAATATAACGTTCATAAACGTCAGTGTGTTACTACGGCACTAAGACTAAACCTACAATTTCAGTTAAAAGTGAAAGAAAGATTATCTAAGTGAAAACAAAAAAAAATTAAGACGTAAATTACTGTAGTTAAACAATGAGTCGGAATATCTCTAATAATTCAAAGCAGTCAACAATATTTGTCAAAAACTTAACATATCGCTACACTGAAAACTGTCTATAGAAAAACCCCGAGCAGTGATGTTCCCAGTATTTGCAAAAAGCACAAATAATTGCAAAATAGTTTTAAAATAATTAATAGTTAATTGTATTATTATTCATAACTAAAACATTACTAATAACTGTTGATAAAATAAAAATATAATAAATTCGGCAGAGAATATGTATTGTACTCATATATTACGTGTGTGAAGTTAGCCTCGAGGCTGGCAATGCTAATTAAAAAAAAATTGCTTGCCCTGGGGCTATGCTATACGTTGTCTATCTAAATATGATAATTTTATTGAGATGCTACAACTTTGAATTTTCCATGTTAAATGCGTGAAAAGTTAGCAACCGATTTCTCAATCAGTTTTTACTGATTTACTCTGTTAATTTGTTAATTCTTGTTGCATTTCGATGAAACTTTTACATATTGATTTGCTTTTGAATTATCTATCTAAATATGCTAATTTTATTGAAATGTCACAAATTTGAATGTTCCATCTAATAATATACAGCAATTTGGAATGTATCATGGTTTACTATCAAAAGGGCGAAAACATAAGAGCGAAAACAAAAGGGCGAAAACAAAAGGGCGAAACTAAAAAGGGCGAATGCTAAAAAGAGCGCACGATAATAAGAGCGAAAATGAAAAACGCGAAACTAAAAAGAGCGCACAATAAAAAAGGCGAACGTCAAAAAGGCGAAAATAAGTTTTTATTAATTATATGAAATGTTATCTTTAAATAAAAAGGACCAAAGGAATAAAAAAGAAACGGGAGTGGAAAACAAGCGGGAGCGCAAGAGCGAGCGAGTGAGAGAATGAGCGGAAACGGGAGAGCGAGTAGAGGCGGACGTGTGAGCGAAAACGGGAGAGCAAGCGGGAAAAGAAAGGAAACGGAGGGAACGAAAAGGCGATTGAAAAAATGATGGAAAAACATCTAAAAATTAGGAGCAACTTTGCTAGTAATTTAAAATTTAACCATTTGAGATATTCGCCATTGCCGGGTTTTCTCTATCTATCTATTTATCTATCTATCACACACACACAGACACACACACACACACACACCCACGCGTGCACAAATTAAGTCTCTCTTTTGCCATATCACATTTTTACTCTTTCTCTCTCTCTCTCTCTCTCTCTCTCTCTCTCTCTCTCTCTTTCTCTCTCTCTCTCTTTCTCTCTTTCCCCCTCTTTATATTTTTTTCTCTCATTCACGCACGCACGCAAACAAATAAAGTTTTTTCTGTCTTTCTTTTGGTTTCATGATCAAAAAATTAATGATAAAACATATATTTTAACTAGCTGGGTTACCCGGCGTTGCCCGGGGATTTTAAAGGCTTTTTATCGTTTTCTCTCTGGCTCCCGTTTCCTTAACCGCTTGCTTTCCCGTTCCATGTCGCTTTCTCACTCCTGGTCGCATTTCTGCTCACGGTCGCTCTCCCGTCCCCGGTCTCTTTTACTTTTCCCGATCCCGGTTGCTTTTACGCTTTACCGCTCCAGCTTGCTCTTCTTTTCGCTCTTCTGTTCCTCCATTAAATTTTAGAGCCTTCCCAATGTGGCTTAGATGGGCTGTAGCGGAATGCTGTGCACAGTCATCAAAATTGATCTGTTCTCTCGTTAACACTTTGTTGTTTGGTTTGCTCGTTTAGTTACGTCTGAACTTCCTCAATTTTAATTAGTGTTCTTTAATGTATTGGTTCCACTCTGCAAGTGTGATCTTCTGCAAAGGCTTATTATGATTAACTGAAGCTGAAAAAAAAAAAGAATTTATTAGTTAACGGCTGCAATAATGTTAAAATCCGCTCATATATCTCAACAGGTTATATTTATTTTAAATACTTGTAAGATTATAAATGCTTACAATAGATTTATCACACACTGTTCAACAGCTGCTTTTCGTAAAATCGCTAGTCTTAGTTTTTGAGTTGTTCTTAGTTTTTAAGTGTCATGTCTACAGAAAGCATATAACGCTACATGTGGCATGTTAATAAATGTTGACCCGTGGCTTTGAAAAATGTGATATAAAACACAGATTGAAATAAAACATGAAGTAATAATAATATTAAAAACCTTCAAAGCATTAACTTAATGAATTTTCCGAGAGTTTTCTGAGATCATCAATTTGGAACAATCGAAGAGTACCACTTTTATTTAGCAAATGATGCAATTATAAATTGAACAAAACAGCAGCAGATTGATAGGCTGGCTTGAGAACTTTGTTCATGATTTTGTTGAAACACAAAAATACTGCACTTGCTTTCATTTCTTTCAAATTTCATGCACCTCATATATCAGTGAAACTTTTACAATATGGTCTCCATACATTTACATAGGGACGATTTTTCACTTGCGTTTGGAGCCATGTAGATTAATATTTTCGACCGCATTGGGGTTCTAGCTTAATGCATTAGAAAGACAAATATATTAGCCAAACATAGAAACAAATTTTTGGAAAATAGTCTAACAAATAAAAAAGTTATGAAGCAAAATATAGATCAGGGTATGACAAATCGTCTCCATACATTTACATAGGGACGGCGACGGTTTTTCGCCTATAACTTTTTTATTTTTTGCAATATTAAATTTATTTTTACACCATTATATTTCCTTTTTAAATACCTTTCCAACGATCTATAGCACAACCCCAATGCACGAACTTTTTTTTGCACTATGGTTCGGGGATCCAGCTGCGCAGCCAACTTCTCCCTCGTGGAGGTTCGGAAGAGAATGAGCCTCAATGAGCTCTATGAAATCAAAACAAAGGTATCCGGCGGCACCATAGATATCTATGGGCGGCACTAAACAACACATATTTATTTAATTTAATATTTATATTTAAAACCTTTAAAACTCAAGAAAAAAAAAAATATTTTGTATAATTTAACTATAAATTAATTTTATTTTATTTTGTAGAAAAAAAATTTACTCCAACTTACTACCGCTGACCAAAACGTTTTTTGTCCATAAAACATCAACGGAGAAACCAATTTATTTAAAATTTTACAGGAACCACCGCTTGAATAAGATACATAAGTGTGCCAAATTTCAATTAAATCTGTTCGGCCGTTTACATTTTATGTCCGAACAAACAAACAAACATTTCATTTTTATATATAAGATAGAATTGTTAAAATGAAAAATATAAATCATGAACTCAGTCAATAGGAAAAAGATATATATATATATATATATATATATATATATATATATATATATATATATATATATATATATATATATATATATATATATATATATATATATATATATATATATATATATATATATATATATATATATATATATATATATATATATATATATATATATATATATACATATATATACATATATATATACATATATATATATATATATATATATATATATACATAACTTACTACCGCTGACCAAAACGTTTTTTGTCCATAAAACATCAACGGAGAAACCAATTTATTTAAAATTTTACAGGAACCACCGCTTAAATAAGATACATAAGTGTGCCAAATTTCAATTAAATCTGTTCGGCCGTTTACATTTGATGTCCGAACAAACAAACAAACATTTCATTTTTATATATAAGATTGCGTATATTTTTCAACTTTTTAACGCTATATAAAATGTCCGCGATCAAATTGTTCCCACTTAAAATGTCTAGAAATATTTTAACTAAAGTTTAATTTGACAATATAGCTTATAATATTATTTTTCTTTGTTTATAGCTCTACGTAAGCAAATTTTTCTATAATCAACTTGGTACCAAAAATACATATCTAGAATTTCATGTTTGAACGGTAATTAGGTAGGAAGTTTCCCGAGCGTGATCATGGCATCTGGCATTAATGTTTCATTAGTGTGTTCGCAACATTCGCCTGAGGGAATCTTCATAGGAAGCTATGAGAGAAAAAGAGAGATGAAAAAAAAGAGAGAGAAGAGAAAGATATGGAAAGAGAGAGAGAGAGGGGGTTTAAAGAGAAAATTAACTGTTATAGTATCTACTAAACATTTAGAATACGCCGCCGCAATATCATCATCATCTAGAAAAAAGGAAGTAAGAAAAACACAAATGGAAGAAAGGAAAGAGAGAAATGGAGAGAGAGAGAGAAAGCGATATAGCAGAAGAAAGAAAGTTTGTTTGTGTCCTAGTGTGGGCTAAATTTTTAATTTTCACATTTCATGTTTTCGCTTTTTTAATGTTCGCCTTTTTTATTGTGCGCTCTTTTTAGTTTCGCCCTTTTCATTTTCGCTCTTATTAGTGTGCGCTCTTTTTAGCATTCGCCCTTTTTAGTTTCGCTCTTTTGTGTTCGCCCTTTTGTTTTCGCCCTTAAATTTTCGCTCTTTTGATAGGATACCATGTATCATAACACTGTGTTTATTCGCCAAGCGAATAAAATGTAAACAGAGATATTACGACCGATTTAATCGGTATAGTTTTTATCATATAACTTCTTTAATAATTGTTGCATTTATTTGAAACTAGTACAGATCGATTTGTTTTTTAATTATCTATTTAAATATATTAAAATGCAACAACTTTGAATTTTCTATGTATAATGCAGGCAAAGTTGGCTACCGTTGCTAACTTCAGCGACGTGATCAAAAGAGAAATCACTGCTAGTACAATCAAAAAAACAAAAAAGCTACTCTAGCTCAACTTTTTCAAGTGTATGAAGTCTTTCTGAGATTATAACTCTTAAGATAACTAGTGGTTTTATCCGCCCCAAGGACGGATGTTTTAAAATTACGATGAACTTTTGATAAACATAGTCCAGGAGAATTAAAAAAAAGCTGGCATAATTGGAAGCAAAGCAGTTTGATATTATGTTTTGTAGGTATATGTGTTAGCAACAATTAGTTAAAAATCCACCCTTCCAACTCATCGTATAAAAAAATTACAGACGATTTTCAAAATCGGCCTTAAAATCGGTAAAATAATTGAATATGCCAGCTCTTTTAATCCAATTAGATGAAAATAACTAAAGTTTAAGCTGAATGCTTTAATGTTACTTATTGCATGATATACAAACATTAAAAATTATCAAAAAAAAATAAAATAAAATACAAATACAAATAAACTGATTTATGGAGCCGTTTTTCCCTAAAATATACAATATATCAGCTCTTAAAATCCATTTAAATAAAAATAACTCAATCTATAGATGAAAACTACTTAATGCAAAATATACATAAGTTAAAATTTGTCTCGCAACATTATATACGGATACAAATAAACTACGTTATTGTGCCGTTTTTGACTAAATGTGCAAAATAAATTAAGATTATTATGAAAATTGCTTGTTACATACTATTTAATATACACATATTAAAAAGCATACATATAAATCCATAAATAATTTCCAATTTCAACATACAATAAAAAAACAAACAGAAAAACAACAAAAACACCTAAAAATAACAATTTCTTTATTTCCCGCCCTGTGTCCTTTGTCTGTGTGCCTATATCCCTTTTGTTTGGTTATATAAAGTTTGTATGGTAGGTCCAGTAGTACAATTTCTTTAAAATAATGAATAAGAATTTCAGTTAGACCACTGTAAATAAAGCCTCACGTTAAATTTGCATCCCGATCGGAGCGGAGACGCTCAGATCATCAATATCAGAAGTAGTCAAAAACTCCATTTTCAATATTGATTCCAAAAGAAAAGCAAACAAAGCTGACTCTACTAAAAAGTGGCCGCGTAGTGCTCTAGCCACTGCCTTCCCTGTCATCATGTGAGTTATGGCTATGGGTCCATAACAGCACTGCAGCGCTTCTGTCAAACCTGAGCCAGCCATGACATGACCAATGCTGCCCAAATAATTCATCAAGACATGAAACCCACCTAGACGACATACTATGTTCAGTTTGGATGAATGCACAATATCAACAGCCTTTAACCACAACGGCTGATCGAAAGTCACACAAGCCGTTGGAATGTTGAGCTTTTCAGCCTGGCGTTCTATGAAAGTTAACGTGGAAAAAATACAAGACATGTCATTAGGGTTCAAATCAATAATCGGAAGCATCCTTATGTCTGATGATGATCTGAAGTCTCCGTCAGGTTTACAAGCATGTTCCATAAAGCCGGACCAATTTGGCCTTTGCTGATCTTCATCTAAGCACAAGATACCGATTTTCTAGGCAAGTTCCAAGTTTAAAGAAGGAGCCAACACAGAAGGAAAATTTAAGTGAGAGATGGGCTTGAAAGATGGGCAGAAGAAAAAATTGGTTTAAAAGTAAAACAATAAATAATTACCAAAGACATTTAAAATTTATTAACTGTCACTAATTCAAATGATTTGTAATTGCATTTTAAGTTGTGTTTTGGGTAAAATAATAGATTTTAGTTTCTAAGATTAATTAATTGTAAGATTATGTGGCTACTTGATTTTTGGCTAAAAAACAAAAATAAATAATGTAGTAATTGTAGGGTGGGACAAACGCATATATTGCCTTACCTGTAGATCCGCAACTGTTCTGAAGAAATTGTGATGTTTTCTCTTATGCGACCGTTTTTATGTGGCAAGAGAGGAATTCTATAAAAAAAATTTATCTTATTAATAATAAAATTAATTATTAATTATTTTGCGATTATTTATGCTTTTTGCGATTTCAGTTTTAGTAACGATTAATGGGAACATCACTGCTCGGGGTTTTTCCATAAGCAGCTTTCGGTTTTCAGCATAGCGATATGTTAAGTTTTAGACGAATATTGATGGCTGTGTTGAATTATTAGATATACTTCGACTCATTGTTTAACTACAGTAATTTTGGTTCTCATTCAGGTAATCTTTTTCTAACTTTTAACTTGGGAATGAATTAGTTTCGGGAATTGTAGGCGTAGTAACACACACTCTCTCAATCAATCAATTAAATTTGTATAGTGCTATTTCCTTGGTGTTCAATAGCTCTCGGCCATAAACTGATTAAACAGATAAGT
Organism: Erpobdella octoculata; assembly: GCA_963978895.1. Classification (NCBI taxonomy): domain Eukaryota; kingdom Metazoa; phylum Annelida; class Clitellata; order Hirudinida; family Erpobdellidae; genus Erpobdella; species Erpobdella octoculata. Next base: position 42,394,904 of record OZ022240.1, on the reverse strand, counting down.
TTTAAGACCACGACGGAAAACAGTGAGAGAAGTAGATTTTAATTTAGATTTTAGTTTAGTAAGAGAAGTAGGAAGAAAGTTCCAGAGAAAGGGACCAGAGTAGGAAAAAGAGTGTTTAGCAAAAAAATGCTTACCAGTAAAGATACGAAAGAGAGGAAGATCAAACACCAGACTTAGGAGGTATTTTTATTAAGTTAGTTTGTTAGAGTGGAGAAGGGCAATTTTTAATTTTAAACATTAGTAAGCAAATTTAAAAAAATACCCTAAATTTAAGAGGAAGCCAATGGAGAATAACAAGAGATGGAGAGATATGAGAAAATAAAGGGGTGCGAGAAACTAAGCGTGCAGCAAAACTGAAGGCTTTAGAAAGAGGATGAAGGGTAGTGTCATGAGATCATAATTGCAAGAGTCAATTCGAGACAGAATGAGAGAAGAATCTATTACCACGGCGGTTCTCGCACAGCAGCACAAGCTCACATACAGGCACACATAGGAAGGAAAGTGTAGGCCTATGCTATGCATGGACTCCATGTGCTGTGATACCAAAACGCATACCAGCACACACGCACATATGAAAGTTCTGATGAAGCTAATAGGCCATGAGAGGGTGGCAGAGAGATCAGCATCTCTGTGAGGTCAGAAAATGCTCCACAACTCTGGCACATGAAAATTATTGTGTAGTAGAACGTCCACGCAAGCCACTTAAGCTTCTATCTCTCTCTTTCCATGTGATCATCTATACTCCTTCCAGCCAGTGGCATAGTTAGTCCCCCTTTATTATTTTCTGCATCTTCCACTATATCTAGCTTTCTCCTAAGTTATTCCAGTCTCTGGTTTTGGTAGTTTTAAAAATATTCATAAAAATTATAAAATAAAAAAAAGACTGTCACGGCAATAGCAATTTTACAGCTTGTTGTTACTGCAAACTGCCGGGGGCAATAGGATCAACCTTTATAAACAAGAAAAACAAAATGTTATCAAAAGCTTTCAAACAAGAAAAAATTTGATCGATTTATTGCCTTGTAGGTGATTTCTTAGTAGAGCGTCCCGGGTCAATTTTGATAGGAATTAACCGTTATTTTAATTAATTTAAATAAAAAAAAACAATAAAAAATAGTAACAACAGAAATAACTTTAAACAAGTTATTTATTGCAATTTATCATTTAAAACTTCTTCCCGCAGTTTAGTATAATTAAAATTAAACAATTTCAATAAAAATTAGGTACAAATAATAATTTTTTAATCTAAAACTAATAATTAAATAATATTTATATTGAAATGTAAAATTTCTATCAACTGCTTTAGTTTTAACGTACCATAACTTATATAACATGCAGCTTTTAAAATCATATTTAAAATTGTTTAATTTATTATGGATGGCTTTTAAATTATTAAAAAAATATTCTTATCAAAAATAACTTTCCACTACCCATTGAGATTTATGTAAACTATTTTTTATACTAATTTAACAATTTAAGTGCATGCTAAATATCAACTATTGAATTTATATATTACATCATTGCTTGGCAACTCAATATACCCTAGTCAGCAACTCAAAATAGCACCTGTAACAATAAAACATCCCAATATAATATTTGAAAATATTATCTTGTTTTGCTTAAACTTCTTTAACTGTTTCATAATTTAATTTAATAATTATAGAAATGGAAAATTATTCAAGTTTTGTGAAGTGTTTTATTTGTTCAGAAGAAATTAAAGATGCTCGAATGCTTCCATGCTTGCACAGTTTTTGTTTTGAATGCCTCAGAGTTGAATTTAATAAAAAAATGTCTAACAAAAACAAATTGAATTGTCCAAAATGTGATATTTGTTTTGAACAACCTGAAGGAGGTTTAGAAAATTTAAAGAAAAATGAATTTATTGAACGTCTCACTGAAACTAATAAAATATTTTGTGGAACTTGCTTAAAAGAAGAAGTTACTAGTTTATGTTTTGAATGCAAATTGTATTTATGTTCATCATGTGTATCTGTTCATAGAAGAATTCCTTCAACAAAAAGTCATGTTTTAGAAAACAGCAATTTCATTACAAAAGAAAATTTTGAAGCATCATATTGCAAATCTTGTCAGAAATGGGTTGATTCTAAAAATTCCTTTGATCATAAATCCTGTGTCTTGAAATCTTTTGCAGAATTTAAAAAAACGTTTTTTGAAAATTTGGAGCAAGAAATATTAAAAAACTACAACAACATAGAAACTCTGAAAATAAATTTAAATGCAATTAATACACAAAAACAGTCTGTTGAAAATAAAACTAAAAAATTAAAAATACAAATTCAAGAACATTGCGAAGATCTCAAACTTAAATTTATCAATTTTATTGATTCATGCCAAAATGATTTCAATGCCATTATTGATAGAAAAAGCAATGAAATTGATCAAAAGTTGATTTATTATTCAGAAGAAATGTTAAAATTGAAGACAAAAATTGAAGAAAAAATTGAAAAACATAAAAAATGGTCTCAAAATTTTAATCCACTTAATCTTATTGAAGCAATAGAAAATGATAATGTTAAATTGTTAGATGAAGATGAAAATAATTCAAGAAAAAATTATGAATTGATTTTAAAGTGTTTTAATGAAAAGTTGAATCTTGTTTTTAAACCAAAACCGTTGGATACAAAATTTCATTCCTCACAATTTTCAATAGGAAATTTAATGTCAACTAATGAAATTCAACCTGAGCTTATTAAATCGATTGCCATAACTAATTATATTGACAAAATATCGATTAGCCAAACAAAGGTGTATATCGGGAGTCTCAAAGATGGTTCTTATAAAATTGAAGTTTATTGCAAAACAACATATGAATACCTTTTTTCCGTTGATTTAAATAAAAAACTGAATTAGTTGATGATTTCTTTTGCATGTTGAATAATTCCTCATTGGCTGTTTATAATCTTGAAAAACAGAAAGACAGTCCTGATTGGAAGAAAACTATGAAACTCGAGTTTAAAGGAAATGCGATTGTCGGTTCATCGGATAAGAAATTGTTTGTTTTAGAAAATAAAAAATTAATTGAAATCACATTGAATGGCGAAATTGTACGTGCCATTATTTTACCCGATTGTCCATATTCCATTACTGGCTTGAAAAATGATCACTTTGCAATTTCAAATCGTTTAGGACTTCATCTAATAAACTGCAAAGGAGATATCATTAAACAAGTTGATTTAAAACCAGGCCTCCATAGTCTGACAACAGACAACAATTGTAACTTATTTGTTGCTGTACCTTATGAAAAAAATATTCATGTATATGATTTTAATTTTAATTTTGTTAAATCGTTTAATGCTCAATGTCAACCAAGAAATATTTGTTTTGATTCAACAACAAATCGTTTGTTAGTAATTGGCAAAGAACAATCTTATATCATGAATGTTTTCCAATTGTGATGTATATTTATTTATAACTAGCTCTGTTACCCAGTGTTACTTGGGTTTTTACAGGATTTTCGTTTCGTTTTTGTCCAAAAAATTGTTTATCGGTGGTATAAAAGATTTTTGTTTGTTGAATGCTTTTCAATTAAGATGATTAAGACTTTCTCTTTTCATTGAACTCATTTTTGCTTGGTTTTTATACTTTTATTTATTTTATTGATTTAGTTAAAACGTGATTTAGTTCTAATTTCAAACAAATCAAAATTAATTTAATTAATAATTTAGTAAATACATTTTACAGATAATAATTAATATTAGTGTTAAAAAATTAATTTCTATGCAACTCACCTTTTAAACGGTAATAAAACACGTGTATTTAAATAATATTTCATTTTAAACAATGGAAACTGAGAATTAATTTTATTCAGATTATTATTAAGATAAAAATTAAAATATGTGACCCATGATAGTCGAAAAAGTTTTTAATTTCCGCAGGTCGGTCAAGGCCGTGATTTTAGGTCTTCAGACGGGCCGGGCCAAACTTTAAGTCAAGGTGGGACAGGCCAAGAATTTTCGCAAAATTTATAGAAATTGTAGGCCTGTAAAAACGGACCGGGCTCAAATTAAACAAACGTGCCGGGCCTGGAATTTTGGCTTATAAAACGGACTTGACCGAGTTGCCGTGCAGTACTCTATTACTATATGATGCACGGTTCAAAATCTCTAATTTCAAGAGAGCGAAACCGCTCTGGTATTAAAATATATAAAAACACAATAAAGAAAATAATCAAATTAAGATGGTTTATAAAGTTCAGCCTAAATTTTTCAAAAGCATTCGTGTTATTGAGAGTGGATGTCGTGAGCAAAAGTTGCCGATCGTGACTATACTCACCACACACCATCGTATGCATGCCACACGACAAAATAGAAAACATGTTAACTCAAATTGCAGGCCAAGATTTTTCGCCAAGTTTATAAAAATTGCCTGAATTGATAATTTTTTATTTATGTTATTTTTAGAAGTATAAAATTTTACCGAGTAAGCCGTAAAAACAAAGTTTTTTTACAAATTTTTTATATTTCAAGATTTGCCGGCTTTTCATTTATTGAATTTTTTTTAAACAACACTTTTCAAATTTATATATATGAAACATTTATTTAATTTTACTTATCTCGTTTTTGTTTTCAAAAATGAATATTTTTTTAATTACAATTTTTTTTGAGAAAATATTTCAATTTTTAATAAAATGCATTGTTTTGAAAATCGAGTCTATAAATTATATTTCAGTTTGGATGACGAGTTAGTTAAATTTGTTTTCCAAGATTTGCAAGCATTCAAGCAATAAAGCAATCAACCAAGACCGGCGGTAAAGTTAATATAACGAATTCAAAATAAATAATTCAAATAAAATTTTTCTTATTAATATTTGTAAAACTTTAATAACAAAATTTAATGAAAACTACAGGCCTCGGATTTAAATTTGCTAATCTTTTTCCTATATGTTAAATTGACATGATTGATAGTAAGTTTTATTTAAATTCACGAAAATGCTTAAATAAAGACTAATACAGTTATTGAGACACTTAGTTCGATTAAGTAAATTCAAGCAAGCAACCGAGACCGCGGCGGTGAAGTTAATATAACGAATTCAAAATAAATAATTCAAATAAAATTGTGTGCGACCTCCCAGTATGAAATGTAATTTTTCTTATTAATATTTGTAAAACTTTAATAACAAAATTTAATGAAATATACAGGCTCCGGATTTAAATATGCTAATATTTTTCCTACTTGTTAAATTGACATGATTGATAGTAAGTTTTATTTAAGTTTACGAAAATGCTTAAATAAAGACTAATACAGTTATTGAGACACTTAGTTCGATTAAGTGAATATACAAAAATCAAATGCAAAAAACTAAAGCTTTAGAAACCAGGACCAAGGGGGCGCCATAAGAAACAAATTAAAGTGATAAAAAACTAAAGCTTTAATTTACTTTTTTTCTTTCTTTTTTTTGGCGCCCCTGGCCTCGTGGCCCCCATAGGCTGCAGTCTACGCAGGGACGTAAATTGGGGGGGGCAGGGGGGGGCATTTGCCCCCCCCTGATTTTCAAAATTTGAATTTTTTTACCTAGAGTTTACTATATATTTATTTAATTTTAACTTTACTTAACCTAGTGATGATGCAATGCGTATTGGAATCCTTCTGGCGTGTATAGACAATTCGCCCCCCCTTGATTTCCAAAATTAAAAATTTTTTTACCTAGAGTTTACTATATAATATGTTAATTTTAACTTTACTTAACCTCGTGATGATTCAATGCGTATTGGAATTCTTTTTGCGTGTGTAGACAATTTTATATCTTAGCTCAATGCTAGATTTACCAATAACTGCAGAGTAATAATTTGTGTATCAGTGTTGGTCCAAAGATTAGCTGTTTTCTGTGCCAAAATACAATCAGCGAACTCGTGGAATTTTACCCTATTAGTGGTATTGATACAATGTTGATTCCCTCACAGCTGTCTACATCAAAGTTATTATTTATTACACAAAAATAAAAAAAATTATACCCACCCCGTTTTGGACATCTTTTTTACAAACTTTTATTTAGGTTACAATCTCTGTTTGTGTGTGTGTGTGTCTTTCTCTGTACGCAAATCTTGCAAGTGAAATTTAACCAGCATTTTGACTAGCTAGGAAGTTGAAACTTTCAGCATAGCTTTATATTTGATGAAAATACATGATTCAATTTAAAAAAAACTTTGAACATCTTTTGCATTTCTAAATTGAATGTATTTGAAATCAAAGTTTGTGTTGAAAAACTTGTTTTTCCTTTACTTGTTTTACTAATCCTGAACTTGCCCCTGCAATATGATTAAATCATTCATCCCCCTTATACCCAGTGGGCAGTGGCGCGTGGCGAATCCAGAATTTTCTGGTGGGGGATTCACTTCAGAAATTTTTTTATATTCTTTTCCAAAAAGCTGATAAGTTTTTTCAAAAATTTTTTCAAAGACTTCTAATTTCTCCTCCCAAAAAAGCTGCGGTCGTTTTCCAAAAACAAGGTATTATACCCAAAAAATTTCAATTGATACTCTGATGGGGGATGCATTTCCCCATCCCTTTCTGCTTGTACCTACGTATTTATATAAATGTAAAAGGTAATGTGTGTGTGAGAGCATTCGTTTATCACATCCAAGCCGCAGGAGCAATTTTAACAACATTTGGCATGCAGGTAACTTCAGTGATGAGAAAATTTTGAAAAATTAAAAAAAAAATCTGTTATTTCTTTGACGTTTCATTGGCAAAAACGAGACCAAATTAAGCACAAAAAACCCGGACAACACCGGGTAACCCTGTCAGTAAGCTATATAATGGCGGGAAAATTTTGCCCCCCCCTGGAAAATGCTGAATTTACGTCCCTGAGTCTACGCCTAAATCCGCCCCTGGTTACGTTGGATGAAATAAAGAACTAGGATTTAAAAGGGCAGCTCAATATTCCCATTTTCAATTTGTTTGATGAATTCAATTGTATTGAATTGTTGAGACCACGTCTGTTGCTGGGTATTTATTTTGTCAAGTACATTTCTTAACTTTATTGTCTCGTTCAAATACAAATTAAACTCTTCTTTAAATTTGTTGCTTTTTTCAACAATAATTTTATTGAAATAATCTTTGCATGATTCAATATTTTTAATAATTTGATATTCAATATCTTTACGATAGTCTTGAATTCGTTTTTTTAAATTGTCACTTTTTTGAGTAACAAAATTAGAATGTTTTACAATTCCCTTTAATACAAGGTTTATGTTATTTAAATTGTTAGTTATTTTTGAATTTTTATATTTAACATTTATATCAAATTCTTTTTTAAACAGAGAAAACTTTTTAAATGAGCAGAATCTATGATTTAAAAACGTTTTAAAATTAACCCATTTCTTACATAACCTGCAGTATTGTGTTTCATTGTTTGTGTTTCTTGCAAGTGAATTTATTTCTTAACAAGTTGAAATTTATTTTTAACAAGTTGAAAAGGCGCTTTTTGGAATTTGTGTAATTTCATATTATTCAATAGATGGCGCTTGTGACAATTAAAAAAACTGGTTAAGAAGCACTATGTAGCAAAGTTATTTTTTAATGACACTTTAATGAGCTAGCTTATTTTTTATTAAAATCTTGGAGGCCGGATAAAAGCAGAAAGATAGCAGTAGTTTTTTACTTTTTCAATCTATTTAATGAACCCTTGAACAATCATCTGATCGGGTGTATTACATATCTATGGGTGTAATAGTTGACTTTCATGAAACTGCAATCTATGAATTTTCTGTTGAGCGGTGCACAGTGCACACTTAACGCACTTCAACATCAACGTTTGATAACGTTAATCTGTGTTTACATTTAGTCGCATATTTTTATTTCTTTCGTTTTGCCTAAACTGTAATCAGAAGCGTTTGGTGCTTTATTTTTTGTTTTACTGTAGTTTAAATTTAAATTAATACTACTTGATGTTATTTTGCTTTTATTTCTTAATCAATTGTCTAAATATGTTTTTTTCTATTTTAACGTTTTTTAGCATCACAAATAATTCATACCTATAAGACAATGAAAGCCAAAAAGAAATGGCGCGTCACTAATAAGGGCATAATGCAATCTTGAATCCATCACAATTCACAGATCTGTAACTGAACTAACCTCAGGAACCTTCACAAATGAAACCGATGAATCGCGTATCTTATAAACTGCATAATGTTCACCTCCAAATACCATAAAACCGCATTTATCTGGATTTACCGTCAATCGAAACGCAAGTAATAATTTATCGTAGTTGAAGTTTTGAGAAAAAAATTATATTCTATTATTTCTTTTACATATTGAACACATCACGAATTAGGGTTGATTTAGTGGGGCAGCTAACTGCAGCATCGTGCAAACGCTATTGACAAGCAAATAAATTACATATTTGTAATCAGAAAAATATGCATGTAATTACACGATGAAGGGGTTTTTGATCAGTTAGCCGCCCCACTAATTTCTTAGTCTCACTCTGTTAAACGTTTAGTTTAGTTGCATCCTAAAATTGTAATATACATTTTTTTTGACTGGGATCGAAATTCTAAAGCACTGCAAGGTATTATTATTTAAAATTGAATCTCTTCTCTTTTAATTCAGTACAACAGATCACGATACTACAAAAAAAGTTTATTTGTTTGTGTAGTCTAAAGAAAATAAACGGTACCTTTTTAAACCAATTATTAGATATATTTTCAGGATTGGCTTTCAAAGTTTCTTTGAGTCGGCGATGTTGACGTTCAACAGCTCTATTAGCAGTTGTATGGTAGGCGGTAAACCGGCGTTTTTCAGTACCTAGTTTAGTTGTACATTCTGTGAATTGTTGAGCTTTAAAATGTGCAACACGATCCGATAAAAGTACATCTGGAACACTAATGGTAGACATTCATTCCATAAGATTCTTTGTTGCATCTTCAACTGTAGCTGTTGATGTTGTGTAAGCTGCAAACTATCTACTTTCTTGATCAGAGATTGTCAACAATAGTCCAGGAGAATTAAAATTTTTCCTTGTTGTACCTAGACAAAATTCGCATCAAGCTGATTTTTGGATATATTGTTTGTAATACGTTTATGAATCTTCCTGCAAAAATCGGTTGAAATCGTCAAATAGGAAATTGGTTTTTTGACGCTTTTTTGTAAGAGATTTACCGTAGTGAGCGATAAGTTAGCATTTTCGTAAATTGTCGTAAAACATCGAATTTCTAAGTTAGTATTTTGTAAAACATCTATTTTTTGGAGTTTTTATTGTTTTTCTTCGAAATGGGTGAACTAAATGAAATGGTATGTTTAATTTGTCGAACTGAATTCCGTTCCGACAACGTCTGTGATACAGTCAAGATGGTTACACTAGGTGTTAAAGGTATTGAAACGTTATGTCAATTCAGCGTTTTACGTGGTGATGAACAGTTAACAGAGTATCTGTTAAATAAACCAAATGTAGCTAATGTTCATGATCATTGCCGGAGAGACTACACTAACAAAAGAAGTTTCGATCAATTGCAACGAAAGAATGAGCAGCATGCAGAAGGTGTTGGTGTTGATCAAGAGAATTTTAAGTGTAAATTATTACGATCGTCTGTCGACACTTTCAATTGGAAGCAACATTGTTTTTTGTGTGGAAAAATAGATCTTGGAGACGGTAGAAAATATTTAAAAGAAGAATCAAGTACTGTGATGACATTGAAATTCAGAGAAACTATAATTAAAACTTGCCACAAAAGAAATGATGCATGGAGTGTAGAAGTTCTTGGTAGGTTAAATACATGCAATGACTTACCTGCTGAAGAAGCTCGTTACCACAGAGTGTGTCTTTCTGTGTTCCAAAAATGTAGATCGTCACATGTCGGAGATAATACCGCTGGCCGAAACCAGCCAGGTCGACATCCAGATAACGACATGTTAATTACTTTTGAGAAACTGTGTGACTGGTTAGAAGAAGAAGATCAAGGAATTTATACAATAGCTGAATTACAAATTAAAATGCAAGAATTATCGGAAGATGGTGAAGTGTATTCATTAAAACATATAAAACGAAAGCTGGAAGAACGCTACGCCGAGCACATATTTTTTGCCGAAGTTTGTGGTCGGAAAAATGTTATTTGCTTCCGTAACATGGCGTCTCACATTATAACTAAGCAATGGTATGATGAAAAAAAGAGTAGCATAGAAGATGAGAGTGAGCGTATCATAGTGGCAGCAGCAAAATTGATAAGAGCTCAAATAAGGGAAATGTCCTCAAATGAAACATATCCAGGAACTGATGATTTCTCAAATATTGAAAATGCCAAAAGGTGGATTCCTAGTTTGTTGAAAATCTTAATAGAAAATATTGTTTGTAATGAAATAAAACAAGTTTCCATATGTCATTCTATTGTGCAGGGGGCAAGACAAAGATCTCTTATTTCTCCAATTTTGTTTGGCGTTGGAGTTAGTTTAGATCACGCCTTTGGATCTAGATGGTTGCTTGATTTGCTGTCACGGTTGGGATTTTCAATTTCATATGATGAAGTTAAACTTTTTAAACAATCAGTGGTTCAGAATGACTCCCCTGATACTCCTCAGTCTTTTCCTCAATGTTTTACGCAATGGTCTGGTGATAATCTTGACCACAACGTTATCACTTTAGATGGAAGTGGTACCTTTCACGGTATGGGCATCATATCAATGTCTACTCCGTGTAATCGATTAGGGTCAGGACACTTTGCTGAATCACCTGTACCCCGATTGTCACGCCTAAAATCCAGTTGTGTTGTGAACAACCGAGGTATTCCTATATTGGGATACACATTCCCTGACAAGTCATCATTATCATTGATGTCTTTCAAGCCCATCTCTCAATTAAATTTTCCTTCTGTGTTGCCTCCTTCTTTAAACTTGGAACTTGCCTGGAAAATCGGTATCTTGTGCTTAGATGAAGATCAGCAAAGGCCAAATTGGTCTGGCTTTATGGAACATGCTTGTAAGCCAGACGGAGATTTCAGATCATCATCAGACATAAGGATGCTTCCGATTATTGATTTGAATCCTAATGACATGTCTTGTATTTTTTCCACGTTAACTTTCATAGAACGCCAGGCTGAAAAGCTCAACATTCCAACGGCTTGTGTGACTTTCGATCAGCCGCTGTGGTTAAAGGCTGTTGATATTGTGCATTCATCCAAACTGAACATAGTATGTCGTCTAGGTGGGTTTCATGTCTTGGGATATAGGCACACAGACAAAGGACACAGGGCGGGAAATAAAGAAATTGTTATTTTTAGGTGTTTTTGTTGTTTTTCTGTATGTTTTTTTATTGTATGTTGAAATTGGAAATTATTTATGGATTTATATGTATGCTTTTTAATATGTGTATATTAAATAGTATGTAACAAGCAATTTTCATATTAATCTTAATTTATTTTGCACATTAGTCAAAAACGGCACAATAAAGTAGTTTATTTGTATCCGTATATAATGTTGCGAGACAAATTTTAACTTATGTATATTTTGTATTAGGTAGTTTTCATCTATAGATTGAGTTATTTTTATTTAAATGGATTTTAAGAGCTGATATATTGTATATTTTAGGGAAAAATGGCTTCATAAATCAGTTTATTTGTATTTGTTTTCATTGATAATTTTTAATGTTTGTATATCATGCAATAAGTAACAATAAAGCATTCAGCTTAAACTGTAGTTATTTTCATTTAATTGGATTAAAAGAGCTGGCATATTCAATTATTTTACCGATTTTAAGGCCGATTTTGAAAATCGTCTGTAATTTTTTTATACGATGAGTTGGAAGGGTGGATTTTTAACTAATTGTTGCTAACACATATACCTACAAAACAAAATATCAAACTGCTTTTGTTCCAATTATGCCAGCTTTTTTTTAATTCTCCTGGACTACAAGTAACGTTTTAGTTTCTTAGCTGATATGAAACCAAGAAAATTAAGATGAATAAAGCTAAAAGTGGGATGATTAAATGATTACCAAGGTTCTTGACTGTATGATCATACATTGTTTTATATTTTTGAATCCATCTATTAAGTTATAGAATTCACTGTAAGCTTTAACTTTGTCTTTTTAATGCAAAAAAACGTGGATTTTAAACAGTTTTTAAGTATTATTATTTAACTTTTTTTAAATTATAATACTATTTAAGATTTTAATCATTTTATTTTATGTGTTATTTAAACTGTGTCCAATAAGTCTGAAAATTAAATAGAGTGTAAAATCAATGACAAAAAATTATATGCACTACATTTTAACAATTTTATATGATGGGAAGTACTTTATAACTTAAAAAAACAAAAATTTTAAATTACTTTCAAAGAGAAATTTAAATGAGCGTTATTTTTTCAATAAAATTTCAGTTTATCAATCAAATTTGTTTGTAATCATTTAAATTATTCTGTATAGCTATATATTTTATTTTGTTATATGGACATGTGACCAACCAAAAAATTCAAATTAATTATTGTTTAAATATACAAAAAATCTAAACGTTACAATTGGAAAACGTTCAATAAACAATTTTTACCACTAATCACCAAACCACGATTTGTCGATGAATCAATGCCAAAACATGGCAATTCACACTGAGAATCAAATGAATTCAAGTAATTCAAATCAAAATCAAAGACATGAATTTTTTTTCCAAACAAATCAGTTATGAATAAATTGGAATTGTGATCAGTTGTCACTGCATTTAGCCCAATTGCGTTCGGTAATAATAATGGATCAATTTCTTTAATGATATTTCCATTGCAGTTGAATGAAAAAAGTTTGCCCAAACATGTTATTGCAAAATTTTCTTTCAAGCGATCAACGCTTAAATATTGATAACTACTAGAATATTTTTCTGGTATTTCATAAAGAAATTTTATTTCATTTTCTAGTGTAATTTCAAACATTTTTTTGTCTTTAAAAACGTACAAGTTCTTTTCCGTTGAATAAAAACGTTCTGATTTATCAAATCTATGCTCTATTGTTTTTTTCCAATCAGGACTATTTTTTTGTTTTTCGAGATTATATATTTCTAATGCTGAGTTGTTTATAACACATAAAAAATTGTTATATAAATGAAACTGGAATTCAGGATATTCAAACTCAATTGAAGATTGAAAACCATATGATTTGTTGCAATAAACATCAATTCTTAGATATATCTTTGATATATCATTCCAATAATAGCCAAGCTGCATTTTGCTACGATATCCAACATACAACTTTGTTTTGCTAATTGAAAACTTGCTGAAATGATTCTTTATTTCTTTCGTTAGGATAAGTTTTGGTTGAATTTCATTAGTTGGAAATAATCTTCCTATTGAAATATGTGAGAAAAAAATTTGTTCGTGCAGCTGAATTGGTTCAAAAAATTTAATTACCGTTTCACTCAAATATTCGGAATATTTTTGTTTTGTTTCTTTAAAAAATTTTCCAACATCATCATCTAACACTTTCAAATCATCATTTAACAAATTATTTTCAATCAGTTCAATAAATTTGACAAGATTAAAATTTTGGAACCAATTTTCATTTCCAATCCATTTTTCTTCTATTTTATCTTTAAGTCGTAATACCTCGATTTTATGCATATTTAATTGTTTTTCAATTTCATTGCTTTTTTCAGTAATTATTCCTTCATAATCATTTTTGTACAAATCAATATTTTTAACATCTTCAAAATGTTTTTGAAGTTTTTTTTTTAAATTTTCAGTTTTGCAAGCAACAGATAAACTTTGTTCTCCAATTGCTTTTAAAATATTTTCTATCATAGCTAAGTTGTAGTCCAATTTAGATTGTTTTTTAAATAAATTTTCTACAAATTCTTTTTTAATTTCAAAAAACGTTTTGAGTGGGCAGGATTCATGATTAAGACCAGTTTCACAGTCAACCCATGTCTGACAAGGTTTGCAATATGATATTTTTATGCTATTTTCATCTTCGCCGGCATTTAAATTCATATCTGTCAAAACATGTTTTTTTGTATCTGGAATTGTTTTATGACCAATTGTACATGATGTACACAAATACAATTTGCATTTAAAACACAAAGAAATAATTATTTCTTTACGCAAACAACTCCCACAATGTACATCCGATTCTTTTTTTAAAGTAAAGTTATGAGGTGTTAAATCTTTTTGTTCATTTTTTTCATATTTAAATTTCAGATCTGGTATTATAATTTCAGTCGAGAAAAGCTTTGTATTTAATATATTTGATTCAAAAGTAAGGTTCAAATTTTCTTTGAAACATTCGGAAAACAAACTATGGATTTGGGATGAAAAATTATTATCATCTACAAACATTTTCGTTTCAATAGTTTTTCTAATTTCAGAAATTATAGTTGAATCACAACGTTTAACTATTAATTGACATTTTTTATTCCTTTCTTCTATTTCTTTCAATAACTTTAACACATTTTTCAGATGCATATTCAACTGTTCTTCAATTTTAAACCATTTCTCATCAATTTCAGTATTCATCTTTTTCTCACATGAATCAATATGTTTAATAAACTGGTTCTTTACTTCTTCACAATGCTGTTGAATTTGTTTTTTTAAATTTTCAGCTTCTTTAGCAGCATTCAGTTTTTGTTCATTTATTGCATGCAGTTGATCCTTTATGACATCTATGCTGAGACTGTTTGCATTAAATTCCTGACATGATTTACAGTAGCATGTTGTTATTTCTTCTTTTTTAAGTGAAGTATTTTCTGTTAAAACATGTTTGTATATTGTTGGAATCTTTTCATGAAAAACCAAACACGGTGAACACAAATTAATTTGGCAATTTAAGCAATAATGTGCAGATACTGTTTTCAAACAAATTCCACATTTTTCCATGTTTTGTTTTTATGAAAAAACACCTACAATAAGCATTATATTTAGTTATAATGTTGTTTAAGTCAAATAAATGAAAAGGGAGGCTTAAATGATTTCAAACTGCGAGCCAGTACCATGCCTGGATAAAAGAGGAGGGACAGTTGAAAAAATCAAATTTTGTTTCACGACAGGAAGTACTTAAGTGTTTCCAACACACAGCCATTCTAGTCTCAAAACATCTAGTGTATAAGACTATAAACTATTATGAAAAAAATAATTTCAAAACTAATCTAGAACATGAACGTTTAGTTTTATAAAGTAAATAACAAATGCTGTTTAAAAAAATCTGTAACAAAATAAAACTCAATGCAATCGTTTACATGATTGCGTGTTGAACATGTTAAATGACCCATTTTTGACAAATAAAACATCATTTTTTTTTAAACACGATGTTGATGAATGACTGAAAAACCAGTTATTACAATGTTGTCTATATATACATGTATGGCGTAACATATAACATGTTCAACACGCAAACACATAAACAGCATTACTTTCGAACATATAACGCATCATTTTATCGGTTTTCTCTGACAACCTCAGATCAACACTTTCTAGGCCAGAAAACTCCTCGCACTCTCTCAACAACCTCCCCACAGACGAGAAAAGCAGACTGTTTTAGACGGCGATTTTAAAAAAATTAGTTAAATTGTTCAGTATTTTCTTTACTCAGAAGATTGAAATATTTTATGATATCCGCACATTTTTTCTGACAACCATAATTTTAATCATCACTGAAAATTAAACGATTCTTCTTTTTTAACCAGTTTCGAAGAGGTGACTCCCGTTGAAATTAGCAAATTTATAGCTTGTTGAAATATTTTTCTCATAGACCCTTTTTTATCAAAATTGTATACATTGTTCCGACATACTTTGTGGACGGCATTATCTAAACTATGTAATTTGTACGCGAGCGAAGACGCGTCGTATAATTCTTGCATATCAACATATATAATTTCCAATGTCTGTATGTAGGTATGGTATGTGTGTATGTATGTATGTATGTATGTATGTATGTATGTATGTGTGTGTTTTAACTCTTTGCGAGCTTTCGTCGCCGAAGGTCTTCAGAAGAAGAACCTCTCATTTTTAGCGTTTCGGCCCTTAAACTTCTTGACGCTTTTTTAAGAGAGAGGTGGGCCCACGTCCGTTGATCAGGCGGACGCCCTTCGGCGAGAAAAATTTCCAACTTCCTAATTTGAAACACGAAAATTCAAAGTTCAGCAGAAAACTGTTCGAAACAAAACTTGAAATCGCCGGAACGATTATCGCCCAATGTAAACAAGGCTAAACCATTTCGTGTGCATCTTGTAGCGCTTTCTTTTTTCTATTAGCGAAAATCCAAAAAGATGCAGCTTCAGCTGTCTGGGAGATCTCCTTGATGGCTCGAGTTTTTTCTCGGTTGAAATATTTTTCTCATAGACCCTTTTTTATCAAAATTGCCTATGTACGACCATCAAAGGTAATTGCGTAATACAATTTAAATTTAGTTTACGTAACAACGTTTGAAAGCTTCAAGCAACTTTGACAGCTAATCTATTTTTCGTTTTATGGCTAAAAACGTTAAGAAAGAGTGAAAAAAATAAAATGAGCGTGAGTGGGAACGAAAACGGAAAAGCAAGCGACAACGGGAACGGTAAAGCGACCGGGAACGGGAAAGCAACCGGAACCGGGAGAGCAAGCGGAGAAGGAAACGGGGGCAAGAGAGAAAAACGATAAATAAAACTTCTGCACATCCCGAGCAACGCCGGGTAACCCCGTTAGTAATAAATAAAATAAAACACATCAAATAAAGTTATTCAGGTTTGTCACATTTAAAGTTGAGTCACAATTTCAGTTGAAGGAAAGAAGCAGTATAATTGTCGATCATTCAATCCATCCGTTCGTCAATCAGTCAATCAATTCGTCAAACAGATTTTTTCTGTTGCTCGGTCATTTGCTTTGTACTATAAAGTCTGGACGTCAATATTAAATGTTAACAAGTAAATTAAAAACGAATTTTTAAAACCAATGCTCTTATATGTAATTAAAACACAAACTTTGCAATCAATTTTTTCTTATATTACTCTTTTATTTTATATTAAAGTCGAAATATCTTAATTATATCAAAATATCGAAATTAATTAAAATTAACTAAAGTAATTGACTTATTATAAAACTAATAATTGAATATTGCATTGTCTTCTATTTTGAGCATGTATGCAAAATTTGAAAAAAATCTATCATCAGGAAGTGATTCAAAAATTGATTGCAAGATTTGAAACAGACAGAGAAACAGACAGACAGAGAAACAGACAGACAGAGAAACAGAGACGACGAGTTAATAAAAGCATTGGTAAAAACAGCTGTACTGTATTGTAAACCACTAGAGCAGAACAGTATACACGATTATTTTCATAATTTATATTTGTAGCTGCCTTGTGTTTTGAATAGTTTGTAGCAGCTTACTCACAAAATTTTACTGGCTGAGGCAAGAAGTTAAAGTAAAATGTAAATGTTTAGACAAATAGTTGTTTAAATAAACCGTAATAAGCAACATCGGGTGTGGAAGACGTAACTTGATTTTACTGCCAACAAAATATTGATTTGGTTAGTTGATTTAGCTAAAGAAACCGCTGAATAAGTTTTGTAGAGTTTGAAACATTCGTAAAAACATACAAGGTTTGCAATAATTAAACAATTTTTTGAATAATTGAAAAAAAAATATTTTTTTGCATAACTACCAAATATTTCTCAATGCATTTTCAAAAATACACCATAATCTAGCATTCTTACAATTTTTTTGAACTTTTGCTTTACGATAATCCATAGTTCAGCTTGTTTTATTCAGGATATCGGCCTCAATTATTGTTTCGTCAATGTTCAAGAGTTTGCACCATTTAAATCTTTTGATTTCAAAAACTCATTTCAAAATTCATTTTTTCACTAAAATAGTAAATGACGTTTTTTTTTTCGTTTTATCAAACTTTCAGATATGAAATGTGGTTTAGATACTATTGAATGTGGTAATTAGATAATGTGATTGTTCTATCTACTAGCAGTATCTAAATATTGTTTAATGTGGATCAAACCTGGTTCAAGAAAATTAAAATCACTACCTTTCATCCCATGCCTTCGTAAGACAGCTTCATCATTTTTTGAAAAATAAATCCAGCTTAATGTTTAAGCAAGCAAGCAGGAGCTCATTTGTTCTCTTTATCCAGCTCAATCTTCAGTTCCCGGCTGCTTTTCCGATACAGCTTGGTTTCCTGTTCCTGCTCATTTTCCAGTTTCCGCTCACTTTCTTATTCACGTTTCATTCGCTTTCTCGCTCCCGCTCACTTTGTGACTGATCTCAATTTATTTTCACACAATCCTTTTTTTAGTGGCTATCATTAATGTGTTACAATCGTTTGAATTGTGTAGCAATGCATAAAGGACATACACACAGACTGTCATTTTCATATATAAAAATTTAAAAATGAGTTTTTGTGTGAACAATATTGTTTTTATGGTTTGTTTGCTTTTTAGCCTTTTTGAAAATGAATTTTTTTTGTAAAAATTAATTATTTTATAATTCAATTTAGCAATCTTAAAAATGGAAAATTATTCAAGTTTTGTGAAGTGTTTCATCTGTTCAAAAGAAATTAAAGATGCTCGGATGCTTCCATGTTTGCACAGTTTCTGTTTTGAATGTCTCAGAGTTGAATTTAATGAAAAAATGTTAAACAAAAACAAATGAAATTGTCCAAAATGTGATATTTGTTTTGAACAACCTGAAGGAGGTTTAGAAAATTTAAAGAAAAATGAATTTATTGAACGTCTTACTGAAACTAATAAAATATTCTGTGGATCTTGCTTAAAAGAAGAAGTTACCAGTTTTTGCTTGGAATGCAAGTTGTATTTGTGTTTGTCATGTTTATCTGTTCATCAAAGATTTCCTGCAACCAGAAATCATGTTTTAGCAAAAATTAATTCCATGGCCAAAGAAGATCTTGAAGCATCATATTGCAAATCTTGTCAGAAATGGGTTGATTCAGAAAAACATTTTGATCATAAATCCTGTATCTTGAAATCTTTTGCAGAATTTGAAATAACTTTTCACAAAAATTTGGAACAGGAAATAATAAAAAATTACAACGGCATAGAAACTCTGAAAACAAATTTAAATGCAATTAATATACAGAAACTTTCAGTTGACAATGAAACTAAAAAATTGAAAAAACAAATTCAAGAACATTGCGAAGATCTTAAAGTTGAATTTATCAATTTTATTAATTTATGTCAAAATGACTCCAATGCAATTATTGATAGAAAAAACAATGAAATTGTTCAAAAGTTAAATTTATATTCAGAAGAATTGGTAAAATTGAAGACAGAACTTGAAGAAAAAATTGAAAAATATAAAAAATGGTCTCAAAATTTTAATCCACTTATTCTTATTGAAGCAATTGAAAATGATAATGTTAAATTGTTAGATGAAGATGAAAATAATTCCAAAAAAGATTATGAATTGATTTTAAAGTGTTTTAATGAAAAGTTGAATCTTGTTTTTAAACCAAAACCGTTGGATACAAAATTTCATTCCTCACAATTTTCAATAGGAAATGTAATGTCAGCTAATGAAATTCAACCTGAGCTTATTAAAACAATTGCCATTAATAATGTTTACAAATTATCGATTAGTCAAACAAAGTTGTATATCGTGGGTCTTAGAGATAATTCATTTAAAATTGATGTTTATTGCAAAACAACATATGAACACCTTTTTTCCATTGATTTAAATATAAGAATCTCTCACAATACAACAGTCAAATTAGTTGATAATATATTTTGCGTGTTAAACGATTCTTTACTGGATATTTATAATCTTGAAAAACAGAAAGACAGTCCTGATTGGAAGAAAACTATAGAACTTGAGTTTAAAGGAGATGCGATTGTCGGTTCATCCGATAAGAAATTGTTTGTTTCAGAAAATAAAACATTAATTGAAATCACATTGAATGGCGAAATTGTACGTGTCATTATAGTCCCCGAGAATATATTTTCCATTACTGGCTTGAAAAAATATCACTTTGCAATTTCAAATTATTTAGGACTTTATTTAATAAACTGCAAAGGAGATATCATAAAACAAGTTAATTTAAAACCAGGCTTTTCTAGACTGACAACAGACAACAATTGTAACTTATTTGTTGGTGACTCTTATGAAAAAAATATTCAGGTATATGATTTTAATTTAAATTTTGTAAAATCGTTTAATGTTCAATGTCGATCAAAAGCCATTTGTTTTGATTCAACAACGAATCATTTATTAGTGGTTGGCGTAGGAAAACAATCTTATATCATGAATGTTTTCCAATTGTGATGTATATTTATTTATAACTAGCTGGGTTACCAGTGTTACCTACTTGGGTTTTTACAGGGATTTCGTTTGTTGTTTTTTGTCAAACAATTTGTATTGGTGATTGGTAGAAAAGATTTTTATTTGTTAAATACTTTTCAATTGTGACGTTTTTGTTTTCTCATTAAGTTGAACTCAATTTTGCTTGGTTTTTATATTTTTATTTGTTTTATTGATTCTGTTAAAACGTACTTTAAATCTAATTTAAAAAAAAATTAAAATTGATATAAAAATTGGTTTTTGTTTGCTTCTTTTTCATTAAATTCAACTCTTTTTTGCTTGGTTTTTATACTTTTATTTATTTTATTAATTTAGTAAAAACCCCGAGCAGTGATGTTTCCATTGATCGTTACTAAAACTGAAATCGCAAATTGCATGGATAATTTCAAAGTAATCTTAAAATAAATAATAATTAATTGTGCTATTATCAATAACTAAGACATTGCAAATGAAACCAAGTATAGATGAAAAATAATGGCCCACTAGGGGCTGATTTGGCCAATCTATTCAAGCAGGTTTGAAAAGAGTTATATAAGGTGTTAAAACTGTCCACATCAAAAATATAGATGCTAATAAAGTTATTAGCCTAGCAAAATAGGTTGCTCAAATGGAGAAAGATAAAATTATTAAAAAGGAGGGCTAGCAAAAGCGATGGACTACATGAAACTTAAGAAAACTTCCATCCGTGCATTGACAAAAAAATGTATTTTATTAAGCACAAGATGTGTGCAACTTTTGGTACGCCCGCAATTGCTTCAACAAGTTTAACTGGATTACAATGTTGAGATCATTTTTCATATTTGTTAATATTTACATCAAGTACCGTGCTCAACGTTAAAATTTCTTTTGAATATAATGTTAAATTTTTCTCAATTTCAAGTCTTTTTCCATCAATAATTGCAAAACTGTTTTTTTCATATGACTCAACATAATTTATAAAATTATTTTTAATATCTTCACAATGTTTTTGAATCTGCATTTTTAATTTCTCAGCCTTATTGGAAATATTCACTCTATGAGTATCAATTGCATTTGAATTTGCTTTTAAGGCATCTTTCATATTATAACTTTTAATTATTTCTTGCTCCAACGTTTTGTTAAATAATTCTTTAAATTCCGCAAACGTTTTCAAGATGCAAGAAACATGATCAAACAGTTTTTCTGAATCTACCCATTTCTGACAAGATTTGCAGTATGATATTTCAAAATCATTTTTCGAACTAATTCTTGCTAAGGCATGATTTTTCAACGAAGGTATTTTCTCATGAACAGACAAACATGTCAAACACAAATACAACTTACATTCAAAACAGAATCTAGTAGACTTTTCTTTCGAGCAAGTTCCACAGAATATTTTATTTGTTTCAGTAAGGCATTCAATAAATTCATTTTTCTTCAAATTTTCTAAACCTCCTTCAGGTTGTTCAAAACAAATATCACATTTTGGACATTTTAATTTGTTTTCTTTGTTTGAAATTTTTTCATTAAATTCAAATTTGAGACATTCAAAACAGAAACTGTGCAAACATGGAAGCATCCGAGCATCTTTAATTTCTTCTGAGCAAATGAAACATTTCACAAAACTTGAGTATTTTTCCATTTCTATAACTTTTAAAGTTTTTGGGATCATCGCAACTGATCCCAGGACAACTGATCCCAGGACTACTGATCCCAGGACAACTGATCCCGGGACAACTGATCCCACGGACAACTGATCCCACGGACAACTGATCCCATATCTGCATCATTTTATATTTCACTGTTTCTGCAATCAATAAACTGATATTAACATAAATATATAGAGAAAAATTTTTTGAAATCCGTCACAAAATGAGCGGAGCGGGTGAGCGAGCGGGAAATATATATATATATATATATATATGTATGTGCGTATGTATGTGTGTATGTATGTATGTGTATGTGCATGTATGTGTGTCTGTGTGTGTGTTTATGTATGTATGTATGTATGTATGTATGTATGTATGTATGTATGTATGTATGTATGTATGTGTTTTTTACAATATTTCGGCACTAAATGCTCATTCAATGTATGTATGTGTGTATGTATCTATGTATGTATGTATGTATGTATGTATGTATGTATGTATGTATGTATGTATGGAAAGAGTGAAACGATGAAAAGTAATACGA
Source organism: Erpobdella octoculata (assembly GCA_963978895.1). NCBI lineage: Eukaryota > Metazoa > Annelida > Clitellata > Hirudinida > Erpobdellidae > Erpobdella > Erpobdella octoculata. The sequence goes on along the minus strand of OZ022240.1, from coordinate 42,372,529 downwards.
ACTTGTCAATTTCATTTCGACTGTGTATCGTGCCCTCGTGCGCTTATACTAAATATTATTTCTCTGTTTACTAATTGAAGTAGCCAGTAACATTATCACCAACACCGTTGTTGTATGCAGCCAGCCATAGTAAGCTGGCTACGTAAGCATCATCACCACCATTGTCGTCAAAAAATGAGTTAAAAAATGAGTTGCTTATGTCTAGGGGATCAGTTGTCTATGGGATCAGTTGTCCATGGGATCAGTTGTCTATGGGATCAGTTGTCCGTGGGATCAGTTGTACTGGGATCAGTTGTCCTGGGATCAGTTGTCCTGGGATCAGTAGGCACTAACCCGTTTCAGAATTGGAATCTGCCAATAATCGGTACTGGCCGATTAGTTTTATTTTAAATGCTTTTATTAACTTCCATTTGCCTGGTTGTCCACAAAAGTTTAGAAGCTCGGGAGCAGGCCTGTTGAAAAGTTCAAATCAAATTGTAGACCACAATGTTAATGTGAAGATAATTTGAAACAATACAGTTTTATGCATTTTATTGTGGTTGAAATTCACTTTTTACACTTGGGAAAGAGAAGGATATAAATAAAGTTAACGAATGAAACAGCTATGGTGATAACCCTGAAATAATCTGATGAGATAGAAACAAATTCTGTCTTAATGCCATTTTCTAGTTTTCGGCAAAAGATGATCCAATTTTAATTAATTTTATTAAGTCTAATTAAAGTTTAACTGCTGAGTACCAACTAATTAATTAACAAAAAACATAAAAAATTCAATTATCGGCAGATTTTATGTGCAATATCAATGCACTTCAAATATTTAGTATAGAGTAGTATAGACTTAGTTTTTGAAAATCTAATGAAGAATGTTTCATGAACACTGAATAATCAAAGATCAACAAAAATTTTGTTTAAGTTTGAGAATACTCTGATATCAAGTATGAATGTTTTAACTTAACTTCTCAACCTCAGTTCAGCAAACATCTTAACTCTTAAGATATCGTTTTGATAATGATCAAAAAAATTGAAATTGTTATAGATGTTAAGAAATGTTTACCACAACGCTCACAAGAAATCTAAGATGTTCAGAATAATACTGAAAAAAGATTCATAAAAAAACAATAAAAGAGAAACATACAAACTGGTGAAATAGAAACTATGATCAAAAGAGAAAAAACTGCTAGTACAATAAAAAAAAACAAAAAAGCTACTCTAGCTCAACTTTTTCAAGTTAATGAAGTCCTCCTGAGATTATAACTCTTAAGATAACTAGTTGTTTTATCCGTCCCAAGGACGGATGTTTTAAAATTACGATGAACTTTGGGTAAACATGGAGAATAGCGGCAGAAGAAAAAATTGGTTTAAAAGTAAAACAATAAATAATTACAAAGATATTTTAAAATTTATTAACTGTCACTAATTCAAATGATTTGTAATTGCATTTTAAGTTGTGTTTTGGGTAAAATAATAGATTTTATTTTCTAAGATTATTTAATTGTAAGATTATGTGGCTACTTGATTTTTGGCTAAAAACAAAAATAAATAAAGTAGTAATTGTAGGGTGGGACAAACGCATATATTGCCTTACCAGTAGATCCGCTACTATTCTGAAAAAATTGTGATGTTTTCTCTTATGCGACCGTTTTTATGTGGCAAAAATGAAATTTTATAAAAAAAATTATTTTATTAATAATAAAATTAACTATTTTATATTTTGCGATTATTTATGCTTTTTGTGATTTCAGTTTTAGTAACGATTAATGGGAACATCACTGCTCGGGGTTTTTCCATTTTCCATAAGCAGCTTTCGGTTTTCAGCGTTGCGATATGTTAAGTTTTAAACGAATATTGTTGGCTGTGTTGAATTATTAGATATACTTCGACTTTTTGTTTAACTACAGTAATTTTGGTTCTCATTCAGGTAATCTTTTTCTAACTTTTAACTTGGGAATGAATTAGTTTCGGGAATTGTAGGCGTAGTAACACACTCTCTCTCAATCAATCAATTAAATTTGTATAGTGCTTTTTCCTTGGCGTTCAATAACTCTCGGCCATAAACTGATTAAACAGATAAGTTTTAGACCACGACGGAAAACCGTGAGAGAAGTAGATTTTAGTTTTGATTTGAGTTTAGTAAGAGAAGTAGGAAGAAAGTTCCAGAGAAAGGGACCAGAGTAGGAAAAAGAGTGTTTAGCAAAAGAATGCTTAATAGTAAAGATACGAAAGAGAGGAAGATCGAACACCAGACTTAGGAGGTATTTTTATTAAGTTAGTTTGTTAGAGTGGAGAAGGGCAATTTTTAATTTTAAACATTAGTAAGCAAATTTAAAAAAATACCATAAATTTAAGAGGAAGCCAATGGAGAAGAACGAGAAATGGAGAGATAGGAGAAAAGAAAGAGGTGCGAGAAACTAAGCGTGTAGCAAAACTGAAGGTTTTAGAAAGAGGATGAAAAGTAGTGTCATGAGATCATAATAGATCATAATTGCAAGAGTCAATTCGAGACAGAATCTATTACCACGGCGGTTCGTGCACAGCAGCACACGCTCACATACAGGCACACATAGGAAGGAAAGTGTAGGCCTATGCTATGCATGGACTCTATGTGCTGTGACACCAAAACGCATACCAGCACACGAGCACATAGGAAAGTTCTGATGAAGCTAATAGGCCATGAGAGGGTGGCGTAAAGATCAGAAGCTAAGTGATGCATCTCAGTGAGGTCAGAAAATGCTCCATAACTCTGGCACATGAAAATTATTGTGTAGTAGAATGTCCACGCAAGCCACTTCTATTTCTCTCTTTCCATGTGATCATCTATACTCCTTCCAGCCAGTGGCATAGTTAGTCCCCCTTTATTATTTTCTGCATATTCCACTATATCTAGCTTTCTCCTAAATTATTCAAGTCTCTGATTTTAGTAGTTTTAAAAATATTCATAAAAATTATAAAAGAAAAAAAAACTGCCACGGCAATAGCAATTTTACCGCTTGTTGTTACTGCAAACTGCCGGGGCAATAGGATCAACCTTTATAAACAAAAAAAAAACAAAATGTTATCAAAATCTTTCAAACAAGAAAATATTTGATCGATTTATTGCCTTGTAGGTGATTTCTTAGTAGAGCGTCCCGGGTCAATTTTGATAGGAATTAACCGTTATTTTAATTAATTTAAATAAAAACACAACAATAAAAAATAGTAACAACAGAAATAACTTTAAACAAGTTATTTATAGCAATTTATCATTTAAAACTTCTTCCCGCAGTTTAGGATAATTAAAATTAAACAATTTCAATAAAAATTAGGTACAAATAATAATTTTGTAATCTAAAACTAATAATTGAATAATATTTATATTGAAATGTAAAATTTCTATCAACTGCTTTAGTTTTAACGTACCATAACTTATATAACATGCAGTTTTTTAAATCATATTTAAAATTGTTTAATTTAATATGGTTGGCTTTCAAATTATTAAAAAAATATTCTAATCAAAAATAATTTTCCACTACCCATTGAGATTTATGTAAACCATTTTTATACTAATTTAACAATTTAAGTGCATGCTAAATATCAACTATTGAATTTATATATTACATCATTGCTTGGCAACTCAGTACATCCTAGTCAGCAACTCAAAATAGCACCTGTAATAATAAAACATCCCAAAATAATATTTGAAAATATTATCTTGTTTTGCTTAAACTTTTTTAACTGTATCATAATTTAATTTAATAATTATAGAAATGGAAAATTATTCAAGTTTTGTGAAGTGTTTTATTTGTTCAGAAGAAATTAAGGATGCTCGAATGCTTCCATGCTTGCACAGTTTCTGTTTTGAATGTCTCAGAGTTGAATTTAATAAAGAAATGTCAAACAAAAACAAATTGAATTGTCCAAAATGTGATATTTGTTTTGAACAACCTGAAGGAGGTTTAGAAAATTTAAAGAAAAATGAATTTATTGAACTTCTTACTGGAACAAATAAAATATTCTGTGAAACTTGCTTAAAAGAAGAAGTTACTAGTTTATGTTTTGAATGCAAGTTGTATTTGTGTTTACCATGTATATCTGCACATAGAAGAATTCCTTCAACAAAAAATCATGTCTTAGCCAAAATTAATACCATGGAAAAAGAAGATTTTGAAGCATCATATTGCAAATCTTGTCAGAAATGGATTGATTCAGGAAAGCTTTTTGATCATGAATCCTGCATCTTGACAACTTTTGCAGAATTTAAAATAACTTTTCACAAAAATTTGGAACAGGAAATAATAAAAAATTACAACAGCATAGAAACTCTGAAAACAAATTTAAATGCAATTAATATACAGAAACTTTCTGTTGAAAATGAAACTAAAAAATTGAAAAAACAAATTCAAGAACATTGCAAAGATCTTAAAGTTGAATTTATCAATTTTATTAATTTATGTCAAAATGACTACAATGCAATTATTGATAGAAAAAACAATGAAATTGTTCAAAAGTTAAATTTATATTCAGAAGAATTGGTAAAATTGAAGACAGAACTTGAAGAAAAAATTGAAAAATATAAAAAATGGTCTCAACATTTTAATCCACTTATTCTTATTGAATCAATTGAAAATGATAATGTTAAATTGTTAGATGAATATGAAAATAATTCCAAAAAAGATTATGAATTGATTTTAAAGTGTTTTAATGAAAAGTTGAATCTTGTTTTTAAACCAAAACCGTTGGATACAAAATTTCATTCCTCACAATTTTCAATAGGATATTTAATGTCAACTAATGAAATTCAACCTGAGCTTATTAAAACAATTGTCTTAATTAATTATATTGACAAAATATCAATTAGCCAAACAAAGGTGTATATCGGGAGTCTCAGAGATAATTCTTATAAAATTGAAGTTTATTGCAAAACAACATATGAATACCTTTTTTCCATTGATTTAAATATAAGAATCTCTCACACTGCAGAAGTCAAATTAGTTGAAAATTTCTTTTGCATGTTAAATAATTCCTCACTGGAAATTTATAATCTGGAAAAACAGAAAGACAGTCCTGATTGGAAGAAAACTATAAAACTCGAGTTTAAAGGAGATAGAATTGTCGGTTCATCGGATAAGAAATTGTTTGTCTTAGTCATAAAAGATAAGAAATTAATTGAAATCACATTGAATGGCGAAATTGTACGTGTCATTGTATTCCCCGAGTTTCCATTTTTCATTATTGGCTTGAAAAATGATCACTTTGCAATTTCAAATCATTTAGGACTTTATTTAATAAACTGCAAAGGAGATATCATTAAACAAGTTAATTCAAAATCAGGCTTAACTGGATATAGACTGACAACAGACAACAATTGTAACTTATTTGTTCGTGACTCTTATGAAAAAAAAATTCATGTATATGATTTTAGTTTGAATTTTGTAAAATCTTTTAATGCTCAATGTCATCCAAAAGATATTTGTTTTGATTCAACATCGAATCGTTTATTAGTGGTTGACAAAGTAGAAAAAATTTGTTTCATAAATGTTTTCCAATTGTGATGTATATTTGTTTGTAACTAGCTGGATTACCCAGTATATTGCTTGGGTTTTTTTAACAGGTTTTTCGTTTGTTGGTTTTTGTCAAAAATTTCTTTATCGATGGTTGGTATAAAATATTCTTATTTGTTAAATACTTTTCACTTGTGACGTTTTTACTTTCTTATTAAATTGAACTCATTTTTGCTTGATTTTTATATTTATATTTGTTTTATTGATTTAGTAAAAACGTGATTTAGTTATAATTTCAAACAAATCAAAATTAATTTAAATATTAGTTCAGTAAATACATTTTACAGATAATAATTAATAATAGTGTTAAAAAATTAATTTTTATGCAACTGACATTTTAAACGGTAATAAAACACGTGTATTTGAAAAATATTTCTTTTAAATAATGGAAACTGAGAATTAATTTTATTCAGATTATTATTAGGATAAAAAAATTAAAATATGTGACCCCTGATAGTCGAAAAAGTTTTGTAATTTCCGCAGGCTGGTTAAGGCCGTGATTTTAGAGTCTTCAGACGGGCCGGGCCAAACTTTAAGTCAAGATGGGACAGGCCAAGAATTTTCGCAAAATTTATAGAAATTGTAGGCCTGTAAAAACAGACCGGGCCCAAATTAAACAAACATGCCGGGCCTGGAATTTTGGCTTATAAAACGGACTGGACCAAGTTGCCGTGCAGTACTCTATTACTATATGATGCACGGTTCAAATTCTCTAATTTAAAGCTAGCGAAGCCGCTCTGATATTGAAATATATAAAAACACACAATAAAGAAAATAATCAAATTAAGATGGTTTATAAAGTTCAGCCTGAATTTTTCAAGAGAATTCGTGTTATTGAGAGTGAATGTCGTGAGCAAAAGTTGCCGATCGTAACTACACTCACCACACACCATCGTATGCATGCCAAACGACAAAGTAGAAAACATGTTAACTTAAATTGCAGGCCAAGATTTTTCGCCAAGTTTGTAAAAATTGCCTGAATTGATAATTGATAATTTTTTATTTAAGTTCTTTTTAGAAGTATAAAATTTTACCGAGTAAGCCGTAAAAACGAAGTTTTTTTTTTACAAATTTTTTATATTTCAAAATTTGCCGGCTTTTCATTTATTGATTTTTTTTCAAACAACACTTTTCAAATTTATACATAAAAAACATTTATTTAATTTTACTTATCTCGTTTTTGTTTTCAAAAATGAATATTATTTTAATTCCAATTTGTTTGAGAAAAAATTTCAATTTCTAATAAAATGCATGGTTTTGAAAATTGAGTCTATATTTTATATATTATATTTCAGCTCGATTGGAGGACGAAAGTTAGTTAAAAAAATTTTCCAAGATTTACAAACATTCAAGCATGCAACCAAAACCAGCGGTGAAGATGTATCAAAAACTGCAACATTCAATTATAACAAAATCATAAGTTCTTCTTTACTTTGATAGCAGCAAAATCATCAATAATGTCATCATAGTCTATGTACTTTATTATTTCACCATTATGGTCAAAACTGCAAAAGCATTGAGTTTTTCTTGTCCCATTGTTGACTTAAGATAGTTCTTGACTTTTGTTAGAGTAGAAAATGATCGTTCACCCGAGCAGTTGGTGTACAAAGAAATATTCAAATAGCAATGTCAACGTTTGGATATATGTACTGGATAGGGTTTGATCTTATGATTTTGAATGCTCAATTATAGTCAAACAATTTGAATTAACTAATTAAATATTAAATTTATATTATTGCATTACCTAAACGGGAATCAAAACACAGAATTTAAGTAAAGGAAATGGTACAAAAATCAAATGCAAAAAACTAAAGCTTTAGAAACCAGGACCAAGGAAACAAATAAAAGTGATAAAAAAACTAAAGCTTTAATTTACTTTTTTACTTTCTTTCTTTTTCTTTCTTTTTTTGTTTTTTTCTGTGGCGCCCCTGGCCTCGTGGCGCCCATAGGCTACAGCTTATATTTCCATTTTCAATTTGTTTGATGAATTCAATTGTATTGAATTGTTGAGACCACGTCTGTTGCTGGGTATTTATTTGGTCAAGTACATTTCTTAACTTTATTGTCGCGTTCAAATGCAAATCAAACTCTTCTTTAATTGCGTTGCTTTTTTCAACAATAATTTTATTGAAATAATCTTTGCAAGATTCAATATTTTTAGTAATTTGATATTCAATATCTTAGTCTTGAATTTGTTTCATTTCTTACATAACCTGCAGTATTGTGCTTCATTGTTTGTGTTTCTTGCAAGTGAATTTATTTCTGCTAAAACATGATTTGTGATTGCAGTTTTTTATAAGAACAGTTGTACATGATGTACACAAATGTAACTTACAATCAAAACACACATTAATAATTTCCTTGTTGAATCATCTTCTGCTAAATCATGATTGTTTGCTGTTGGAATCTTCTCGTGAACAAACAAACACGATGAACAAAAATTAATTTGGCAATTTAAACAAAACCGAGTGCTTACAGTTCTAAAACAAATTCCACATTTTTCCATGTTAATTCTTCTGTCAGTAGAAGATGCTTAAAATCTTCATAATTTGTTGTATGAACTGCAATTAAACATTTTAAGTAAAACTTGCATAAAACGCTATGAAGTAAAATTGTGTAAAGTCAACTTTTTTTAATTAAAATATTAATAATTTTAATTTGTTTAATAAAAACTCACTGCTTGTTCAAATTATACTTAAGGAGTTCACAAATTTCAAATAAAAATTAAAGACATGAATAAACTAGAACTGTCAAAATATCATATTTAACAAACAATTTTAAACAGAAAGCGTTTTCAACAACCGCAAACAAACAAAAAATTACAGTTTCATTTTATTATAATAGTTTTTTTGTTTTTTTACAAAACAAAACAAATTGTTAGTTTTTAAAACTAAACAAAACAAACATAGCTATTAAATTTAAAAAAAACTCAAACCATCAAATAGTGATGGTAAAACTAAAACTAGTAAAACTAAACAAAACAAACATAGCTATAAAATTTAAAAAAAACTCAAACCATCAAATAGTGAAGTTAATATAAAGGATTAATAACTCAAAATATCATTAAGTGAAGCTAATAAAAATGGATTAATAACTCAAAATATCATATTTAACAAACAAATATTAAACAGAAAGCGTTTTCAACAACCGCAAACAAACAATTTTTGTTGAATCAAATCCAAAACATGCTGGTTTACAGTGAAAATCAAAGGAGTTCAAAAAATTTAATTGAAAATCAAAGACATGAAATCAGCTACAAATAAACTAGAATTGTTGTTAGTTGCTAGTCCGTATACAGTAATTGCGTTTGCTTATATATCACAACATGCAATAGCAAAATTTTCTTTCAAGAGGATAATACTCAACTATTTACACAATTATAAAACATTCTAGTAAATTACAAACAAATTTCAAATATTATTATTCAACGTTTTTTAAATTATAATGCTATTTAAGATTTTAATCATTTATTTTATGTGTTATTTGAAATGTTTTCAATAAATCTAAAAATTAAATTGAATGTAAAATCAACGACAAAAAATTATATGCAATGCATTTTAACAATTTTATATGATGGGAAGTATTTCATAATTTAAAATATCAAAAATTTTAAATTACTTATAAAGAGAAATTTAAAGAACATTATTTTTGCAATAAAATTTTAGTTTATCAATCAAAATTGTTTGTAATAATTTAAATTATTCTGTATATTTATACATTTTACTTTGTAATATAAACATGTAAACAACCAAAAAATTCAAATTAATTACTGTTTAAATATACAAGAACTGAAAACGTTACAATTGGAAAACTTTTAATAAACAAATATCTCCAAAACCACCACTAAGCACCAAACCACGTATTGTTGATGTTTCAATACCAAAACATGGAAATTTACATTAAGTATCAAAAGAATTCAAGTAATTCAAATCGAAATCAAAGACATGAATTTTTTTTCCATACCAATCAGCTATGAATAAATTGGAATTGTGATCAGTTGTCACTACATTTAGCTTAATTGCATTTGGTAATAAAAATGGATCAATTTCTTTAATGATATTTCCATCGCAGTTGATTAAATAAAGTTTGTCACGACATGATATTGCAAAATTTTCTTTCAAACGATCAACACTTAAACATGGATAACGACTAAAATATATTTCTGGTAATTTAGAGAAAAATTGTATTCCATTTTCTAGTGTAATTTCAAATAATTTTTTGACTTTAAAAACGTATCTACATGTATCAATAAATAGATCCAATTAAAAATACGTGTTTGTGAATATTGTATTTAGCACGAACAACTAGCGATCAGAAAAGAAAATATGTATAATAATCACCAAGAATAATGTAAACCCAAAATATACAAGTTGCCAAATAAACGTTTTAAAATAAAACACAAAAGAAAACTAATATAATATTATTTATTTGCAGTAAGCATATAATATTTTTTTAAAAGAAAATAGAGAAAATCATAATTCTTCTACTTTAATTTTTTGGCATAGTAAACAAAATTACAAGCAAACTTTAAACATAAACATAAAGGAAATGATGGGCGCAAACTCTAAGTCTCTGCCCAAATCTACAATTATATAAAATATTGTTCATATATATGTTCTATAAATAAATGTATGTATATATTATTAAAAATCCTTTTTATAGTTGTACATAATATCGCTTAATTTGAAATGACAGTCAATTAGTCTTTTAAATTCGGTATGCGGACTTTTCATCAAAGGACGATTCATCAAGGGACTATTCATCAAGAGACTATTCATCGAAGGACTATTCATCAAGAGGACGGTTCATCATAAGGACTGTTCATCTAAAGACTATTCATCAAGAGGATTATTCATCAAATTTTGAAGCCACTCAGCAATCTTTATCAGTATATACCCAAGATATTTTCAGCGTAAAGTAATTTGATGTATTTTTAAGACAGTTGTTCATCTTTGATAAAATAAATTTCAAACATATCAGTAATTTTAAAAAAATAGTGATGGCAACCAGGGTTGTTAAGAGCGGTACTATTGGCTGACAAGATCGTTGATGACAGCGCCGCTACATTTTTTAGCTACCGCAACTTAGTTCCAATGTATTTAGTTTTTATTTGAAGTTTGCATGGAATCTGAATCTGGTTGATTTATCGACGATCCGGACGAGCGTAAGCGTCTCTTTGAAATGACCTTTCCTGACCTCGCTAAAGCGAGCGTGTTCGTCTCTTTGAAGTGTGGCAGAAGTGGTAGACCGGGTGTTAGTGATGTTTTGAGGTGTATGGTATCTGGCTGTTTGAGTGTGTATATATTTACAGTTTGTACGAACAGTTGAAAGCAGTTTTTTAAAATTTATTATTCAATTGTCTTTTGCTCGTTTGATCTTAAGATCTTGACGTTATTTCTTGTCAAGTAATTTACAAATAAGTTTCAAATATTATTATTCAACTTTTTTTAAATTATAATAATATTTAAGATTTTAATCATTTTATTTTATGTTTTATTTGAAATGTTTTCAATAAATCTAAAAATTAAATAGAATGTAAAATCAGTGACGACAAATTATATGCAATGCATTTTAACAATTTTATATGATGGGAAGTATTTCATAATTTAAAAAAATCAAAAATTTTAAATTACTTATAAAGAGAAATTTAAAGAACGTTATTTTTGCAATAAAATATTAGTTTATCAATCAAATTTGTTTGTAATCATTTAAACTATTCTGTATAGCTATACATTTTATTTTGTAATATAAACATGTAAACAACCAAAAAATTCAAATTAATTATTGTTTAAATATACAAAAAAATCTAAACGTTACAATTGAAAAACATTCAATAAACAAATATCTCCACCACCAATCACCAAACCACGATTTGTCGATGAATCAATACCAAAACATGGAAATTTAAACTGTGTATCAAAAGAATACAAGTAATTTAAATCAAAATCAAAGACATAAATTTTTTTTCTATGCCAATCAGTTATGAATAAATTGGAATTGTGATCAGTTGTCACTACATTTAGCTCAATTGCGTTTGGTAATAAATATGGATGAATTTTTCTAATGATATTTCCATCGCTATTGAATAAATAAAGTTTGTCATCACATGCTATTGCAAAATTTTCCTTTAAACGATCAACACTTAAATAATGACAACAATCTAATATTTTTGGTAATTTAGAAATATATTTAATTCCAGCTTCTAGTGTAATTTCAAACATTTTTTTGTTTTTAAAAACGTACAAGTTCTTTTCCGTTGAATAAAAATGTTCTGATCCATCAAATTTATAATTTATTGTTTTTTTCCAATTAGGACTGTTTTTTTGTTTTTCGAGATTATATATTTCTAATGCTGAAGTTTGTAGAACACATACAAAATTGTTATATAAATAAAACTGGAATATAGGATATTCAAACTCAATTGAAAAAAGAAAACCATATGATTTGTTGCAATAAACATCAATTTTTAATATATTTCCATTAAGATATCCAAAATATAATTTTGTTTTGCTAATTGAAAACTTGCTGAAGTGATTGTTTAATTCTTTTGTTAGGATGAGTTTTGGTTGAATTTCATCAGTTGGAAATAATCTTCCTATTGAAATTTGTGAGAAAAAAATTTGTTCGTGCAGTTGAATTGATTCAAAAAATTTAATTACCGTTTCACTCAAATATTCGGAAAATTTTTGTTTTGTTCTTACAAAAAGATTTTCAACATCATCATCTAACTCTTTAAAAACATCATTTAACAAATTATTTTATCAGTTCGATAAATTTAGTAAGATTACAATGCTGGAACCAATTTTCATATCCAATCCATTTTTTTTCTATTTCATTTTTAAGTAGTAATACCTCGATTTCATGCAAATTTAATTGTTTTTCAATATCATTGCTTTTTTCCGTAATTATTCCTTCATAATCATTTTTGGACAAATCAATATTTTTGATGATATAGTTTTTAACATCTTCAAAATGTTTTTGAACGTTTTTTTTTAAATTTTCAGTTTGACAAGCAGCAGAAAACTGTTGTTCTTTAATTGATTCTAAAATATCTCCTATGATATCTAAGTATATGTTGAATTTAAATAGTTTTTTAATAAATTTTCCTCAAACTCTTTTTTAATTTGATCAAATGTTTTGAGTGGGCAGGATTTGTGATTAAGAAACGTTTCACAGTCAACCCATGTCTGACAAGGTTTGCAATACGATGTTTTTATGTTATCTTCTACTTTTCTGGCATGTAAATTCATATCTGTCAAAACATGTTTCTTTGTAGCTGGAATTGTCTTATGGCCTATTGTACATAATGTACACAAATACAATTTGCAATCAAAACACAAAGAAATAATTATCTCTTTACGCAAACAACTCCCACAACGTACATCTGATTCTTTATTAAAAACAAGGTTATGAGGTGGTAAATATTCTTGTTTATTTCTTCCAAATCTAATTTCTCGGCCGGGTATTATAATTTCATTTGTGAAAAGTTTTGTATTTAATATATTTGGTTCAAAAGTAAGGTTGAAATTTTCTTTGAAACATTCGGAGAACAAACTATGGATTTGGGATGAAAAATTATTATCATCTACAAACATTTTCGTTTCAATAGTTTTTCTAATTTCAGAAATTATAGTTGAATCACAATTTTTGACTTCTGATTGACATTTTTCATTTTTTTCTTCTATTTTTTTCAATAACTTTAAAACATTTTTCAGATGCATATTTAACGTTTCTTCAATTGTAAACCATTTCTCATCAATTTCAGTATAGATTTTTCTCTCACATGAATCAATATGTTTAATAAACTGGTTCTTTACTTCTTCACAATGCTGTTGAATTTGTTCTTTTAAATTTTCAGCTTCTTTAGCAGCATTCAGTTTGTGTTCATTTATTGCATGCAGTTGCGCCTTTATAACATCTATGCTGAGATTGTTTGCATTATGACATCTATATTGAGATTGTTTGCATTCAATTCCTGACATGATTTACAATAGCACGTTGTAATAATTTCATCTTTAATTGAAGTATTTTTTGTTAAAACATGTTTGTATATTGTTGGAATCTTTTCATGAAAAACCAAACACGATGAACATAAATTAATATGGCAATTTAAGCAAAAATGTGCAGATACTATTTTCAAACAAATTCCACATTTTTCCATGTTAAGTTTCTGTGGATGAGCCCTTCCAATACGTTTTTTCATGATTAATTATAATGTTGTTTTAGTCAAATGAAAGGAAAAATTGGCTAAAATAATGTCAAACTCCGTCTCGTTTCCAGGTCAGGAACAGCTTAGAAGAACGATAGGAAGTATGTTTGTGCTTCCCACATTTCAGTCTTGAAACACTAAACTAAAAATAATTTTAAACCTCTAGAACATGAACGTTTAGTTTCATAAAGTAAATAACAAATGCTGTTTAAAAAATCTGTAACAAAATAAAAACTCAATGCAATCAATTATGTGTTTGTTTGTTGAACATGTTAATTGAATCAATTTTGAAAAAAAAACGACAATTTGTTTTAAATTGATATATATATATATATATATATATATTTTATTTAAATATATATATATATATATATATATATTGCAAAAGTGAATATATATATATATATATATATATATTTTATTTAAATATATATATATATATATATATATATATATTGCAAAAGTGAATATATATATATATATATATATATATATTTTATTTAAATATATATATATATATATATATATATATATATATATATATATATATATATATATATATATATATATATATTGCAAAAGTGAATATATATATATATATATATATATATATTCACTTTTGCAATTCTTAAAAAAAGAACAAGCGGAAACAAAAAACGGGTTCAAATCAAAAGTTATTTAAAAACTTTTTGTTTTCATAGTACTTTGTTAACATAATTTTTAAATTTCTTTTTTTTATTGATTTTAACATTAGAGATTCTATAATTTCTTTAACTATAATAAATAAAATTACGTACCTTTTTTAGCTAGCTTATGGATTCACTTCAAGCCGTATACCAGTTTATAAAATCAATTGTACCTACGTGTCACTACAAATATATCCAATTAAAATACGTTTTTGCAATTATTGTGTCGTGGAACTTGACAGATGTAATAATAGAATTAAAATTTAACATTAATAATTTACTAGGTATGTATTATAAAATGAATAATTGTGTATAAAACGTGATCGACAACAAAGATATGTGAGATCGTACGAATGAAAGGTTAGCTGATAAAGTTAATCAGTTAAGTGACACTCAATAAACTTTTGAAGGAGCAGCCTAGACCTAACAGCAGTTTATACAGTGTCTATAAACAAGTTTTTAATCAATTCAGGTAATTAAACATGAAACATAACTTGAATTTAATTAGAACTATTTAATAAAAATATTTTAGTGCAACTAGCACTTTATTTACTCAAATGAGTTTTTATTATTTCCATACCTTGCAAAACATGGTAGATTTGATACTAGCAATGAAATTCAGATTTATTAATTTACTATGGCTGAACCGTCGCAATCGTCTGTATTTTAAAGCTCTAGGCTACAAAAATTGAAAAACAATCATACAACATCCACTCTGTCTCATCAAATCTAGATAACAATTAACAGGTAAGCTTCCTTCAACATACACATACTCACTTATACAAACCTTTATTGGTTTCAAAATAAACAAGAGATAAATTTCCACATACATGTTTATCGTGTCTTATGATGCAAAAAAGATAGGTTTGATTAAATATTTTAGCTATCAAAAACCATTGCTAGACAGTTTGTTTGGTTGAACAAATGTCCGTGTGTACAATGTTATTTATGATTGCATTAAGATGAGTTTTTGTTTTTAATTTCTTCTAAAATTGTGGTTGCATTCAGTATTATCTTGGTTTTGGCCATTCAGCTTCCACTCTGAATGGGCTGCTACGTAATTTGTTCCTGTTCTAATGAATACTTCTTCAGTTAGTGTGTATTAGTGTTGAACAATTTCTGAGAAAACATTGTTTCTGATGTCATCACTGAGAGAGAAGAAAACATAAAATTAATATCAGCGGCTCAAGAAGCTTTGAAGCTCATTTCTAATAAAAATAAAGCAGGCATTTTAAAAATTGGGTGATTAACTTAGTGAAAAAGGTAAATATTTAATACGCAACTATAAATTGAACTTGTGAAACCTTCTTAGAAAAAGTGTGCCTGGTTTGCAAAGCCAATAAAGTATTATAAATAAACTTAACTTTTAGTAGAAATTATTAAATAATAAAAATGTTATTCGCAGTACAGATTTTATTTTCAATTTATCTTGAAATCCTATTTTTCATCACTGGAAAACCTTCCGGATATTTTCCGGAAATAATGCTGGAAACCTTCCGGAAGTTTTTCGGAAATTTTACAATACTTTTGTGTATTAGTTGTTCAGTTTTATAGATAGAATCTATATGTGAAAATCTTTTCCCGCTTAAAATAAAAATTAAAACAATTTAAAAATGAAATATAATAATTATTAGTTTAAATAGCTACAGTTAGTAGCAGTTACAGTTAGCTACATAAATCTCACAATGCATGTTTAAGTTGGAAATATAGCAAAACAATTAGTTCATGAAAGTGCAAAAACCTTTTCCTAACAAAAACCTTGCTTGAAATAATAGCAATAACGTTCACATTTTTTTTATTGATGAAACTGTAATCTATGAATTTTCTGTGGACTGGTGCACACTTATGTACTGTTTTACGACGTTAAAGGCGAGCGCATACAAACAACATATTGGGAAATATAGTTGCACAACTAAATTTCTTAAGCAACTTTTGCGCGTACACGCTAAGATTAACAATTGATATTTTTAACAAAAAACAAAGCTTATTATTTTGAATTCTCTATCAACTTAAATTATTACATTAAATCAAGTTATTTCTCGAAAGTTTTGTATTATGCACAATGTTTTTTTTTATTCATTTATTGAGCACCAACATAAGTATTAAACTTACACAAAAGAAAATAACCAAAACGACAAAAAAAATATAGTAACAAAATTTCAAAAAAAAAAAGGTGTTCAAAAGGTTCGTCCGTTTAAAAAAAACCTTTACAAAAAAAACCAAAATGAGTGGGTTGAGTTAAGACATTTCAAATAGTAGTTCAATAAATTAATCAATTAACTGCACCTCCAAATCTCATAGAATAACATTTTTTTCTGGGTTTACCTTCAATTGAAATACAGGCAAATGTTTATCGTGTTTGACGTTTTGAAAAAAAGCTTTTTATCTTAATATTTATTTCACTTATTGAACACATCACGAAATGGGATTAATTTTTCAATCTAACGCTGCTTCACGTTTAACTGCATCATCATCAACTCGTATTACATGTGATTTGTTTGTTTTCACTCGGCTTACATTAAAATACTAAAACTCGGAAGGACTTCACTATTCAAGATGTTTTAAATTTCTTCTCAGTAAAACCAATCAAAATTAAATTTATATTTATATTTGTACTAGCTGGGTTACCCGGTGTTGCTCAGAGATGTTACAGTTTTTTTATCGTTTTTTTCTGGCTCCCATTTACTGAAAACCAGAAAGTGACATTGAGTTGGAATTTTTTTATCCAATGACATCATCGCAGGTTCCCCATCTTTGTTGTTGTTCCAGTCCAGAAACCACTTCCCAGGCACGCATATGTTCACAAAAAGTCTTGATTTAATTCTATCCCCACACAAACTAATCACACATGTAATGTGTCAATCAAACGCCACTCAGACCAATTGTTCATAGTTACTCATTGTGTTTTATTTCTATGAAGTGAGCATTGATAATACTAATAAGTGTATGGGTTGTCTAGTTTTTTATCAAATTCAAATTAATATATGCAGACATACTCTTCGGTGGCGTTGATTTGCACTCGTTTTGATGCAAAAAATGAGAAGCACTAACATGACAGTCTTCTAACTTTAGTAATTGTAAATGATCAATTGTTAACCTAAACTTCATTCAACTTAATTGCATTGAATTTCATTCTTTGGTTTGTGTTTTTTAAATGTGTACAACAATTTAATTATTGAAACATGTTGAGTGAAGTCTCTGCATTATACAGGAATAAAAGTAACACTAATCGGTCGATAATTGACCAGTACCGATTATCGGCCAAAACTGACTGTGAAACAGCCAATACCGATTATCAGCAAAAAAAGGAGATAATCGGCTGATTCCGATACCAAGCCGATAATCGGTGCACCTCTAGTTATTCTTTCAATATGCAATAATAGGAAGTTGCTTCAAAAATTTTAAAAGGTCACTTGAATAAAATTTTTTTATCTCAAACGGCTGCTACTTTAAACATAATTTATGATAATGAGAACAAATTAATTTTACCTGTGTACGATTTTCAAGTGACAGTGTCGGTGAGCTGAATTCAGTAGTGTAGCGTAAAAGAGGATGTGAGTGCGGATGACTCCAAGTGGGACAAATATCGGTGGCAAAGTTAGGCTGTCTTTACGAAAGCGGAGCTGTTAGTAATGTGGTAAAGCATTAGCCTGTCGGCCTGAGGTCGGCGGTTCAAATCTCACCGGCGTCACCAGCGTCTGTGTTGGGTATTTAAAGGCAGGCACCTTAAAAATCTACCGCTAGTTATTTAGGAGAGACTTTGGCGCGATGCGTTCTAGTAGCTCTCTTAAGCAAGGAAATAGCCATTACGTTATTCTATTTATTAGATACATCATAACTTAAAAGTAATATTTTTAATACAAGTAAAACAATCTTAGAAAAACATTTCAACAAAATTTTGGAAAATTGTTCAAATATTAACTAAAAATACTTCAATTTAGTCACAAACAATTATTTGAAATATATAAAATAATGAAAAGTTTTTTTTGCAGTTTTAAAATTACAGTTTTATTGTATTATTATAGTTTTTTGATTTTTTACAAAACAAAACAAATTGTTAGTTTTTAAAACTAAACAAAACAAACATAGCTATTAAAATAAAAAAAAACTCAAAAGATCATATAGTGAAGTTAATATAAAGTATTAATAACTCAAAATATCATATAGTGAAGTTATTAAAAAGGATTAATAACTCAAAATATCATATAGTAAAGTAAGTATAAATGGTTAATAACTCAAAACATTATATAGTGAAGTTAGTATAAAGAATTAATAACTCAAATAATCATATAATGAAGTTAATATAAAAGATTATTAACTCAAAACATCATATAGTAAAGTTAATATAAAGGATTAATAACTCAAAATATCATATAGTGAAGTTAGTATAAAGGATTAATAACTCAAAATATCATATAATGAAGTTAATATAAAAGATTAAGAACTCAAAATATCATATTTAACAAACAATTTTAAACAGAAAGCGTTTTCAATTTAATGAACTGGCTGTATGTATTTTGTTCACATGAATACAAGTAAGGAAGTCTACTTAAATAGCCGTCAACTGTTTCTTACATGCAACACGGAGAAACAATTTGATATGCTAATTAATAGATATTAATAAATTATTATTATTATTACTAATACTCCAACGACATGGCTTACTAGGCATAGAGTCGATGCGTGCACTTTTCGCGTCAAAATCTGATGCTCTGCAAACTCGGCTATCCTAGCGTGGCTTATTAACTTTGAGAGTCCACAAGAGCTGATGACAAATTGAACTCCGGTTGTTCCTTAAGTGTTAAACATGAAGGCCTAACAAAATTTTTAATTCGAAAAAAAGAGTCAGTAGACTTTTTGCAGTGTTTTATTTTCCGTTTAATAAGTAATTAAATTATAAAAAAAAACTAACTAACTATAGTTTATTATAGATATTTAAATTTTCAGTTAGAAAAAATGCTTCCAGACATGAAAATGAATTGAAAATTGCCAGTGAGTCAACTGAATTGATCAGTTCTCTCTGAAGAGCCATAAGCAATTTCTTGAGTTATGATTTTTTTAACAAAAAAAGATTAAATTGTTTTTTTGAAGTCGTTGATTTTTGTTAATAGCGCAGCAACAAAATAAAAAAAAATTAGGTATTTTTTTCAAGTGAATACAAATATAAACACAAGTTTTCGTGTGCCAAAACTTTTTCTTCACCATGTAGGCCAAGTAGTCACTAGTCCGGTACCAGCTCGTAGCGCATTCTGCTGAACTTCTGATTAAAACTCTAAAGCGCAATTTTAAAATGATAAGTTGTTGTAAAGTAGTGAGTGCTCAAATTACAGAATTATTGGCAGGAACAACATTTTATTGATTTTTTTGGAAACAAATTGTTTTACAATCTATTATTTATAGTGTTTATCCTGCAAAGCTCAGTGGGGTTGTTATTGACTCGGCAATATAAACACCGAAAGTGGTTCGTAATCTTTAACAGTCTTCAAAAACAGATGACAAAAAACATTTAGCTTCTTTTTTCAAACTTTTTCTTGTTAGGACATCTTCCAACCGGCCTATAAACCTTTCAATTAAGGAGTAAATAAAAACTGTTCAATATTTCCCCCCATGGCCTTAAGTGGGTGCTTTTGATATTGTTACAAAAACCACCACTACATCAAGAACAGCTACTATAGGGACCACGCTACACTTATCAGCGATAAGACGGAGTGCAGGTATGTTTATTTATACTAACACATTAATTTAAGCTTCAATTCTATGTCTTTTTATAGGAATTTCTTCAATAGTTTCATTATTTTTATTTTTACCAATCGATGTAAACCACATAGTCAAATTTGGATTTCCATAGTAATCCAATGAACAGTGGCGTTCCAGTATATCACCATAAGCTATCAATCCAAGACAATCATTTTTTCCAATCACAGGATGGTTTGAAATTTTCTCGTGAACAAACAAACACGATGAACAAAAAAATTAATTTGACAATTTAAACAAAACCGAGTGCTTACAGTTCTAAAACAAATTCCACATTTTTCCATGTTATTTTTTTTGTCAGTAGAAGATGCTTAAAATCTTCATAATTTGTTGTATGAACTGCAATTAAACATTTCATGTAAAACTTGCATAAAACGCTATGAAGTAAAATTGTGTAGTCAACTTTTTTGTATTAAAATATTAATAATTTTAACTACATAATAAAATTTCGCTATTTGGTCAAATTATACCTTTGAATGTGAAATAAATTAATAAATTTCTTACTTTCATTACATTTCATTTTTTATAAAAATTAAAAAAAAAACTTTTGATACTATTAGTAATCAATATTTTCTCCACTTATAAAAAAATTGTTTTTATACAACCTGCTCGTCTGACTGCCGCAAAGAATAGTTCAAGAAGATCTTGGCTAAACTTATAAGTTAAAACATAACTTTGATACTTCAGAAAGTTTCTGCTATTTGAAGAACTGTTTCAATGTCAAAAACAAATTCTTATTTGAAAATTTACTCCGCAACGTTATTTGTTTCTCTTTTTCATTTTTTAGTTTTTATCTTTTTTTCATCGAGCTGAGTAGTTGTATCGTTGAAAAATCAAAATTGACACTGATATCAAAGAACTTGAAACAAACGAAATTTTCATCGACTTTTAAAAAAACTTAAAAATAAAATCAAAACCACATGGATTCAGATTTAGTAAAAAAACTATTTAAAAACAAGTAAAACAATCTTAGAAAAACATTTCAAGTTCTTAAAACAAAATTTTGGTAAATTGTTGAAATAACAACTAAAAATACTTCAATTTAGTCACAAACAATTATTTGAAATTTATAAAATAATGAAAAGGATTTTTGCAGTTTTAAAATTACAGTTTTATTGTATTATTATAGTTTTTTTAATTTTTTACAAAACAAAACAAATTGTTAGTTTTTTAAACTAAATAAAACAAACATAGCTATTAAATTTAAAAAAAAACTCAAAAACATCATATAGTGAAGTTAATATAAAGGATTAATAACTCAAAATATCATATTTAACAAACAATTTTAAACAGAAAGCGTTTTCAACAACCACAAACAAACAATTTTTGTTGAATCAAATCCAAAACATGTTGGTTTACAGTGAAAATCGAAGGAGTTCAAAAAAATTATTGAAAATCAAAGACATGAATTCAGCTACAAATAAACTAGAACTGTTGTCAGTTGCTACTCCGTATACAGTAATTGTGCTTGCTTATATATCACAACATGCAATATAGCAAAATTTTTTTTCAAGAGGACAATACTCAACTATTTACACAAATTAAAACAGCCTAGTAATTTACAAATAAATTTCAAATATTATTATTCAACTTTTTTTAAATTATAATGCTATTTAAGATTTTAATCATTTTATTTTATGTGTTATTTGAAATGTTTTCAATAAATCTAAAAAGTAAATAGAATGTAAAATCAATGACGAAAAATTATATGCAATTCATTTTAACAATTTTATATGATGGGAAGTACTTCATAATTTATTAAAAACAAAAATTTAAAATTACTTATAAAGAGAAATTTAGAGAAGCATTATTTTTGCAATACAATTTTAGTTTATCAATCAAATTTGTTTGTAATCATTTAAATTATTTTTTATAGCTACAAATTTTATTTTGTAATATAAACATGTAAACAACCAAAAAATTCAAATTAATTACTGTTTAGTTATACAAAAATTCAAAACGTTACAATTGGAAAACTTTTAATAAACAAATATCTCCACCACTAAGCACCAAACCACGATTTGTCGATGAATCAATACCAAAACATGGAAATTTACACTGAGTATCAAAAGAATACAAGTAATTTAAATCAAAATCAAAGACATGAATTTTTTTTCCAATCCAATCAGTTATAAATAAATTAGAAATGTGATCAGTTGTCACTGCATTTAGCCTAATTGCAATCGGTAATAATAATGTATCAAATTCTTTAATGATATTTCCATCGCAGTTGATTAAATAAAGTTTGTCAGGACATGATATTGCAAAATTTTCTTTTAAACGATCAACACCTAAATATGAATAACGACTAAATATTTTTCTGGTAATTTAGAGAGAAATTTGATTCCATTTTCTAGTGTAATTTCAAATAATTGTTTTTTTATAAAAACGTACAAGATTTTATCCGTTGAATAAAAATGTTCTGATCCATCAAATCTATGATTTATTGTTTTTTTCCAATCAGGACTGTTCTTCTGTTTTTCAAGATTATATATTTCTAATGCTGAGTTATTTATAACACATAAAAAATTGTTATATAAATGAGACTGGAATTTAGGATGTTCAAACTCAATTGAAGAAAGAAAACCATATGATTTGTTGCAATAAACATCAATTCTAAAAATATCTCCGCAATTATGTCTAGTATATATCTTTGTTTTGCTGATTGAAAACTTGCTGAAGTGATTGTTTATTGCTTTTGTTAGGATGAGTTTTGGTTGAATTTCATTAGTTGGATTTAATTTTCCTATTGAAAATTGTGAGAAAAAAATTTGTTCGTGCAGCTGAATTGGTTCAAAAAATTTAATTACCGTGTCACTCAAATATTCGGAATGTTTTTGTTTTGTTTCTTTAAAAATTTTCCAACATCATCATCTAAAACTTTCAAATCATCATTTAACAAATTATTTTCAATCAGTTCAATAAATCTGATAAGATCATAATGCCGGAACCAATTTTCATAATCGTCACATTTTTGTTCTATTTTATTTTTTAGTTGTAGTATTTCGTTTGCATGCAATATGAATTGTTTTTGAATTTCAATGTTTTTATCAGTAACTATTCCTTCATAATCATTCTTGTACAAATCAATATGTTTGATAATTTGGTTTTTAAAATCGTCAAAATGTTTTTGAAGTTGTTTTTTTGAATTTTCAGTTTTGCGAGTAGCAGATAACCTTTGATAATCAATTGCTTTGCAAATTTCTTTTATGATAGCTAAGTTGTAGTTCAATTTAGATTGTTTTTTTAAAAAAATTTCTACAAATTCTTTTTTAATTTGATCAAACGTTTTAAGTGGGCAGGATTCATGATTAAGTAAAGTTTCACAGTCAACCCATGTCTGACAAGGTTTGCAAAATGATATTTTTATGCTATTTTCATCTTCGCTGGCATGTAAATTCATATCTGTCATAACATGTTTCTTTGTAGCTGGAATTGTCTTATGACCAATTGTACATGATGTACACAAATACAATTTGCAATCAAAGCACAAAGAAATAATTATCTCTTTACGCAAACAACTCCCACAACGTACATCTGATTCTTTTTTAAAAACAAGGTTACGAGGTGATAAATCGTTTTCTTCCTTTTTTTTATATTTAAATTTCAGGTCGGGTATTATAATTTCATTTGAGAAAAGTTTTGTATTTAATATATTTGGTTCAAAAGTAAGGTTCAAATTTTCTTTGAAACATTCGGAGAACAAACTATGGATTTGGGATGAAAAATTATTATCATCTACAAACATTTTCGTTTCAATAGTTTTTCTTATTTCAGAAATTATAGTTGAATCACAATTTTTTACTTCTGATTGACATTTTATATTTCTTTCTTCTATTTCTTTCAATAACTTTAAAACATTTTTCAGATGCATATTCAACTGTTTTTCAATTTTAAACAATTTCTCATCAATTTCAGTATTGATCTTTTTCTCACATGAATCAATAAAATTAATAAACTGATTTTTCATTTCTTCACAATGCTCTTGAACTTGTGTTTTTAAGTTTTCAGCTTTTTTAGCAGCATTCATTCTATGTTCATTGATTGCATGCAGTTGTTGCATTATGACGTTTACGTTGAGATTTCTTGCATTCAATTCCTGACATGATTTACAATAGCAAGTTGTAATAATTTCCTCTTTAATTGAAGTTATTTTTGTTAAAACATGTTTGTATATTGTTGGAATCTTTTCATGAAAAACCGAACACGATGAACAAAAATTAATTTGGCAATTGAAACAAATAATAATAATAATAATAATAATGATAAATTTATATAGCGCCAGATAAGTCAGAGGCGCTTACGAAGGTTCCTTTGGATCGGAAACTTCGAAGAACACGCTATTTTCATAGACATGAGAAAGCAATGCGAGTGAACTCCTTGCCTAAGGGAGTTACGCTGGTGACGCAGGTGAGGCTTGAACTGCCGACCTAACGATCAACAGGCGAGCGCTCTACCGCTCTGCCACCAGCGAAAATGTTTGGATATTGGATTCAAACAAATTCCACATTTTTCCATGCTTTGTTTTAATGAAAAATTACCTACAATGACCATTATCATATTTAGTTATAATGTTGTTTAAGTCAAATAAAAATAAAAGGTGGCTAAAACGATTTCAAACTGCGAGCCAGTTCCAAGCCTGGCTAAAGGAGAAACAACAGTTAAAAATCAAATTAGAATTCATAGCAGTAAGTACTTAGGAGTTTCTTTCATACATCTATTTAAATCTCAAAACACCAAGTGTAGAGGACTATAAACTATTATGAAAAAAATCACGTTTAGTTCCATAAAGTAAAAAACACAAGCTGTTTAAAACATCTGTAACAATAATAAAACTCAATGCAATTGTTTACATCTTGAACATAGTAAATAACTCAATTTTGACACACAAAATGACTTTTATTGAAAATGCCTTGCATTTATATATGGACGACATCGTACCACCTGGTTTTTCAGTCATTCATCAACATCGCGTATCATCAAACGCCTCAAGAGGTACCAGTCTTGCTCTCATTCACCACAATCACTTTCATTTTAAACTATTAAACATCTTTTACTACTATTGGTTTCGGACATTTAGTTATTTAGGTTACCAATGTAACGCATCATTTCATCATCGTCATTGTATATCGCCCTCCTGGGCCTCTAAGCCGTTTCGCTGACGACCTCACACTACTTCTCAAACCCCATTCTACTAAAAGGCTACATTTGTGCGGTGATGTGAACACCATCCTCCATAAATAGTGACATCACCGGTTTTCTGGAGGAATTCAACATGATTCAACATAATAGCGCCCCTACTTATGTGAAAGGAAACTCTCTTGATATTTTGATAACACCCAACTCTCACTCAACTACCGGGTTCATGATTGCCATTTATCCCTCTCATTTCACGTTTGATCATTGTCTAATTTTTCTGTTATCATCTTATCAAATCCTGAACAAGTTTTTATTTCTATTTCTCATTAAAATCTAAAATGAGTAGGCTGAGGCGATTTCAACCACAGCCTACCATAACCTAAAATCCTTGACATTGACGGCTTTTCTAACGATGAATGCGCTAATCTAATAAACATCACTAAAATCTTTTATAGACATTACCCTCTCAAATTGGAAACAATCAGGAAATGTGTCACCCATCACGTCAATGTTTTTCCAACGCAGCTCCTCCCCTTCGAGGTTTTGCTGAACGACGCCACTGTGTACATGATGACATTCTTGAGATGTCACACAAAAATCACTTTTATTTTATTATCACCAATAACCCGGACCGACACATGGAGCTCACAAATTAAAACATCTGGTGAAGACAACTACAATTTGTTTTCAATACATTTTGTAGTTTTGTAGATCAAAAAATGAAACATAAAAATTCTTACTTTCAACAAATAAGCAAGAAATACGGTTCTTCAGGCAATTTTTAAATAAATCGGTTGAGCAAAAATTAAATTAGTCATTTAATTGCAAACAAAATTTAACTAACGAAAACATTTTTTAATTGGCACTGAAAATATAATCTTGCCTCCACATTCCACATACAAGATTCTTTATAGACAGCTTATACAAAGAAGTCATGCGTGTCTTTATTATTGTTCTTGTGCTAGCTAGTAGTTCTTGCTGCTATAATGTATTTGAAACATAAACAGCTATGAATAAAAGTTTCAAAAAGAACTGCTCATGATGTTGTATTAGAATTGTGTTGAAGCGTTGTTTCTTATCCAAATAGATATCGTGCACATAAATTATGATAATCCAATGTTTATTTATCCGTTAACAAATAGCATAGCATTTGTTGACAAATTTCTGATGTCCTCAAACATTTGATAGTTATCTCAAAATGATATTAATGACAATATTTATATTTTCTCATATTTTGCCCGTAAAATGATTTCAATTATTGACTACCTTGGCATATTTTTTTATTAAGTTTCAACAAAAATAAAACTTTTTTACGTCCCCCATTCCTGTTTTAATTAAAAATTAAAAATAATATTGACACCAGATACTTATGAAAATTTATTTTTATACACAAAACCTGTATTAGCATAACAATACAAGCCTATACAATATAACTCCTTCTATTTTATGTTCTGCTTTTTGCAATAGAATAATCATTATGTAAGCATTGTTGGACTGGTAACCAGAGAGGTAGATAGAAACAACCTACGTATAGTAAATAATGATTGAATAGGTACTTATTCAAGCAACATTTAGCAAATCTAGTTTACGTTTTATGGCTAAAAACGTTAAGAAAGAGTGAAAAAAATAAAATGAGCGTGAGTGGGAATGAAAACGGAAAAGCAAGCGACAACGGGAACGGGAAATCGACCGGGAACGGGAAAGCAACCGAGAACGGGAAAGCAACCGGAACCGGGAGAGCAAGCGGAGAAGAAAACGGGGGCAAGAGAGAGAAACAATAAATAAAACTTCTGCACATCCCGAGCAACGCCGGGTAACCCCGTTAGTAATAAATAAAATAAAGCACATTAAATAAATGTATTCAGATTTGTCAGATTTAAAGTTGAGTCACAATTTCAGTTGAAGGAAAGAAGCAGTTTAATTGTCGATCATTCAATCAATTCGTCAAACAAATGTATCTGTTGCTCGGTCATTTGCTTTGTTACTATAAAGTTTGGACGTCAATATTAAATGTTAAAAACAGCTGTATTTTATTGTAAACCACTAGAGCAGACAGTATACACGATTATTTTCATAATTTATATTTGTAGCTGCCCAGTGCTTTGAATAGTCTGTAGCAGCTTACGCACAAACTTTTACTGGCTGAGACAAGAAATTAAAGTAAAATGTAAATGTTAGACAAATAATTTTTTTTAAATAAACCATTATAAGCAATATCGGGTGTGGAAGACTAACTTGATTTTACTGTCAACAAAATATTGATTTGGTTAGTTGATTTAACTTAAGAAACTACTGAATAAGTTTTGTAGAGTTTGATAAATTCGTAAAAACATACAAGGTTTGCAATAATTGAACAATTGTTTGAATAGGAGAAAAATTTTTTTTTACATAACTACCAAATCTTTCTCAATGCATTTTCAAAAATACACTATAATCTAGCATTCTTACAAATTTTTTGAACATTTGCTTAATGGTAATCCATAATAGTTCAGCTTGTTTTATTCAGGATATCGGCCTTAATTATTGTTTCGTCAATGTTCAAGAATTTGCACCATTTAAATCTGTTCATTTCAAAAATTCATTTCAAAATTCATTTTTTCACTAAAATAGTAAATGACGTTTTTTTTTGGTTTTATCAAACTTTCAGATATGAAATATGGTTTAGATACTAATGAATGTGGTAATTAGATAATGTTGTTGTTCTATCTACTAGCAATATCTAAATATTGTTTAATATGGATGTAAACGTTGAACGAGTTGGCTCAGTAGCGATTCATAACGTTGTAATTTGAAGATATTTATAGGACAAGATTTCCCGAATTCTATTCCTGCTTATTACTGCTTCTATCGGATATTTACTAAAAGATGCAGGTTTCACAAATTATCTCACTTTGCAGAATCTCCTGTTATTCTTACTAATTTGTTTTGTAAAAATTATTTGTTTTATAATTCAATTTAGCAATCTTAAAAATGGAAAATTATTCAAGTTTTGTAAAATGTTTCATCTGTTCAAAAGAAATTAAAGATGCTCGGATGCTTCCATGTTTGCACAGTTTCTGTTTTGAATGTCTCATAGTTGAATTTAATGAAAAAATGTTAAACAAAAACAAATTGAATTGTCCAAAATGTAATTTTTCTTTTGAAGTACCTAAAGGAGGTTTAGAAAATTTAAAGAAAAATGAATTTATTAAATGTCTTACTGAAACTAATAAAAAATTCTGTGGAACTTGCTCCAAAGAAGAAGTTACTAATTTTTGCTTAGAATGCAAGTTGTATTTGTGTTTGTCATGTTTATCTGTTCATCAAAAAATTCCTTCAGCAAAAAATCACGCTTTGGTAAAAATAAATTCGATGACAAAAGAAGATTTTGAAGCATCATATTGCAAATCTTGTCAGAAATGGGTTGATTCAGAAAAACCTTTTGATCATGATTCTTGCATCTTGACAACTTTTGCAGAATTTAAAAAAACATTCCACAAAAATTTGGAGCAAGAAGTAATTAAAAACTACAGCAACATCAAAACTCTGAAAACAAATTTAAATGCAATTAATATACAGAAACTCTCTGTTGAAAATGAAGCTAAAAAATTGAAAATACAAATTCAAGAACATTGCGAAGATCTTAAACAAAAATTTATCAATTTTATTGATTCATGCCAAAATGATTTCAATGCCATTATTGATAGAAAAAGCAATGAAATTGATCAAACGTTGATTTATTATTCAGAAAAATTGTTAAAACTGAAAACAGAACTTGAAGAAAAAGTTGAAAAATATAAAAAATGGTCTCAACATTTTAATCCACTTGATTTTATTGAAGCAATTGAAAATGATAATGTTAAATTGTTAGATGAAGATGAAAATAATTCAAGAAAAAATTATGAATTGATTTTAAAGTGTTTTAATGAAAAGTTAAATCAAAACCGTTGGATACAAAATTTCATTCCTCACAATTTTCAATAGGAAATTTAATGTCAGCTAATAAAATTCAACCTGAGCTTATTAAATCGATTGCCACAACTAATTGTGTTGGACAATTATCGATTAGCCAAACAAAAGTGTATATCGGGAGTTTCAGTAAAGACAAAGATTGTTATGAAATCGAAGTTTATTGCAAAACAACATATAAATATCTATTTTCTTTTGATTTAGATGTAGGAGTTTAATACATTTTAAAAACTGAATTTATTGATAATTTCTTTTGCATGTTAAATTATTTCTCACTGGATGTTTATAATCTTGAAAAACAAAAAGACAGTCCTGATTGGAAGAAAACTATAAAACTCGAGTTTAATGGAAATAGAATTGTCGGTTCATCGGATAAGAAATTGTTTGTTTTAGAAAATGAAAAATTAATTGAAATCACATTGAATGGCGAAATTGTACGTGTCATTATATTACCGAATACAAATTACATTTATTACATCATTGGCTTGAAAAATGATCACTTTGCAATTTCAAATCGTTTAAGACTTTATTTAATAAACTGCAAAGAAGATTTCATTAAACAAGTTAATTGGAAAACAAGCTTAACTGGACATAGATTGACAACAGACAACAATTGTAACTTATTTGTTGGTGACTCTTCTGAAAAAAATATTCATGCATATGATTTTAATTTAAATTTTGTAAAATCGTTTAATGCTCTATGTCAACCAAATGATATTTGTTTTGATTCAACAACGAATCGTTTATTAGTGGTTGGCGTAGAAGAACAATCTTATATCATGAATGTTTTCCAATTGTGATGTATATTTATTTGTAACAAGCTCTGTTACCCAGTGTTACTTGGGTTTTTACAGGATTTTCCTTTTTTTTTGTCTAAAAAATTGTTTATCGGTGGTATAAAAGATTCTTGTTTGTTGAATGATTTTTAATTAAGACAATTAAGACTTTCTCTTTTCATTGAACTCATTTTTGCTTGGTTTTTATACTTTTATTTGTTTAATTGATTTAGTTAAACCGTGATTTAGTTCTAATTTAAAACAAATCAAAATTATTTTAATTAATAATTTAGTAAATACATTTTACAGATAATAATTAATATTAGTGTTAAAAAATTAATTTTTATGCAACTCACCTTTTAAACAGTAATAAAACACGTGTATTTAGATAATAAATTTTTTAAATGATGGAACACTGAGAATTAATTTTATTCAGATTATTATTAAGATAAAAATTAAAATATGTCGGTCGCACTGATCTCTAAAATAATATTATAGAGATCAGTGAGTCTATACGACCACCGTTCGAAAAACGAGCATAGTGAATTTTCAAAGTTTTCTTTCAAATAAAAAATAATTAAAAATAAATCTGTTAAAACATAAGCAAGCAATTTAGAAATAACAAAAAAAAATAATAGAAATCTAATTAATAAAGTTTTGGACCTAAACGGGTTAAGATAAAAATTAAAATATGTGACCCATGATAGTCGAAAAAGTTGTTAATTTCCGCAGGCCGGTCAAGGTCGTGATTTTAGCGTCTTTAGACGGGCCGGGCCAAATCTTAAGTCAAGATGGGACAGGCCAAGAATTTTCGCAAAATTTATAAAAATTGTAGGCCTGTAAAAACAGACCGGGCCCAAATTAAACAAACGGGCCTGGAATTTTGGCTTATAAAACGGACTGGACCGAGTTGCCGTGCAGTACTCTACTATACGATGCACGATTCAAATTCTCTAATTTCAAGCTAGCGAATCCGCTCTAGTATTAAAATATATAAAAACACACAATAAAGAAAACAAAGTGAGCTGAAATTATCATTGACAGTATTGAACCTACCTTAGTTTGATAAACATTATTTTTTATGCTGTTGCTAACATTAATACATTGTATTAGTCAAGTTATCAACTATATGATAATATTTTTTATGAATATTGAATATTATTAAAATATTATAATTTGTTCAATAACTTAATCATATTTTTCAAATGCAAATTCAATTGTTCTTCATTTCTATACCATTTTTCATCAATTTCTTTAATAAGCTTCTTTTCACACAAATCAATACACTTATTAAGCTTGTTTTTCTTCTTTTTATAATGTTGATGAACTTGTTCTTTTAAATTTTCAGCATCTTTAGCAGCATTTAGTCTTTGTGTATTGATTTCAAGCAACTGTTTCTTTATAAAACTTATTTTGAGATTTCTCTCATGGAAATCCTGAAACGATTTACAATAACATGGTTCATTGTTTGTTTCTGAAGTTAAAATATTCTCTGCTATAATATGTTTTTGTATCGTTGGAATTCTTTGGTGAACAGACAAACATGAGGAACACAGAAAAATTTGACAATTCAAACAGAACTTTAAATTGTTTTCTTTCAAGCATATTCCACATTTGTTCATGTTTTTTGCATGATAAACTTACAATTTATAAGGTTTCTATAACAATAACGGTTCTAAATTCAAATTTAAATTTTGAGTAAAAATTTTTGAAACGTTTAGTTTGTGTTTGGCGGTCTTGCTATTTTAAATTTAAACTTCATTAGCATTTTTTATGTTTATGGAATTATAAAATCTACAATTGCTGCTGTTTAAAAATTTAAAACTGTTTTATGTTGTAAAAATGCGACGTTAAGCATTAACTATTTTTTAAATTCAAGTTTGAATGTAAAAAAATAAACAACATAAAATAAATCTTAAAAGTTTTTTTCATTTATATTTTCAAGTAATATTTATACACTTATATTTATAACTTAGCAAAACAGTGATTTTTATAAAGCTAGAAAAAAATTAAAATAACTTTTTTAACACGGTCAACAAATTATGACTCAACAAAAAATAAATTCCAAATTTTAACTTTATTAAATGTTTTAATAAACTTCACAGACATTTAGAACATTGTGCCAATAAATTCAACTACTTAAATTAGTAAGCTGTTTCAAGCTCTGACCAGCCATTATTATTCAAGTGCAGCTGTTTGGGACAATAGTAACTACAAATTGAATCTATAAAACATTTGAAAGTTCTAGTACAAACAACCTAATTCAATTTTAAAATATGCAGTTCTATAGGTATGTAATAGAACATTTTAATTCTAATTTAATTTTAAAATATGCAGTTCTATAGGTACGTAATAGAACATTTTAATTCTAATTCAATTTTAAAATATGCAGTTCTATAGGTACGTAATAAAACATTTTAATTCTAATTCAATTTTAATATATGTAGTTCTATAGGTATGTAATAGAACATTTTAATTCTAATTCAATTTTAAAATATGCAGTTCTATAGGTATGTAATAGAACATTTTAATTCTAATTCAATTTTAAAATATGCAGTTCTATAGGTATGTAATAGAACATTTTAATTCTAATTCAATTTTAAAATATGCAGTTCTATAGGTATGTAATAGAACATTTTAATTCTAATTCAATTTTAAAATATGCAGTTCCATAGTTATGTAATAAAACATTTTAATTCTTACTTCAGATAACAACTAAAAAACTCGTCAGTGTTTGTTACTACAAAAAATAAAATCAAGACAAACTAATTTATTCAATTTTATAAAAAAAATAACCAATTAACTCAATAGTTAACAGACACTGATAATATAATCTACATACACATTTCTTTATAGACAGCTAATTTAAGGAAGTGACAAAAGTCATGCGTCTTGTTATTTCATTTTACTATTTTTACTAGCTGGCGGTGTTTGTCTGGAAGCTGCTATTAACTATTCAGACAACTAGCAGCTTCTATTATTTATGAAAAAAATATTGTTTGCTCTTCTCTCAGAATTGCGTCAAAACGCAGTATATATTATGCTAATTGCTCACGTGCTATGTATCACTTTAATAGATTACGTTTTAACCAATTTACCAAAAGGCTTATATTTTAAACGGCTAGACACAAATTTCTTTTGGCCAAAAAATCGTCTAACATTCCACAGGTTGTTCAAAATAGATATCAATTTTTGAACATTTTGTTTTATAATTGTTTTATTAAAATCAACTTTAAAACAATTAAAACAAAAAACTGAGCAAAGTGGAAACATTTCAATATTTCAATTTTAAACAAAATTTGTATTATACTCAATATTTATGACTACACAATTTAAAAGAAACACTTTTAACCAAAAAAAAAAACGTGAAAAAATGTTTCGTTTTCAGCTGGTATGTTTATAAGCATATAAAATTGAAAAGTAAATTAAAAACGTAAAAGTTTTATGCTGTTGTTGTTTTTTGTTGATATTATTGTCATCTGTGGTCCTGGTTTTGGTTTTTCCATCTATATATATTCCGACAAGTATTTTCAAATATATTAGCAGGTATAAATAGACTTATCAAAGTTTTGTTTATTATCATCCAATAAACTACAAAAACATTTTAGCAAACCCGATATTCGACGATATTACAACATTGGTGTCTAGAAGTGGATTAAAAGAATGGTTTTGAAAGCATTGAATGAGCTATTGACGAGTGAGTTGAGAGACGAACTGGAGAAGCGTACAAGGACGTAAATTGCGGGGGCGATTTGCCCCCACCTTGATTTTCAAAATTTAAAATTTCGTATCTAGAATTTACTATATATTTTTTAATTTTAACTTTACCTAATCTAGTGATGATTCAATGCGTATTGGAATTCTTCTGAAGTGTGTAGACAATATCAAATAAAAGTTAAATTTTTTTGTAAACTGTTTTTTTAACTAATGTGTTTTAGTGTTTTACATGAAAATACAACATACTAGCAGTGATGGGCAAAAGTTACAAAATTTTAACTAAAATGCCACCAACTTTCAGTTAAACTCTTTTAAAAGGTTAAATGGAAGGTTTAACTTTTTTTAAAAAGTTCAGTTAAATCATCAGTTTAACTACATTTTTTCAGTTACAACTGAAAAAGTTTAACTAACATTTTTCTTAAATTGTAACTAAAAATTTCAGAAGATGATATGATCCTTTTGGAAGCATATTATGGACTAGTTATGAGACCAGTGGCAATGGCAATAGATATGTTGCAAAGCGAAAATGACAGTTTTAATGGTATGTTTATTCCATCTATTAAGGGAGTTATATACAAGTTGAATTGTATGAAAGAAAATTAATGGTGCCATTAATTTATATGCTTATAAATGGTTTAGAAACACGTTTCCAAGAAGTTTTTAAATCTGATTATTATAATTTGCAACTATGCTCATACGAAAGTTTAAATTAAATTATCTAGATCCAAATGAGAGATTCTTAAAAAAAGAACTACTCAACAGACTGCACAGCACATGACCAATTCCGAACTAGAGCCAATGAAAACTCAAAATGGAACACCTGCACTTTTGTCATCAGAAGTACAAGATGATTTATACAGTTACATGCATGAAGATCGACAGCCAGCAAATACAGTTGAAATTGTCAGCAAAGTCGAACTTTATTTAGGAAACCCTTCTATGGAAAATTCCTCATCGCTTGCGTATTTGCAATTGGCTGCTGCATTTTGCAGGTACAATGCAAAACTTCCCAGTAGTGCAGCTGTTGAAAGACTTTTTAGTGTTGCGGTTCAGATTTTGACCAATGGAAGATGCAAAATGTCTGATGTACTATTTGATGAATAAGTTTTTCTTAGATATAAATTAAAAAATTAGTTTGATTATTATTGTTAAAAACTTTAACATTATAAAAAAATAAATGTGAATAATATTGATATTTTTATTAATTTATATGTGTATTGTTTATTAAACCTTTAAATAATTTATTTTCATTCAAAAATATATTTGTTAAAATTCATTTAAATAAAAAAGTTAGTTTAAAGAAGTTAAACTAAAAAAAAAGTTTTAGTTAAAATTTAAACTCTTTTGATAAAAAGTTAGTTAATTGATAGTTAAACAACTTTTAAAAAAAAGTTAGTTATAGTAAAAGTTTAACTATTAATTTTTAGTTACTGCCCATCACTGCATACTGTGTATATAGACACGTTCAATTTTGCTTGAAATGTCTCTGGGTTAAATTTAGAAAAAAAATTCACCCTTTTTAATATTTGTTAAATCCACGCCTCTGAACACAAAACACCTACTTTTTTCATCGTGTTGCGGGCAGAGTTGACCACGGGTATGGTCGGGTCGGGTAATTCTGGCATGTGAGTGGGTCCGGTAAGTCTTTAATGAATAAAAATGTACAAATCAGGGCCGCACTTAGGTATGGTCAGGGTGAGCCATTGCACATTGGCCCCCACCAGTAAGGGGCCACCAACCAAAAAAACCTACATATGATTTTAATTTATCTCTCTATTGTTATGTCATTAATAGTCAATTAATAAAGTACAGTATATGAGATTATAAACAAAGAAACTTAAAGTCATTTCAAAGTAGTAAAACGAAATTCGATGCTTCTGTGAAAAAAGCACATCCAGTTTCTGCAAAAAACCGAACCATAACGAAATAAACTCGTACGCGGTGCTAAAAAGCAGTGACAAACTGTTCTTTGACTAGTAGAAAAATTTATACACAAAAATTGTTTGATTGAGTCAGGTACAAGTATGGACAAATATTTTGTGGGATTTCACAGCTGCAACAGACAAGTTTAGATCTAAATAAGGGTTTTTGTACCATGTTGCTGGTGGAATTAACTCTCTAACATTTCGTTACAGAAGACAGTATATAGATGCACATTTATAGTTGACACAACTAACACATATGATTAACTAGAACACAATTTATATTTATAAAATATCAAAGCAATGTTTTTTCCACAAACAACATAATAACATTGAGTTTACTCAACTTTTTCAGTTTGCGTTGTATCTACAATAGTAAAACGACAAGTAGATGAAACTGATAATTTACAAACGTTGTATTTTGGCATATTGTAGCTGCCACTTATATCAAGTTTATAAGATCCTTTTTGTACGTTTTGCAAGTCTAAGTGACAATTTTTGTTACTGTACAAATAAAATTAATAAAAGATAAGAAAGAGATGAACTTATTTAATTTCTAAATAATTTATTATTATTATTCAAAATTAAAATGTTTAACAAAACAAATTTATTTTACTTTTCAACTGTGTGTTCTTTTAAACATTTGCCTTCCTTGTTAATAAATGTTAATGTGCAATGTTTTAATCTCATATCTCCATATCTATAAAATAAAATAAAATAGCATTATTTATTAGAACATTTTATAAATTTAATTAATATTCAGCTAAATCCCAGTTTTACATTCTCTGAATTCACTGTTTTTCTTTATTTGCACGGATATTTTTCAATCCTTTGTTTTATTACATTTTTACTCATATTCATTTTTTATTTTTATAAATTTATCCTGCTAAAATACTAAAAACCTATTTCAATTAAAACAAAACCAAAAATTTATTTCAATTCAAGCATAGGAAACATTTTTGTGGGCAAAATACCAAATATTATAAACATGACTGATTTCTGTGATTTTCTCAAAAGAATTAAAACAAAAAAAAAACTGAAAAACCCTTCATCTCTGTTTCTTTCTCTTGTTCTTCAACCAGTTTTTTTCATAACGTAAAAAAGAACTCCACAATATATGCTTATAAAAATTCAACAAACAAAAATAACAAACGTCACTAATTCTATGAATATGTAATTAGATCCATCTTTACTGTTGACATGGAAATCAAAAACAGTTCCCAATTCAGCTATTTCCTATAGACAATAAAAACATTAATTCAATAAAATTGACCGTCATTACACGCTTTTATTAACTTTCACTTGTCTGGATGTCCAAGGGATGTCCTCGGAATTTTAGAAACTCCGAAGATCATTATAAAATTAACCAACTTCAAAAAATTCCAAAGTTAAAATAAACAAAAATAATTATTAAAAAATAATTTAAAGAAGCATATTGATAATGAGGGCAAAAACTTTCATCGTCATAGTAACTACAAACATCTTTTGTTTACTATCACTGACTATTCATCAAGTAATTTTATTACGTTCTTAAAAGCATGTTATTAATGTTTTAAATTATAATTACTTGTTTTATCTAACAAAACAATAAAAAATAAATTAAAAAATAAAGAAATCATTTAAAAAAAGAATATGGAAAAGTTTACTATTTTTTCTTTAAATGGTAACTTCAAATCATCAAGTTTTGTTAGCTGAAACTTTGAAGTTGAATAAATGTTAACAGTATATCCCTCTGCAAAAGAGTAACGATCCTGAACAAAGATATTCAACTCGGAGCATAAGGAACACATTTTTGCTTCAAAAAAGTTATTGTTGTCATCAACTTCAAATGCATGAACCGTGGAAAAGAAAGAATCTAATTGTAAAAAAAAATTAATATGCAATGAAAGCAACAAATAATTGAATGATTATTTAAAAGTCATTTAATTTGTTAAATAAATAATTCGTTTAATAAAAAATCAATTTTAATGATTTATAGAAAGTATAATAAAAAATATATATATTAAATAATGATATTATTATTAACCTGAATGTTGATGATGATGATCATCATTGCTATTAAGAACATGTAACTTCGTAAACTACAAAAACAAAATAGTTTTAATATTAAAGAAATTCTTTAAATAATATCGACAACAAATTTGAATCTCCTATTGAAATCTTACAAAGCAGACGCCACTGAAATGCTTATTGAGATGAATAAATAATGTTGCATCATCAGTATTAATATCTGCCACTAGTTTGTAATGAACACAATCTCCTTCACTGTGATAAAATAATTAAATTAATTTGAATTATGTTTCTTTAAACAATAAGTATCACAATTCCAAATATTTTGTTTAAATTTGTTAAAACTAAATTTAAGTATTATACAATAAAAACAAATGAGATTGAACAATTAAAGAATGCAAAAACTTATAAACGGTTGAATAAAGCAACCTTTTAAAATTTGGTACTGTTGCAGATTGATTGTATTCAAACCTATAAGGATTCCAATATATAAACATTTTTTCATAGTCTTCTTTTAACAAATTCAAGTTTTTCACTGAAACATTTATGTATTAAAATTATTTATTGAACTGTTTTTCCTATATGCAACCTTCACAGAGTTGATAAAAAGTTTTAAGGTATTAGCTTTATTTATACCCTGTGAACATTCTATGTGGGCCCTATGTGGTGTTCCTGTGCCCCCCCCTAATTTCGCTTCTGTCCCTAACCCAGGAACACCACATAGGGCCCACATAGAATGTTCACAGGGTACAAATCAGAGGATCCTGCAATTTTTCCAAATTCAATGAGTTTTTTGGGTAGAGGGGTGCTATATTAATTCATAAACTTATTTTTTGTACAATTGCTTTAGCCGGTTTGAGACTGATTTTGACTATCTTCAGTTTGTAGTCTTTATTTTCTATCATTAATAAATTGTTAAAGATACCAAAAAAGACTGCAGATTGAAGATTGTCAAAAAAAATTAAGGAGGGGGTAATGGACTGTTTTCCTATATATTATCTTCACAGAGTTGTTAATAAGTTTTAAGATATTAGTTTTATTTATAGATTTGCAAGTGTTCAACTTAGACAAGCTTCAATTACAGGTATTACGGTTTATTTATTCGAATTTATTATTTTCAATAAACTACAAAACCATTCCAAAAGAATCCGTGTACGATAAACAATATTGTAACAGTATATATTAATTATTGTTACATTTAAATTCGTTTGAAATTGCTGTGTAATTTTTTTTGGCGAACTGACACTTAAAATATTTTTTTAACAAAACAGACTACTAACCTTTTATAGACTTTTTAATTAATGGAAATGGTGTTCTAGTTTTATCTGAATATTCTTCAGAAGGACAGCACCACTTTTTTGTTTTAATTGTTATGTTTTCTTCCTAAAAAATGTTTATTATTATTATAAAATCAGTTTTTTAAGAATGGTGTTTTGAAAAATATTAAAGTTTTATTATTTAAAAAACGGGATTAACAAATAATAAATTAACTTTATCTTTTTCTTCTTCAATATCAATTATAAAAAAATGTTCATCAGATTTGTTTTTCAAATTTATCAAACAATTTCCTTCCATAAATTCTTTAATAATTTTATCTAATTGAAGTTTTGGATTTGATAGCAAAGCTCCAGAGGGAATCCATCCCGTGAGAAAAAATATTTCAGATTCCTGTATTGAAAAGTTAAAATAAGTTATATTTTCTGTTTTCTACTAAAACTAATAATCAACATATATAATTTCCAATGCCTGTATGTATGTAATGGGCTGCTGTATTAATGAATTTTCAAGGTCAACAAAGTAGTAGTAATTTTTTCGCAAGGCCTACTAGTTGTATCGAGGAAACTCTTCATTCGCCACGTTTCCAACACTTCGTCCTCATCGACCAAGATCTTTCATTTGATTGATCCTAACAATTTGTTTTGCTAAACTTCTGAAGATTGTTCCTTCTTGTAATCTTTTTCTAGAATTTCACTAAACCTCCTTCTCTCAGCCTCCTGTGCTTTTGATATTCCTCTTCTTGCAGCACATTTCCTTTTGTCCTCCAAAATTTTACACTTATCGGCACTTTTCTTTTATTTATTGTAGATTTCAAATAATTGTCTTTTTTCCTTAACTAGCTTAGCTGCTTTGTCATTTTACTACCAGGTCTCCCAGTGTCGCTTTTTAACTTTAGTTTTTCCATATACTTACCCTGCCACATACAACTTTTTTAATGCACCCCACACCACCTCAACGTCACCATCAATTTACACATCTGGTCTCATTGCCAAAATGTTTCACACTCTTGTCTTGAGAGTCTGTCGTATCAATGGGTCTTTCAGTTTCCAAACTTTACATTTACTCACAAACACGCCTTTTTTCTTTTTTTGACTACGCTCACCCAGTTGTAGAACACCCACCAGCAACTTGTGCTGTTGCAATGTCAGCTCATTCTGTATCACCGTAATGTTTCTTAACATCTTTATTTCCATTTTAGAAACCAGGATGTAATCAAAACTGTTTTACACCGTCCAGTCTCAAATGTCAAATGCCCACCATGCACTTCCTCAAAATCATCACTTGCAGCTCCCACATGCTCGTTCATAACTCCACACACCATTAAATGTTTCTTTCACTTCCATTGTTCTGCTTCTGCTATTGAGCATATCCAAAAGCTAAATTCAGCACTGACTTGGCTACCCTAATCCTTAAGACAATAATTCTTTTGCTGACTCGCTTCACCTCAAGTACCCAACTTTCCTTTACAAAGAAACTGACACCTGCCATACCACTATCACCACCCATCCAGTAACACTTGTATTTTCCAAATATTCAGCTTCCCTTATCTCGCCACCTTGTCTCCTGCAGACAACAAAATCCAAGTGTCTTCTGTTGCACATATCCACCACTTTTACTTTTTCTTAATGTTCCTACATTTGCTTTGATATACAATTATTTAATTTTAAAATTTATAGTAAACATTTTGTTTTAGAACGTTGATCCTAAAGTTTCTTATATTTTCAATCCTCACATATTTCACATATGAAGTATTAAAAAGACTGTGGTCAATGTTTTACTATTTTATATACTTATTATCATCAAAAAATACTTTGCAAACAATTAGCAGCTGCCGAATTACAAAAATATAAGTTTTTTACGGTTCACTTGTTTTTCTAATGAAATTCATATTTATTCATTTTAGCACATTATAATATTTAGTATATTTGAAACTGGTTGTAGTTACAAATAATTTTTTAAAAATTAAAACTGTTGAAAAGGAAAATAAAAACATTCTTATTTGAATATTTTTATGTTTTGAAACAAACATTAAAATTCTTTTTCATATGAAGTATTTGAAAATAAAATAGTTTTCAAATGCCCAAATTACAATTTAAAACAACTTATTTAAAAATAAGAAAGTAAATCAACCATACCTTAGTTAAATAAACACATCTACGAAAATATTCAACTTTATAGCAAGCTTTTTCAAGTAATGACAACCAGTATTCATTTGTATTTCCAGAAAGGCAACAAATAAAGTTTTTATTTTTATCAACAAGAAGAAAATCATCAATTATAATCTGAAACAAATTTGATTGTAAGAAATGTTTTTAATATTAAAATAAACAAATAATTTATCAATATTTATAAAAATTAAGGTGAAGTTAACAAATACAAAGTTATTACTTCTTTAAACTCTCCGTTGTAGTATAATTTTACCATATACTTTCCTGAAGGATTGTATATTGATTCACCATTTTCATTATGTGGATAAATTAGACTGCAAAAATTCAATGTATTATTTCCTTGTAAATAAAGTAATTAATTATTATAATTTATTATATCAACATTACTCACTTTGTAATTACTTTTTTATTAAATTTATATTCATATTGAATACAAGCAGTAATAGGAGCTTGCAGATTTTTGTTCTCAAGAACTTTCTATAAAGATTCACAAAAATTGTTAATATTATTTCTTAAATATGTTCTGGTCCATCACGTAACACAAAATTAGCAAACAATAAAATAATCGTTTGCTTAACATAAAAAAAATGTATGACATTCAATACATAAGCAGCCATAAATCAAGCCATGACGATTTTTTATATTAATGTCATCAAATATCTCCCAGTCTCGAAAAATAAAATACATTGGAAATATTTCTTATTAGAAATACTTAGAAATTAAAGTCTTAGTATTTGAAATACATTTTCAGTAAGTATTTCATAACATTAAAATCTTGTCAGTGAGTATTTTGTATTTCTTAGATTATTCGAAAATACTTTTTTAAATGCAGCCTCACTGATTAATTATTTACCCTTAGAAATTATTGGTGGATTTAATTAATATTTGGCTGTTTTAGTGGATATAACTTATATTTTAAATAATTAAAAATGTATGTTGGGTCACTTGATTCCTGGTTATGAAACTCAATGTTCTGTTGCTAATACGTCTTCTTTAATTTGATTTATAGTGAAACACCCGCCAACGTGCCCCTATGTTCCCTAATTAGAATAAGCCTAATTTAAAATAATAAATAGAAAAAGATAGTTTTGGTTGGATTCGAACCGGGACCTCAAACCCAAAAACACACCACCCTGAAAGTACCTGTTTTATTTGATTTTGTTGGATCTGCGGATACTTTAACTTAAATTAAAAGCTTTTAAAAAACATAAATGTTGATGAAATGTTATAAAATCGTCAATATAAATTATGATTTTAATTTCGATTATACTTCAACAAGACTTGAAAAACATCTGATTAAAATGTACTAACTTGAATGTTCACCAACGGCTGAGAATTTCCATAGCATCCAATGCTGTTAAGTCTAACAAATTTAGAGTACAAGTCTCCTTTCAAGTAGGAATTGGATACGTTTTTGAAACAAAATTGATTACCATCTTCGTCACTGGATAAAAGTGAAATAAACACTATGCAAACTACCATATGCATGCCATTAATTCAGGGTAAACTTCATAAAACATCTTAAATAAACAGCAAAAATGTATTTTAATTTTCTCACTGCATAATTTAAACACATTGAAAAAATCTTGTTTTTTTGTCCGACTAATCAACACGCACACACTTAATAAAGTCAAACTAATTACAAGACAACTCAATAAACAGAGGAACACACATAAAATTACATTTATGAACTAGACGATTACAAGGCAGCAAGTGTGTCAGTAACTTGGAATTTCCCCAATATTATACTTTTTTGGTAAATTGTTTAGAGTTTGGTCTTTGAAAACAGCTATAGACCCAGAATTTTTGGTATCCGCTGGTAGAGCATTCCGAAGGCTAGGTGATGCGTGTTGGAAATCATCGCACGAGTTCTAGAGCTATGGGTTAGCAAAGCAGTCTTATCATAATTCTGGTGTGAAGAAGTTGATGAAGATATGTTGGCAAAAAAGAAAACCATTCAATATTATACAGGCAGCCATCAAAGTGTGGAGAGACAAAATGATGGCATCAATGATGAAAAAGATAAGGATAATAGTAAAGATATCGATGATAATAAAGATAATGATGATGAGTATGATGACTATTTAAAAAACGAGGAGAGATACCTAAGACCACTTTAGTAGCCCTATTCATCTTCATCTGGAGTCGTTTCAACT
Source organism: Erpobdella octoculata (assembly GCA_963978895.1). NCBI lineage: Eukaryota > Metazoa > Annelida > Clitellata > Hirudinida > Erpobdellidae > Erpobdella > Erpobdella octoculata. Next base: position 42,329,229 of record OZ022240.1, on the reverse strand, counting down.
GATTCTGAGAAATGCCAAAAAGCGTGGAGTAGAAGTAGTCGAGCCTTAATATGATCGATCAGACAACAAGCCAATAAGTTAGCGTTTTTTCTTGATATAAAATTTTGGATGTGGGCAATAATTGACACTGTTTTTGTCTTGATTTAAAGCTTATATCAATGTGTCTTCTGTCAGTGTTTTCTGTGGAGGCATGAAGTATAGTATCCACTCTTGAAGGTTTTGCTTTAAAGGACATTTAGAGCACATTCTTAGAACAGCTTAAATGATTACTCATGAAACTAGTTTTGCTATGCAAACTAGAGATCAGTTTTAATAAGTGGTAAAGATGATTAAAAATTCTTCAAATGATTGTAGCTATGTATATATTTGGAATGATTGCATAGTCTTGAAATAGTGTTATTTTTTTAAGAGTGTGTCAAATGAACCTTAGATAGTATGCAAAGTACCCACTAAAGCCATAACGATGACGTAAAATAGGGCAGCATGACGTAATGGAAACCAACAAGCACGCAGTTAACCCACTTCTAAATCAACAAGGTGATAAAATGCTGAATACAAGTTTATATTTGCTGTGCATTTAAATTGATGAATACAGTTGCAATAGGCTTGTGGTAACAAATTTATAATAAGTACAATTCAGAGTTTGTCGATGGATCAAATTTTGTAGACCCAGCAGATAAAGATTCACCCAACCAAACCCACCCACACCAATGATGCATGGTCTCATTTTCTCACATTTTGCACCAAAAACCATAAGTGGTACATGCTAGTACTTCAAATAATAAAAATAGTTTAAAAACTGAATGAAATACAATAAAGATTTTTATCAAATAATTGTATCGTAAAAACAATCTAATATAATTTCTTAATTAAAACTAGACTCAAAATGACAAAAAAACATTATACAGTTTGTTAAATACACCACATTAAGTTTTCTAGTTAAAATTTAAAAACATTATTGATTAAATAATTAAAATTCTAACATGTAAGGTTCTGGAAAATTAAACTTTTCTTCTTTGTCAAATAAAGGAGATTCTTTTTCTAGTTTGTGCAAACGTCTAATAATAATAAATAAATGAAAATTTAATTACAAATTCAAAATAATTATTGCAAAATACTAGTGTGAATTTATTTGAAAGTTATATATTATCAATACAGTAAATTATAAAATGTCAACCTCCGTTATTCTAATCTTAGCCTCTTAGTCTTTTTGCAAAAAAACTGAAGACTTTTTCAAAAACTGTAGCTCATTGCTTGCTCAATGCGTTGTGTTGACTGAGCTTTTGTGTTAAAAAGCTTTTGAGGCTTTTCATAGACATTATGAATTATAAATTTTCATCATTTATGAAAAAACAAGTTGCTTAATTTAAAACCGTTTAAATTTCATAAAATCAATAAAAGTTTATGCTTGAATCTATAATGATATTCCAGTTTAACTTTAACTTTAAACTTTATATTCCCTTTTTTATTGCAGTCAAAAACTAATCTTTGAAAAATTGAACTGCAAAATAATCCAATATAACGAAAAAATTTTTATTACAGTGAAATCAAATTTGTAAATTTAGTTGAAGTATATATTTTGGAATAGTGGCAGAATCCTATAGCTGTGAAATGTCTTGAATTTACCATTAGAATTAAAACCATCAATTTAAAGTTCATTCAAAAAAGCCAGAATTGATTTTTCAAAAAATTATTTTAAATAAAAACTTTCTTTTTATAGGTTGGCTTTTATAAAAAAAATTTTCAAATAAAAAATGCTTTTTAATTTTGTGATTTAAGTTTTGGAAAAAAATTTCAATTATTACTAGCCAAATTTTATAAAATTAGTAAAAAGATTTCTCACTTTTTAATTTTGCCATCAGTATCAATTATATGATTGTCATCTAAGTCATCTCTATCAATTATAAGACTGTCATCTGAGTCATCTGAAGAACGCGCTCCAAGTAGAGAACCACCAGCTCTGGTATTTAAAAAGTTAAAATAATGTTTTGTAAATAGAGCAGAAAAATTAAAAAAATATCTGAAATTGTGTTTAAATTTTGAAAAAGTAACAAATAAAAATATACTAAAAACAAATAATATTTCAAATCAATAAGCAGAAACATATTTATTAGTTCCTTAGTTGATCGCTATGATAACAAATCTTTGCGATATTGCGTCATTGTTTATTTCAATGAAAGACAACAAATTTTGAATTCCACTTTTAATCATTTCACTATTACTTTCGATCTGAAATTTTTTATTTCAAATTTTTAATTATAATAGATTATTGTTTTTATACCAATTTTATTAAAATTATTGATTATCAGATTTTCTTCTTATGATTGCAGATATTAATTTTACACTAAATATCTTCTTTTCATTTATGTAGTTTTGTGGTAACCAATTTATAATAAGTATGATATAGTTTGTCGCTGGATCAACTTTTGTAAACCTGACACATAAAGATTCACCCAACCAAACCCACCCACACCAATGATGCATGGTTTTATTTTCTTACACTTTGCACAAACAACTCCATAAGTGGTACATATTAGCACTATAAATAATAAAAATAGTTTCAAAACTGAATGAAATATAATATAGATCTTTATAAAAATGTTGTATTGTAAAGACAATCTTATATAGTTTTTTTTAATTAAAAATAGATTCAAAATGAGAAAATACATCACACTATTCTTTTTTGGTTTTCTAGTTAAAATTTTTAAAAAATTATTGATTGAATAACTAAAATTCTAACATGTAAGGTTCTGGAAAATTAAACTCTTCTCCTTTTTCAAATAAAGGAAATTCTTTGTCTAGTCTTATAATAAAAAATAAATGAATGTCCAGTAGATCCTGAGCGCTAGGGGCACCGCCCTTAGTGGCTGCCACCCGATTGAGGCCAAGAATACTAGAGAAGGTCTTCCACAATTTTCTAGGTTGACCAGCATTATTCTTTACAATCAGTAACCAGTAACCATTTTCCTTGACTCGGTTGATTTTGTGATGCTCCTTTTCATTCTCCACCCAGGCTAGTCTACAGAGGGAAGCATCGTGCGTGTGTAACGTTTTTCGCAAATTCGCGAGCTGCAACGCAACTGTCGAGACTCATCATCATACCATACATCAATCGGTCGACATCGGATTTTGACTATATATATATAAAAATGAATGTTTGTATGTAAATATGTATGTCCTGTCCTTTATGCATTGCTACACCATACCATTCATCCGATCGTAATGAAATTTTCACACAATCTTGAGAGTCAAGGGGAATCAAATATAGAAAAAACAAATTTGAAATCCGTCACAAAATAAGCGGAGCGGAGCGGGTGAGCAAGCGGGAACAATATATATATATATATATATATATATATATATATATATATATATATATATATATATATATATATATATATATATATATATATATATATATATATATATATATATATATATATATATATTCGGGAGTGAGTAATAAAATTCAAATTTAGGTTACGTAACTATTTTATGTTTTATGGGCTAAAAGAAGTTAGGAAAGAATGAAAAAGAGAAATATAAAAGATGGTTCACATACGTATTTTCGTGATATTTGTTTGTTTTATTATTATGTGTGCATTTTATATTAATTAGATTTGTTTAAACATTGGTCATTTGTATGGGTATGTATGTATGCATATGTATATATGTATATTTGTGTTCTTGTGAAATTGTGTGCGTATAATTTTTTTTATTATTGAGATATATGTATATATATATATATATATATATATTTATGTGTTTGAATGTATATATATATGTAAATGTATGGGTATATATATATATATATATATATATATATATATATATATATATATATATATATATATATATATATATATATATATATATATGTATATATGTTTAAATATATGTATATATATATATAAATATATATATATATATATATATATATAATTGTTATTTATCTTTTTCCTATTAGGGGTCTTCATTAAAGTAGTAAGATGTTTTTGAGAAGAGAAATTTTAATTATCAAAAGATTTGTTAGAACCGTGCGAAATTCTTCAAAGTGAGATAATTCAGTTTTGAGTTAAGTTAAAGATTATATTCAACGAAGAATAATAAAGTTAAAATAAATTCGATAAATATTGTGTTATAAATAACTTCGACTTTAACGTTACGAATCGCTAGAAAGCATATTCCTCTACGTTTACATTGGTGACCTCGACGTATATACGCATTTTCATCCGTAAATATATTTTCTGAAGTTATTTGATCACAAGGTACCGAATTTTTTTTTTGTTTGATAAAGATGTCCACTGATACTGAATATATAGCAAACGGAGAGAAGCTTGGCTTCTCTGGTGGGGCACTGCTGAAGTATGTCGAAGACTGTCGAGAGCGGGCCGAGCAACAAAAGAACGGGAAGAAAAAAAGGCTCAACAGGAGCGGGAATATAAAATAGCGCAACAAGAACGTGAAGATTAATAGCTCAACAAGAACGTGAACGTGAAGATAAAATAGCTTAACAAGAACGTGAACGGGAAGATAAAATAGCGCAACAAGAACGTGAACGTGAACGTGAAGATAAAATAGCTCAACGTCAACATGAATTAGAATTGAAGAAGCTGGAATTGGAAGCCCTAACAAAAAAATAGCCAAAGCCGACGGTAGAGGTAACAAAGATTCCATATCCAAAGTTCTCGGAAGGTGACGAGGTGGACGCATTTCTGTTCCGTTTTGAGGCATTGGCCACGGCAAATGATCATCCAAAAAAGGGTTGGGGAATGCTTCTGGGTTCTCTGCTAAGTGCGAAGACATTGGAAGTGTTTGGCCAACTCGGCGATAGTCAGATGCAGCATTACGGGTCGGTAAAAGAGGCACTCCTTCGTCGTTTTGGGAAGTCGGCAGAAGACTAGGTGGGGTGGTGGGGAAAGATGAAAAGTTGAATTCGGCAGTCTTCGGAGACGCCCGCCCAGTTGACACAACACGCAGAGAGATAGAGATTGATGTAAACGTAGAGGAATATGCTTTCTAGCGATTCGTAACGTTAAAGTCGAAGTTATTTTTAACACAATATTTCTCGAATTTATTTTAACTTAATTAGTCTTCCTTGAATATAATCTTTTAACTGGACTCAAATAAAACTGAATTTTCTCACTTTGTAGAATTTCGCACGGTTCTAACAAATCTTTTGTTAATTCCAATTTCTCTCTGCAGCACGTCTCTTTAAACTTTTATTTTTCTTCTCGAACACTCAACTTTAAAACACACTGTCTCAATTCTCAAAACTCATGCACAAAATAATATTTACAATCTTACCAATAAAAATCCGGAAAAAGATATATATATATATATATATATAAATTTCTAGATGAAAAAATAATAAACACGCACACACGTACACACATACATATATATAAAAACATATATATATATATATATATATATATATATATATATATATATATATATATATATATATATATATATATATATATATATATATATATATGACTTATTGTTTCGACCTATCCAATCCTAATCAAATGCACACATAATAAAATAAAATAAACAAATACTATGAAAATACGTAAGATGAATCATCTTCATCTTACATATCCCCCCTCTTCGAAAAAAGAAACGCGTCAGTGTTTCTTGATTACATCGTCACTCTCTTTACGACTAAGAAAGTCAGCACCGATGTTCTCCTTGCCTTTGAAATAGTTTCCTTTCAACTTATTCTCAATCTCTATCTCTCTGCGTGCTGTGTCCACAGGGCGGGCATCTCCGAAGATTGCCGAATTCAACTTTCCTTCTTTCCCCACCCCTCCATTTTGGCCTCTAGGCAGAAGATTGAGCCTTGGTCTTTCTTTTGGCGGATTCAAAGCTTGAACTTTTGCCTCAACTTTATTTCATACCTTTGAAATAGCAGACGTGTTTCTTTCCTTGCTTTGATACAGCTCCGAGTTAGCCGACGATTTTCTAAAATTTACCCGATCATTCCTCTGAGTGCTGTCGTAGTTGGAAGTGGATTTCTGTGGTTTCCGACCAAAGCGTTTTCCTGCCGCCATTGCATCAAAACCCCTTACCCCTTCAACATTTCCCAGCACGAGATCGCAAAGTAGTTTTTCATGCACACCACCTCCCTGGTTCCTCTGAACCAGTCTGTTTTGATTTTTACCACTGCTGTTGGAGCTACCCGAACTGTGCCGTCGATCAAAACACAAGGTCTTGTTCTTCCGGTCATCTGACGCGGGTGCACTAATGATTCCTTTACTATTATGGAAGTACAGCCAGTGTCCCTCAAAACTTTTACCGTTTATTGTTCACAAACCCTCTGGTTAAATTAAACTTTTCCCCTGAGTGCAAACAACCATCTGCAATGACAGGCAAAACGCATCCACACTTCAATTCCACCTCATCCATTTTTCCTTCTATAACCATGGCAGCGCATGCATTCACAACGCCGGAATCCTTGCATGGCGCTGACGTAGTCGTCTCTTTCCGTGTTTCTCAAAATACAGGATTACTAGGGCTACTCTGCCGACACTCTCTTGCCATGTACCCCGTTTGATGACAGTTGTAGCAGCGAGGTTCAACCATTTTGGCATCACTGACCGACTGACCCCGGTTCCAACCCATCCTGCTATTGCTGTCCAATTTTGCCAACCTCTTCTCTGGGTGGGCTTGGCTGTACTTGTTTACCCAAAGGCACAGCTCATTGACATCTTTGCTCTCTTTCTCCAACAAGTACTCGACCATTCCCGCCGGGCACTTTCCGAAAAACTGCTCTTTCAGAAACAAAAACAACAGATTTTGTTTGCCCGCGAGATCTACCCAGCGCCTGAGGTGGTTATCTAGCCGCACTAGATAATGTTCCCAGGTCTCCTCCGTTTCAGGCATTGACTCTCGAAACATTATGCGATAGTCTTCCGCTGACTTCCCAAAACGACGAAGGAGTGCCTCCTTTGCCGTCCTGTAGTCCTGCATCTGACTATCGCTAAGTTGGCCAAACACTTCCAAGGTCTTCGCACTAAGCAACGACCCTAGAAGCATTCCCCAATCCTTCTGAGGGTGACCATTGGCTTTTGCCAATGACTCAAATCTCAGCAAAAATGCGTCGATGTCATCACCTTCAGAAAACTTTGGATAAGGAATCTTAGTAGCCTCCGCCGACGGTTTTGGCTCTATTTTTTTTGGCCCTCCAATTCCAACTTTTTTAGCTCTAACTCGTGTTCCCGTTCCCGTTCTCGCTCTTCTTTAGCTTCTTGATTTTTTTTCTCTTCGTGTTCACGTTCCCGTTCTCGCTCTTCCCGTTCTTGCTGAGCCTTTCTTTCCTCCCGCTCTTTTTGTCGCTCGGCCCGCTCTCGACAGTCTTCGACATACTTCAGCAGCGCACCACCAGAAAAGCCAAGCTTCTCTCCGTTTGCTATATATTCAGCATCAGTGGACATCTTTTACCAAGTCAAAAAAAATATTCGGTCACTTGTGATCAAATAACTTCAGAAAAATATATTTACGGATGAGAATGCGTAAATACGTCGGGGTCACCAATGTAAACGTAGAGGAATATGCTTTCTAGCGATTCGTAACGTTAAAGTCGAAGTTATTTTTAACACAATATTTCTCGAATTTATTTTAACTTAATTATTCTTCCTTGAATATAATTTTTTAAACTGGACTCAAATAAAACTGAATTTTCTCACTTTGTAGAATTTCGCACGGTTCTAACAAATCTTTTGTTAATTCCAATTTCTCTCTGCAGCACGTCTCTTTAAACTTTTATTTTTCTTCTCGAACACTCAACTTTAAAACACACTGTCTCAATTCTCAAAACTCATGCACAAAATAATATTTACAATCTTACCAATAAAAATCCGGAAAAAGATATATATATATATATATATATATATATATATATATATATATATATATATATATATATAGATAAATTTCTAGATAAAAAAATAATAAACACGTACACACGTACACGCATACATATATATAAAAACATATATATATATATATATATATATATATATATATATATATATATATATATATATATATATATATATATATATATATATATATATATATATATATATATATATATATACTATATATATATATATATATATATATATATATATATATATATATATATATATATATATATATATATGACTTATTGTTTCGACCTATCCAATCCTAATAAAATGCACACATAATAAAATAAAATAAACAAATACTATGAAAATACGTAAGATGAATCATCTTCATCTTACAATTGAGAATAGGTTTAAAGTAAACTACATCAAAGGCAAGGAAAACATCGCTGCTGACTTTCTCAGTCGTCAAGGGAGTGACGATGAAATCAGAAACGCTGACGCGTTCCTTTTTTCGAAGCGGGGGGATATGTAAGATGAAGATGGTTCATCTTACGTATTTTCGTGATATTTGTTTGTTTTATTATTATGTGTGCATTTTATATTAATTAGATTTGTTTAAACAATAGTCATTTGTATGGGTATGTATGTATGCATATGTATATATGTATATTTGTGCTCTTGTGGCATTGTGTGTGCGTATAATTTTTTATCATTGATATATATATATATATATATATATATATATATATATATATATATATATATATATATATATATATATATATATATATATATATATATATATATATATATATATATATATATATATATATATATATATATATATATCAAGACACTATCTCCCCTTTCCATATTCGTACACACACCTACAACTATAGCTATTCACCTCGTCTAGCTATCTCACCTGTAAGTTGTAGCGTTCGTGCTTTAGCGCTCACTCGTTTACTTAATTTGAAGTAATCTTGTTTTCGTTTTACTTTTGCACTCTAATGGAATTTAATTTAATTTGTTTCGAACTCTAATTTAATTTAATTTAACTTGTTTTGATTCGTCTTGCTTCCGTTTCATATTTTACGCTGACTTTTAGTTTAATTCTATTTTATTCATAATTGTTTTCATCTTACCTTACCATCATACTTACTATCTTTACCTGGCCTAATTCACCTTACTAAGTTTGTTTATTTCATTCGCTTGCGTCAGTTAGCTGATTTTCAGTTCTGATTTCTGTTTTAAGTTGTTTTATTTTTTGGCCCTGATGATGGATTGCTTCCGAAACTGCAGTCGGCCTCTGAAATAAAATGACTGACAAACCCGTAAATATTGGTTTTTCTCCTGCATTTCGCAACGTCGAGAATTTGGCAAGAAAATTAATTAACGCCAAATGGGCAGTAATATTCAACGGAGCGTGCATTAAAGAAAATATAACGCCAAATTATGTTCATAATAAAATATATATATATATATATATATATATATATATATATATATGTATGTATATGTATATATATGTATATATGTATATAATTGTTATTTGTCTAAATATATATATATATATATATACAAATGTATGGTATATATATGTATATATATATATGTATATATATATATGCATTTCGCAACGTCGAGAATTTGGCAAGAAAATTAATTAACGCCAAATGGGCAGTAATATTCAACGGAGCGTGCATTAAAGAAAATATAACGCCAAATTATGTTCATAATAATATATATATATATATATATATATATATATATATATATATATATATATATATATATATATATATATATATATATATATATATATATATATATATATATATATATGTATATGTATATGTATATATATGTATATATGTATATAATTGTTATTTGTCTGAATATATATATATATATATATACGAATGTATGGTATATATATGTATATATATATATATATGTATATATATGTATATATATATATATATATGTATATATATATATATAATTGTTATTTGTCTTTTTCCTATTAGGGGTCTTCATTAAAGAAGTAAGATGTTTTTGAGAAGAGAAATTTTAAAAGTAAAAGATTATATTCAACGAAGAATAATAAAGTTAAAATAAATTCGAGAAATATTGTGTTATAAATAACTTCGACTTTAACGTTACGAATCGCTAGAGAGCATATTCCTCTACGTTTACAATGAGCGCGTGCGAGAACGGGAATGAGAGAGCAAGCATGGGCGAGAACGGGAGAGCAAGCGGGAACGGGAAAGCGACCGGGAACGGGAGAGCAAACGGGAGCGGAAAAGCGACCGGAAGCGGGAAAGCGGCCAGGAATATATATGTATATATATATATGTATATATATATATATATATATATATATATATATATATATATATATATATATATATATATATATATATATATATATATATATATATATATATATATATATATATATATATATATATATGTATATATATATATATATATATATATATGTATATATATATATATATAATTGTTATTTGTCTTTTTCCTATTAAGGGTCTTCATTAAAGAAGTAAGATGTTTTTGAGAAGAGAAATTTTAAAAGTAAAAGATTATATTCAACGAAGAATAATAAAGTTAAAATAAATTCGAGAAATATTGTGTTATAAATAACTTCGACTTTAACGTTACGAATCGCTAGAAAGCATATTCCTCTACGTTTACAATGAGCGCGTGCGAGAACGGGAATGAGAGAGCAAGCATGGGCGAGAACGGGAGAGCAAGCGGGAACGGGAAAGCGACCGAGAACGGGAAAGCAAACGGAAGCGGGAAAGCAACCTGAGAAGGACACCTGAGCGAGAGAGACAAACACTAGAAACACCTCTAAAAACCCCGGGCACTCTGCTAGTCCCTACTATAAAAGCGCAATGATGTATGTATTATGTACTAGCGGAGATACCCGGCGTTGCCCGGGTTTTTTAGAGGTTTTTCTAATGTTTGTCTCTTTCTCTCCCGTTTCCTTTCCCACCTGCTTTCCCACTCCTGTTCGCTTTCCCGTTTTCGGTCGCTTTCCCGCTCCCGGTCGCTTTCCCGCTCCCGGTCGCTTTCCCGCTCCCGGTCACTTTCCCGCTCCCGGTCACTTTCCCGCTCTCGGTCGCTTTCCCGCTCCCGGTCGTTTTCCCGTTCCCGGTCGCTTTCCCGTTCCCGCTTGCTCTCCCGTTCTCGCTCACGCTTGCTTTTCCGTTCCCGCTCGCTGTCCGTTCCGGGTCGCTTTCCCGTTTCTATAATAGACAAACTAACCCACAGACATTGCCCGGGATTTTTAGAGGTTTTTCTAATGTTTGTCTCTCTCGGTCCCGTTCCCTTCTCCACTTTCCCGTTTTCGTAGCGTTCCCGGTCGCTTTTCCGCTCTCGGTCGTTTTCCAGCTCCCGGTCGCTTTCCCGCTCAGAAGTTCTGTTATCGATTTTCTCTCTTGCTCGCGTTTCCTTCCAAGCTTGCTCTCCCGATTCCAGTCGCTTTCCGCGTTCCCGGTCGCTTTCCGCGTTCCCGGTCGCTTTCCGCGTTCCCGGTCGCTTTCCCGTTCCCGGTCGCTTTCCCGTTCTCGGTCGCTTTCCCGTTCTCGGTCGCTTTCCCGTTCCCGGTCGCTTTCCCGTTTCCGGTCGCTTTCCCGTTCCCGCTCACGCTTGCTCTCCCGTTCCCGGTCATGCTTGCTCTCCCATTCCCGGTCACGGTAGCTCTCCCGTTCCCGTTTCCGTTCCCGCTCATTTTCTCTTTTACATTCTTTCATAACTTCTGTTAGCCTATAAAACGCAAAATAGATTTGCTAAGACTATATATATATATATATGAATGTTTGTGGGTAAGTTTGTCTATTATAGAAACGGGAAAGCACCCGGAACGGACAGCGAGCGGGAATAGAAAAGCAAGCGTGAGCGGGAATGGGAGAGCAAACGTGAGCGGGAACGGGGCAGCGACCGGGACGGGAAAACGACCGGGAGCGGGAAAGCGACCGGGAGCGGGAAAGCGACCGGGAGCGGGAAAGCGACCGGGAGCGGGAAAGCGACCGGGAGCGGGAAAGCGACCGGGAGCGGGAAAGCGACCGGCAGTGGGAAAACGACCGAAAACGGAAAAGCTAACAGGAGTGGGAAAGCAGGTGGGAAAGGAAACGGGAGAGAAAGAGACAAACATTAGAAAAACCTAAAAAAACCTGGGCAACGCCGGGTATCTCCGCTAGTACATACATAAACACACACACAGACACACATACATGCACATACACATACATACATACACACATACATACGCACATACATATATATATAGTTCCCGCTCGCTCACCCGCTCCGCTCCGCTCATTTTGTGACGGATTTCAAAAAAAAATTTTTATTTTTGATTTTCATTGACTCTCAAGGTTGTGTGAAAATTTCATTACGATCGGATGAATGGTGTAGCAATGCATAAAGGACATTAACATACATAAATACATATATACATATATACATATATACAAACATTCATTTTTATATATATAGATGTCACCCGATTAGTATCTGCAGGTCTGAAAAAACTCACGTTGATAGATTATGAGATGCTGAACACGGTTTGTTAGGGCATTTTTTTGTTAAAATGTTTAAATAAAAAGTTATTAGCCGCGAAAATTTAACGCTTTGCGGATATATATATAATGCGTCGTACGTCATCACTCAGTATAAAAAAATTAAATAAAGATTTGTTTTCTTAGCCGTGAAAGAACGGTATATAGGTCAGCGTACGTCATACTTCACAAATGCAATGTACAAAATTACTCGTCAACTGCCGTATTTTCGTAATTTCTCCTATAAACAGGTTTAAGGAAAATAGCCGTTTGATAATAAAAGTAATGATAATAGATATGAACGACTTGAAAACAAAAGGTGGCGGTCGTCGCAAATTGACCAATAGAAAAGGAGTTGGCGGACGACCATCTAAGCGAGTAACGGACGAGAAGAGTTATAATTTAACAAAAGAAATAGATTATAAAAAACGCCGGTTAAACTCTGACACGCCCGTTGATGAAGTAAATCTGACGTTGGAAAACTCTGAATCTAGCAATGTAGAAATTTATCTTAAGGAACATTACCCCCGGATGCGCAACGTTGCACTTAACGAAACTATAAATTCTTTTTTAATTTTGGTTTGCTTTTTTTTGTAACATACCTTTCTGTGTGTTAAATATATTTTCAAACGACGGTATGACGTATCCTGTAGTAGCAGCAATGTGGGTTAACAACTCGTATCTTTTTTCAAATCCGCTCATTTCGGTTTTTCTTACAGCACCGGTAGTAAGATATAGTTCTATATTTTTCACAACATAGGCTGCTCAATTTACACTGTCGAGCTGAACGTCTGAGTTATTGGATTTGTCAATGTAGATGCATTGACAACCTGTGTGTAAGAAGCTCGCTATTGCATCCAGGTTTTCTCTGACCGGCTTGGGAAGTCCCCGGTCAAGAGAATCAAAATAGGAGCATATGACTTGTTTAAGGATAGGATCAAATTCTTGAATGGCCAAGGTGAAATGATTGGAATGAAGAACAGGAATAATGACGACATCTGATAATGAAGGGGTAGTCAAAAAGTATTCGTTGACTCTTTTTTTTTCAACAGCTGCTTGGAAGAAAATGGCCGACATCAGACATAAATTTGCATCATTTGCTCCATCTAGATGTTTTTCCTTTACTGTTTTTATTGCACTTTTTATTTTAAGGTAAAAAATTTGGTTATCGGCTTATTTTGATAAAATAGGCATTGTTTTAAAATGATCCCTACTATTTTCCCTACTATGAAAACGCAATGATGTATGTATTATGTATGTATGTCACCCGATTAGCATCTGCAGGTCTGAAAAAACTCACGTTGATAGATTATGAGACGCTGAACATGGTTAGTTAGGGCACTTTTTTGTTAAAATGTTTAAATAAAAAGTTATTAGCCGCGAAATTTTAACGCTTTGCGGATATATATAATGCATCGTACGTCATCGCTGAATATAAACGAGTTGAAAATAATCAAATCACCGAAGGCGGTTTTTCCCAAAAATTTTGAGATTACGTCATCAAACAATATAAAGAAGTTGAAAATAAACAAATCACCGAAGGCGTGTTTTTCCTATAATTTTGAGATTACGTCATCAAACAATATAAAGAAGTAAAAATAAATAAAGGTGGTTTTATTCGTAGGCGGTTTTTTCAGTATCAGCCAATAAATGTTGTTTTTTTCGTAGGCGGTTTTTTCAAATTTAGCCATTCAAAGAGAAGACCATTCCGCAACGTTTCCAAGTGAAAAAGCATCTGCGACTAGCTAGAAAAACTCACACTCTTCGCGCGCGAAGCGTGCGTCAATGCTGGTCCCTACTATAAAAGCGCAATGATGTATGTATTATTATTATGTATTATGTATGTATTATGTCACCCGATTAGCATCTGTAGGTCTGAAAAAACTCACGTTGATAGATTATGAGACGCTGAACACGGTTTGTTAGGGCACTTTTTTGTTAAAATGTTTAAATAAAAAGTTATTAGCCGCGAAAGTTTAACGCTATGCGGATATATATAATGCATCGTACGTCATCGCTGAATATAAACAAATTGAAAATAAATAAATCACCGAAGTAGTAGTCGGCGGGTTTTCCCCAATTTTAAACAAGTTATAAATTATTATTAACGACATTTTACTATTTTGCAATTATTATTCCTCTTATTTTAATTATTATTATTAACGAAGATTAACTATTTTGCTAATATTATTCCGATTATTGGAAAGTTCGACGCTTTGCGGATACATTTAATGAAATTATTATTAACGACATTTTACTAATTTGCAATTATTATTCCTCTTATTTTAATTATTAATAATATTATTATTTACGAAAATTAACTAATTTGCTAAAATTATTCCTATTATTGGAAAGTTCGACGCTTTGTAGATATATTTAAGGAAATTATTATTAACGACATTATATATTTTAATACATTATATATAATATATTAATATATTAAATAAAAAGTTATTAGCCGCGAAAGTTTAACGCTTTGCGAATATAATTTGAGCATACGTCATAACTCATTATAAACAAGTTGAAAATAAATAAATCACCGAAGTAGTACATCGGCGGGTTTTCCCAATAATAATATTATTATTTACGAAAATTAACTAATTTGCTAATATTATTCCTATTAATGGAAAGTTCGACGCTTTGTAGATATATTTAAGGAAATTATTATTAACGACATTATTTATTTTAATACATTATATATAATATATTAATATATTAAATAAAAAGTTATTAGCCGCGAAAGTTTAACGCTTTGCGAATATAATTTGAGCATACGTCATAACTCCTTATAAACAATTTGAAAATAAATAAATCACCGAAGTAGTACATCGGCGGGTTTTCCCAATATCAGCTATTGAAGATTGGGTTTTTTGTAGGCGTTTTTTTTCATTATCAGCCATTAGAAGTTGGGTTGTTTCTTAGGCTTTATTTCACTATCACCCAAAATATGTTGACCATTTCGTAGGCGGTTTTTTCACTATCACCCAATAAATGTTGTTTTTTCGTAGGCTGTTTTTCCGATACCATCAAATAAATAGTGTTTTTCATAGGCGGTTTTTTCACTATCACCCATTTAACATGGTTTTTTCGTAGGCTGTTTTTTCCAAATCGCCGATTAAAGGTTTTTTTAACGTAGGCATTTTTTCCTAAATCATCCAATCAAATAAAAGACCATTCCAAATCGTGTCCAAGTGAAAAATCATCTGCTACTAACTATTTTAGTCACACGCTTCGCTTGTGAAGCGTTCGTAGAGTTATTACTGTATTATCGCATTGGTGTTGTTTTCGTGCTTAGAGTGCTATTTGAGTGCGACTACCATTACTATTAATATGTAAAAACTCACACGCTTCGCGCGCGAAGCGTGCGTCAATTGCTGGTTATTAAATAAAACTGTTTTTAAGTATAAATATATACGAGGAGAAAGGACGTATTGAAAGGCAGCTTCAAGCAAGATTTAGCCAAATCTATTTTATGTTTTATGGGCTAAAAGAAGTTAGGAAAGAATGAAAAAGAGAAAATGAGCGCGTGCGAGAACGGGAATGAGCGAGAACGGGAGAGCAAGCGGGAACGGGAAAGCGACCGGGAACGGGAGCGGGAAAGCAGCCAGGAATGGAAAAGCGACCGAAAACGGGAAAGCAAACGGGAGCGGGAAAGCAACCGGAGAAGGAAACCTGAGCTAGAGAGACAAACACTAGAAAAACCTCTAAGAACCCCGGGCAACGCCGGGCACTCCGCTAGTTATTAAATAAAATTGTTTATAAGTATAAATATATACGAGGAAACAGGACGTATTGAAAGGCAGCTACACGCGAGTAGCCAATCCTGCCATATTTGTTTTTTTAACGAACTCAAAACGACGGAGAAACAGTCCGAAGAGCAATGCAAAATGTTTCAAATTGATATTAATATACTATTAAAAAAAGATTTTCGAATTTTGAAAGTAATAATAAAATAAAACTGTTTGTACAAATTCGATTAGATTAGATTAGGCGGGACGAGTTGAAAGGCAACCGCATGCGAGGCGTCTGTCCCAAAGACTATACTATTCTATATATATGGTTATAGTTTATTATTGATTGTATATACATAAAAATTAAAAAAAAATAATATCGCATATTAAAAAAGTTAGTAACACTATCTCTCTGCGAATCTTTAATACCGCGCTCAAGCTGTACTGTACCATTTCCACAAAAGCACAACAGCACGAAAATCAGACCGTGCGACTGCCTATAATAAGAATGACCCATATATTAATTATAGAATCGACTTAAAAACTTCAGATCGATAGGATGAAATGCTGAGTGACGTGAGCAGATGTGATGTGAGTTAGTTTCTTGCTAAAAAAAACTACGTGTTCCAAACATGGAATCAAACCGGGTAAACCGGTTATCCCAGCCAATGTCTAAACCACTAGACCAACACGTCTAACACTCAGATTCGTTTACGTCATTGGCGTTAAATAAATTTGATTTGATTTGAACAAAAAGTTGTGGTAATAAAAATGATAAGCTTAAAAATAAGGATATGTACATTTTTATAACAACGTATCTTGACGCTTTAATTCCATGGGTTTTAACTTGCATTATTATTTAGAAAGTTGTGTTTATTGGAGGGTCATGCAATTATGTGACTCTTTCAGTAGTTCTCAGCTATAATTAGGACACCCTCTTGCTTTGTATGATCTTATGTCATATACAAACTTTTTTTATTTTGACTTTTGCTCGATATAAGATTGATAGAAGTTTAAAACTGTACAAGATTGTTTATTTTTCAACTGTTATGTACGGTCTTTTATCGGAGTGTGTGACACTTTGTTTTTTAAAACCCTTATATTAACTTCACAGCCGGTTTTACATGTTTGGTTGCAAACTTTTATGCCAGATACCCCAAAAGATATAAAATTGAAATCATTTTATTAAAATAAGTTGAAGACAAAAATTAGCTATTTTTTAATTAAAAAATTGATACAATCAAAACAAATAATTTTTGAATTATAATATTCTATTTAATAATAATTTAATTAATTAGCTAAACAAAACTTAATACTCACTCCATAAGATTATTTTGTTGTTCCGTTGGGATAAAAAATTTAAAAGATATGTTAATGTAAATTGGGCAATTAAACCATAACTACAACTTTTCTCGTGTTTTAAGATAAATAAAAAATCACTGCTGGATGTTAAATTTTGTTTAATTATAGCTTTAATTTTTAAACATTTTGATTTGAAAAAATAACAATTAATAATTATCAACAAATATTTGAGCTCTGCACTATGTTCAATGAAGGAAAAAAATTGAAATCCATCCTGTCACCACACAACCGACTAATAGTCTTGCATAAAACCAGCTAGTTAGCTAAATGCATCTTATTAATTAAGATGTTTCAGCATTAAATTCATCAGTTTCCATGTGACTCAAATACTATACTGCACGAAGTTCCAAAGGCAATGATTGGTCTACTTTAGATACCTGTAGTTGTACAGTTATTTATTGTAGTTCAAGGTAATATTTCAAGATGTACCATAGTGCACAGTGGGTCTTCAAGGTGCAATTCTGGTACCTTATGGCATGGATAATTCCTCTTGCTCTGTAAACCCACAAGGTGCCTGACACTGAAAGGCAAGCCTTTGCAAGGAATCAGCTTTTAAATCAGAAGCAGCCATTTTGACAGAACATAGCCAGTTTGGAACGGGCTTTGACAAACTAAATCTCTAAGCAACTCTAGAAATCTCGCTGAATAGCCCGTCTTCAACTTAATGCTTATTATATATCTACCAATGATCAATAATAATAATTAACAATATAATTTTTAAATCAGAAAATTTAATTTAAACATTCAAACAGAAATTAAATACTTACACAGTCAATTCATGTTGTTGTGGTTGTTGTTGAGGTAAGCTGAAAACAACAAACAACCAAATATTGTAGTTTTTATGTTTACAAAATATCTTTCTTTAACCATTTCTGTGTCCCAATTTTATTAAATAATGTTTTACTTGGTTGTTTAGCCTTTTTTGTGAACATTTATGAAAAATGTTAATAAAATGTACCTTCTTGTTCTCCCAAATTTACAATAGATGATTAGAAATGCCAATGAATCTTTAAGAAAACTTTTAATAAAATGTACCTTCTTGAAGAAGAAGTTCTTCTTGTTTTACAATAGATTAGAATCGCCAATGAAACAATGACTAGGATCCCAATTGCGATAGTCGCAATAATTATAAATGCTAATTAAAAAAAATATACTAACATTATTTTCATACTATTTTTCAATGTATAACTTGCAACAACTAATTAACAGTTTTCTTAAAAACTATTTACTTTGGTAACTTTCAGAAATTTGAGTTGGATCATATACAAGTTCAATTGCTGTAATGTTACAATCGCTAAAGGCTCCAATTTGACAGATGGCAGTGCATGTATACAAGCCAGGTGATTTTATGTAGTGTGTTGTTAAAATTGAACTGTTAATTATGCCTGTATTATCACCAATTGGTTGAACTTTCCAAAAGTATGAGCATTCGACATTGTCACTTTTCTCAACATAACATACTATATCGTTGATGTTACTTGTAGTAATGTTGACATATCTCTGTACAGGATATCTAACATCTTTAAAAAAAAAAATGAACATGCATTTTTGAAATTGTAAACGTGAACGAATAATTTTTAAGAATAGAACAACTATAAATACATTTACATTGAACTTCTAAAGTAGGCAGAGAACATTTATCAAAAATTAAATCATTTTCTAAATGACATTCATAAGTAATTCCATTGATGAAGTTTGGAGCTACAATTTCGTCCTTATGTACGATTGATTTTAAATTCTTTTCATTTAATATAATTTTGTTTCTTCTTATAGAATGCTCTATAAATGTTTTGTTAATCTTGTTCCTTCCAATCCAATTAAACCGAAAAGTCAAATTTGAATTGCCGTAGTAGTCCAATGAACAATGTCGTTCCAGTATATCATCAAAAGCTTTCAATCCAGGACAATCATTTAGTCCAATCACAGGTTGGTGAATGTTAGAAAAGCATTTCATTTCTTCAATTAAAAAATATCATAAAAATTTGATGGTTTAAAAAAATTCAATTAAAAGTTTTAACAATGATGAATGTTTGAATGTCATTATATTTTTTCAATTTAATAACATTTTCACTTTTCAAACAAATAAATTCCAAATTCATTTCTCAAAAGTGTCACTGATAGTTTAAATAAAATTAGACATACACATTGACAACTAACAACAGCAGCATTTATTGTTTACCGTAATGTTCGAAGCAGTCTTAGACGATAGCAAGTTTTTGCGACCATCACAATCCTTCAGATGTCACAAACGATAAAGAAATATATTCAATTTTTAGACTTAGGCGCGACGATTTTTCGACCACATGAGATGAAATTGAAGCGAATGTAGAATTTCCACCCCTTCATTGATCACTGGTTTATTATACTGGTAAAGATTTAACTTTAAAAAGTTTTCAACTTAAGAATTGTTAAGCTTTTTATTTGTTTGATTAAGTTTATAGCAATGTATTATGTTACTGATTAAGGTAGGTTTGCTGTAAATTTCTTAATGATCTATATAATGTTTTATTTGTAGATGTAGATCATGTTTGTATTTGTACCTTTGTAGTGCAGTGAGAAACCAGACATGAGATGTTGCATTAGTGCTCAAACAGGTGATTCGGATACAGTCCTCTCAATAACTTCATATTTTGTAAGCACTTGTAAGGACTGTAAGATGAAGATGATTCATCTTACGTATTTTCATAATAGTTGTTTATTTTATTTTATTATGTGTGCATATTTTGGATGTGTTGAAACAATAGTCATTTATGTATGTATGTATCTGTGTGTATATGTGTGTATATGTGTGTATATATATGTATATATACATGTATATGTATGTATATATGTATATTTGTGCTCCTGTGTCATTGTGTGTGCGTATAATTTTTGTATCATTAGTGTATATGTATATGTATATATATGTATATATATATATATGTATGTATATATAATTGGTATTGGTCTTTTTCCTTTTTGTGGTCTTCAATAAGAAAACAAGGTGATCTGGCATGGAAATTGGAATTATGAAAAGATTTGTCAGAACCGGCGAACATCTACAAAGTGAGATAATTTAGTTAAGAGTCAAGTAAAAGATTATATTCAAGGAAGAATAATAAAGTTAAAATAAATTCGAGAAATATTGTGTTATAAATAACTTCGACTTTAACGTTACGAATCGCTAGAAAGCATATTCCTCTACGTTTACATTGGTGACCTCGACGTTCTCGGAAGGTGACGACGTGGACGCATTTCTGCTCCGTTTTGAGGCATTGGCCACGGCAAATGATCATCCAAAAAAGGGTTGGGGAATGCTTCTGGGTTCTCTGCTAAGTGCGAAGACGTTGGATGTGTTTGGGTCAACAAGTACAATCAAGCTCACCCAGTCAAAAGCTTGGAAAAAGTCGAAAACATAAGCAGGATTAGCGGAAATCGTAGTCAACCAGACATTGACTCAGGAATGGTTGGACCACGCTGTTACAATTGCAATAAGTTGGGCCATATGGCAAAGGATTGTCATCAAGCTGGACATATGGCTAGGGACTACAGGCAAGGCACTCAAGCAACTCCAGTCATGTGCCAAACGCGTAGAGAGGCCACCATGACACCACCATGCAAAGACTCTGGGGTAGTGAATGCATGCGCGGCCATGGTGATGGAAGGTAAAATGAATGAGGTCCAATTAAAATGTGGCTGCTTTTCACCGGTAATAGCTGATGATTGTTTTCACTCAGGAGAAAAGTTTGAATTAACCAGAGGGTTTGTGAACAGAAAACCGGTAAAAGTTTTGAGGGACACTGGCTGTACTGCCATAATGGTAAAGGAATCATTAGTGCACCCGCGTCAGATGACCGGAAGAACAAGACCCTGTGTTTTGATCGACGGCACAGTTCGGGTAGCTCCAACAGCAGTGGTAAAAATCAAAACAGACTGGTTCAGAGGAACCAGAGAGGTTGTGTGCATGAAAAACCTACTTTGCGATCTCGTGCTGGGAAATGTCGAAGGAGTAAGAGGTTTGGATGCAATGGCTGCAGGAAAACGCTTTGGTCAGAAATCCGCTCTTAACTACGACAGCACACAGAAGAATGTTCGGGTAAATTATAGAAAATCGTCGGCTAACTCGGAGCTGTATCAAAGCAAGGAAAGAAACACGTCTGCCATTTCAAAGGTATGAAATAAAGTTGAGGCAAAAGTTCAGGCTTTGAATCCGCCAAAAGAAAGACCAAGGCTCAATCTTCTGCCTAGAGGCCAACATGGAGGGGTGGGGAAAGATGGAAAGTTGAATTCGGCAATCTTCGGAGATGCCCGCCCTGTTGACATAGCACGCAGAGAGATAGAGATTGAGAATAAGTTGAACTATTTCAAAGGCAAGGAAAACATTGGTGATGACTTTCTTAGTCGTAAAGAGAGTGACGATGTAACCAAGAAACGCTAACGCGTTCCTTTTTTCGAAGAGGGGGGATATGTAAGATGAAGATGATTCATCTTACGTATTTTCATAATAGTTGTTTATTTTATTTTATTATGGGTGCATATTTTGGATGTGTTGAAACAATAGTCATTTATGTATGTATGTATCTGTGTGTATATGTGTGTATATATATGTATATATACATGTATATGTATGTATATATGTATATTTGTGCTCCTGTGTCATTGTGTGTGCGTATAATTTTTGTATCATTAGTGTATATGTATATGTATATATATGTATATATATTTATGTATATATATATATATATATATATATATATATATATATATATATATATATATATATATATATATGTATATATAATTGGTATTGGTCTTTTTCCTTTTTGTGGTCTTCAATAAGAAAGTAAGGTGATCTGGCAGGGAAATTGGAATTATCAAAAGATTTGTCAGAACCGGCGAACTTCTACAAAGTGAGATAATTCAGTTTAGAGTCAAGTAAAAGATTATATTCAAGGAAGAATAATAAAGTTAAAATAAATTCGAGAAATATTGTGTTATAAATAACTTCGACTTTAACGTTACGAATCGCTAGAAAGCATATTCATCTACGTTTACAAGGACAGCATGATTAAACTTATTTTGGAAGTCAGTGCAAGCAGCAAGTACTTTGACCATTATTTCAGCTGGTTAGCCAAATGTCATATTTACAATTCTATCACTACAATTCTATTCAGTAATCAGCTTTATTGTCAGTTCAGCAATAATTTATTCATGATTGGTTCTTCACATGAATATAGTATCTTCTCTTCATGTAGGCAATAGTTTTGTTGGTCTTGACTGGACAGCATTTTGGTTTAGATGTGTTCATAAGGAAACTCACATACACATAATTAAACAAGCGTTTTTGACATTTAAAATATTTAATCCAGTCCATCTTTTTTTTCTTCATAAGTATCGTATTCACACAATCCTTATGCAATCATTAGGAACATTGTAACCAGACGTGCAAATTTGCACTTACACTTAACTGACCAAGCTGTCTAGTAATCAAAAAAATTTAATCAAGCCCATCCTTTTCTTTTCCTAAAGCATAGTATTCACACGATAAACATGTGTGAGGAAACTTAACTCGGTCGCTGCTATTGCCCTGGTGTTTAGTCGTACGTCTACCTAAAATTAAACCTTAACCCTAACCTGTTGTAACTACGAACTGTTATTTATTTATTATTTTTTTAGTGTTGTAGCTACGAACTATTATTTATTGTTTTGGATTTGTTAGTTCTGGGGACGCGGATGTGGTCGATACCGGGCGAGGTCTCAGGGTCTTTTCATTATCGCAGCGGTCGCTTGTAATCAATAAACGTTGTTCTCACTAGTCGTGTTGTTTATCAATTAGCCAAAAATACAACATAACCATAACCCTTACCCTATAGAAAATATGTACATTTTTATCAATTGATCGAAGAATCAATTGTTTTGGAAAAACCGCCGGCTCAGTAGCAATTTGACCGCTTATTGCCCCGGCTACCGGCGCCTACTGCCTTGGTAATAGTTATAACGGCTTACCTCTTGGATATTGTGAAAACAATAGACAAGTTTGCATAAGTGAGTATGTTTATTTGTGTATGTGTATGTGTGTGAAACGGCATGGTTTTTAGCGCTTTTTTAAACTAAATTTTAGTTTTCTAATTCAATTTAATTTTAAAACAGTCTAATATGTTTTAGTACTAAATAGGCTCCAGTGCATTTTTTGCTTCAAGATAGACATGTGAGACCGTCCTTTTGCATCGTAATGCATTTAAAATATTTAATCAAGCCCATCATCATAATGTGAAGATAAATATGTGTGTGAGGAACTTCCTGGTAGTTATTGTGAAACAATAGACATGTATGTGATTGTATGTATGTGTTTGAAAGCTTAGCTGTGGATTATTGTGTAGATTCAAAAAATAGCATAAATACAATTTGATTATTTAATAATTTGGTAGGTAGATTTTTAAAAAAGACAGGCAGCAAACTAGCAAACTCTAGTCGACAGATAATAACGTAAAATATTATTTAAACTGTCCAAAATCTTCAGCGTAATGATTTAATATAACTGACAACTACTTAAATTACTGCATTCATCAACTAGTTTGTATGGAAAATAGTTCAACTGTCTTACTTTAAAAATGTTGAATTGTTAACAAAGTCTGTTTATTGTCTGAAATTTGTTACTAACAAACCAGGTTGTATTTATAATTGTTTAACTCAAAAATTGAAATGAAAAAAATTCAACTCACCACCAACAACTAATTCAACAGTGCAAGCAATAAATCTTTGTTGTCCTATTCTGGTTGCTATTTTACACCAATAAGTTCCTGCACTTTCTTCTTTTGCATGAAGTAATGTGATATTACAAAATTGTGTTCCTTTTCGACAAAAAGCTTCGTAATTTCTCCAATATTTGTTTTCATTCATACTATAAATATTAATTTCAATGCCTCCTACATATGATTTATAACTCCACGTCAATCTTCTGACATTGATGTTATTTAAATTGCATGATAATTCTTTTGATTTTCCAACATTAACAAGTTCAATTTTTATATCTGAGGTAATGAAACAACATGTTAATGTGTATTTAATATTTTTTAAATATAAACAATGCAAATTTATTTTAATAAATCATCTTTATAACTTTTTGTAGGGAAACGACAAAAGGAAATTTGTTACGACAAAAATGCGTGTAAAGTTAGCCTCGAGGCTGGCAATGCTAATTAAAATAAAAATTGCTTGCCCTGTGCCCTGGGGCTATGCTATACATTGTTGGATGGGATCTAAAAATGAAATCGAATGGTTTATTTGGATTGTCTTCGGTTCAACAAATAAAAAAAAGTTATAAGCGAAAAACGACGATTTTCTGCCGAAAATTGCATAAAATCAACCTTGGCTCTTCTTTGAGAAAATCGAATTTGTTTTAAACTGCTGCCCTGGGTATATCCGAGACGCTTGTTTTTAGATAATTCAATATCTTAACCAACAATATAACTTTCGCTTCTCAGAGTTAATAAATAAAAAAGTTATCGAATAAAATGTCGGACCGTATACCAATTTCTTCGACTATACCGAAACATAAACAGCCGTTTCGTCGCAAGGTACATTTTCTTCGCAATGTCGCGACGAAAATGTATATATATATATATATATATATATATATATATATATATATATATATATATATATATATATATATATATATATACTTCAACTTGTCCTTGGACATTTTGGACCCCCCAGTACAAAATTCCTGGCGCCGCCCCTGTCGTTAGTTATTAAACCAGTAACACCATATATTCTTTAATTGTTCAATTTCAATAATTAACGCTACGCAAATCCGACAAGTTTAACTCTTTAGAACTCGAATTTTTTTATACGTTTCCCTAAAAGTCAATTTTTCTTTATTATTTTAATTATAAATAAGTTATTCAATCAATTAAAATTAATTTATATTACATTTTGCATTTTAAATAAATTATTTGTACTAATTATCATAATGTTTAAACTAGTGGTTACTATTTGCTGAGAATGTATTAATCCGCCACATCTGACCGTTTGTGTGAAAGATTACCAGCCGGTTTTTAACGTGTAAATAATATTTCTATTAAAGCATTCTTCAAACTGTTTTTTATCGAAATCTGTCCAAGACGCTAAACTAAAAGTTAATATGCAAATAATAAAAATATTAACAATACGCTCCGCTATGCCACGTTAACATACCTTCATTTTTTGTTATGGATATAAGGAACAAGAAAAAGGCACACAAAAACATTAAAACATCTATCCTCTATCCCTATTTGTACCGCCAAAAAATTCTAGAAACCGCTAATGATGAGAAAAACTGTTAAGAAGTACTTTGTGCGTTTGTGGTGCTAGCGAGTAGTCACATATATAGAATAAGTATATCGGCCCGCCTATTGTTTAGGAAGGCTTTTAGCTAGGCAGCATAGTAGGCGGAGAGCAAGTATTTTTATCGCACTTCAGCTCTGCATACCTCATTAATTATTCGTTTTTTCTCGCGTGCGATTGGTTGGCGGCTCTGGAATTTCCATCCAATTGAATCATGCTGCGAGTGATCTATTTTTAACAAAAGTCGCTGTCCTAGCAAGAACAATAGAAAGTCGCTGTCCTAGCAAGAACAATAGAAAGTCGCTGTTCTAGCTAAACAATAGTAATTTGAAATGGCCGCAATAAATGGAGATGAGTTTGACGCGAATGTAGTGATGAATGCAATACCGTTGTTTTTGTAACAGTTCAATTGACGAAGCATGCATTTTAAAGTTGCAGGTGATAATTTTAAATCTAATTTAATTATCCTTGCTTTTAGTTTTAGTTTATTAGTCACTAATTAGTGCTTAAGTATTTTTCAAATAGTAGCCACAGGTGATGCAACAGTTCCGGAAAGTTGGTTTGCTTCCCTGACTTCATCTGAAAAATTACAGCCGCCAGTATGTAGTAATTCCAAAGAACAGACAGACGACAATGCTTTAGCTATGGATGTTGATCAAGATTTACCCCAATCAACAGTTAATTCTTTGATGGGTGATTTTGATGAAGCTGTTAATAAATTAAAGAATTGTACATGTCAGATCCTAGCACATATGAAGCAGCCCTTAAGTCATTCTGTACAAGGGTTAAAACATCTTGCAAAACAGTATTGCATTCATCACTACATTGCTTTGGCAAGTACAATGGTGTAGCCACAAGCAAGCCGGTCAGTTTAAAGAGAATTGGTGTCCAGCCCACTGCACTTGCTAGACGTAAGATGCCAGTAGGGGGAAAGAAAACAATGCTATCTCGGTCGCCCTTCTAAAATCATCTTTTTCATCAGAACATTGCTATGCTGCCAACAAACATTCTAGTGGCCACCGTCATGGAGAGTTCAGCTTGAGTTAGTTATATATAGTAAAGTATAAGAATTGAGTTTAAATGTGAATTTTGCAGTCGTGTGAAACAAAGAAGTTGCCAGTTATTCTATTATCATGTAAACACAACACCTTCAAAACAAACATCTCTTTAACCAACTTAAAAGTAAAGCATGCCACTCCATAAACTTTCAACATTCTTACAGATATTTTTGTATTGCTGTTTATTTTTTTAACTGCTGTATAGTTTGTGTTTGTAGCGATTTTTATTTGTTTTATAAATTCATATGTTTCAAATTGCAATAATTGTTCCTTATTTGTTCTCATTTTGGAGTATTACTGTATTGTTTGTTGTGTGTATAAATTTATTCACTTTGTAAGCTTATATGCTTTGAATTGTCAATGTGCAATAATTTCACTTTATTGTTTTTCACATGGTAGTATCGCCGTTTATAGGTTTGTGTGTGTATATTTTTATTTGTTTTATAAATTTATCTGCTTTAAATTTTTCAAGAATTTTTGTGTTGCTGTTTTTTTTTAATTACTGTATAGTTTTTGTGGGTGTTGATCGTTATTTGTTTTATAAATTAATATGTTTCAAATCGCAATAATTTTACCTTATTTTTTCTCATTTTGGAGTATTACTGTATTGTTGTGTGTATAATTTGTTTTTCTTGCTCTAGTTTCTCAGTTTATACATGTTTTAAAACTCATTTTCGTTGATGGATAGAAGATAAATAAAAAAAATCAATAATAAATGTTGTTCCAATGTTTTCATACAGCAATTTGAAATGTAAATATGGCTGAAATGTTGCTCGATTACTTTGTGCACTCTAAAATGCCGAGAAAAGCTACATTAGTTCTGTAAAAGATGTATTACAACAAACGTGTGTGAAGTTAGCCTCGAGGCTGGCAATGCTAATTAAAAAAAAATGCTTGGCTGTGCTAAACATTGTTGGATGGGGTCTAAAAAATGAAATCGAATGGTATATTTGGATTGTCTTTGGTTCAACAAATAAAAAAGTTATAAGCTTCTCAAAGTTAATTAATAAAAAAGTTATTGAATAAAACGTCGGACCGTATACCAATTTCTTCGAGCAAACCGAAACTGCGATTGGACAATCGAGTTTAGCTCACTGTGACTAATTATGCAAAATATTCAAAATATGCAAAGTGGCTACTCGTTAGCACCTCCTGCGTATTCTAACGAACATTTTTTTTTTTAAATAATGTTTTTTTTTATAAATCCATCGCGTCTAAACATTAAAAAGCCACCCGTGACTAAGCATCAGAATGATGCCTACAATTGTTATATTTTTGTAGGCGTTTTCATTAGAAGACTGGATTGTGGAGAAGATCTGAGTGGTTCTTTTAATCCAGATAGTGAAAGGGAACAGTGGTTAAAAGAAATCCTGCTAGCACGAAAAGTGTAGAAGGCGGGTTCACCAAAAATGCACGTTTTTAATGTTTTCAAATGAAGAGTTTAAAACGAAACATTTCGCTTGCATGCTATGCTAAGATTTTATTAAATAGTTAATTTTTTAACAAAAGTTTTTAATAAAAATTTGTAATCGTAAACTTCAATAGATTTTCTTAAAAATAAAATTTTCCCTAAAGTTCGTTGGAATACGCAGGTGTTAACGAGTAGCCACTTTGCCTATTCTATATATATGGTCATGATCAATTAAATGGTCATGATAAATTGATAAATTCCGAGCTGACAGATTTTTAATGGAAAATTCAAAGTTGAAGCATCTTAATAAAATGTATATATTGAAATAGAAAATTCAAAAACAAATTAACCTGTATAAGTCTTATCAAAATGCCTCAAAATTAACAGAGTAATTCAGTAAAAACGGTGGGTCAAAAATTCAACCTCGCCAGGTAAGGCAGTCCGGCTCTAGCTTGTAGCGTTTTTTAGCTTGTGATTAAAACTCTAAAGCACAATTTTCAAATAGTTTATTGAAAAAAAAAATGCTACGGCTTTTAACTGCTTATACACGCGAAATATTTTGAGGTTAGTGAAAAGAGTTATATAAAAAAAAAGACTAATGATGTAGATTGTAAGGAAAAAAACGTTTTAAGCTATCTACAAAACTCCGTTTCAGATTTGGCTAGTTTAATTGTAATTGGCGACGGAGCTGGTTCGGTTAAAGTTCCAGGCTGAGATACAGTGATCCTTTTTCGTGCAGACCAAAGAAACACGAGTAGCGCAACTTTAAAGACTGTTTTTTTTTCAGATATTTTTTTTTTCATTTTCTTTCGGACTTATTTGGCTAGCATGGCATTATGTTGTACTCTTAAAACAAAAAATGAAACTTTCATATGAAAACAAAGAATGGATGTTGTTTGACAAAGAGACAACTGAAAAACGAAGTTTAAATAGCATCTTTTTAAAAGATTCACGAAACTCTTATTGGCTAGAAATTGGAAAAAATAAAAGTGCCAAAGAGGCACGCAATAAAGTATTTGTCTTTATGTAAAGTGACTTGAATGAGTAATTATGGAAATTATTTTGCGAAGCAAGATACAACTAAGTTTTTTTGAGTTGTGCCGCAGTCTGAAAAAGCTGAAATCAACGGTAATTTATAGAAAAGTAACTCAAAACAGTATATAAAATTTATATTTGCTGTGCGTTTTGATTATATTGCTGTTGTTTTCTTGCTTTGGTCAGTGACAGTGATGATAACATTTTATTTTCTTATTTAATTAATAATCCAAAGATCACATTACGTAGACGTTAACCTTACTTATTCAAGGTCTTCAATTTTTATGTATAATTTTATATTTATTTTATATCTTGTTTTTATGATTTTAATGTTAATTATTAGTTATCCCAGTATTTTATTTTGCTATTAATATTATTTATTGTTTATTCGTAAAAAATTATTTGTAGAAAACAGAAAATTTTACAAAGTGGTATAGTTTGGAAATTTGAGTCAATAGATAATATTCGAAAAAAGTATTTAAACTAAAACTATAGTTCAAGAAATACTTTCAAACTTTAATGATACAAATTTCTATCAAGCTAATTTGGAAACGTTTACAAATACGTTTTTTATGATAGTTCCAGTTTATAGTAGCTATGAAACAGATTTGTTCATTTTTGCCTACCGGATCCAAAAAACCTCAAAATATAGATGTATGGTATCAATTTTTCACATTTTTGCAAGCAAAGACACAAAGGTAACAGCTAGCTTTATAAATAAACATGGTTCTTTATTCTTATAGGTTAAGTCTTATCTACTCTATAGGTACGCTATGTGTCGCTTGAATCTTCTGAATCCACTGCTGTTTTATACAATGCTTATATTAGTCTATGTCGTTTGAGCCATCAATAAGTATTTGCTTTCGTCACTTGTTTGCGTACATGATCGAAGTCTCGCTTAAACCTCAGTAGAGGTCAAGTAGACAAATGTCACTAAGCGAAGTAAACAATATTTACTTCCTACTTTTCTTTATTCAAAGGGAATATTTTTGCTTTTAGAGTGTTTCTCATCACTTCTTTACTTTCAAGAATCAACTCTTTCATTTTTCTTTGGCTCCCGTTTCCTTCCGGTTGATCTCCCGCTCTCGGCTGCTTTCCTTTTTCTCGCTTGCTCCTCCGCTCCCGGTCGCTTTCCCGTTCCCGGTTGTTTTTCCGCTCCCGGTCGCTCTCCCGCCCCTACTCGCATTCTCGCTCTCGGTCGCTTTTCCGCTTCCGGTCGATTTCCCGCTCCCAATCGCTTTTCACTGATTGGAAGGTTCATTTTTACTAGTGGGTAATCATGTTAATAGTAATAATAACATGAATGTGAAGTCAAGGCATTTTTCGAATTATATGTAAGTTTTATTCTAATTTACTCAAACTAACTTTGAACTAACTAAATCAACAATTCATATTATTTGCGACACTTATACCAATATATTTATTAATACCAACAACATATCATTGAAAATGTGGAATTGAGTGCGATTTACGTCTAGCCTTAAACCACGCCCCTCTTAGCCTGCTAGTCGACCTCTCTCTATTGCGCATACTACCATTTAGAAATATGCGCCCCGGTGGTCCGCTTGTAGCTAGTGTAGTTTGTAGTTGAACTAAAGTACTAAAGCGTTTTTGTATCATCAGTTTAGCCTTTAAGCTTAACCAGAGTTAAAATACAAACCATTTCAGGCCTGAGCTAAATGCTTTAGTTAGTTTAATAATAGTTTAATTCAGAAATATGAATTTTGTATTAATAGTTTGTTTTGCTACGGCTGATTAACTACAGCAAATTAAATCGAACAAAGTTTTCGTCTTTTTATTTTCAGAGTGACAAGATTTTCAGGTGCTGTCAAATTGATACTGTCAAGTACTCAACAACCTAAATTAGAAAACAAAAAAACTTGCTCAAGATTTTTTTTATATTGAATAAGTACATAACTGAAATACATCATTGAGAATCATGCAGAAAACACTCAACTATGATTGGAGTAAATACGACTTTGTGGGCAGAGGAACTGAAGGAGACGTTTTTGCTGGCTATAACATCGTAAGTCGGTCAATAATTTTTATAGACTGTTAATTTATTACATAAAACTACTTAAATTCGATGAATTTTTGAAATTCATCTAATATAATAAATTGGCTTGAGTTTTGGTAAAGGTGGAGAATAGCATCATAAATTATTATATAATTACAATAATAATTCCAATTTAATGATTCAAGCAGTTTATTAAATTAAAAAAAGAAATCTTTTGAAAAATTAACGAAATGCGCAAGAGAACCACAAAAAAAACTATTAATAAGGCAATCAAACAGAAACTGTTTATAGTGTAGTCATAAATAAAGTTATTTAAGAAAAACGTAACAATTACAAGATAAAATATTAATCACGCAGTCAGAATAACATTATTTACATAAAAAATAACAGTTTATTTAAGTCCGAGCAGTTTTTCAGAGAAAGATAAAACTGGATAGTTTTTGGTTTTCTATTAAAGAAACACAGAGTTTCAGCAAAGATGTTGCTACCTCTTTTGAGACTATGGAACTCAAATTCACTTAAATATGTAATTTATTTCTTTACAAATATTTTATAAAAACTAGCACGAATAATTTCTTTTACATTTTATTTCACTTTACTTCACCTTTAGTTAGTTTCTTGTTTATGAGTTTATTTATTTTTGCTACTACCTGACGGATTTCTGGCTTTAACTTCTTTTTAATTATAATTTTAAGACATTAATTGGATCAGTCAATTGGTAATTTATTTCTCTTTATAATTATATTAATTTTATAAGAGAAAAATAATTAAAAACACCGAAAATAATTTATGACACTATTCTCCACCTTTACCTGAATTTTTGGTAAAGGTTCACACCAGCGGCACTTTATTTTATTTTTAGAATTGGCGTAGTAATACAATCTCAGCTATGAACATAATGAAAAGTAACCACTAGTAAAAAAAATTCTGTATACGATTAGAAATAATTTAAAAATTCTTTTAAATTTAGAAATATATTATAATATATATATATATATATATATATATATATATATATATATATATATATATATATATATATATATATATATATATATATATATATATATATATATATATATATATATATATATATATAAAAGAACATGTCCTGACTGACTGACTGACTGACTGACTGACAGATGACTGACTGATAATCAACGCCGAGCTCAAACGCCTCATCCTAGGAACGTGAAATTTGGAACTTATATTACTTTTATAGCGTAAACATCCGCTAAGAAAGGATTTTTGAAAATTTTGCTCCTGAGGGGAAAAAAATGGAAAACAAACTTTTTTCTAAAACAATGTATATCTCGAAAACCAAAAATGAGGAGATTTAGAAATTTGGTATATACATTCTTTTTGAAAAATAAAAAGATAGGTGTTTAACCATTTTTGGAAAATTCGGTTTCCATGACCTCAAATGGAAATTGGAAAATTGGGTTATTTGGTTTTTAAAGTAGCTTCTACTCAAAAACTGTTAATGCTACAGGAGTAAAATTTAGTATTTAGTTTCTACTCCAAAAATAATGAAATACGTGTTTTAGCATTTTTTGAAAATTTGGTTTCCAGGACTTCAAATGTGGGGTGGAAAATAGGGCTAATTGTCTTTTATAGTAACTGCTACTCAAAAACAGTAAATACCACAGATGTAAAAATTATTATTTAGTTTCTTTTCTAAAAATAAAGATATACGTGTTTCACCATTTTTTACAAATTTGGTTTCCCGGACCTCATATGTGGGTTGGAAAATTGGGTTATTTGGTTTTTAAAGTAGCTTCTACTCAAAAACTGTTAATGTTACAAAAGTAAAAATTAGTATTTAGTTTCTACTCTAAAAATAATGATATACGTGTTTCACAATTTTTTGAAAATTTGGTTTCCAGGACTTCAAATGTGGGGTGGAAAATAGGGTTATTTGGTTTTTAAAGTAACTGCTACTCAACAACTGTAATTGACACAGATGTAAAAATTAATACTTAGTATCTACTCAAAAAAAAAGATATACGTGTTTCATCATTTTTTGGGTTATTTGGTTTTTAAAGTAGCTGCTACTCAAAAACTGTTAATGCTACAGAAGTAAAAATTAATATTTAGTTTCTACTCCAAAAATAATGAAATACGTGTTTTAGCATTTTTTGAAAAATTTGGTTTCCAGGACCTCAAATGTAAGGTGCAAAATAGAGTTATTTGATTTTAAAAATTACTGCTACTCAAAAACTGAAAGTTGTAAAATATATATATATATATATATATATATATATATATATATATATATATATATATATATATATATATATATATATATATATATATATATATATATATATATATATATATATATATATATATATATATATATATATATATCTATATATATAAAAGAACATGTCCTGACTGACTGACTGACTGACTGACTGACTGATGACTGACTGATAATCAACGCCGAGCTCAAGCGCCTCATCCTAGGAACGTGAAATTTGGAACTTATATTACTTTTATAGCGTAAACATCCGCTAAGAAAGGATTTTTGAAAATTTTGCTCCTGAGGGAAAAAAACTGGAAAACAAACTTTTTTCTAAAACAATGTATATCTCGAAAACCAAAAATGAGGAGATTTTGAAATTTATATATACATTCTTTTTGAAAAATAAAAAGATACGTGTTTCACCATTTTTTGAAAATTCGGTTTCCCGGACCTCAAATGTTGGTTGGAAAATTGGGTTATTTGGTTTTTAAAGTAGCTGCTACTCAAAAACTGTGAATGCTACAGGAGTAAAAATTAGTATTTTGTTTCTACTCCCAAAATAATGAAATAGGTGTTTTAGCGTTTTCTGAAAATTTGGTTTCCAGGACTTCAAATGTGGGGTGGAAAATAGAGTTATTTGTTCTTCAAACTAACTGCTACTCAAAAACTGTAAATACCACAGATGTAAAAATTAGTATTTAGTTTCTATTCTAAAAATAAAGATATACGTGTTTTACCATTTTTTTAAAATTTGGTTTCCAGGACCTCAAATGTGGGATGGAAAACAATGTTATTTGGTTTTTAATGTAACTGCTACTCGAAAACTGTAGATGCTGCAGGAGTAAAAATTAGTATTTGGTTTCTACACCAGAAATAATGATATACGTGTTTTACCATTTTTTGAAAATTTGGTTTCCAGGACTTCAAATATGGGGTGGAAAATAGGATTACTTGGTTTTTAAAATAACTGCTACTCAAAAACTGTAAATGCTACAAAAGTAAAATTAGTATTTAGTTTCTACTCTAAAAATAATGATATAAGTGTTTCACCATTTTTTGAAAATTTGGTTTCCAGGACCTCAAATGTGAAGTGGAAAAAGGGTTATTTGATTTTAAAATAACTGCTACTCAAAAACTGTAAGTGCTACAGATGTGAAAATTGGTATTTTGAGGTTTTGTGCCGATAAAAATAGATGAGTTCAGTTTATCACCGGACGGACGGGCCAAGCCGTTATTTTAGAGTCTTCATAAGGCCCTGCCTAAACCTTAAATCAAGGTGGGACGGGCCGAGATTTTTAACCAAGTATATAAACATTTTAGTGATTTTAGGGTGTTCAGACGGGCCGGGCTAAACCTGAAGTCAAGGTGGGATGGGCCGAAGTTTTTCATCAAGTATATAGAATTTTTAGGCCTGTAAAAACGGGCCAGGCCCATATTAGACGGGCCGTGCCGGGCCAGAATATTCGGTTTTTAAAACGGGCTGGGCCAAGTTGTCGACGGGCCGAGCCGAGACCTAAAAAATTGATCCGTGCAGTACTCTACTATGTATGCACGGTTCAAATTCTCTAATTTCATGCGAGCGAAGCCGCTACGGGCACTGCTAGTATATATATAAAGGTAAATTTTCTTACAATATTTGCTAAGTTTATGACTTTTTTATTATAGATTTAAGCATACGAGGCATCAATAATAATTATAATCATATGTTTTTTATTTTAAAAGCACAAATTTGTTCATCACATAACCTACTTCAAAAGTATATCTAGATTTATATACATCAGCCACATATGAATAAATAATATTAATCCTATGAATATTAATATATGAGTTTTATCACAAAATAGAAAACAGGTGAGGAAGTAGCAATAAAAGTGATGAAAGGAATGGAGCCACATCTTGAAAGCCAAAAGAGAGGACTCGATGCTCTCAGAAAAATCAACCACCCAAACATTGTCAGACTAATTGGAGTTGAAGACGAAGATGTGGGTTTGGTTTTGACTGACACAATGTATACAAGTATAAAATGTATGTAGCACTAGCTGGCAGAGGCATGACTAGGATAAATGGTGTCTATGGCAAACACCGATCCTGCGGGGTATCTGGCAATAGGTTGCTTCTGGTTTTTTTTTCTAAAAAACTACTTTAAAAAAACAATAAATGTCAATTCCGCTTGTCTCAAATGTGGCACACTGAGTTTATCGCATCCATCACATCAAGTCCTTTTTTGGTTATCAACCTGCTCATGTTCAACTATGTTTGTTTGATTGATTAATGTGCCCTAGAAGTCTGCTGACTGACGCCACCCTAAAGATCGTCAAACTGAATTGAATTGAAATTGTATATTGCTCGATAATACGATTTTCGATTCAAATAGTTCATTTAACGAATCTCATTTTCTTTTGTACTTTTTTTTTATAAAAGTAACTCGTTAGAAAGTAAAAAATGTAAGCCAGAAAAGTAACAAAAGTAAAAGTTAATGTACACTGTAAAATTGTAACTCTTTACAAATAAAAGTACTTACAAAAGTAACAATGTAGTATAACGAAGTAAATGTACCCAGCCTTGCTCTTTAGATATTATTTCTACTCCTATTTTCAAAGAACTGTCTCTTAATTTATTAATTTGTATCCAATTTTGCTTGATTTAATAAATCAACATCTACATCTAAGTTTCCTTTAGCTCTTTAATCTTTCTTTATCATTCTTACTATTAAAAATACTTCTCTTGACCCTTCTTTTTTGTCTAGTTATAAGTCTGTTTCTAACCTATCTTTCATTTTAAAATTATTTAAAAGGTTGTTTATGAACAATTAAATTCTTATCTAAATAAACAAATTTTTTTCTTCCCAATCAGGTTTTCAAATTGGCCACGTTTTTGATTTGTTTGTAATTATTTTCCGTTTCCGTTTTCTATTTAACTAAATAAAACCTTCAAAATGTCAGCAAAGGTTTTCAGTGTAAATAAAGACTTAGATTGCTATACGAACATCTTATTATAATTTTACTTCAATTTTTTTTTGACTTTTTTTTTATTTTTTATTTTATTATGACTTTGTATTGACTTCATTTGTTTTGAGTGACTACAACATTTTAAGGTTGATTGTCTCGCGGAGGTAACTCCTTTCATCAACCTTGTTAAATTCATAAACGTTAAAAAAGAAAAAAAAAGAAATAGGCAACCTACCCACACCTTTTGAAGATTTGGGATTTGAACCGACGACTTTCAGGTCTTCATGGTGCCTGCCCACTATTACTTACTAATTGAACAAATAAATAAAATTCATTGTGCTAAATTTTTTTTATATTTTCTGCATTCCCGGAAAAGTGGACAAGCCATAGGAAAATAATTATCATGGAACTATGCAAGGGTGGATGTCTGAACAAATTGCTTGAAGAACCTGAGAACAACTTTGGATTTGATGATGCTGAATTTCTTAATGTCTTAAAAGGAATAAATTAGTCTACAATTAAATTTTGGGTATATCAGGGATGAATAAATTTTTATGGAGTCAATTAATGCCTTGTTTCAGTGGAATGATTAGAGGGCCATAATATCAACATTTTTGTTAATTAATTTTAATTTTGAATATTTGATCAACGATTGAGAAAGCTCTTAATTTAAAATCTATTTATTTTCCAGCTGCAGGTATGGAGGAATTACACACACACCAAATTGTTCACAGAGACATCAAGCCTTTGAATATAATGAGATATATTGGAGAAGATGGAAGGTAAAGTGGATCATCATTATCATCACTGTAAACGTTGCCGAATTAAATCACTAGCGATTTGTAATGTTGAAGCTTGAAGTTATTTATAACACCATATTTCTCGAATTATAATTCTTGTTTAGTACTTCTTTCGCACCGACTCAATCTAACAATATCCCACGTTCAGAAATTTCTTGATTCTAACAACTCTTCTGATTCTATTAGATATTTTTTGTCAACTTGTATAACTAGAGAGTCTATTCTCTAAGACCTGCTCTCTAATTTCTTGATATATTATAGCTCTAACTCTTAGTGAAACAGCTCAGCTCCTTTTCTTTTTTCTTCTTTTTTTTATAATAGTTTATAGTCCTTTACACCAAGTGTTTTAAGACTGAATTGACTGTATGTAGGAAGCACATAAGTACTTCCTGTCGTGGATCAAAATTTGATCTTTTTAACTGTCCCTCCTCCTTTATCCAGGCTTGGGACTGCAATTAGCGAGGCGGAGTTTTTGAGCCCCTTTTCTATCTTAACTCCACTGAAGTTCCAGAATAGGAAAAGGATAAATATATATATATATATATATATATATTTATATATATATATATATATATATATTTATATATATATATATATATATATATCTATATATATATATATATATATATATATATATATATATATATATATATATATATATATATATATATATATATATATATATATATATATATATATATATATATATATATATATATATATATATATATATATATATATATTATTTTGCAGGACCACGGCGGTTTTTTTATAATTATTTTCTAATGAATATTTTAGGACAACCTAATATATATATATATATATATATATATATATATATATATATATATATATATATATATATATATATATATATATATATATATATATATATATATTGTTACGATATCACCAAATCGTATACCGGGCTCAATAGAATGGCTTTGCAGTTTATTGGAAAATAATAAATGAAGCTTTGTTAAGGCTATTTATACCTTCTAATCTATTAATAATGTCTATAATGATTGTTCTAAATCCTTTAACGTTTATCAATGGGAAACTGATTGTAAAATCAGCGATTTTACATGAATATATATATATATATATATATATATATATATATATATATATATATATATATGTATATATATATATATATATATATATGTATATATATATGTATATATATATGTATATATATATATATATATATGTATATATATATATGTATATATATATATACATATATATATATATATATATATTTATATATATATATATATATATACATATTCAAACACATATGTACATAGATAGATGCCAACCAATTAAAATATAGGTATATATACACAGACCAATCAGGATACACGTATATATATATATATATATTTATATATATACAGACATATACATATACATACATATATAAGAGACGCACATACATAATACATTAATTAACATAATGAAACACAATAAAATAAGCTATTAACACAATTATACGTAAGATGTGACATTTACATCTTACAATCATCTAAATTATTTGCTGATAATGTAATTTTATAATAATTGATTTAGCATCTGTTTGGATATTAGTAGCTATATCATGTATTCATATAATCTCCCGATCTCACTTGAACACTCACATGACTTACGACGCTAAGCATCATATTTACACACACACATAAAAAGACAAGCATCTAACCCCTTAGGACCGATAGTGTTTTCATGCTAAATATTAAAAAAAGAATATTATGTGTTTAGGTGTCTAAGAATGGGAAATTATGATACATAAATATTAATCGTAATATTTTCCATGTATTAATTTTTAATTTTTTTTGGACGATAAAGTCATAAAATTCATAAGAGAAACGTTGAATTTCGATACAAGTCAAAAGGTCAATCAACTAAATGCAACTTGAATCCTTTATTTGTTTGTTTCTAATCATTGTTGTGAGAAAATATCTTTCGTGCAACTGAAGGAACGCATATGTACCGAGATGTAACTTTGGTCAAACTTATTTCAAAAGTTGCCATTCTGGTCTTATGCTTACGGTGCCTTACAGCATCCCCAAGGACTCTGTTTTATTATTTTTTATTTATTTAAAACCACAAGTGGATGGTCAAATATACCTCCTATACAACAGAATAAACAAAAACATTTTGATCAGCCAGGCAAACAAAACAGGGATAAACAGAATCAAAAGTATTTCTATCAGGCAATTGTGTTCAATACAAAGTTTAATTTGCCGCAAAAACTGGAGATTTGTAAATTAATAGCAGGGGTGGTGGAACTTGACTTTGTTTTATAATGTCCTCATTAAAAGCTTTAATTTAATTGAATCTTGAGCTTGAAAAGTTTAAAGAGAGTTCAAAAATATTGTTTTGAAGTTTTACAAATTTAAATAAAAAAAGATTACCCTTTATACTGGGTAGTCGCACAAATCGGTCAGATAATAGCACTGTATATTTATAATATGTAATTGTAATATCATCCATATATCTGGTTTTTTTTTAAATATTTATCTGCTAATATAAACCATACAAATACATGCACAGGACCACCTACAAGTTGACCGATTTCGGGGCTGTCAGAGAGCTCAAAGTCGACCAGGTATTTCACTCTGTCTATGGAACAGAAGAGTACTTAGTGAGTTGTTATTTTGAACCTGCATTGGCATAAAACAAATTTTTCAGTCGGTGCAAAGCCAGCATGTAAATTATTTTTTTCATAAAAATTCATATTTTCCTATAAACATTGGACAACTTTTTCTCATAAAATGGTCAGATACTTATGGGCAGGGGCTAGTTTTACGTTATTTTTATAAATTTTGTATAAAATCTGGTGCCATACTCTTTTGGAACTCTTTATTTAATGTCTAAAATATTCTTTCACTAATTTCCAAAAATATTTTTTTAATGAATGCCCATTTTCACAATTTTTTTAAAAATGTTCTGACATTCATGAAAAATCTTCAGTCATTAAATATTTCATGAGCTGAGATGTTTAATGGTAGTCCCCTGAACTGCCGTTAGTTATTATTATAATTTCAGTAAAATTAGTGTTTGTACTTGGAGGACCTAAGTAGTTCTCAGTCTCGTAGTCTTAAAATAAAATAGTGCAAGGTTAGCTGAATTGGTAGTGTCAGCACATCACGCACAAAAGACACAAAAGTTAAAGACCTACAGCAGCAGTATGGGCAATAAAATTCACCTGTATGCCCATTGTTTGTTACACTTCAATTACAAACAACGGTTTTTAGCCATAGCATAGCAATAACGGTCTAGCACCGTCCCGCTTTGTTAACTGAACCATGACTAATTGTAGTTTAATTTAGTTTAGTTTTATCGCCCGAGCTGGCGACCGACCACTGACGGTAACACTAACGCACTTTCAAACACTATTTTTCGCCATTTTCAGGCTTTCGACATTATACTGGTACCGGTACCAGTAGTACCGGTTTTTGGTCATGAATTACCGATACCGGTACTGGCAAAAAAAAGTAATACCGGCACAGCCCTAGTATAAATCATTCTCTGACTGATGGATTTGCTGCGGTTGTTGGCTATAACTTTTCTGACCATTTTATGAGTTGTGCATTATGAATAACAAAGGTCTTGTGGTTAAAACTTGAGTTGCTTTCAGCATCCAGCACTTTACCAGAAGGCTTTCTTTAACAAAGATTCTCAGCAGACCTTCGATAACACTGTCGACCTTTGGAGCATTGGTGCAACTTTGTACCACGTGGCCACTGGTGATGTACCTTTCCGACCATACAAGGGGCGCATAGACAAGGAAACTATGTCAGTTTATGTTTTTTATTCTGGAATGGAATTATAAAGTTTTAAATATTTAGTTAACTGATTCATTTACAAAAGAATTAAGTTGTGCCACTGAGTGAGATTGTCATGATAAATCATCTATATTATAGTAGCCCACGTCACTCACTCACTGATTCTGTCACACTTACGTAATTAGTCGTATAGACGATATCGATGTGCACGTAAGAATTTATTGCGCACAGGCTTGTATTAAAAGTTATTATGCAATTGTACATATATACACTCTCAGTCCTAAAGATCAAAAGAAGTGGCGCTGCAATCGAAAAATATTATATAATGAGATTTAAAAAATCCGTCATTTTTGATGGGCAATCTCTAGTATTTTATAATGTTATAAGTTTTTAGCATATTTTTGGAAGCTTGTTTCTAAAAAAGCAGGTGGATAAAACACTTTGACTGGCTGGCTGGCTGATGATGAATATATGTTTGAAAACTAGACAACGTAGAGAGTTCGGGTTTTTCACATTAAATTTGTGCCAAAAAGTTATTCCAGGGGCGATTTTTGTATTTTTCTCAACTGTTATTATTTGTTCTATAGGTATGAAACAAATAAAACTGACATAATTAACCCATTAGTGCCTGAGATCATAGATTTTTCTAATTTTTTGATATTATGTTGGTTTAGTGCACAAAATAAGATATCTGAAATTAAAAATTAAAAATAATGCATAGTTTTTTTTTGTTTTTATTTTGAGTGAACGTCCCATTTTTTGGGACGCTAGGCACGGGAGGGTAGGTGTCCTTTCATTAGCCGAAAATGTACTGTAATTGCATTATTTGCTGCAAAACACAAAAGTAAACAATTCATATTTATTAATAACAAAATATTATTATATAATAAGTCAAAAATAAATAAAAATGGTTAATTTTTCAGTTAATTACTGACTTTTACAAGCAATAATAAACATAAAACATGAAAAAATAAAAGTTTCTAACTGTTTAATAATTGTTGCTGTCGAGATAATGATATGAAGCAAAATACCACACATGAAGTCTTACATTACATTTGTTACATACATGTGTAACTTTTTTTCCACATTCTGCGCATCGTCGTTGGGTACCTCCTTGAGCAATAATGTGATTTTGGCCATCGTATCGAACTTCTGGAAGCACTCGGTGATCCATATTTCTAGCACGACCAGGTGCACGACCAACAGTTATTCTATTATTTCCATACTGACCAAAATAGGATGCAGTCACAGAACGCCTAAACTGAAGCTGATCCATCGGTGATGCTTTGTATCCCTCCGTCATGCGATAAAGCAGCCAAGCATTCTGCATGGCAACATCAGCACAGTTAGAAAAGAAAGGCCACCACCATTTTTTAGAATGAATGCTTATTCTATATGCTCCAATATTCTGGTCCATTCGATCCACTCCTCCCATGCCTTTGTTGTACTGAGAGATGAGATGTGGCTGTGGAATTGTGACTTTTTTTCTCAGCATGCGACCATCGCTGTGCCTGTCCGGACGGCTCGACGCCGTAACAATTTGAAGCAACAGTGACAACACTGTTGTCATGCCATCTTACAACAACTACACCAGTGTTCTAGTCTAGTCGGTAATCCGATGTATCACGAGGTAATTTTTTCATAGCCAGACCCAATGATGAATCAGTTTTCACACGAAAAGTTGTGGGTACGTGACGACGTAATCGTGGCAAGTCTTTTTTTATCCACTTTCGCGCAATGGGAGTAGGATGAGCTTTTTGTTTCCTTGATTTTTTAGCTGGTGGAGGCACCTCTGCTTCAGATTCTGAGCTCTCGTCATTCCCGAAAGTAACAAAGTTTTCAAAGATTTTAACCGTTGCTGTTGATTCAGGTTCGAGCTGTTTTCGAGACAGGTTATCGTAGTTACCACCATCATCTTCATCACCGCTATCTCCGTCACTACAATTTGCATCAATAGGATGTCCAATGTAGATATTTGCTTGAACTGCCTGTTGAAGTAAATCATCATCAGATTCCAACATGGATAAAACTTCATGCAACTTAAATCGATGTTGGGATGTAGAAGCAGACCTATAATATAAATATAAATAATAATAACTATTAAATGTAATTTATAAAATGCATAATGATAAAGAACAAGTTGAAAGTTAAAATAATGCAATTATATCAAGAATAAAACTATATGACCTCGATAAAACAATTATAACTTATACGTCTCTTGAGCAAATTACACCCCCCCCCCTCTCGTGCCTAGCGTCCCAAAAAATGGGACGCTAGTAAATAGTGAAATTTTCTAAAACCGTACATTTAGAAAAAAAACAAAAAATACCGATTTCTTCTTTAGATAGAAATAAACAAAATTACATAATCATATTTTAAAAAATAATAATATTAATTTAGCAATCTTACCTTGAATGAGAGTCCATTTCGAAAAAGCAAATTTTACGGAACACGCGAAAACAACAGCAAATAAATTTCCAAAAGACTATTTTTAGACCTCAAAAACCATAGATATATTTACACATAAGCCTACTATATAAAATTATTAACTTTTTTATTTATTATGACCACTATTTTAAAAGTTACACTTATTTAAAGAGATGTACCACTTTTTGGGACGCTAGGCACTAATGGGTTAAAATAAAACCGAAAATTATTATTTAAAAAGATATTTGCAATTTATTTTTTGTTTAGCCTTTAGCACCTAGTCAAATGCTAACAACAATGTAAGGAAGCGCCAAGAAATATTGTTGAAAAATACAATTTCTTTTAAAACGAAAAGTTTGGCATTTTAATGCAATAGTCAAAACTGTGCTGAAGTCCCTTCGATATAAAACGAAGACTTTTGTTTTTTTTTATCAATTAAGCTATTTTTGACCATAAGTTGATATATTA
This sequence comes from Erpobdella octoculata, assembly GCA_963978895.1. Classification (NCBI taxonomy): domain Eukaryota; kingdom Metazoa; phylum Annelida; class Clitellata; order Hirudinida; family Erpobdellidae; genus Erpobdella; species Erpobdella octoculata. The sequence goes on along the minus strand of OZ022240.1, from coordinate 42,285,157 downwards.
CTCAAACGTAATTCATTAAAACTGGTATGATTGATAAATTTCTTAACTTTTTTGTCCAACCAGGTCTAGGATTTATAATGGAAAAAAATCTGGGCACATTTCAGGTAAGCAGAAAACTCTCAACGGTGAGATAATGTATGATGAACATCTACCTGATCACTGCCTCATGTCTAGGTTAGTTGATCCAATTACTTGTTTTTTAGTCATTTAATAATATTTATCAACAACTCCATTTACTGTTATTCTAATAATCTATTAATGCACTCCCAGGGGCTTGAGACCAGCTGTAGAGGATTTATTGGCCAAGCTGCTCGAGAAAGACAAGAGTCTCTCCTTTGAGAACTTTTTTGAAATGGCCAAAAAAATTATTAGAAAGAAAATCGTGCCTGTGTTTGACTGTGGAACAACAGATGTCCTCAAGGTCTATATGGATACTGACTGCAGGTGATAATGATGATTATTTAGGTCATTAATGTGTTGGTCAATGCATTATTGTGGCAGTGAGAATGACGTTTGACAAGATTTTCACACGAGGTTTTTTAGTGATCTATTATGCTTGTATTTATAGTAGAGCTGCGAGTCATTTAAAATTTTTGATTGATTAACCATATGCAAAAAATCAGTTGTTTCCAAAAAGTAATCAAGATTAATTGGATATTTATTTATTCATTCATTTGAACAAACAAGCTAACATAAGTTATCATTTAAAAAAATCATTGATGTTCAAAACGCTAAAATAAATTCCTAATATAAAAACTCACGATAATAGATTTTGAGACATTGAACATGATTTGTTAAGCCATTTTTAAATTATTAGACATGAAAGTTCTAAACTTTGCGGATATATATAAAACAGCGTACGTCATTTTTTAATATAAACAAAGTTAAACAAATGTAATGCAAATAGGAGTTGGCGGACAACCATCAAAGCAAAGAACGGACAACAATATTTTTCATTTCACAAAAGAAGAGAAATATAAGAATCAACTGTGACGTGCCAAATGGAGAAAATGGTTGTTTTGTGTAATTTTGCGTCGAAAAAACTCACACGCTTCGTGCGCGTTATGGATAACGTTTGAGAAAAATAAAATGAGATTTCTCAAATATTAATTTCAAGTCATTGATGACAATAGATGATATTTAAAATTTGCATTTAAATGATAATAGTGATGTAGATGAAGATATTGAAGAGAAAGAGTGATTGAATATATCCTCGGTGCCGTACATTCAATCGGAAATGACTTCAATGTGGTAAGGGCGTAAGCTGGCCAAAAATGTGATGCTGAATGAAGGCCATACGAATGAATATCTGATGATTTGACCAAACAAAATCACCAAATGGTGAAGACAGTAAATTATTTGTATAGCAATACATTAACAGACCTTTTTGAAAAAGTTTAATTGGTAAATATTTAGTATGTTATGTTTAAAAAGATTTAATCTACATGAAGAGGAAGATGAAGCATAACACGGATTGAGCGTTTATGAACAACATGTAAGGGTTTTATACATGATGAATAATTTGAAGCCCAAACAGAAGTTTTTGTATCTAAAAAAAGAAGCTATATGAGATAATACACCTATATTTTTTGATATTTTGTTTTCACATGTCAAATATGATCCAACCATGTCAAGCTTTCGTCAACAATAACCAATAACACCTAAAACTTTACATGAGGAAGCATGTATAGCTTGAATGAGATAAGATGTAATTAGTTTTTTTGAGGTTTAGTGATAGTTTGTTGAAAATAGTAACAAGTCCTAACCCTAACCCTAACCCTAGTAACAAGTCCTTAATTACATTCATCATCACCACAACATTCATCCAGAACATGTGCAATTATGTGCTATTTTGTGCAATTTTGTGGAAGTATTATCTAGAGGTGCACTGATTAGGCTCAAAAGTTTTAGTAGAAGAAAGATGAAAAATTGCTCTTAACGCTTGATTTTGTAAAAAAGGTTTTTATAACATTTTTACCAATGCTTTTATTAACTCGTCGGCTCTGTTTCTCTGTCTGTTTCTCTGTTTCAAATCTTGCAATCAATTTTTGAGTCACTTCCTGATGATAGATTTTTTTCAAATTTTGCATACATGCTCAAGATAGAAGACAATGCAATATTCAATTATTAGTTTTACAATAAGTCAATTAATTTAGTTAATTTTCTTGAGGATTTTATATATATATATATATATATATATATATATATATATATGTTTATTATATTTATTTGTTGTATATTGCGACTTTAATATAAAATAAAAGAGTAATATAAGAAAAAATTGATTGCAAAATTTTTGTTTATGAGCTTAATGGAAATCGCAATGCTCTTCGAACCATATTACGCCAGGCCAGACTTTAATATAAAATAAAAGAGTAATATAAGAAAAAATTGATTGCAAAATTTGTGTCTTAATTACATATAAGAGCATTGGTTTTAAAAATTCGTTTTTAATTTACTTGTTTATATTTAAAATCAGTTTTCAAGATTTCCAGTCTCTCTTGTCTGAACAGACCGAGTTTATGAAAACTAGCCAATTGCTGCTCCATGAAAACCTTGATTTTGCCGAGCAGTTTGGAGGTGACGCTCAGATGTTTATATGCCGAGAAGTCATCGATTCAAATCCGGTCTATTTTTTCCATGAATGTCTTGACATCGATCACGAGAGCCTTGATGGTCTCAAATGTGGGTTGGCTTGTTTTAGAGTAGTCAGTGGGTACTTACACTTGAGCTCATTCATTTGATATTTTAGATATATCGCCCACAGAGCAGAAACACTCTGACTTGGAAGCGTTTTCAAGGACGAGCTGTCCGTTTCTTCACTTCATCAAAAGAAAAGTCATCAAGTCTCAACTGAGGCAGAGACTTATTGATTCTGGTGCAGTCATGCTTATGTAAGACAAATTTAATTGTAGATAGTCCAGCAATCGCTGGACATGATTTGCTGTCAGTTGATTGTGGACGTATTTTCATATTTAGAGTGTGAATTCAAGTGTTCTTGCTCCTAATGATAAAATTTCTTTCCATAGACGTTTCCTCAGTAGAAAATATGACAGGCTTGTAGCCAAGTTTGAACACCTTGAAAGCATTGTCAAAACCTCTTTACAAATGGCTGAGTTGTTTGACCAATCAAAAACCGCAAAACTTTCAGTTAAAAGTGATATGTGTGAGGTATTTTGAGTTTGGTTGTTTTTATTAAACTAGAGATAACCCATCAAAATTGACGTATTTAATTTTCGTAGCTGTCAGGATATATAATCAGCATTGCTTTGCAACTGCAGCTCCACCTGACACCATTTCTAGAAGTTCTAACATACATACATACATACATACATACATACATACAGACATAGAAAATCATGTAAGTTAATTAATAAGTCAGCTGATTGTTTAAAGATGATGAAAAAGACAGAAGCTCTTCAACAGTCATCTACAGAACTTGAGAAGGGATACCAGGCTGCTGTCAATCTCTGGACTGGCGAGAAACCCTCGTGCAAAGAAGAAGACTGTTGGTTTGTTGCCATTGTTGTTTCTCATGACTGCACTGTTCTTACTTGACGTTGTCAGACTTGAAGAGATGATATTTTTATAAACTTTTTTTTGACAATTTGTACTCGGCCTAAAGCAGCAGTCTTCTCTAAATCGTGACTTGTGGAGGAACTTAATATGGAAAAAACATCCATCCCTAGCTTAGCATAAAAAAGGGATGTTTTTAAAGTAAATAGTGATAATGATGATGTTAATGAATTCTCATGAAAGGAGACAGATATTTTTTTTAATTTTAATTTCTCATTGTGTTTAATTTATTTCCAGCACTTCAAGGATAGAGTTCCTTTCGAAAACTGTAGAGGAAATTCGTTCAGGATTGAAAATAAATAAGATGGATGGTACGAAAATGAAGCTAAAATGGTGAATAATTTCATATTAAACTAGCGGGGTGCCCGGCATTGCCCAGGGTTTTTAGAGGTTTTTCTATCGTTTTTCTAATGCTCCCGTTTTCTTCTCCGCTTGCTCTCACGCTCCCGCTCGCTTTCCCGTTCCCGTTTGCTCTCCCGTTCCCAGTTGCTCTCCAGCTCCCGGTCGCTCTCTCTCCCGCTTCCTTTCGCTTTCCCTCTCCCGATCGCTTTCCCGCTTGCTCTCCTCTCCCTGGTCGCTTTCTCTTTCCTGCTCGCTCTTTAGCTCTCGGTCGCTATATATATATAGATTAACTAATTAGGATGTTTTTAAATTTAACCATACGTTGGTCATCTTGTGACGCTCAAAAAAACATACTTTCTGCTATCCAATCGAGCTAACATTTGGTGTTTTGAATTGTTGTCAATGACATTGGATTTTATTACATTTTCAGATTGATTGGACAAGATTTGAATAATATCTATATATATAAAAATGAATGTTTGTATTTATGTTAATGTCCTTTATGCATTGCTACACCATTCATCCGATCGTAATGAAATTTTCACACAACCTTGAGAGTCAATGAAAATCAAAACTAAAAAAAAAATTTTTGAAATCCGTCACAAAATGAGCGGAGCGGAGCGGGTGAGCGAGCGGGAACTATATATATATATATGTATGTGCGTATGTATGTGTGTATGTATGTATGTGTATGTGCATGTATGTGTGTCTGTGTGTGTGTTTATGTATGTACTAGCGGAGATACCCGGCGTTGCCCAGGTTTTTTGAGGTTTTTCTAATGTTTGTCTCTTTCTCTCCCGTTTCCTTTCCCACCTGCTTTCCCACTCCTGTTAGCTTTTCCGTTTTCGGTCGTTTTCCCACTGCCGGTCGCTTTCCCGCTCCCGGTCGCTTTCCCGCTCCCGGTCGCTTTCCCGCTCCCGGTCGCTTTCCCGCTCCCGGTCGTTTTCCCGTCCCGGTCGCTGCCCCGTTCCCGCTCACGTTTGCTCTCCCATTCCCGCTCACGCTTGCTTTTCTGTTCCCGCTCGCTGTCCGTTCCGGGTGCTTTCCCGTTTCTATAATAGACAAACTAACCCACAAACATTCATATATATATATATATAGTCTTAGCAAATCTATTTTGCGTTTTATAGGCTAACAGAAGTTATGAAAGAATGTAAAAGAGAAAATGAGCGGGAACGGAAACGGGAACGGGAGAGCTACCGTGACCGGGAATGGGAGAGCAAGCATGACCGGGAACGGGAGAGCAAGCGTGAGCGGGAACGGGAAAGCGACCGGAAACGGGAAAGCGACCGGGAACGGGAAAGCGACCGGGAACGGGAAAGCGACCGAGAACGGGAAAGCGACCGGGAACGGGAAAGCGACCGGGAACGGGAAAGCGACCGGGAACGCGGAAAGCGACCGGGAACGCGGAAAGCGACCGGGAACGCGGAAAGCGACTGGAATCGGGAGAGCAAGCTTGGAAGGAAACGCGAGCAAGAGAGAAAATCGATAACAGAACTTCTGAGCGGGAAAGCGACCGGGAGCTGGAAAACGACCGAGAGCGGAAATGCGACCGGGAACGCTACGAAAACGGGAAAGTGGAGAAGGGAACGGGAGCGAGAGAGACAAACATTAGAAAAACCTCTAAAAACCCCGGGCAACGCCGGGTAACCCCGCTAGTATTATATAAAACAAACTTAATATATATTTTTCAAATTTAAAATTTTTTCCAGAAAACTAAACCATCAGTTTTTAGTTTATTCAAAGAAAATGATATTTAATTTTTTAAATAAAAAATGTATAATAAAAACTTTGTTTTTCATATTGATTCAAAATTTTCTTATATTTTCCATGGTCATATACTTCACATATCTAGTATTTAGAAAACTGTTGTCAACTTTTTATTTTTTTTATAGACTTATCATCATCAAAAAATGATTTGCAAAAAACTAGAAGCTGCCAAATTACAAAAATATACAAGATTTGTGAAAAACTAAGTTTTTACAGTTTGCTAATAAATGTTATTTAATGCCTTAAGATGAGATATTTTTTAAAGGAGTTGGATAAAAATGAGTGCCTTAGGAAGCTTTTTTGAACAAAGAAAGAGTATTTGTTAATGTTGAATAAATAATCAATTAATTAATTAATTAACTGAAGGCAGAAGTTGGAAAACTGCTGCGAGTCTGCCAAAACCTTGATCGAGAAGCACTGTCAGGAGAATGCCAATAAGCTCATTGCCCGCTTTCTTCAGTTCTTAAAGTGAGTTCTTAGTTTTGAGCATCAATCATACCTGATTAGAGTTATTCATATCTTTAACAAGCTTTCCAATTCTTTTATCAAAGCCAAATTTGGTCAAAGAAAGAGGATCTTGAACAACTTGAGAGAGACCTGAAAGATCAGTTTGATAAATTTGAACAGCTTATCAAGCAAATAAACGAGGTTGGTGATTATAGTAATTAGATTATTGATAATGATAGTGGTGGAAGCAATGATAATGATAGTGGTGGAGATAATGCTAATGTTAGTGGTGGAGATGGTATTGTGTTATTTAGTGATCATAATTACAGAAATCGTTATAAAAATTGTCCTAATGTTGTTGAAAAAAATGATGTGATCGCTATAATTATATATGAAAAGTTAAAAAATTTAATCTTTTAACTTTTTTATAGTGGAAACTGATAGCCGACTCCAACTTACCGAAAGAAACTGTTGACTTCTCTTTGACCTCCAAAAGCTCCAATTATGGCGGCAACTCCATTTTCAAGCAGAGCACTGAGCAGAAATATTCCAAACAACTTATGTCTAATGTGTGAGTTTAAAAACTGAGTTATGTGGTGCTTATTAGGTTGGATATGATGGTGATTCACTGGTGATGATGGGGAACATGGTAGTGGTGATGATGGGTGTGGTGGTAATGATAAATGTGGTGGTGAGGATGGATGTAGGGACAATGAATGTTGTGTTGATGAGGAATGTGGTGGTGATGATGAATGTGGTGGGGATGATGGATATGGTGGTGATGATGAATGTGGTAGTGACAATAAATGTGGTGGTAATGATGGATCACCACATCTCTTTTTACCACTACCATTGTGTCAGATGTTGCCGATAAATAAGTATTGTTTGAAATAAAAACATGCTAAATATTTGACATAATAACAACTGATTTGCATCCACCAACATCGTGCTCTGAAAAATTTTTTATTTTAGAGAGCACGTTAAATAAATATAATAATAACTGTAATTATATGTCATTTAATGAGTTGAATGTTATGATATTCAGGATTGTCAACGTCACACCCTCTGATCAAAAACCTGAAAAAGTTGCTCTCATGGCCAAAGAAAACGAGGAACTTATACAAGAATTGATGTAATATTAATTGTTCTTCGTCTGTTGTGGTTCTGCCAATGTTTGGTCTGTAGCTCTGCTCTAAATGTTGATGCTCTTCATTTGAATTCATCTAATTTCTCAGATTTCGGGTGCCTTACAACATGACTGATCAATTCTTAAATTTTAATTTGTGTGACTTTTTCTGTAGTCTAGCTCTGTTGCTCTAACATTTCTTTTGTTTTAAACATTGCTGCTTGCGGTCATGTAAGCGATTGATAGTGCTTTGACCTTGTGTGAAATAAATAAATAATTGCTCTCATGCTTAAAAGTTATTTATTATTTTAAATCTATTTATTTGTGATTAATTAATTATTTATATATAAATTAATCTCCACATCAATAATAATAAATAATAACATGATTTCTGATTCAACAGAGAACGCTTCTGAAAGGTCCTGCCTTCAATGTTCAACGAAGCGATGACATACCAGGAGAGGCCGTCGGAAACTGAAGAGGATGATGAGGGAACTGTAACGCCATTATCATAAACTTCTTTTTCCTACTTATATATATATATATATTATCGGGCCGGATAGTTGGCCAATTTTTAATTCAATGAATTTTCTTTGCATTAACAGATAATGATGAATATTCATAGCGTTATTTTTGTTAATCCCGTCTGGCTACCAGAAAAGATGACAAACTTATCTTTATCAGCTCTAACTAACTAATGGGGCAACATTTTTAATTAATTTTTTGAAGAAAGAAAACCATATGATTTGTTGCAAAAAACATCAATTTTTAATATATTTCCATTAAGATATTCAAAATATAATTTTGTAAACATGTAAACAACCAAAAAATTCAAATTAATTACTGTTTAAATATACAAGAAAATCTTAACATTACAATTGAAAAACGTTCAATAATAAATTTTTTTCACCAAAACCAATCACCAAACCACGATTTGTCAATGAATCAATACCCAAATATAAAACTTCACATTGAGCATCAAAAGAATTCAAGTAATTTAAATCAAAGACATGAATTTTGTTTCCAAAACGATCAGTTATGAATAAATTGGAATTGTGATCCGTCGTCACTGCATTTAGCCCAATTGCAATCGGTAATAATAATGGATCAATTTCTTTAATGATATTTCCATCGTTGTTAAATGAAAAAAGTTTGTCATCACATGTTATTGCAAAATTTTCTTTCAAACGATCAACACTTAAATATTGATAACCACTAGAATAATTTTCTGGTAATTTAGAGAGAAATTTTATTCCATCTTCTAGTGTAATTTCAAATAATTTTTTGTCTTTAAAAACGTACAAGTTTTTTTCCGTTGAATAAAAATATTCTGATCCATCAAATTTATGATTTATTGTTTTTTTCCAATCAGGACTATTTTTCTGTTTTTCGAGATTGTATATTTCTAATGCTGAGTTGTTTACAACACATAACAAATTGCTATATAGATAAAACTGGAATTCAGGATGTTCAAATTCAATTGAAAAGAGAAAACTATATGTTTTTTTGCAATAAACATCAAGTTTAAATATATCTCTACTACGATATCCAATATAAATCTTTGTTTCGCTAATTGAAAACTTGCTGACATGATTTTGTACTTTTTTTCTTATAATGAGTTTTGATTGAACTCCATTAGTTGGAAATAATCTTCCTATTGAAATTTGTGGAAAAAGAATTTGTTCTTGCAGCTGAATTGGTTCAAAAACTTTAATTACCATTTCACTCAAATATTCGGAATATTTTTGTTTTGTTTTCACAAAAAGATTTTCAACATCATCATCTAACATTTTCAAATCATCATTTAATAAATTATTTTCAATTACTTCAATGAATTTGATAAGATTAAAATGCTCGGAGCAAATTTCATAATATTCGATCCGTTTTTCTTTTATTTTATCTTTAAGTTCTAATATTTTGTTTGCATGCAAATTTAATTGCTTTTCAATTTCATTGCATTTTTCCGTAATTATTCCTTCATAATCATTTTTGTACAAATCAATATGTTTGATAATTTGGTTTTTAATATCTTCAAAATGTTTTTGAAGTTTTTTTTTTTAATTTTCAGTTTGACTAGCAGCATATAACCTTTGTTCTCCAATTTCTTTCAAAATATTTTCTACGATAGCTAAGTTGTAGTTTAATTTAGATTGGTTTTTTAATATGTTTCCATCAAATTCCATTTTAATTTCAAAAAACGATTTGAGTTTGCAGTATTTATGATTAAGAAGAGTTTCATTGTCAACCCGGTATGCGGACTTTTCATCAAAGGACGATTCATCAAGGGACTGTTCATCAAGGACTATTCATCAAGGGACTATTCATCAAGAGACTATTCATCAAATGACTATTCATCAAGAGGACGGTTCATCATAAGGACTGTTCATCTAAAGACTATTCATCAAGAGGACTATTCATCAAATTTTGAAGCCACTCCTCAACAACCTTTATCAATACATACCCAAGATATTTTCAGAGTAAAGTAATTTGATGTATTTTTAAAAGACAGTTCTTCATCTTTGATAAAATAAATTTCAAACATATCAGTAATTTAAAAAAAATAGTGATGGCAACCAGGGTTGTTAAGAGCGGTACTATTGGCTGACAAGATCGTTGATGACAGCGCCGCAACATTTTTTAGCTGTTCTCAGCGCTATTCGCTACCGCAACTTTTATTAAAAAAACAAACTAGGTCTTTTATATCAATTAAAATAGGTCTTTTATATCAATTAAATGAGTTCCAATGTATTTAGTTTTTATTTGAAGTGTGCATGAAATCTGAGTCTGGTTAATTTATCGACGAGCGTAAGCGTCTCTTTGAAATGACCTTTCCTGACCTCGCTAAAGCGAGCGTGTTTGTCTCTTTGAAGTTTGGCAGAAGTGGTAGACCGGGTGTTAGTGATGTTTTGAGGTTTATGGTGTTTGGCTGTTTGAGTGTGTATATACTACTATATACTTACAGTTTGTACGAACAGTTGAAGGCAGTTTTTTTTTTAATTTTATTCAATTGTCTTTTGTTTGTTTGATCTTAAGATCTTGACGTTATTTCTTGTCTAGTTGTTTTATTTACTGTATGTGACGAATAAAATTGTTGTATATTACAACCACGTCTTCTACAAACTTGCTGATTGCTCGAGGCAAAAGTGTCTTTGAAGCGTGGCCCCTTGGTGTTAAACGACCAATGCCAGATTTGACATAGCGGGCATGGGTGATGCTTTGACGTGTTTGTGGCCTTGGTAAATGTGTACATATATGGTTTACGAAAACAGTCGAATTTAGTTTTTCTGGTGCTGTGACCGGGAGCGGAAGCGGGAGACAAGCGGGAAGAGAGAGTGACCGGGAGCTTTAGAGCAAGCGGGGAAGGAAACGGAAGCGAGAGAGAAAAACGACCGAAAAACCTCTAAAAACCCGGACAGTGCAAGGTACCTCGCTAGTTCTATTATAAAGCATAAAGTATTTGGATGCAAGCAGAGTAGCACTGTAAACTTGATATAGATTACCCTACATTTTGGCAACATATTTTGGTTGAAAATAACATCTTAAACAATTTTATTAAATTTTTTGGTGAATAGTCCGCTGGATGAATAAACATTAGATGAACAGTCCTTATGATGAACCGTCCTCTTGATGAATAGTCCTTTGGTGAATAGTCCTTTGATGAATAGTCCCTTGATGAATAGTCCTTGATGAACAGTCCTTTGATGAATCGTCCTTTGATGAACAGTCCTAGAATCGTCAACCCATGTCTGACAAGGTTTGCAATATAATGTTGTAATATTATCTTCTTCTTCTCTTGCATGTAAACTTATATCTGTCAAATTAAATAAACCACTTTTTTGAGTAACACAAATATGTTCTATGCTTATCTGATAAAATGTTGATCTGATGACAACAAAGTTAAAATAAATTACTATTTAATTTGATGGATGGGAATTAGCTGACCAAAAAGTGTTTGTTCTATCTTATTTTGACTTTGTAGTCGACATCGATAATTTATTGCAATGTGTTGGTTTGTTGAAAGTTAAACCATCACTGGATTTTCAAGGTATCAAGTCGGGTTTTTATTGAAGCGAGTTTTATTAATATTGAATAGCTGGTGAAAGCAGTATAATAGATATAAATCATTATTAGTGTTTAGTTATCTTAATTTAATAAAAAACATTAACATCGTTGTCATAGTAAAGTTAAGAAATCAACGTGAAACTGTGAAAAAATAATTTAAAATAATACCTCGTTAAAACTATAGCGAAACAAATGAAACTTTTAGGTTTTTTTGCAGTTAACGAACGATAAAGCGATTATACAGAAGAGAGAAGAGAAAAACAAAGTCAGACAGATAAACATAGCAAGTTAATATATGACCGTTTAAAACTAGCAGGCTAGCAAAAGAAGCTGTGAAGCTAGCTGTGAGAGAGGAAAAAAAAGAAAGAGAGATAAAGAAAGAGAAAGAGAAAGAGAGAGAGAGAGAGAGAGAGAGAAAGAGAGAGAAAAAAAGACAACAGTAGAATATAGAAAATAAATACCAGATGGGACTGGCTTACATTAAACAAGGCAAAGTTAATATATAGAATGGTTTTATAATTTAAATATTTAATATATTTATCTAATACTTATTTAACTGTTTATAAAAAAAACTTTGATGTCAAACAAGTAAAGTTATTGTCGTGTACACAAATTATACTACATTACTGTTAGATTGAAAAAAAAATAGCGAAAATTTATACTTTCATTTTTAATTTGGAAGAAATTCATGTATGTATGTATGTATGTATGTATGTCTGTATGTATGTATGTATGTATGTATGTATGTATGTATGTATGTATGTATGTATGTATGTATGTATGTATGTATGTATGTATGTATGTATGTATGTATGTATGTATGTATGTATGTATGTATGTATGTATGTATGTATGTATGTATGTATGTATGTATGTATGTATGTATGTATGTATGTTAGTATGTATGTATGTATGTATGTATGTATGTATGTATGTATGTATGTATGTATGTATGTATGTATGTATGTATGTATGTATGTTAGTATGTATGTATGTACGTCTGTATGTATGTATGTATGTATGTTTGTACAGGGGCGCCCATCCCACCCTTGCTGCTGGAGGCAGATTCCCCCCTCCTTTTTTATCCCATCTTTTCTCTGTCTCGAATGTATGTTTAAACTAAAAGTAGATAATAAGCTGGCATACTTCTAAAAATTACCTGCAAATTGACAATATGGCCACGTCCAATTACCAGTAAAATTATAAGCTCTTTCAATATTTATTTAAAAAATCACATCACTATGAATAAATGCAGGCATTTTCTAATGAAGAAGGTGCGCTCACAGAGTGGGAGTAGCACAAGCAACACGAGAAATAATGTCATCATCTCTTAACTGTACAAGCAAATCTTTTTCTGATGTTATTATCATGAGGGCTGACAAATAATCATTTGAAATTAATGATAGATGTCTATTTTTGATGATCTTGAGTTGACATAAAACCTTTTTAGCTGAGACATTAGAAACTGCAAGACAAGCAAAGATGCTATAGGGTAAACTGACCAATTACTGGCCACAAGTTTTTTATGCAAGTCACGTAGGTTTTCATTCCATTGAACCATACATGTTTATTTACATGAACATTGTGCAGTTTTAAAATCTCTATCAAATACAAATTATGGTTTTTTCCTGCAAAAATTTATAATAAATTTTTGGAGCCATTTTTTGAGAAAGCTCAATTTGTACCAATTGGTCTTTTTGTATGGTCTACTATTTCTCATTTCTAAGTTATTTTTAGTAGAAATTAAGATAAAAAAACTGAAAAAAGTAAATGATAACAAGTTATAGTGTCACCTTTCATTTGAATTTATTTTATAAAACGTCCAGATAATTCACTGGCTCAGTAAAGTTACTATAAGAAATATAATAAAAAAATTTATAAATTACTGAATGAAACAAGCACACTGTAACAATCTACTACGTAATTTGTTTCAAAATATGTAAAAAAACAAGATAAACAGCAGTTTTAATCACACACAAAACGGCAGGTACAAAGAAAAAGCAAAAAAGCAACTCAACTCACTTTAGTTTTCCTGAGAAATTAACTTTTCAGAAACTTGTCGATATTATAATTACGGAGCCAGTCAGGTTTTCAAGTTTTTTGCCAGTGAACGTCTACACAACCACCTTGCAAATGAAGTTTTCAAGTTAAACCCGGATACAGAGAGAAAGAAACCCCTGACATATAATTGCATGTTAATAGGAGTGCTGTAATAATTAGGCTAACAGAAGAAGCTGCAAAACAAGATAAGAAAGAAAGAGAGGAGAAAAAAAACAGAGCTCTCTCAAAGAGAAAGAAAGAGAGAGACAGACAAAGAGACCGTTTTATAGCAGAGTTTAATTTTTGTATAATTCTTTTCTAAACGTTTTTTTCCAATAAAATTATTTATACACAACCACCTTCCAAATGAAGTTTTCCAGTTTGCCATAAACCCAGATACAGAAAATGGGGAAACCCCTGACATATAATTTCATGTTGCTATGAGTAATGAGAAAATTAGGCAAGCTGAAGAGGATGTGCAGCAAGTTGAAAAAGAAAGAAAGAAAGAGAGCAGAAAGAGAAAAAACAGAGAGAGAAATAAAAAAAAGAGAGAGGCACACACAAAAAGAAAATTAAAGAAATCTTTTCATATAACTCGTGTAAGTTCTGTATAATTCTTCCACATTCATCATTTTTTGGTGTTGTGTTTATTCTCAAATATTGTATTAAATCACAAACTTTCTCTGTGTGGCAGTCACTTCTACAAAACTGTTATCTGTTAGCTGTTAGCTTTTTTTCTCTTTCTCTCTCTCTCTTTTTTCTCTCTCTCTCTTTTTCCCACGTGATTGTCAGGCCGTGTTGTTTTCCAGATTTGAAAAACTCTTTGTTCAAATATCAAATTCCAAATTGTTGTATCTCCTATAAGGACTTCATGTTTGAGATTGTCGGATTTAATTCTAATAAACATTAAAGATGCTGTTATTATTTGCTTTTGCAGCTTGAAAAAATAATTGTATCTACATGTATCAATAAATAGATCCAATTAAAAATACGTGTTTGTGAATATTGTATTTAGCACGAACAACTAGCGATCAGAAAAGAAAATATGTATAATAATCACCAAGAATAATGTAAACCCAAAATATACAAGTTGCCAAGTGTACGTTTTAAAATAAAACACCAAAAAAACTAATATAATATTATTTATTTGCATTAAATATATTTTATTTTTTAAAAAGAATATAGAAAAAAATCATAATTCTTTTGTTTTAATTTTTTGGCAAAATCCACAAAATGACAAGCAACACTTTAAACATAAACATAAAGGAAATGATGGGCGCAAACTCTAAGTCTCTATGCCCGTATCTACAATTATATAAAATATTGTTCATATATATGTTCTATAAATAAATGTATGTATATATTATTAAAAATCCTTTTCATAGTTATACATAATATCGCTTAATTTGAAATGACAGTCGATTAGTCTTTTAAATTCATTAACGTGTTCGGCTTCTATGATTTTCGAAGGGAGGTTGTTCCAAATTGCAGTAAATCTGGTCAGGAAAAAATATTTTCTGCAGTTGCCGTTGAATCTTTGTGTTTCCAGTTTGAACTTGTGACCTCTTGTTCTTCTTTCTTCTGATATCTTTATATTAGGAAAACACAAACGTCCTTCTTTGTCTTGAATAAAGTTGTAGAGCAAGATCAGGTCTCCCCTCAGTGTTCTGTACTTTAAACAAGGAAGCTTCAAAATTCTCAACCTGTCTTCATATTTCAATCCCTTGCATGTCTTGACCATTTTGGTTGCTCTCTTCTGGACTCTTCAACACTCATGTCGTTGATTGTAGACTTTATCACGATTAACGGTCTGATTGTGGACCTTTACTGTTCACGTACATTCGTACACAACATGTCTATCTTGACACAAATTTGAAGTTGAATCACAAATTCAGTTAAAGGAAAGAAACTGTTTAATTGTCGATCATTCAATCCATCAATTCGTCAAACATATTTTTCTGTTGCTCGGTCATTTGCTTTGTTACTATAAAGTCTGAACGACAATATTAAATGTTAAAAACAGCTGTACTGTATTGTAAAACACTTGAGCAGAACAGTATACACTATTATTTTCATAATTTATATTAGAAGCTGCCTAGTGCTTTGAATAGTTTCTAGCAGGTTACTCACAAAAGTTTACTGGCTGCTGCAGGAAGTAAAAGTTTAGACAAATGATATTTTTAATAAACTGAAATAAGCAATATTGTGTTTGGAAGCCGTAACTTGATTGTATTGCCAACAAAATATTGACTTGGTTAGTTGATTTAAATTAAAAATCTACTGATTAGATTTTGTAGGGGGTGATACATTCTTAAGAGAATACAAATTTTGCAATAATTAAAAAATTATTATAAAAATTGAAAGAAGACCTATTATTTATTGCATTATTAGAAAAATATTTATTGGTTTTTCTTTCATTTTTCTCGCTCCCGTGAAAAAAATTTCAATACTTTCTATACTTTCGTCTACGTTTCCGACATATAAAATTTTTTTTACAATTTTTCAAGCTACTGGTAAAGCTGAAATACTTATGCCTTTGCATACGATGATTTTTTTATCCGACTTATTAACATCGATATTTTGTTCGGTTGTTTTTCTTTTCAAAATTTCCTTTTTTGATTAAGGAAAAATAAGTGATTCTCTTTTTTGTTTTTATTGTGTTATAGAAAAATAAATTCGTCATCAGTGTTGACCAGAGAGGTAGAGAGAAACAACCAACGTATAGTAGATATTGTTAGAATAGGTACTTATAAAACTAATCTTCAAAAATATTTCATAAAATACCTAGGCCCGAAGATTTGGAATGTTTTCTGTAAAAACTTTCAAAAAGTCAGCAAAGGTATTCAGTGTAAATAAAGACTTAGATTGCTATACGAACATATTACTATAATTTTACCTCAATTTTTCAGATATTTTTATGACATTTTTCAGTTTTCATGTTATTTTGTGACTTTATTTTTTCCTTAATTTTATTATCACGTTTTATTTTTGACTTTATTTGTTTTAAATGATTACAACTTGCTTAGGTTGATTGTCTTGCGGAGGTAACTTTTTTCAACAACCTTGTTGAATAAATAAACGTAAAAATATACAAAAACAGAGTCTTGAGATCAAACTCAAACTCAACTATAATTACAAACTATCTACTTGGCTTTACTAGTTAATCATTAGGTAAGTCTAAATAACTTCAATAGCAATAAAATTTTTAACTTTAATCCTAACTTTCAATTTTTGACTAAGTACATTGTTTTGTATAAAATAAAATCTGGAAAACTTGTTACAATGTTTAATGATTCGAAAACTGTTTATGAAAAACCAAAAAACAAAGGACAATAAGTTTTCATAGATATTAATTTTTTAATTTTTAATTTAAATTAAACGGTTTAAAATTAACAATACTGAAGTCGGTTATGGAAAACGTGTACTAGTGACAACAAGAAATTATTATGTGATATCGAGAAAGTTATGAAAAAACTGATATAGAATAAAATGCATTTGACTAAGTACATTCAGTATGCAGTCATTTTTTGTGTGTCATCATCTGATGTGGTGTCACCTTGTGGGCTCCGCTTCGCATCCCCGCATAAGAGGAACAGCAATGGCACTGAAATAAATAAATACGAATTTATGTACGATTAACGTGTTTTTATTTTTAATGATAATATCTGGCTGAAATATTGTGTTAATTACAAATAAAACTTCGCTATCTGTTGCTTGTTACCTAAATATCGTTTCTGATTTTGAACTGAGTTGTTCTAACCTTTTTCTTATCAAAGTCCATCCATTAGGTTTCATGGGTTTTTTTATTGAGCCCAATGCGAACCAAACTAACTAAAATACAAGAATAAACAAAATAAAGTGCCCAAAAGGTACATCTAATAGCTATCACATCGATAAGGGTATCAAGTGAGTTTGAAAACTCTACTTCGTAGGCTATAGTGCCAGCCAATCCCATGTCTGGATAAAGAAGTAGGGAAAAGGAAAGATAATTGAAATATGAGATGCCGCAGGCAGCACCTTTGGTATTTTATACATACTGCTTTTTCAGTCCAAAAACATTCTTTATAACGGGCCTTAAACTACTTGAAGGATATATGTGTCTTGACTGCTCTCTAGTGACCATAAAAAAACAAATATTTAACCAATGTAAAATTATTTTTATTTTAATTAATTTTTTAACTTTGATATAATTTACAAAAAAAATATTGTTAGTTTCGAAAATACCCGTCATCTGCATCAAGTATACTCTTTGGAACAAATATAGCGCCGTAAATTTCGACAGACCAAAAATAGCACTTGTTAAGGAAAGGGGGAATAACCGTGTTGCAAGATTGTGTAATATAATTTGAACTGGTGTGTGTTGTAATTAATAATTTTGCAATATTTTGATGATAAACATTTTGATCGTAATTTTGTCCTCTGCTTCGTTTTTTTTAATATAAAAATAAACCGCTTAGCTCGTAAAGTAGCTTGGCTGGTCTTATTGCCCCGGTGGTCCGCTTGTAGCTAGTGTAGTTTGTAGTTGAACTAAAGTACTAAAGCGTTTTTGTATCATCAGTTTAGCCTTTAAGCTTAACCAGAGTTAATATACAAACCATTTCAGGCCTGAGCTAAATGCTTTAGTTAGTTTAATAATAGTTTAATTCAGAAATATGAATTTTGTATTAATAGTTTGTTTTGCTACGGCTGATTAACTACAGCAAATTAAATCGAACAAAGTTTTCGTCTTTTTATTTTCAGAGTGACAAGATTTTCAGGTGCTGTCAAATTGATACTGTCAAGTACTCAACAACCTAAATTAGAACACAAAAAAACTTGCTCAAGATTTTTTTGATATTGAATAAGTACATAACTGAAATACATCATTGAGAATAATGCAGAAAACACTTAACTATGCTTGGAGTAAATACGACTTTGTGGGCAAAGAAGCTGATGGAGATGTTTTTGCTGGCTATAACATCGTAAGTCTGTCAATAATTTTTATAGAGTGTTAATTTATTACATAAAACTACTTATAATCGATGAATTTTTGAAATTCATCTAATATAATAAATTGGCTTGAGTTTTGGTAAAGGTGGAGAATAGCATCATAAATTATTATATAATTACAATCACAATAATAATTCCAATTTAATGATTCAAGCAGTTTATTAATTTAAAAAAAAAATCTTTTGAAAAATTAACGAAATGCGCAAGAGAACCACAAAAAAAACTATTAATAGGGCAATCAAACAGAAACTGTTTATAGTGTAGTCAAAATTAAAGTTATTTAAGAAAAACGTAACAATCACAAGATAAAATATTAATCACGCAGTCAGAATAACATTATTTACATAAAAAATAACAGTTTATTTAAGTCCGAGCAGTTTTTCAGAGAAAGATAAATATGGATAGTTTTTGGTTTTCTATTAAAGAAACACAGAGTTTCAGCAAAGATGTTGCTACTTCTTTTGAGACTATGGAACTCAAATTCACTTAAATAAGTAATTTATTTCTTTACAAATATTTTATAAAAACTAGCACGAATAATTTCTTTTACATTTTATTTCACTTCACTTCACCTTTAGTTAGTTTTTTGTTTATGAGTTTATTTATTTTTGCTACTACCTGACGGATTTCTGGCTTTAACTTCTTTTTAATTATAATTTTAAGACATTAATTGGATCAGTCAATTGGTAATTTATTTCTCTTTATAATTATATTAATTTTATAAGAGAAAAATAATTAAAAACACCGAAAATAATTTATGACACTATTCTCCACCTTTACCTGAGTTTTTGGTAAAGGTTCACACCAGCGGCACTTTATTTTATTTTTAGAATTGGCGTAGTAATACAATCTCAGCTATGAACATGATGAAAAGTAACCACTAGTAAAAAAAATTCTGTATATGATTAGAAATAATTTAAAAATTCTTTTAAATTTAGAAATATATTATAATATATATATATATATATATATATATATATATATATATATATATATATATATATATATATATATATATATATATATATATATATATATATATATATATATATATATATATATATATATATATATAAAAGAACATGCCCTGACTGACTGACTGACTGACTGACTGCCTGACTGACTGACTGACTGACTGACTGACTGACTGACTGACTGACTGACTGACTGACAGATGACTGACTGATAATCAACGCCGAGCTCAAACGCCTCATCCTAGGAACGTGAAATTTGGAACTTATATTACTTTTATAGCGTAAACATCCGCTAAAAAAGGATTTTTGAAAATTTTGCTTCTGAGGGAAAAAAACTGGAAAACAAACTTTTTTCTAAAACAATGTTTCACCATTTTTGGAAAATTCGGTTTCCATGACCTCAAATGGAAATTGGAAAATTGGGTTATTTGGTTTTTAAAGTAGCTTCTACTCAAAAACTGTTAATGCTACAGGAGTAAAAATTAGTATTTAGTTTCTACTCCAAAAATAATGAAATACGTGTTTTAGCATTTTTTGAAAATTTGGTTTCCAGGACTTCAAATGTGGGGTGGAAAATAGGGCTAATTGTCTTTTATAGTAACTGCTACTCAAAAACAGTAAATACCAGAGATGTAAAAATTATTATTTAGTTTCTTTTCTAAAAATAAAGATATACGTGTTTCACCATTTTTTACAAATTTGGTTTCCCGGACCTCAAATGTGGGTTGGAAAATTGGGTTATTTGGTTTTTAAAGTAGCTTCTACTCAAAAACTGTAAATGCTACAAAAGTAAAATTAGTATTTAGTTTCTACTCTAAAAATAATGATATACGTGTTTCACCATTTTTTGAAAATTTGGTTTCCAGGACCTCAAATGTGAAGTGGAAAAAGGGTTATTTGATTTTAAAATAATTGCTACTCAAAAACTGTAAGTGCTACAGATGTGAAAATTGGTATTTTGAGGTTTTGTGCCGATCAAAAGTAGATGAGTTCAGTTTATCACCGTACGGACGAGCCAAGCCGTTATTTTAGGGTCTTCATAAGGCCCTGCCTAAACCTTAAATCAAGGTGGGACGGGCCGAGATTTTTAACCAAGTATATAAACATTTTAGTGATTTTAGGGTGTTCAGACGGGCCGGGATAAACCTGAAGTCAAGGTGGGACGGGCCGAAGTTTTTCATCAAGTATATAGAACTTTTAGGCCTGTAAAAACGGGCCGGGCCCATATTAGACGGGCCGTGCCGGGCCAGGATATTCGGTTTTTAAAACGGGCTGGGCCAAGTTGTCGACGGGCCGAGCCGAGACCTAAAAAATTGATCCGTGCAGTACTCTACTATGTATGCACGGTTCAAATTCTCTAATTTCATGCGAGCGAAGCCGCTACGGGCACTGCTAGTATATATATAAAGGTAAATTTTCTTACAATATTTGCTAAGTTTATGACTTTTTTATTATAGATTTAAGCATACGAGGCATCAATAATAATTATAATCATATGTTTTTTATTTTAAAAGCACAAATTTGTTCATCACATAACCTACTTCAAAAGTATATCTAGATTTATATACATCAGCCACATATGAATAAATAATATTAATCCTATGAATATTAATATATGAGTTTTATCACAAAATAGAAAACAGGTGAGGAAGTAGCAATAAAAGTGATGAAAAGCATGGAGCCACATATACTGGAGAAACATCTTGAAAGCCAAAAGAGAGGACTCGATGCTCTCAGAAAAATCAACCACCCAAACATTGTCAGACTAATCGGAGTTGAAGACGAAGATGTGGGTTTGGTTTTGACTGACACAATGTATACAAGTATAAAATGTATGTAGCACTAGCTGGCAGAGGCATGACTAGGATAAATGGTGTCTATGGCAAACACCGATCCTGCGGGGTATCTGGCAATAGGTTGCTTCTGGTTTTTTTTTCTAAAAAACTACTTTAAAAAAACAATAAATGTCAATTCCGCTTGTCTCAAATGTGGCACCCTGAGTTTATCGCATCCATCACATCAAGTCTTTTTTTGGTTATCAACCTGCTCATGTTCAACTATGTTTGTTTGATTGATTAATGTGCCCTAGAAGTCTGCTGACTGAGGCCACCCTAAAGATCGTCAAACTGAATTGAATTGAAATTGTATATTGCTCGATAATACGATTTTCGATTCAAATAGTTCATTTAACGAATCTCATTTTTTTTTGTACTTTTTTTTTTAAAAAGTAACTCGTTAGAAAGTAAAAAATGTAAGCCAGAAAAGTAACAAAAGTAAAAGTTAAAGTACACTGTAAAATTGTAACTCTTTACAAATAAAAGTACTTACAAAAGTAACGAAGTAGTATAACGAAGTAAATGTACCCAGCCTTGCTCTTTAGATATTATTTCTACTCCTATTTTCAAAGAACTGTCTCTTAATTTATTAATTTGTATCCAATTTTGCTTGATTTAATAAATCAACATCTACATCTAAGTTTCCTTTAGCTCTTTAATCTTTCTTTATCATTCTTACTATTAAAAATACTTCTCTTGACCCTTCTTCTTTGTCTAGTTATAAGTCTGTTTCTAACCTATCTTTCATTTTAAAATTATTTAAAAGGTTGTTTATGAACAATTAAATTCTTATCTAAATAAACAAATTTTTTCTTCCCAATCAGGTTTTCAAATTGGCCACGTTTTTGATTTGTTTGTAATTATTTTCCGTTTCCGTTTTCTATTTAACTAAATAAAACCTTCAAAATGTCAGCAAAGGTTTTCAGTGTAAATAAAGACTTAGATTGCTATACGAACATCTTATTATAATTTTACCTCAATTTTTTTTGTTGACTTTTTTTTTATTTTTTATTTTATTATGACTTTGTATTGACTTCATTTGTTTTGAGTGACTACAACATTTTAAGGTTGATTGTCTCGCGGAGGTAACTCCTTTCATCAACCTTGTTAAATTAATAAACGTTAAAAAAAAAAGAAATAGGCACCTACACACACCTTTTGAAGATTTGGGATTTGAACCGACGACTTTCAGGTCTTCAGGTGCCCGCCCACTATTATTTATTAATTGAAGAAATAAATAAATTCATTGTGCTAAAATTTCTTTTCTTTTTCGCATTCCCGGAAAAGGGGACCAGCCAGCGGAAAATAATTATCATGGAACTATGCAAGGGTGGATGTCTGAACAATTTGCTTAAAGAACCTGAGAACAACTTTGGATTTGATGATGCTGAATTTCTTAATGTCTTAAAAGGAATAAGTTAGTCTACAATTAAATTTTGGGTATATCAGGGATGAATAAATTTTTATGGAGTCAATTAATGCCTTGTTTCAGTGGAATGATTAGAGGGCCATAATATCAACATTTTTGTTAATTAATTTTAATTTTGAATATTTGATCAACGATTGAGAAAGCTCTTAATTTAAAATCTATTTATTTTCCAGCTGCAGCTATGGAGGAATTACACACACACAAAATTGTTCACAGAGACATCAAGCCTTTGAATATAATGAGATATATTGGAGAAGATGGAAGGTAAAGTGGATCATCATTATCATCACTGTAAACGTTGCCGAATTAGCTCACTAGCGATTTGTAATGTTGAAGCTTGAAGTTATTTATAAGACAGTAATTCTCTAATTATAATTCTGGTTTAGTACTTCTTTCGCACTGACTCAATCTAACAATATCCCACGTTCAGAAATTTCTTGATTCTAACAACTCTTCTGATTCTATTAGATAACTTTTGTCAACTTGTATAACTAGAGAGTCTATTCTCTAAGACCTGCTCTCTAATTTCTTGATATATTATAGCTCTAACTCTTAGTGAAACAGCTCAGCTCCTTTTCTTTTTTCTTCTTTTTTTTATAATAGTTTATAGTCCTTTACACCAAGTGTTTTAAGGCTGAATTGACTGTATGTAGGAAGCACATAAGTACTTCCTGTCGTGGATCAAAATTTGATCTTTTTAACTGTCCCTCCTCCTTTATCCAGGCTTGGGACTGCAATTAGCGAGGCGGAGTTTTTGAGCCCCTTTTCTATCTTAACTCCACTGAAGTTCCAGAATAGGAAAAGAATAAATATACATATATATTTATATATATATATATATATATATATATATATATATATATATATATATATATATATATATATATATATATATATATATATATATATATATATATATATATATATATATATATATATATATATATATATATATATATATTGTTACGATATCACCAAATCGTATACCGGGCTCAATAGAATGGTTTTGCAGTTTATTGGAAAATAATAAATGAAGCTTTGTTAAGGCTATTTATACCTTCTAATCTATTAATATTGTCTATAATGATTTTTTTTTTTTTTTTTTATTATAGTTTATAGTTTTTTAGACCATGTGTTTTAAGACGCGAAAGCAAAATCAAAATGAAAAAATACTTATTTACACTAAATAATAATAATTTTTCTCTATATTTACAGTTCTTTAGGATTATTTTGTATCCATTTATAGATGATGTCGTGGCATATTTCCGAGTTCAGTATGGTTTGGAGTGTAGTTGGTTTTTGGATCCTTTTACAAAAGTTCCCTAGTTCCATTCCTAGTTGTGTCGTTTCTTTGCAGTGCAGCAACCAGTGCTCGATTGTTTCCTCTGTTCCGCAGGTTTCGCACAAACCTGTCTCATGAAGATTTATTCTCTTCAAATTTTGTTTCAGCCGACACTTTCCAAGTCGGAGTCGGGAAATGATGACTTCCTTTTTTCTGTTTGTTGTCTTGAATTTAATTTTATTTGAGACTTTTTTTTCGAGAGACCAGTAGTGTCGACTTTCTTGAGCAGAGTCCCATCTGGCCTGCCATTCGTTCAAAAGCTCTCTGCGTATTGTTCTTTTTATGTCAAATATCTCTGGCATAATCTCAATCTCTATTTCGGGATGTTTGGTACCTTCTTTGGCAAGGCAGTCTGCCATTTCATTTCCACGTATGCCCACGTGGCTAGGTACCCAAATCAGGGTAATGGTTTTCCCTTCTTTTGAAAGGTTGGATGCTAGTGTTAGGACTGATTCCACAAGAGCAGATTTTTGAGCATTTGCGGAATTTTTCAATGATATCATAGAGCTATATGAATCCGTAAATAGGGCCATTTTATGTGGGCCGTCTGGTTGTGCCATCCACTCCAAGCCGCATTTTATAGCTGTTAGCTCAGCCGTATAAATACTAACGTCATTCGTGACTCTCTTAGCTATTTTCATATCTTTTTCCGGGATATAAATTCCCACAGCTGCTACATTGTCTATCTTAGATGCATCTGTGTACATATGTGTCGAATCTGTATATGTAGCAATCAGTTCTTTAACTCTTTGGACAATTGACGGATCATCCTTCTTTAACCCAACCAGCCCTTCGTTAAAAAGAGGTGGAATAAGTTTCCATGGTGGAGTTAGAGAAGGAGTTAAGGGGACTGGATTGAATTTGTCAACTATTTTGTTCAATGCCGCTGTTCTTTTGGCTGCTGGATGTTCAGCTTCTTTCACTTTTCTGTGAAAGAACCATCGCCATTTAACCCCTTCTTGTCCTCTGGGGGGTACAAAGACGTCTTTTGTCGGATGGTTTGGAATGATCTTGGTTTTAGTGGCAAGGTTTGTAATTAACATCTTTCGTCGTATATCGAGTGGAGGATCTCCGCATTCTATTTGTAGAGCGGCCAAACTGGTTCCAACCATTGCCCCGCAAGCTGTTTTTAAGGCACTATATTGAATTTTCTCGAGTCTTTGTTTTTGAGATTCTGATGCACTGTCAAATGCTTCGCAGCCAAACTCCATCACTGACCGTATGGCGCATCGGTAGAAAAGCATCAGTGTTTCTTTGCCGCATCCCCAGCTTTGTCCTGTTAGGCATCGCATGATATTTAATCTTTTTTTGCAACGATCCACGATCTTATCAATGTGTTTTTTCCAGGTCAATTTTGAGTCAAATATTATACCGAGAAATGTAGCTTCGCTCTTCCAGCTGATTTTTTTGTCATCCATACAAATAGGTAGGGAATTTGTTCGGAATTCATTGTATTTTGTAAAACAGACTGCTACCGATTTCTCGGTTGACAGTTTGAATCCCCAATTGAGGAAGAATGTTTGGATTTCGTTTAATCGAGTCTGTAAGCAGTTTCGCATAGTATGTGGGTCTTTTCCTGAAATCCATATTGCTACATCGTCCGCAAATATAGATGTCCGAATTCCATGGATTTCTTGACTAGGGATGTCGCTCATCATAACAATGAACAAAAGGGGGCTCAGGACAGAACCCTGCGGGGTACCATTTTCCAACAATACCGGATCTGACAACGTGGATCCCACACGAACCATGGCCTCTCGATTATTCAAGAAGCTATGGATCCATTTTAAAATCTTTCCTCTGACACCAAGCTTTTCAAGCTTCAACAAAAGTCCCTCTCGCCACATTAGATCGAAGGCTTTTTCTAAGTCCAGAAAGACCGCCAGTGTCCCACCCTTATTCCACATCGAGCGTTTAATATCGTTTTGTAGTCTAAGGATGTGATCTGTACATCCTCTTCCTTTTCTAAAGCCTGATTGTTCACGATTTAAGAGATTATTTTGCTACAGGTAGAACCTTAACCGATTTGCAATAATTCTTTCAGTAATCTTGCACAATGAAGATGTTAGGGAAATGGGTCGATAGGAGTTGGTTTCTGCAGAATTTTTTCCCGGTTTTAGTAGCGGAACAATTATGGATTGTTTCCATAGTTTTGCTACCTCTCCTTTGGACCAATATAAGTTTATAAGATCCAAGAGCTTATTAAGACCTATCTCGTCAATTTGTCTTAGCATTTCATAGCAGAGATTGTCTGGACCTGGAGATTTGCCGTTTGCACTCTGCATCAGAGCTTCCGTAAATTCTTTTAAGGAAATTTCTGTGTTTAACTCATGTGGGTCGTTTTCGCAAGAAAAGCCAGATCTGATGGTAAAGGTAATTTCTCTTTTCAGAGCTTCTTTCCTTTGAATAAATCTTAAGTCAAGATTTTTGTCTGATGAGTTTTTTGCGATGGCAGTTGCTAACGCATTTGCTTTGTCTTTGTCAGAATAAGCGGTTTCATTTTCACTCAGTTTCAGCGCTGGAACGTTAAAACCTGCATGTGTGTGGACCATATTTTTCACCGCTTTCCACATGGTAGTCTGACTAGAGTGTGAGTTAAGAGAGCTACAGAATGTTCGCCAATGGTTCTCTTTTGCTGTCCTCACTATCTTCTGTGCGATTTGTTTGAGTTCTCGATACCGTTCAAAGCCAGTCGTAGTATACTCTTTCCGAAGTGAGTATAGGACTTTGTTTCTTGCTTTGATTGCGCTTTCACATTCATCATTCCACCATGGTACTGGCCTAAGTCCTGATCGTCTTCCATTTTTGGTTGGTATTGATGCTATGGCTGCTTTGTTCAGACCTTGCGTTAACAGGTTTGTTGCTTCGTCAACATTTGTGAAAGTTTGGAGTTCATTGAACATTCCTGTTGAAAGCCGTTGGTATTTGTACCAATCGGCTTTCTCCAAGTTCCATACCTTTCTGTTGTTTACCTCGTAATTAACCTTTTTATTTAGTGTGATCGTCTATAATGATTGTTCTAAATCCTTTAACGTTTATCAATGGGAAACTGATCGTAAAATCAGCGATTTTACATGAATATATATATATATATATATATATATATAGTTTACGTCGTAAAATTAAATATTTTGAACAGTTTATTAGAAAAGTCATTAATGCAAAGTGGTCGTTTGTTTTTAACGGAGTGTGTTTACGAGAGGGGATTTTGCCAAAGTATATTACTCATATATATATATATATATATATATATATATATATATATATATATATATATATATATATATATATATATATATATATATATATATACATTCATATATATATATATATATATATATATATATATATATATATATATATATATATATATACATATATATATATATATATATATATGTATATATATATATGTATATATATATGTATATATATATATATATATATATATATATATATATATATATATATATATATATATATATATATATATATATATATATATGTATATATATATATGTATATATATATATATGTATATATATATATATACATATATATACATATATATATATATATATATATATATATATATATATATACATATTCAAACACATATGTACATAGATAGATGCCAACCAATTAAAATACAGGTATATATACACAGACCAATCAGGATACACGTATATATATAAATATATATATATATATATATATATATATATATATATATATATATATATATATATATATATATATATATATATATATACAGACATATCCATATACATACATATATAAGAGACGCACATACATAATACATTAATTAACATAATGAAACACAATAAAATAAGCTATTAACACAATTATACGTAAGATGTGACATTTACATCTTACAATCATCTAAATTATTTGCTGATAATGTAATTTTATAATAATTGATTTAGCATCTGTTTGGATATTAGTAGCTATATCATGTATTCATATAATCTCCCGATCTCACTTGAACACTCACATGACTTACGACGCTAAGCATCATATTTACACACACACATAAAAAGACAAGCATCTAACCCCTTAGGACCGATAGTGTTTTCATGCTAAATATTAAAAAAAGAATATTATGTGTTTAGGTGTCTAAGAATGGGAAATTATGATACATAAATATTAATCGTAATATTTTCCATGTATTAATTTTTAATTTTTTTTGGACGATAAAGTCATAAAATTCATAAGAGAAACGATGAATTTCGATACAAGTCAAAAGGTCAATCAACTAAATGCAACTTGAATCCTTTATTTGTTTGTTTCTAATCATTGTTGTGAGAAAATATCTTTCGTGCAACTGAAGGAACGCATATGTACCGAGATGTAACTTTGGTCAAACTTACTTCAAAAGTTGCCATTCTGGTCTTATGCTTACGGTGCCTTACAGCATCCCCAAGGACTCTGTTTTATTATTTTTTATTTATTTAAAACCACAAGTGGATGGTCAAAGATACCTCCTATACTACTTGGCACAATTTTAAATAACTGAGCGAAACAGAATAAACAAAAACATTTTGGTCAGCCAGGCAAACAAAACAGGGATAAACAGAATCAAAAGTATTTCTATCAGGCAATTGTGTTCAATACAAAGTTTATATTGCAGCAAAAACTGGAGATCTGTAAATTAATAGCAGGGGTGGTGAAACTTGACTTTGTTCTATAATGTCCTCATTAAAAGCTTTAATTGAATTGAATCTAGAGCTTGAAAAGTTTAAAGAGAGTTCAAAAATATTGTTTTGAAGTTTTACAAATTTAAATAAAAAAAGATTACACTTTATACTGTGTAGTCGCACAAATCTGTCAGATAATAGCACTGTATATTTATAATATGTAATTGTAATCTCATCCATATATCTGTTTTTTTTTAATATTTATCTGCTAATATAAACCATACAAATACATGCACAGGACAACTTACAAGTTGACCGATTTCGGGGCTGCCAGAGAGCTCAAAGTCGACCAGGTATTTCACTCTGTCTATGGAACAGAAGAGTACTTAGTGAGTTGTTATTTTGAACCTGCATTGGCATAAAACAAATTTTCCAGTGGGTGCAAAGCCAGCATGTAAATTATTTTTTTCATAAAAATTCATATTTTCCTATAAACATTGGACAACTTTTTCTCATAAAATGGTCAGATACTATTGGGCAGGGGCTAGTTTTACGTTATTTTTATAAATTTTGTATAAAATCTGGTGCCATACTCTTTTGGAACTCTTTATTTAATGTCTAAAATATTCTTTCACTAATTTCCAAAAATATTTTTTTAATGAATGCCCATTTTCACAATTTTTTTCAAAATGTTCTGACATTCATGAAAAATCTTCAGTCATTAAATATTTCATGAGCTGAAATGTTTAATGGTAGTCCCCTGAACTGCCGTTAGTTATTATTATAATTTCAGTAAAATTAGTGTTTGTACTTGGAGGACCTAAGTAGTTCTCAGTCTCGTAGTCTTAAAATAAAATAGTGCAAGGTTAGCTGAATTGGTAGTGTCAGCACATCACGCACAAAAGACAAAAAAGTTAAAGACCTACAGCAGCAGTATGGGAAATAAAATTCACCTGTATGCCCATTGTTTGTTACACTTCAATTACAAACAACGGTTTTTAGCCATAGCATAGCAATAACGGTCTAGCACCGTCCCGCTTTGTTAACTGAACCATGACTAATTGTAGTTTAATTTAGTTTAGTTTTATCGCCCGAGCTGGCGACCGACCACTGACGGTAACACTAACGCACTTTCAAACACTATTTTTCGCCATTTTCAGGCTTTCGACATTATACTGGTACCGGTACCAGTAGTACCGGTTTTTGGTCATGAATTACCGATACCGGTACTGGCAAAAAAAAGTAATACCGGCACAGCCCTAGTATAAATCATTCTCTGACTGATGGATTTGCTGCGGTTGTTGGCTATAACTTTTCTGACCATTTTATGAGTTGTGCATTATGAATAACAAAGGTCTTGTGGTTTAAACTTGAGTTGCTTTCAGCATCCAGCACTTTACCAGAAGGCTTTCTTTAACAAAGATTCTCAGCAGACCTTCGATAACACTGTCGACCTTTGGAGCATGGGTGCAACTTTGTACCACGTGGCCACTGGTGATGTACCTTTCCGGTCATACGAGGGGCGCGTAGACAGGGAAACTATGTCAGTTTATGTTTTTTATTCTCGAATGGAATTATAAAGTTTTAAATATTTAGTTAACTGATTCATTTACAAAAGAATTAAGTTGTGCCACTGAGTGAGATTGTCATGATAAATCATCTATATTATAGTAGCCCACGTCACTCACTCACTGATTCTGTCACACTTACGTAATTAGTCGTATAGACGATATCGATGTGCACGTAAGAATTTATTGCGCACAGGCTTGTATTAAAAGTTATTATGCAATTGTACATATATACACTCTCAGTCCTAAAGATCAAAAGAAGTGGCGCTGCAATTGAAAAATATTATATAATGAGATTTAAAAAATCCGTCATTTTTGATGGGCAATCTCTAGTATTTTATAATGTTATAAGTTTTTAGCGTATTTTAGGAAGCTTGTTTCTAAAAAAGCAGCTTGATAAAACACTTTGACTGGCTGGCTGGCTGATGATGAATATATGTTTGAAAACTAGACAACGTAGAGAGTTCGGGTTTTTCGCATTAAATTTGTGCCAAAAAGTTATTCCAGGGGCGATTTTTGTATTTTTCTCAACTGTTATTATTTGTTCTATAGGTATGAAACAAATAAAACTGACATAATTAAAATAAAACCGAAAATTATTATTTAAAAAGATATTTGCAATTTATTTTTTGTTTAGCCTTTAGCACCTAGTCAAATGCTAACAACAATGTAAGGAAGCGCCAAGAAATATTGTTGAAAAATACAATTTCTTTTAAAACGAAAAGTTTGGCATTTTAATGCAATAGTCAAAACTGTGCTGAAATCCCTTCGATATAAAACGAAGACTTTTGTTTTTTTTTTATCAATTAAGCTATTTTTGACCATAAGTTGATATATTACTCAAAAGTAATTTATTAAAACTGGTATGATTGATAAATTTCTTAACTTTTTTGTCCAACCAGGTCCAGGATTTATAATGGAAACAAATCTGGGCACATTTCAGGAAAGCAGAAAACTCTCAACGGTGAGATAATTTATGATGAACATCTACCTGATCACTGCCTCATGTCTAGGTTAGTTGATCCAATTACTTGTTTTTTAGTCATTTAATAATATTTATCAACAACTCCATTTACTGTTATTCTAATAATCTATTCATGCACTCCCAGGGGCTTGAGACCAGCTGTAGAGGATTTATTGGCCAAGCTGCTCGAGAAAGACAAGAGTCTCTCCTTTGAGGACTTTTTTGAAATGGCCAAAAAAATTATTAGAAAGAAAATCGTGCCTGTGTTTGACTGTGGAACAACAGATGTCCTCAAGGTCTATATGGATACTGACTGCAGGTGATGATGATTATTTAGGTCATTAATGTGCTGGTCAATGCATTATTGTGGCAGTGAGAATGACGTTTGACAAGATTTTCACACGAGGTTTTTTAGTGATCTATTATGCTTGTATTTATAGTAGAGCTGCGAGTCATTTAAAATTTTTGATTGATTAACCATATCCAAAAAATCAGTTGTTTCCAAAAAGTAATCAAGATTAATTGGATATTTATTTATTCATTCATTTGAACAAACAAGCTAACATAAGTTATCATTTAAAAAAATCATTGATGTTCAAAACGCTAAAATAAATTCCTAATATAAAAACTCACGATAATAGATTTTGAGACAATGAACCTGATTTGTTAAGCCATTTTTAAATTATTATACGTGAAAGTTCTACACTTTGCGGATATATATAAAACAGCGTACGTCATTTTTCAATATAAACAAAGTTAAACAAATGTAATGCAAATAGGAGTTGGCGGACAACCATCAAAGCGAAGAACGGACAACAATATTTTTTATTTCACAAAAGAAGAGAAATATAAGAATCAACTGTGACGTGCCAAATGGAGAAAATGGTTGTTTTGTGTAATTTTGCGTCGAAAAAACTTACACGCTTCGTGCGCGTTATGGATAACGTTTGAGAAAAATAAAATGAGATTTCTCAAATATTAATTTCAAGTCATTGATGACAATAGATGATATTTAAAATTTGCATTTAAATGATAATAGTGATGTAGATGAAGATATTGAAGAGAAAGAGTGATTGAATATATCCTCGGTGCCGTACATTCAATCGGAAATGACTTCAATGTGGTAAGGGCGTAAGCTGGCCAAAAATGTGATGCTGAATGAAGGCCATACGAATGAATATCTTATGATTTGACCAAAAAAAATCACCAAATGGTGAAGACAGTAAATTATTTGTATAGCAATACATTAACAGACCTTTTTGAAAAAGTTTAATTGGTAAATATTTAGTATGTTATGTTTAAAAAGATTTAATCTACATGAAGAGGAAGATGAAGCATAACACGGATTGAGCGTTTATGAACAACATGTAAGGGTTTTATACATGATGAATAATTTGAAGCCCAAACAGAAGTTTTTGTATCTAAAAAAAGAAGCTATATGAGATAATACACCTATATTTTTCGATATTTTGTTTTCACATGTCAAATATGATCCAACCATGTCAAGCTTTCGTCAACAATAACCAATAACACCTAAAACTTTACATGAGGAAGCATGTATAGCTTGAATGAAATAAGATGTAATTAGTTTTTTTGAGGTTTAGTGATAGTTTGTTGAAAATAGTAACAAGTCCTAACCCTAACCCTAACCCTAGTAACAAGTCCTTAATTACATTCATCATCACCACAACATTCATCCAGAACATGTGCAATTATGTGCTATTTTGTGCAATTTTATGGAAGTATTATCTAGAGGTGCACTGATTAGGCTCAAACGTTTTAGTAGAAGAAAGATGAAAAATTGTTCTTAACGCTTGATTTTGTAAAAAAGGTTTTTATAAAATTTTTTATATTTAAAATCAGTTTTCAAGATTTCCAGTCTCTCTTGTCTGAACAAACTGAGTTTATGAAAACTAGCCAATTGCTGCTCCATGAAAACCTTGACTTTGCCGAGCAGTTTGGAGGTGACGCTCAGATGTTTATATGCCGAGAAGTTGTCGAATCAAATCCTGTCTATCTCTTCCATGAATGTCCTGACATCGATCACGAGAGCCTTGATGGTCTCAAATGTGGGTTGGCTTGTTTTAGAGTAGTCAGTGGGTACTTACACTTGAGCTCATTTATTTGATATTTTAGATATATCGCCCACAAAGCAGAAACACCCTGACTTGGAAGCGTTTTCAAGGACGAGCTGTCAGTCTCTTCACTTCATCAAAAGAAATGTCATCAAGTCTCAACTGAGGCAGAGACTTATTGATTCTGGTGCAGTCATGCTTATGTGAGACAAATTTAATTGTAGATAATCCAGCAATCGCTGGACATGATTTGCTGTCAGTTGATTGTGGACGTATTTTCATATTTAGAGTGTGAATTCAAGTGTTCTTGTTCCTAATGATAAAATTTCTTTCCATAGACGTTTCCTCAGTAGAAAATATGACAGGTTTGTAGCCAAGTTTGAACACCTTGAAAGCATTGTCAAAACCTCTTTACAAATGGCTGAGTTGTTCGAGAAAATGGACCAATCAAAAACCGCAAAACTTTCAGTTAAAAGTGAAATGTGTGAGGTATTTTGAGTTTGGTTGTTTTTATTAAACTAGAGATAACCCATCAAAATTGACGTATTTAATTTTCGTGGCTGTCAGGATATATAATCAGCATTATTGCTTTGCAACTGCTGCTCCACCTGACACCATTTCTAGAAGTTCTAACATACATACATACATACATACATACATACATACATACATACATACATACATACATACATACATACATACATACATACATACATACATACATACATACATACATACATACATACATACATACATACATACATATATACACACAGTCAGTCAGACATACATACATACATACATACTAGGGATGTCACGGGTACCCGAACCCGAACCCGAGTTCGGTACTACCCGGTCTTTTTCTGATACCCGAACCCGAACTCGAACCCGAAAGTGTGAAAATTTGATACCCGAACCCGAAAATGTGAAAACTTGATACCCGAACCCGAACTCGGAGTTGTGAACAAATAAATCTTTATAAAAGCTTGTAATAAATTACAAGTTTTGTTGACGTAACATATTATACTAATCGCGAGCGTAGAAGTTTTGTATTATCACCTTTGCGTAACAAATAACACAAATACGTCATTTTATTAGTGATTGTGTAAGCTAGACCACTAATCCGTTTGATTATCAGGCCGGACCGAACCGCGAACGAACTAAAATAATTAAGCCTCCTTCGGTCAAAGAAATCGCGGATAGCCATGACTCTAAACTTTTTACTACAGTTATATAACCTTATATTTATTCATTCATATACTCAAAGTTTTTCTGATATAACAAAGACCCTTTGTTATAAAGATAATCTTGCATAATCCTAAACTTTAACTGGCAAAGTCTATAAATGATCTATGCGCCACAGTTATTTTATTGGCAATTGTGTTAGCTAGGACACTAATCCGCCTGATAACCCGACCGGACCGAGCCGCGAAAAAAAATTAATAAATAACAATAATTACAATAATTTAAGAGGTAACGTATTATACTAATCGCAAGCCATGCAAATTTTGTATTATCACCTTTGCGTAACAAATAACACAAATAGGTCATTTTATTGGTGAGTGTGTAAGCTAGACCACTAATCCGTTTGATTATCAGGCCGGACCGAGCCACGAACGAACTAAAATAATTAAGCCTCCTTCGGCCAAAGAAATCACATTATTTGGAAAGCTAAAAAAATAACTTGTTAGAGTTTATTCAATACGTGTAATGTCCAATGGATGAATTGATCGCTCTCGTTTGTATATGTATATATACTAGGTAAATTTAAAATCTATCCAGGAATTTGAAATCATAAGCCAGTACCCGAACCCGAACCCGGTTTTTGGAAAACTACAAACCCGAACCCGAAAACTCGAGTTTTACAAACCCGAACCCGAAAACTCTAGTTTCACAAACCCGAACCCGAAAACTCCAAAAAGTACTACCCGTGACATCCCTAATACATACATACATACATACATACACACACATACAGACATAGAAGATTATGTAAGTTAATTAATAAGTCAGCTGATTGTTTAAAGATGATGAAAAAGACAGAAGCTCTTCAACGATCTTCTACAGAACTTGAGAAGGGATACCAGGAGGCTGTCAATCTCTGGACTGGTGAGAAACTCTCGTGCAAAGAAGAAGACTGCTGGTTTGTTGCCATTGTTGTTTCTCATGACTGCACTGCTCTTACTTGACGTTGTCAGACTTGAAGAGATGATATTTTTATAAACTTTTTTTTCTGACAATTTGTACTCGGCCTAAAGCAGCAGTCTTCTTTAAATCGTGACTTGTGGAGGAACTTAATATGGAGAAAACATCCATCCTTAGCTTAGCATAAAAAAGGGATGTTTTTAAAGTAAATGGCGATAATGATGATGTTAATGAATTCTCATGAAAGGAGACAGATATTTTTTTAATTTTAATTTCTCATTGTGTTTAATTTATTTCCAGCACTTCAAGGATAGAGTTCCTTTTGAAAACTGTAGAGGAAATTCGTTCGGAATTGAAAAAAAATAAGATGGATGATACGAAAATGAAGCTAAAATGGTGAATAATTTCATATTAAACTAGCGGGGTGCCCGGCGTTGCCCAGGGTTTTTAGAGGTTTTTCTAATGCTCCCGTTTCCTTTTCCGCTTGCTCTCACGCTCCCGGTCGCGTTCCCGTTTGCTCTCCCGTTCCCAGTTGCTCTCCAGCTCCCGGTCGTTCTCTCTCCCGCTTCCTTTCGCTTTCCCGATCCCGATCGCTTTCCCGCTTGCTCTCCTCTCCCTGGTCGCTTTCTCTTTCCTGCTTGCTCTTTAGCTCTCGGTCGATATATATATATAGATTAACTAATTAGGATGTTTTTAAATTTAACCATACGTTGGTCATCTTGTGTCGCTCAAAAAAACATACTTTCTGCTATCCAATCGAGCTAACATTTGGTGTTTTGAATTGTTGTCAATGACATTGGATTTTATTACATTTTCAGATTGATTGAACAAGATTTGAATAATATATTATATAAAATAAACTTAATATATATTTTTCAAATTTAAAATTTTTTCAAGAAAACTAAACCATCAGTTTTTAGTTTATTCAAAGAAAATGATATTTAATTTTTCAAATAAAAAATGTATAATAAAAACTTTGTTTTTCATATTGATTCAAAATTTTCTTATATTTTCCATCGTCATATACTTCACATATCTAGTATTTAGAAAACTGTGGTCAACTTTTTATTTTTTTTATAGACTTATCATCATCAAAAATGATTTGCAAAAAACTAGAAGCTGCCAAAGTACAAAAATATACAAGATTTGTGAAAAACTAAGTTTTTACAGTTTGCTAATAGATGTTATTTAATGCCTTAAGATGAGATATTTTTTAAAGGAGTTGGATAAAATGAGTGCCTTAGGAAGCTTTTTTGAACAAAGAAAGAGTATTTGTTAATGTTGAATAAAACAATTAATTAATTAATTAATTAACTGAAGGCAGAAGTTGGAAAACTGCTGCGAGTCTGCCAAAACTTTGATCGAGGACCACTGTCAGAAGAATGCCAATAAGCTCATTGCCCGCTTTCTTCAGTTCTTAAAGTGAGTTCTTAGTTTTGTGCATCAATCATACCTGATTAGAGTTATTCATATCTTTAACAAGCTTTCCAATTCTTTTATCAAAGGCAAATTTGGTCAAAGAAAGAGGATCTTGAACAACTTGAGAGAGACCTGAAAGATCAGTTTGATAAATTTGAACAGCTTATCAAGCAAATAAACGAGGTTGGTGATTATAGTAATTAGATTATTGATAATGATAGTGGTGGAAGCAATGATAATGATAGTGGTGGAGATAATGCTAATGTTAGTGGTGGAGATGGTATTGTGTTATTTAGTGATCATAATTACAGAAATCGTTATAAAAATTGTCTTAATGTTGTTGAAAAAAATGATGTGATCGCTATAATTATATATGAAAAGTTAAGAAATTTAATCTTTTTTAACTTTTTTATAGTGGAAACTGATAGCCGATTCCAACTTACCGAAAGAAACTGTTGACTTCTCTTTGACCTCCAAAAGCTCCAATTATGGCGGCAACTCCATTTTCAAGCAGAGCACTGAGCAGAAATATTCCAAACAACTTATGTCTAATGTGTGAGTTTAAAAACTGAGTTATGTGGAGTTTATTAGGTTGGATATGATGGTGATTCACTGGTGATGATGGGGAACATGGTAGTGGTGATGATGGATGTGGTGGTAATGATAAATGTGGTGGTGAGGATGGATGTAGTGTTGATGAGGAATGTGGTGGTGATGATGAATGTGGTGGGGATGATGGATATGGTGGTGATGATGAATGTGGTAGTGACAATAAATGTGGTGGTAATGATTGATCACCACATCTCTTTTTACTACTACCATTGTGTCAGATGTTGCCGATAAATAAGTATTGTCTGAAATGAAAACACGCTAAATATTTGGCATAATAACAACTAATTTACATCCACCAACATCGTACTCTGAGAAATTTTTTTTTTTAGAGAGCACGTTAAATAAATATAATAATAACTGTAATTATATGTCATTTAATGAGTTAAATGTTATGATATTCAGGATTGTCAACGTCACACCCTCTGATCAAAAACCTGAAAAAGTTGCTCTCATGGCCAAAAAAAACGAGGAGCTTATACAGGAATTGATGTAATAATAATTCTTCTTCGTCTGTTGTGGTTCTGCCAATGTTTGGTTTGCAGCTCTGCTCTAAATGTTGATGTTCTTCATTTGAATTCATCTAATTTCTCAGATTTCGGGTGCCTTACAACATGACTGATCAATTTTTAAGTTTTAATTTTTGTGCCTTTTTCTGTAGTCTAGCTCTGTTGCTCTAACATTTCTTTTGTTTTAAACATTGCTGCTTGCGGTCATGTAAACGATTGATAGCCCTTTGACCTTGTGTGAAATAAATAAATAAATAAATAATTGCTCTCATGCTTAAAAGTTATTTATTATTTTAAATTTAAAATCTATTTATTTGTGATTAATTAATTATTTATATATAAAATAATCTCCACATCAATAATAATAAATAATAACATGATTTCTGATTCAACAGAGAACGCTTCTGAAAGGTCCTGCCTTCAATGTTCAATGAGGCGATGACATACCAGGAGAGGCCGTCGGAAACTGAAGAGGATGATGAGGGAACTGTAACGCCATTATCATAAACTTCTTTTTCCTACTTATATATATATATATATTTATATATATATATATTATCGGGCCGGATAGTTGGCCAATTTTTAATTCATTGAAATTTCTTTGCATTAACAGATAATGATGAATATTGATAGCGTTATTTTTGTTAATCCCGTCTGGCTACCAGATAAGATGACAAACTTATCTTTATCAGCTCTAACTAACTATAGGGGCAACATTTTTAATTAATTTTTTGAAGAAAGAAAACCATATGATTTGTTGCAATAAACATCAATGTTTAATATATTTCCATTAAGATATTCAAAATATAATTTTGTAAACATGTAAACAACCAAAAAATTCAAATTAATTACTGTTTAAATATACAAGAAAATCTAAACGTTACAATTGGAAAACGTTCAATAATAAATTTTTTTCACCAAAACCAATCACCAAACCACGATTTGTCGATGAATCAATACCAAAATATAAAAATTCACATTGAGCATCAAAAGAATTCAAGTAATTTAAATCAAAATCAAAGACATGAATTTTGTTTCCAAAACAATCAGTTATGAATAAATTGGAATTGTGATCAGTTGTCATTTTATTTAGCCCAATTGCGTTCGGTAATAATAATGGATAAATTTCTTTAATGATATTTCCATTGCAGTTGAATGAAATAAGTTTGCCAGGACATGCTATTGCAAAATTTTCTTTCAAACGATCAACACTTACATACGAATAACCACTAAAAAGGTTTTTCTGGTATTTTAGAGAGAAGTTTTATTCCATTTTCTAGTGTAATTTCAAATAATTTTTTGTCTTTCAAAACGTACAAGTTTTTATCCGTTGAATAAAAAATTCAGCTACAATTAAACTAGAATTGTTGTCAGTTGCTAGTCCGTATACAGTAATTGCGTTTGCTTATTTATCACAACATGCAATAGCAAAATTTTTGTTCAAGGGGACAATACTCAACTATTTACACAAATTAAAACATTCTAGTAATTTACAAATAAATTTCAAATATTATTATTCAACTTTTTTCAAATTATAATGTTATTTAAGATTTTAATCATTTTACCTTATGTGTTATTTGAAATGTTTTCAATAAATCTGAAACATAAATAGAGTGTAAAATCAATGACAAAAAATTATATGCAATGCATTTTAACAATTTTATATGTATTTTATAATTTAAAAAAATCAAAAATTCAAAATGACTAATAAAAAAAAATTTAAATGAACGTTATTTTTGCAATAAAATTTTAGTTTATCAATTAAAATTGTTTGTAATAATTTAAATTATTCTGTATATCTATACATTTTATTTTGTAATATAAATATGTAAAAAACCAAAAAATTAACATTTATTACTGTTTAAATATACAAAAATTGAAAACGTTACAATTGGAAAACTTTTAATAAACAATAATTTCCAAAACCACCACTAAGTACCAAACCACGATTTGTTGTTGGTTCAATACCAAAACATGGAAATTCACACTGAGTATCAAATGAATTCAAGTAATTCAAATCAAAATCAAAGACATGAATTTTTTTTCCAAACCTATCAGTTATGAATAAATTGGAATTATGATCAGTTGTCACTACATTTAGTTTAATTGCGTTCGGTAATAATAATGGATCAATTTCTTTAATGATATTTCCATTGCAGTTGATTAAATAAAGTTTGTCACGACATGCTATTGCAAAATTTTCTTTCAAACGATTAACACTTAAGCATGGATAACGACTAAAATCGATTTCTGGTAATTTAGAAAGAAATTGTATTCCATTTTCCAGTGTAATTTCAAATAATTGTTTGTCTTTAAAAAAATACAAGATTTTATCCGTTGAATAAAAATGTTCTGATCCATCAAATCTATGTTTTATTGTTTTTTTCCAATCAGGA
Organism: Erpobdella octoculata; assembly: GCA_963978895.1. Lineage (NCBI taxonomy): Eukaryota > Metazoa > Annelida > Clitellata > Hirudinida > Erpobdellidae > Erpobdella > Erpobdella octoculata. The sequence goes on along the minus strand of OZ022240.1, from coordinate 42,244,882 downwards.
CTATTCTTCTGTTTTTCAAGATTATATATTTCTAATGCTGAGTTATTTATAACCCAAAAAAAATTGTTATATAAATGAGACTGGAATTTAGGATGTTCAAACTCAATTGAAGAGAGAAAACCATATGATTTGTTGCAATAAACATCAATTTTTAATATATTTCCATTAAGATATCCAAAATATAATTTTGTTTTGCTAATTGAAAACTTGCTGAAGTATTTGTTTAATTCTTTTGTTAGGATGAGTTTTGGTTGAATTTCATTAGTTGGATTTAAATTTCCTATTGAAATTTGTGAGAAAAGAATTTGTTCGTGCAGCTGAATTGGATCAAAAAATTGAATCAACGTTTTACTCAAATACTCGGAAATTATTGGTTTTGTTTTTAAAAAAATATTTTTAACATCATCATCTAACAATTTAAAACCATCATTTAACAAATTATTTTCAATTAGTTCAATGAATTTGATAAGATTAAAATGCTGGAAGCAATTTTTATATTCCTTACGCTTTTCTTTTATTTTATCTTTAAGTTCTAATATTTTGTTTGCATGCAAATTTAATTGCTTTTCAATTTCATTGCTTTTTTCAGTAATTAATCCTTCATAACTATTTTTGTACAAATCAATGTTTTTTATAACTTGATTTTTAATACCTTCAATTATTTTTTGAAGTTCTATTTTCAAATTTTTAGTTTTCAAAGTAACAAATAACCTTTGTTCTCCAATTGCTTCCCAAATTTTTTTGATGGTAATTAGGTTGTAGTTTAATTTAGATTGTTTTTCTATTACGTTTCTATCAAATTCCCTTTTAATTTGAGAAAACGCTTTGAGTGAGCAGGATTCATGATTAAGAAGAGTTTCACAGTCAACCCATTTGTGACAAGATTCGCAATATGATATTTTTATGTTATTTTCTTCTTCTCTGGCATGTACATTCATATCTGTCAAAACATGTTTCTTTGTAGCTGGAATTTTTTTATGACTGATTGCACATGATGTACACAAATACAATTTGCAATCAAAACACAAAGAACAAATTTCTTTACGGGAACAACTCTTTTTTAAAACAAAGTTATGAAGTTGTATATTTTTTTTTTCAAGCAAAACGTGTTTTTTTGTATCTGGATGTTTCTTATGACCGATTGCACATGATGTACACAAATAGATTTCGCAATCAAAGCACAAAGAACAAATTTCTTCAAACGAACAACGGCCACACTTTACTAAAGCAAAGTTGTGAGGTGTTAAACCAGTCAAAAAGTGTTTTTTGGTATCTGGCATTTTCTTATGACGGATTTTACATGATGTACACAAATAGATTTTGCAATCAAAGCACAAAGAACAAATTTCTTCAAGCGAACAACCCCCACACTCTATTATCTCCAAAGCAAAGTTATGAGGTGGTAAATCATTTTGTTCATTTTTTTCATATTTAAATTTCAGGTCGGGTATTATAATTTCATTTGAGAAAAGTTTTGTATTTAATATATTTGATTCAAACGAAAGGTTCAAATTTTCTTTGAAACATTTGGAAAACAAACTATGGATGTGTGATGAGAAAGTATTATCATCTACAAACATTTTTGTTTTAATAGTTTTTCTAATCTCAGAAATTACAGTTGGATCACAACGTTTAACTACTAATTGACATTTTTGATTCCTTTCTTCTATTTCTTTCAATAACTTTAAAACATTTTTCAGATGCTTATTCAACTGTTCTTCAATTTTAAACAATTTCTCATCAATTTCAGTATTTATATCTTTTTCACATGAATCAATATATTTATTAAACCGATTCTTTAGTTCTTCACAATGTTGTTGAATTTGTTTTCTTAAATTTTCAGCTTCTTTAGCAGCATTCAGTTTTTGTTCATTTATTGCATGCAGTTGATCCTTTATGACATCTATGCTGAGACTGTTTGCATTAAATTCCTGACATGATTTTCAACAAAATATTTTAATATTTTCTTCTTTAGTTGAAGTATTTTTTGTTAAATTATGTTTGTATATTGTTGGAATATTTTTATGAAAAATCAAACACGATGAACACAAATTAAGTTGACAATTTAAGCAGAAATGTGCAGATACTGTTTTCAAACAAATTCCACATTTTTCCATGTTTAGTTTTTTTGGAAGAGCCTTTACAATAAATTTTTTTATGATTAGTTATAATGTGATTTTAGTCAAATGAAAGCAAAAGCTGGCTAAAATGATTTCAAACTCCGCCTCGTTTCCAGGTCAGGAACAATTTAGAAGAACGACTGGAAGTATGTTTGTGTTTCCCACATTTCAGTCTAAAAATTAATCTAGAACATAAACATTTAGTTTCATAAAGTAAATAACACATGCTGTTTAAAAAAATCTGTAACAAAATTAAACTCAATGCAATCGTTTATGTGTTTGTTTGTTGAACATGTTTATTGAATCAATATTGAAAAAACAACAAAACGACAATTTGTTTTAAATTGCCATACATATATTTATATAAATATATATATTTATATAAATACTAGCGGGGTTACCCGGCGTTGCCCGGGGTTTTTAGAGGTTTTTCTAATGTTTGTCTCTCTCGCTCCCGTTCCCTTCTCCACTTTCCCGTTTTCGTAGCGTTCCCGGTCGCTTTTCCGCTCTCGGTCGTTTTCCAGCTCCCGGTCGCTTTCCCGCTCAGAAGTTCTGTTAACGATTTTCTCTCTTGCTCGCGTTTCCTTCCAAGCTTGCTCTCCCGATTCCAGTCGCTTTCCGCGTTCCCGGTCGCTTTCCGCGTTCCCGGTCGCTTTCCCGTTCCCGGTCGCTTTCCCGTTTTACTACTATTGGTTTTGGACATTTAGTTATTTAGGTCACCAATGTAACGCATCATTTCATCATTGTCATTGTATATCGCACTCCTGGGCGTCTAAGCCGTTTCGCTGACGACCTCACACTACTTCTCGAACCCCATTCTACTAAAAGGCTATATTTGTGCGGTGATGTGAACACCATCCTCCATCAATAGTAACATCGCCGGTTTTCTGGACGAATTCAACATGATTCAACATAATAGCGCCTCTACTTACGTGAAAGGGAACTCTCTTGATATTTTGATAACACCCAACTCTCACTCAACTACCGGTTTCATGATTGCCATTTATGCCTCTCATTTCACGTTTGATCATTGTCTAATGTTTCTGTTATCATCTTATAAAATCCTGAACAAGTTTTTACTTCTATTTCTCATTGAAATCTTTAATGAATAGGCTGAGGCGATTTCAACCACAGCCTACCATAATCTAAAATCCTTGACATTTACGGCTTTTCTAACGATCAATGCGCTAATCTAATAAACATCACTAAAATCTTTTATAGACATTATCCTCTTAAATTGGAAACAATCAGGAAATGTGTCACCCATCACGTCAATGTTTTCTCCAACGCAGCTCTCTTAGCCAAGAAACACCAAGTACTTGCTTCCTTAGATTTCAAAGACAAAAATGATTACAGCAAAAAATGATTTCAACAAAGCATGCTATCCTAGCGTTCTGTGCCGAATCAATCATAGCAACACTTTCTGACTTTCTGGGTGTGAAAAATCTTGCAGTCTCTGGCGCTCTCTCAACAACCCCCTCCATGGCCAAAAAAACAGACAGTTTCTTTTTAAATAAATTATGCAAATTATATATAAATTTTGTTAGGCAATAACCTTTCATGTGTGTACATAAGTATGGCATTGCTGGTCTAGGATGAGATTGGTGGCCATAATTGTTTTTATTGTAAATATTTCTACTATTATTTGAAAGTTAAATCAATGATCATAACAATTAGTCCAGCCGTTTTTGAGTTATAAATGGCAACACTAACTTGGATAACTTCTGTTATGTAGATCAACTACAATTTGTTTTCAATACATTTTTAGTTTTGTAGATCTAAAAATGAAACATAAAAATTCTTACTTTCAACAAATAAGCAAGAAATACGGTTCTTCAGGCAATTTTTAACAAATTCGGTCGAGCAAAAATCAAATTAGTCATTTAATTGCGAACAAAATTTAACTAATGAAAAAATTATTCAATTGGCACAGAAATTTTAATCTTGCCTCCACATACAATATTCTTTATAGATAGCTTATACAAGGAAGTCATGCGTCTATTTATTATTGTTTTTGTGTTAGCTAGTAGTTCTTGCTGCTATAATCTATTTGAAACATAAACAGCTATGAATAAAAGTTTCAAAAAAAACTGCTCATGGTGTTGTATCAGAATTGTGTTGAAGCGTTGTCTCTTATCCAAATAGATATCGTGCACATAAATTATGATAATACAATGTTTATTCATCCGTTAACAAATAGTATAGCATTTGTTGACAAATTTTGATGTCCTCAAACTTTTGATAGTTATCTCAAAATTATAATAATGACAATATTTATATTTTCTCATGATTTGCCCGTAAAATGATTACAATTATTGACAACCTTGGCATATTTGTTTATTAAGTTTAAACAAAAATAAAAAATTTTTTACGTCCCCCATTCCTGCTTTATTTAAAAATTAAAATAATGTTGACACCAGATACTTATGAAAATTTATTTTTTATACATAAAACCTGTATTAGCATAACAATACAAGCCTATACAATATAACTCCTTCTATTTGATGTTCTGCCTTTTGCAATAGAATAAACATTATGTAAGCATTGTTAGACTGTTGACCAGAGAGGTAGAGAGAAACAACCTACGTATAGTAGATAATGTTAAAATAGGTACTTATTCAAGCAACTTTTAGCAAATCTATTTTACGTTTTATGGCTAAAAACGTTAAGAAAGAGTGAAAAAAATAAAATGAGCGTGAGTGGGAACGAAAAACGGAAAAGCAAGCGACAACGGGAACGGGAAATCGACCGGGAACGGGAAAGCAACCGGAACCGGGAGAGCGAGCGGAGAAGGAAACGGGGGCAAGAGAGAAAAACGATAAATAAAACTTCTGCACATCCCGAGCAACGCCGGGTAACCCCGTTAGTAATAAATAAAATAAAGCACATTAAATAAAGATATTCAGATTAGTCAGATTTAAAGTTGAGTTACAATTTCAGTTGAAGGAAAGAAGCAGTTTAATTGTCGATCATTCAATCCATCCGTTCGTCAATCAGTCAATTAATTCGTCAAACAAATGTATCTGTTGCTCGGTCATTTGTTTTGTTACTATAAAGTTTGGACGTCAATATTAAATGTTAAAAATAGCTGTATTTTATTGTAAACCACTAAAGCAAAACATTATACACGATTATTTTCATAATTTATATTAGAAGCTGCCTAGTGCTTTGAATAGTATGTAGCAGCTTACTCAAAAAATTTACTGGCTGAGGCAAGAAGTAAAATGTGAATGTTTAGACAAATAATTTTTCAAATAAACCGTGATAAGCAATATCAGGTGTGGAAGACGTAACTTGATTTTACTGCCAACAAAATATTGATTTGGTTAGTTGATTTAGCTTAAAAAACTGGTGAATAAGTTTTGTAGATTTTGATACATTCGTAAAAACATACAAGGTTTGCAATAATTAAACAGTTGTTTGAATAACTGAAAAAAATTTTTTTGCATAACTACAAATTATTTTTCAATGCATTTTAAAAAATACACCATAATCTAGCATTCTTACAAATTTTTTGAACTTTTGCTTTACTCTAATCCATAATAGTTCAGCTTGTTTTATTTAGGATATTGGCCTAAATTATTGTTTCGTCAATGTTTAAGAGTTTGCCCCATTTAAATATTTTGATTTTAAAAACTCATTTCAAAATTCATTTTTTCACTAAAATAGTATATGACATTTTTTTTGGTTCTATCAAACTTTCAGATATGATATGTGGTTTAGATACTATTGATGGTGGTAATTAGATAATGTGGTTGTTCTATCTACTAGCAATATCTAAAGATTGTTTAATATGGATCAAACCTGGTTCAAGCAAATAAAAATCACTACCTTTCATCCCATGCCTCCGTAAGACAGCTTCATCATTTTTTGAAAAATAAATCCAGCTTAATGTTTAAGCAAGCAAACAAGAACTCACTTGTTCTCTTTATCCAGCTCGCTCTTCAGTTCCCGGCTGCTTTTTCGATACCGCTTGGTTTCCTGTTCCTGCTCATTTTCCAGTTTCCGCTCGTTTTCTTATTCACGTTTTCATTCGCTTTCTCGCTCCCGCTCACTTTGTGATTGATCTCAATTTATTTTCACACAATCCTTTTTCTAGTGGCTATCATTAATGTGTTACAATCGTTTGAATGGTGTAGCAATGCATAAAGGACATACACACAAACTGTCAATTTATATATAAAAATTTAAAAATGAGTTTTTTGTGTGAACAATATTGTTTTTATCGTTTGTTTGCTTTTTAGCCTTTTTGAAAGTGAATTTTTTTGTCAACATTAATTGTTTTATAATTCAATTTAGCAATCTTAAAAATGGAAAATTATTCAAGTTTTGTAAAGTGTTTCATCTGTTCAAAAGAAATTAAAGATGCTCGGATGCTTCCATGTTTGCACAGTTTCTGTTTTGAATGTCTTAAAAGAAAATTTATTGGAAAAATGTCAAACAAAGAAATCAAATTAAATTGTCCAAAATGTAATATTTCTTTTGAAGTACCTGAAAGAGGTTTAAAAAATTTAAAGAAAAATAAATTTATTAAATGTCTTACTGAAGCTAATAAAATATTCTGTGGAACTTGCTCCAAAGAAGAAGTTTCCAGTTTTTGCTTGGAATGCAAGTTGTATTTGTGTTTGTCATGTTTATCTGTTCATCAAAAAATTCCTTCAACAAAAAGTCACGTTTTAGAAAACAGCAATTTCATTACAAAAGAAAATTTTGAAGCATTATATTGCAAAACTTGTCAGAAATGGGTTGATTCTAAAAATCATTTTGATCATAAATCCTGTGTCTTGAAATCTTTTGCAGAATTTAAAAAAACTTTTTTTGAAAATTTGGAACAAGATATATTAAAAAACTACAACAACAGAGGAACTCTGAAAACAAATTTAAATGCAATTAATACACAAAAACAGTCTGTTGAAAATAAAACTAAAAAATTGAAAATACAAATTCAAGAACATTGCAAAGATCTCAAACTTAAATTTATCAGTTTTATTGATTCATGCCAAAATGATTTCAATGCCATTATTGATAGAAAAAGCAATGAAATTGATCAAACGATAATTTATTATTCAGAAAAATTGGTAAAACTGAAGACAGAACTTGAAGAAAAAATTGAAAAAATAAAAAAATGGTCTCAACATTTTAATCCACTTAATCTTATTGAAGCAATTGAAAATGATAATGGTAAATTGTTAGATGAAGATGAAAATAATTCAAGAAAAAATTCTGAATTGATTTTAAAGTGTTTTAATGAAAAGTTGAATCTTGTTTTTAAACCAAAACCGTTGGATGCAAAATTTCATTCCTTAGAATTTTCAATAGGAAATGTAATGTCAGCTAATGAAATACAACCTGAGCTTATTGAAACAATTGCCATAACTTACGATGTTCACAAATTATCGATTAGCCAAACAAAAGTGTATATCGGGAGTTTCAGAGATGATTATTTTTATAAAATTGAAGTTTATTGCAAAACAACATATGAATACCTTTTTTCCATTTATTTAAATATAAAATCCAGTTACACTTCAAACACTGAATTAGTTGATAATTTCTTTTGCATGTTAAACAATTCCTCACTGGATGTTTATAATCTTGAAAAACAGAAAGACAGTCTTGATTGGAAAAAAACTTTAAAACTCGAGTTTAAAGGAGATAGAATTGCCGGTTCATCGGATAATAAATTGTTTGTTTTAGAAAATAAAAAATTATTTCAAATCACATTGAATGGCGAAATTGTACGTGCCATTATTTTACCCGATTGTGCATTTTCCATTACTGGCTTGAAAAAATATCACTTTGCAATTTCTAATCATTTAGGACTTCATTTAATAAACTGCAAAGGAGACATCATAAAACAAATTAATTTAAAAGCAGGCCTCTCTAGACATAGATTGACAACAGACCACACTTGTAACTTATTTGTTGGTGGCTCTTATGAAAAAAATATTCATGTATATGATTTTAATTTAAATTTTGTAAAATCGTTTAATGCTCAATGTCAACCAAATGATATTTGTTTTGATTCAACAACAAATCGTTTAATAGTGGTTGGCCTAGAAGAACAATCTTATATCATGAATGTTTTCCAATTGTGATGTATATTTATTTATAACTAGCTCTGTTACCCAGTGGTACTTGGGTTTTTACAGGATTTTCGTTTCGTTTTTGTCCAAAAAATTGTTTATAATTGTTGTATAAAAGATTCTTGTTTGTTGAATGCTTTTCAATTAAGACGATTAAGACTTTCTCTTTTCATTGAACACATTTTTGCTTGGTTTTTATACTTTTATTTGTTTTATTGATTTAGTTAAAACGTGATTTGGTTCTAATTTCAAACAAATCAACATTAATTTAATTAATAATTTAGTAAATACATTTTACAGATAATAGTTAATATTATTGTCAAAAAATTAATTTTTATGCAACTCACCTATTAAACGGTAATAAAACACGTATATTTAAATAATAGTTTTTTTTTTAAATGATGGAACACTAAGAATTAATTTTATTCAGATTATTATTAAGATAAAAATTAAAATATGTGACCCATGGTAGTCGAAAAAGTTTTTAATTTCCGCAGGCCGGTCAAGGCCGTGATTTTAGCGTCTTCAGACGGGCCGGGCCAAACCTTAAGTCAAGATGGGACAGGCCAAGAATTTTCGCAAAGTTTATAGAAATTGTAGGCCTGTAAAAACAGACCGGGCTCAAATTAAACAACTTGAATTTTGGCTTATAAAACGGACTGGACCGAGTTGCCGTGCAGTACTCTATTACTATATGATGCACGGTTCAAAATCTCTAATTTCAAGAGAGCGAAGCCGCTCTGGTATTAAAATATATAAAAACACACAATAAAGAAAAAAATCAAATTAAGATGGTTTATAAAGTTCAGTCTGAGTTTTTCAAAAGCATTCGTGTTATTGAGAGTGAATGTCGTGAGCAAAAGTTGCCGATCGTGACTACACTCACCACACACCATCGTATGCATGCCACACGACAAAATAGAAAACATGTTAACTTAAATTGCAGGCCAAGATTTATCGCCAAGTTTATAAAAATTGCCTGATTTGATAATTTTTTTATTTAAGTTCTTTTTAGAAGTATAAAATTTTACCAAGTAAGCCGTAAAAACAAAGTTTTTTTTTTACAAATTTTTTTTATATTTCAAGATTTGTCGGCTTTTCATTTCTTGCATTTTTTTCAAACAACACTTTTCAAATTTATATATATCAAACATTTATTTAATTGTATTTATCTTGATTTTGTTTTCAAAAATGAATATTTTTTAATTACAATTTTTTTTGAGAAAAAATTTCAATTTTTAATAAAATGCATTGTTTTGAAAATCGAGTCTATATTTAATATTTTACATTTCAGCTTGATTGGATGACGAAAGTTAGTAAATTTTTATTCCAAGATTTGCAAGCATTCAAGCAATAAAGCAAGCAACCAAGACCGGCGGTGAAGTTGATATAACGAATTCAAAATAAATAATTCAAATAAAATTGTGTGCGACCTCCCAGTATGAAATGTAATTTTTCTTATTAATATTTGTAAAACTTTAAAAACAAAATTTAATGAAATCTACAGGCCCCGGATTTAAATATGCTAATATTTTTCCTATATGTTAAATTGACATGATTGATAGTAAGTTTTATTTAAGTTTACGAAAATGCTTAAATAAAGACTAATACAGTTATTGAGACACTTAGTTTGATTAAGTGAATATTAACTTCTAATAAATTAAGGACCATCTTATAAAGAACACGAGTACAGTTATCAATATTATAACAACTGGTGTCAGAAGCGGGATACTTATAGAAATGAGTTTTGTTACGTTCAGAGGCGAATTTAAGAATTTGGAGACTATGGGCTAAAGATTCGGTGGCACACCCGGGCCCCTAGTGACTGAATGTTTTAAAATACCCCTGTTCATGCAAATTTGATATACAAATTTATTTGACCAATTATAGTTATTACATTTATAAAATAGTCAATAGAACCATATATGAAAAGTTCATGTTTCAGAAGCGCTTTTTCTAGTAATGATAACCAGTTATCATTTGTATTTCCAGAAAAAAGCAAAAAAGTTTTTGATTTTTATCCACAGGAAGAAAATCATCAATTATAACCTGAAATTGTTCAAAAAAAATTTGAAAACAAAAAATTAGTTTCCAGTATACTTTTTTGTATACTCCGTTGAAACATAATTTAACCAAATATTTTCCTGAGGAATTGAATATTGATTCACCATTTTTATTTTGTGGATAAACGAGACTAAAAAATTATTTGAAATTAAAAAATTAAAATTTATGTGATAGCTGTTTAGTTAAAATCATATTGTATTATGAATTTATCTTACTTTGTAATTATTCTCTTGTTAAATTTGTTTTCATATTGAATCCAAGCAGTAATAGGAGCATACAAATATTGATCTTTCAGAAAATTCTATAAACAAATATAAAAATAAATTTTAGTTCTTAAATATGATCGAGTTTTTCTAAAAATTGTACTAAGTAGTTGGAGGAAAATTATTTATTGTGGATAAATTCAACTTTCTTAAAAGTTAAGACGTTGGAATTTTTTACTTTGATACAAATTACTAACTTTTGTATTTATTGGAAACGTAAACTGTTGTTGATCAGATACAATATTGCTGAGTCTGATGTATTGGAATAACATTTCACTGAATTGCTGGTGACAATATCAAAAATTATTTTTGTCGCTGAATAATGAGCCAAAACCCAAATGTTGAAAATAAGTAAGTAATAAAATTGTAACTAAAAATATAGCCAACAATGCATACGAACCAGCATGCAGTTTAAACATTTTATAAATGCTCGTTTTCAATTAAAATTTGCAAAACTAAATTAGTAAATGGTGTAAAACAGCCACTTTATTACACTAGTGGATCTAACTTGAAAGCTTCAGAAAAAAGTACTTGTCTTTGTTGTCGAAAGGTTTAATAATTTCATATAAAGCAATTGTTTCATCTGATTTGGTGTCTTTTTTTATTTTGTTTTTTTTATCCACCTGGTAATTGAATATTATATTGAAAACATTAAAAAAATGCAAATTAAAGTTTATTTTATTGTAAATATAATAGAAGAATTTATTGATTGTTTAAGAATAATACTGTTGTTGCATTATATAAATGCATCAAAAGCTTATAATCTTGAATTTACCATTTAAAAAAATTAAGAACGTTTTGTTGCAGGCAGTAAATAAAAATGACAGTTATACATTAGATGTATTTTAAAACATATAGGGTAAAAATCAAAAAATGTCATTTAAGAAAAAAGTGTTATCAATTATTATTTTTTTAATTTTTTATCAACAACTTTTATTTCTCAGTTTACCTTGTTACTTATTTTTAATCAACAGTAAAAATAATCCAATTACAAGAAGGAGCAAAGAACTAATTAACATAAAAGACAATAAATCGTTGTAATCCAACACTCCCCCTCAACGATTTATTCGTTGTCAATGTTAAAACAGTCCAATGTCTTGAGCTAACTGTTTAATCTTGATTGGTCCTAATGGTTTAGTTAACAAGTCAGCTATCATCTTCTCGCTCGGACAGTATCTAACATCAATTTCACCAGATCTGTATAAGTTACGGATGAAGTGATACTTGGTGTCAATGTGCTTCGTCCTCTGAGAACACCTGTCATTCTGCAGTATTCTAATACAACTCTGGTTGTCTTCATATATAATAACAGGCTTCTTTAGTTCTTGGTCAAGATCTTTAAGTATCCTCAGTATCCATAGAGCTTCCTGAACTGCTTCAACTAGGGCTATGTATTCAGCTTCAGTAGATGAGAGAGTAACCATAGTCTGTTTTCTACTCACCCATGAAATTGGTGAACCTAAGTACTTGAAACAAAATCCTGTGTTAGATTTTCTGTCATTCAGATCACCTCCCCAGTCAGCATCTGCATAACCTATTAGTTGTGTGGCATTTTGTTCACTCAAAGAACCTAATTTAAATTGTTTCTGTTTGGTGTCATTCAGATATCTAAAGATTCTTTTAACTTCAGTCCAATCAGATTTCTTTGGATCACTAACATGTCTTGCAAGAATTGAAGTTCCTACTGCAATATCTGGTCTGGTGTTTGTCGACAAATACAGTAGAGATCCTATGGCACTTCTATAAACTTCTTTATTCTCAAAACACTCTTGTGGTTCTTGTCTCTTTTGATATCCAGTATCAATCGGTATGCTTGATGGTCGGCTATCGGTCAAATTGAATTCTTGTAATTTACTATCAATATATTTTTGCTGGTTTAACAAAAATATGCCATCTTGGTCTCTTTGAAATTGAATTCCAAGATAATACTTCAGATTTCCAAGATCTTTTAAAACAAGAACTTTATTCATTTGGTGTTCAAATTCTTCAATCATTGATAAATCAGTTGTCGCCACAATAAGATCATCAACGTGAATGGATAAGTATATTAACTTTTTGTTATCTCTTTTAAAATATAGACATGGATCATTCTCGTTTTTGTTGTAACTCTGATTACTGAGAATTTCATGAAGTTTCTTGTTCCATTCATTGGCTCCTTGTTTCAGTCCGTACAAATTCTTTGAAAGTTTGCATACCAGATCGTTGTTACCGAAAGGTGCAGGTTGCTTCATGTAAACTTCATGAGACAGATCGGCATTAAGGTAAGCTGATTGTACATCATAATGCTTAACAATCATTTTCTTCTGACCAGCTATAGTTAATAATGCTCGAAGTGTAGTTGTCCTAGCAACCGGTGCAAAAACTTCATCGAAACTATCACCATATTTCTGAGAATAACCTTGAGCAACTAAACGAGCTTTATATTTGACGACATTTTCATTTTCATCAGTTTTTATTTTGTATACCCATTTACTTCCGATGGCTGTTTTATTCTCGGGTAAATCTGTCAAAATCCAGGTTTTATTCAATTCTAAACATCTGAGTTCTTCTTTCATTGCTGCAATCCACTGTTGAGCTTCTGTACATGATATAGCTTCTTCATAGGTTCTGGGTACAATCGGGTTAACTGTCACTTTGTTGATAACCTCAAACCTCTTTGGTGGTTTCCCTTTGTTAGGTCGTTGAGATCTTCTGAGTTCTACTTGCTGTTTTGGTGTTAACTGAATAGCTGTATTGTCTTTATTCAATTCGATTTCATTACTTTGAATCGTTGCTTTATCATGATCCACAAAATCATCTTCAAGTGATAATTCAACAAAATTTTCTTCACTAGCAAGATCAGAATTAGGTCTCTGTTCAGTTCTGGTTTGATTTGAATGGGGTTCTCCTTCAATGAAAATGACATCTTTACTGATGGTGATTTTGTCTGTTTCTGAATCCAGCAAACGGTAACCTTTTGTCCCTTCCTCGTAGCCAACAAAAATTAACTTTCTTGCTTTATCACTTAACTTTTGTCTTTTATTTGCAGGAATTGAAACATAAGCTTTGCAACCAAACTTTCTGATGTAACTCAAATCGGGTTTCTTTTCATTCCACATCTGGTAGGGTGTTTCTTCACGTCCTGTCACTGGGAGCCTGTTTTGCATGTGGTTGGCTGTAGTTACTGCTTCTCCCCAATATCTGTCAGGTAAACCAGAATCAATCAGCATGCTTCTCACCATTTCGACTAAGTATCGATTTTTCCTTTCAGCACAACCATTCTGTTGAGGTGTGTAGGGATTTGTCAGTTGAGTCTGAATGCCTTCATTCTTTAAAAACATCTTTAGTTCATCTCCTGTGTATTCACCTCCTCTGTCTGATCTGATTATCTTTGGAGTTTTTCTGAATTTTGTTTGAACATACTTGACATATTCTTTAATTTTTGATGACACTTCAGATTTGTATTTCAACAAATAAACTTCTGTGTATCTACTGTAGTCGTCAATCATAGTCATGAAGTATCTGTTGCCACTGGGTGTTGAGGTAGACATTGGTCCACAGACATCAGTGTGTAGCAAGTCAAGCACATCATCTGTTTTGGATTCAGATTTCTTTGGAATAGGCTTTCTACTCATTTTTGCTTTGATACAAGTTTCACAAATTTCTGAAATTTCACAAGGTTTTATATGGAAATTCACTGCAGAATTATGAGCAAGAGTCTTTATGGCATTAGTATCTCTATGACCCAACCTGTTGTGCCAGAGATGTATGCATTCTGTAGGCATGTTATTGCAAGTAACTCTGAATGTCTTTTGGGTTGTGATGAATTCATAGAGGCCTTTTTCTTCAACTGCATGTAACATAATTTCACCATCTCTTATTACATGACATGTGTTTCCTTTGAAATGTACTTCAAATCCAAAACTAGTTAGCTTCTTTACAGATATCAAATTTCCTTTTAATTCTGGAACAAACAACACATCTAATAACTTTATTTTCAAACCGAGATTTCCATCAGGACTAAAATTCTGTAAGTACCCATAACCAATACCAGATGATGTTAATTTACCCCCATCAGCCTGAACCACTTCAACCTTCAGCCTTTTGTCCAAAGCTGCAAAGAAATTTCTATCTCCACACATGTGTGATGTAGCACCTGAATCTATATACCACGAATTGATGATATTAGCTGTACGTGCTATTGAACAAACATCATAACCTTGTTGGAAATTTCTTTTATCATTAACTTGAGTAAAATGTTTCACAGCTTTTACTTTATGTTCAGGGTGCTTCTTCTTCCATTCTATATATTTTCTACAGTCTTTTTTGATGTGATTTGGCTTTTTACAAAAGAAACATGTCAAGGTTGATCTTCCTGTTGATACGTTTGGTTGGTTCTCACGAGTAGCATGTACATTCATCGCCTGTTGTTCCTGATGTTCTGTTACTGAGGTAGTCATTTCTGTTCGTCTCTTATATTCTTCTAAGAGTTTATTCTTGACAAGCTCTTGAGTCAGGTCTTCCTCAGGTCGAGTTTCAAGGGCAGTGATTAATGTTCCATAACTATCAGGCAAACTACTTAGAAATAATGCAACAGTTAAATGTTCAGCAAATGATTCACCGAGTGATGACAACTGGTCGATCAAATCTTCCATTTTTGCCAGATGTTGCTCCATATTTCCAGTTTCTGTCAACTTTAACCCACAAAGTTTCTTTAACAAATTAACTTTATTCGATAATGTAGACTTTTCATGATATTTCTTTAGAGCATCCCACGTTTCTTTAGCAGTTGTTAACTTCCGGATGAGATTCAGCTGATTGTCTTCTACAAGTAAACCGATCGTGGCTCTAGCTTTACGGTCCTTCAATTGCCATGCGGTGTTTGTGGGATTCGGCGAGTCTTCACTAATGGTATCCCACAAATCTTCTTTAGTCAACAAAAGTTCGATCTTAAACTTCCAAGTTTGATAATTATGATTATTTAGTTTCGTAATTCTCGAAGCTGTACTTTCAGTCATTATTAAATTCAGTTTAACTTACGCTCGAAAAAAAAATACCCGGATGAGCGATGACGAATACCTTAGAAAACTGACTTAACGACTATCTTTATCGCAATTTACACGTATACTGGGCCCATAACCTGTTAGATTATGAAAAACAAATTGCGAAGTTTATTATTATCAAACTTAATCGAATAAAATGTTACGAGCACAGAGCAGGCAATGGCGTCGAACAATCAAACATCGGAAGAAGGAGCAAAGAACTAATTAACATAAAAGACAATAAATCGTTGTAATCCAACAGGCCTGAGGTCGGTGGTTCAAATCTCACCGGCGTCACCAGCGTCTGTGTTGGGTATTTAAAGGCAGGCACCTTAAAAATCTACCGCTAGTTATTTAGGAGAGACTTTGGCGCGATGCGTTCTAGTAGCTCTCTTAAGCAAGGAAATAGCCATTACGTGATTCTATTTATTAGATACATCATAACTTAAAAATAATATTTTTAATAACCAAAAAACATCTTTTACTGTGCATATAATTTTTAGATTTTTTGGACATATCCTGACACGAAGACATTATTTTTACTTCATTTTGAAGCTCTTATTCAAATATCAAATGCAGGTTCATGGTTGTATGGGGGCACACGTGATCAATGATGATAATGTGTGACAAAATGCGTATGATTAGCTTTATGTTAGCCAAATTAATCAGGAATTTATCTTTTTACACACTTTTACTTCACTTGACATCTCTGTCTGTCTGTCTGCCATCAAATTTTCAAACGATTTTAAACTAACTTCTCAATGAGCTAGAGACTTCAAAATTTCAACATCCCTCCGAACTAATTATTAATGCATTCTATCAAATTTTTGAATTGATTGGACAAAATTTAACTAAATAATTATTTGTGATATTTTCGTCGAACTATTTATTGTCTATGCTAATATACTCGTTGTTTATGTAACAGAATGTGGCCTACACATCCCTACTATAAAAGCGCAATGATGTAATATGTATGTATTATGTATTATGTCACCCGATTACCATCTACAGGTCTGAAAAAACTCACGTTGATAGATTATGAGACTCTGAACACGGTTTGTTAGGGCACTTTTTTGTTAAAATGTTTAAATAAAAAGTTATTAGCCGCGAAAGTTTAACGCTTTGTGGATATATATAATGCATCATACGTCATCGCTGAATATAAACAAGTTGAAAATAATCAAATCACCGAAGGCGTGTTTTTCCAATAATTTTGAGAATACGTACAATATAAACAAGTTGAAAATAAATAGAGGTGGTTTTATTCGTAGGCGTTTTTTTCAATATCAGCTATTAATGGTTGTTTTATCGTAGGCGGTTTTTTCAAATTTAGCCATTCAACAGAATACCATTCCAAAACGTTTCCAAGTGAAAAATCATCTGCGACAAGCTGAATAAACTCACACGCTTGGATATATTTAATGAAATTATTATTAACGTCATTTTTCTATTTTGTATTTATTATTCCTCTTATTTTAATTATTAATAATATTATAATTATTTACGAAAATTAACTAATTTGCTAATATTATTCCTATTATTGGAAAGTTCGACGATTTGCGGATATATTTAGTGAAATTATTATTAACTACATTTTACTATTTTGCAACTATTATTCCTCTTATTTCAATTATTAATAATATTATTATTTACGAAAATTACCTAATTTGCTAATATTATTCCTATTGGAAAGTTCGACGCTTTGCGGAAATATTTTGAGCATACTTCTTAACTAAATATAAACAAGTTGAAAATAAATAAATCACCGAAGTAGTACATCGCGGGTTTTCCCAATATCAGCCATTGAATGTTGGGGTTTTTTACATTAGCAGCCATTAAAGGTTGGGTTTTTTTCTTAGGCTTTTTTCCCTATCACCCAAATTACGTTGTTTTTTTCGTAGGCTGCTGTTTTCGATACTATCCATTTAATATTGTGTTTTTCGTAGGCGGTTTTTTCACGATCACCCAATAAATGTTTTTTTCGTAGGCTGTTTTTCCCGATAACATCCAATAAATATTGTGTTTTTCGTATTCGGCTTTTCCCTATCACACAATAAATGTGTTTTTTTCGTAGGCTATTTTTGCCAATATCGCCCATTTAAGGTTTTTTTCGTAGCCAGTTTTTCCAACATCATCCAATCAATTAGAAGACCATTCCAAAACGTTTTAAAGTGAAAAATTATCTGCTACTGGCTGATATAGTCACATGCTGTGCTTGCGAAGCGTGCGTAAAGTTATTACTATATAAGCGCATTGGTGTTGTTTTTGAGCTTAGTGTGCTATTTGAGTGCAACTACCTTTACTATTAATATGTAAAAACTCACACGCTTCGCGCGCGAAGCGTGCGTCAAGTGCTGGTCGATTATATAAACGTGTGTTTTTAAAAAACTTTGTTTTTGCTTCACTTGTTCATTATACAGAAATATAGCCATACAATCTGTAAGCAGGACATCGTTTCTCTATTCCATCTTCCTTTTGTTTATTTACGATAGCTTTTCTGGGGTGGTTTAGTAGCCAGTTGTTATAATAGGTCGGTTTTTTACTATTTGCATGAAGGTTTTTATTGTATTTTAATTATTTGGTGAGTTTTATTCAATTAGTTGATTAATATATTGTAGCTATCGTTGCATAGATGTAACATCAGTTTAGTTTGGTTGATTGAGTTAAGCTCTATTATTTTCTTTTTTTCATTTTTCAAATTTATTTTAAGTATAAATACCTGTATACAGTTAAACCTCGATAGTAAATACCCTGGTTATTAAATACTCCCGGTTTATAAATACGCTTTTGATTGGTCCCAGCCAGCAATTACAGTCAAACTTCGTTAGTAAATACCCCCTTGGTGTACGAATGTCGAAAGGAAATTAGTACGCGATATCGAAAAAAAGCATTTTGAGACATAATAAAATAAACTTTTCCTTTTCTTAGACTAATTTTAATTTCCTTTGTTTATTACTGAAATGGCATTTATCTGAAAGCTCTTGAAAAACGTAAAACAAAATATTTCCTCTTACATAAACTCAATCCGCACAATAATCAATGCTAAATTCAGGAAATATAAATTTTAATCAGTGTTATAAAAATCTAAAACCTTCACAATTGAAAAACAATAATAAAGTAACTATAGAAACCAGTTAACAATAACAAACGATTTGTAGTCTAATCAAAACAGAGATAATCGGTTCCATATTGAGAATCAAAAGAATTTAACAAATTTAAATCAAAGTTGAATACAAGAACTTTATTTCTTCTACAATCAGCAACAAATAAATTTGATTTGTTGTCGGTTGTTATTCTAGACACACCTGGTATTTTTATTTGTGTAACTCCAAATTATTCAATAGATAGCGCTTGTGTAAATTAAAAAAACTGGTTAAGAAGCACTATGGGCCAGGGACATCTGTTATGCTGTAACTGTTTGCCATATCAATCAAGTCCTTCTGGATAGTCTAGACACACCTGGTATTTCTATTTATTTAATAACATTTCCATTGCAATCGGTTAAAGAAAGCTTATTAAATTGTGAAAACGCAAATCGAGAGTTTTTCCAAGAAAACACATTTCATGTTTTCTTGTTTCTATTCAATAAAAATCTTTTTGTATTACACCAACTATTTTTTCATCTAATATGATGTTACAAACTATTTCACCGTCCAATGTTATTTCATAAAGTTTATTTTTTTTTTTCAAAATAAACAGATACAAACATTTTGTGAAAATTGAAGGAATTCAAAAATTTAATTGAAAATCAAAGACATGAATTCAGCTACAAATAAACTAGAATTGTTGTCAGTTGCTAGTCCGTATACAGTAATTGCACTTGCTTATTTATCACAACATGCAATAGCAAATATTTTTTCAAGAGGACAATACTCAACTATTTACACAAATTAAAACATTCTAGTAATTTACAAACAAATTTCAAATATTATTATTCAACGTTTTTTAAATTATAATGCTATTTAAGATTTTAATCATTTTACCTTATGTGTTATTTGAAATGTTTTCAATAAATCTAAAACATAAATAGAGTGTAAAATCAATGACAAAAAATTATATGCAATGCATTTTAACAATTTTATATGATAGGAAGTATTTTATAATTTAAAAAAATCAAAAACTCAAAATTACTAATAAAGAGAAATTTAAAGAACGTTTTTTTTGCAATAAAATTTTAGTTTATCAAATAAATTTGTTTGTAATCATTTAAACTATTCTGTATAGCTATACATTTTATTTTATAATATAAACATGTAAACAACCAAGAAATTCTAATTAATTACTGTTTAAATATACAAGAATTGAAAACGTTACAATTGAAAAACTTGTAATAAACAATAATTTCCAAAACCACCACTAATCACCAAACCACGATTTGTTGATGTTTCAATACCAAAACATGGAAATTCACATTGGGTATCAAATGAATTCAAGTAATTTAAATCAAAATCAAAGACATGAATTTTTTTTCCAAACCTATCAGTTATGAATAAATTGGAATTATGATCAGTTGTCACTACATTTAGCTTAATTGCGTTTGGTAATAATAATGGATCAATTTCTTTAATGATATTTCCATTGCAGTTGATTAAATAAAGTTTGTCACGACATGATATTGCAAAATTTTCTTTCAAACGATCAACACTTAAGCATGGATAACGACTAAAATCGATTTCTGGTAATTTAGAAAGACATTGTATTCCGTTTTCCAGTGTAATTTCAAATAATTGTTTTTCTTTAAAAAAATACAAGATTTTATCCGTTGAATAAAAATGTTCTGATCCATCAAATCTATGGGTTACTGTTTTTTTCCAATCAGGACTGTTCTTCTGTTTTTCAAGATTATATATTTCTAATTCTGAGTTATTTATAACACACAAAAAATTGTTATATAAATGAGACTGGAATTTAGGATGTTCAAACTCAATTGAAGAAAGAAAACCATATGATTTGTTGCAATAAACATCAATTTTTAATATATTTCCATTAAGATATCCAAAATATAATTTTGTTTTGCTAATTGAAAACTTGCTGAAGTATTTGTTTAATTCTTTTGTTAGAATGAGTTTTGGTTGAATTTCATTAGTTGGATTTAAATTTCCTATTGAAATTTGTGAGAAAAGTATTTTTTCGTGCAGTTGAATTGGATCAAAAAATTGAATCAACGTTTTACTCATATACTCGGAAATTATTGGTTCTGTTTTTACAAAAAGATTTTTAACATCATCATCTAACATTTCAAAAACATCATCTAACAAATTATTTTCAATTAGCTCAATGAATTTGATAAGATTAAAATGCTGGAAGCAATTTTTATATTCGTTACGCTTTTTGTTTATTTTATCTTTAAGCTCTAATATTTTGTTTGCATGCAAATTTAATTGCTTTTCAATTTCATTGCTTTTTTCAGTAATTAATCCTTCATAACTATTTTTGTACAAATCAATGTTTTTTATAATTTGATTTTTAATACCTTCAATTATTTTTTGAAGTTCTGTTTTCAAATTTTTAGTTTTCCAAGTAACTAATAACCTTTGTTCTTCAATTGCTTTCCAAATTTTTTTTATGGTAACTAAGTTGTAGTTTAATTTAGATTGTTTTTCTATTACGTTTCTAGCAAATTCCCTTTTAATTTGAGAAAACGCTTTGAGTGAGCAGGATTCATGATTAAGAAGAGTTTCACAGTCAACCCATTTGTGACAAGGTTCGCAATATGATATTTTTATGTTATTTTCTTCTTCTCTTTCATGTAAATTTAAATCTGTCAAAACATGTTTTTTTGTAGCTGGAATTTTCTTATGACCGATTGTACATGATGTGCACAAATACAATTTGCAATCAAAACACAAAGAACAAATATCTTTACGGGAACAAATCCCACAATGTATATTCGATTCCTTTTTTAAAACAAAGTTATCAATTTGTATATTTTTTTCTTCAATCAAAACGTGTTTTTTTGTATCTGGATGTTTCTTATGACCGATTGCACATGATGTACACAAATAGATTTCGCAATCAGAGCACAAAGAACAAATTTCTTCAAGCGAACAACCGCCACACTGTATTATCTCTAAAGCAAAGTTATCATTTTGTTCTTTTCTCTCATATTTAAATTTCAGGTCGGGTATTATTATTTCATTTGAGAAAAGTTTTGTATTTAATATATTCGATTCAAAAGTGAGGTTAAAGTTCTCTTTGAAACATTCGGAGAACAAACTATGGATTTGGGATGAAAAATTATTATCATCTACAAAAATTTTTGTTTTAATAGTTTTTCTAATTTCAGAAATTATAGTTGAATCACAACGTTTGATTTCTGATTGACATTTTTTATTTCTTTTTTCTATTTCTTTCAATAACTTTAAAATATTTTTCAGATGCATATTTAACGTTTCTTCAATTTTGAACCATTTTTCATCAATTTCAGTATTGATCTTTTTCTCACATAAATCAATATGTTTAATAAACTGGTTCTTTACTTCTTCACAATGCTGTTGAATTTGTTTTTTTAAATTTTTAGCTTTTTTAGCAGCATTCATTCTACGTTCATTGATAGCATGCAGTTGTTTCATTATGACATCAACGTTGAGATTTTCTGAATTAATTTCTTGACATGATTTACAATAGCAAGTTGTAATAATTTCCTCTTTAATTGAAGTATTTTTTGTTGAAACATGTTTGTATATTGTTGGAATCTTTTCATGAAAAACCAAACACGATGAACACAAATTAATTTGGCAATTTAAGCAAAAATGTGTAGATACTGTTTTCAAACAAATTCCACATTTTTCCATGTTTTGTTTTACTAAAAAATCACCTACAATGACCATTATCATATTTAGTTATAATGTTGTTTAAGTCAAATAAAAGTAAAAGGTGGCTAAAATGATTTCAAACTGCGAGCCAGTTCCAAGCCTGGCTAAAGGAGAAACAACAGTTAAAAAATCAAATTAGAATTCATATCACAGGAAGTACTTAGGTGTTTCTTTCATACATCTATTTAAATCTCAAAACACCAAGTGTAGAGGACTATAAACTATTATGAAAAAATCACGTTTAGTTTCATAAAGTAAATAACACAAGCTGTTTAAAACATCTGCAACAAAAATAAAACTCAATGCAATCGTTTACGTGTTGAACATGGTAAATAACTCAATTTTGACAAACAAAATGATTTTCATCAAAATTGCTTTGCAATTATATGTGGACGACATCGTACCACCTGGATTTTCAGTCATTCATCAACATCGCGTATCATCAAACGCCTCAAGAGGTACCAGTCTTGCTCTCATTCACCACAATCACTTTCATTTTAAACTATTAAACATCTTTTACTACTATTGGTTCGGACATTTAGTTATTTAGGTTACCAATGTAACGCATCATTTTTTATCATCGACATTGTATATCGCTACTAAAAGGCTATATTTGTGCGGCGATGTGAACACCATCCTCCATCAATAGTAACATCGCCGGTTTTCTGGACGAATTCAACATGATTCAACATATTAGCGCCCCTATTTATGTGAAAGGAAACTCTCTTGATATTTTGATAACACCCAACTCTCACTCAACTACCGGTTTCATGATTGCCATTTATTCCTCTCATTTCCCGTTTGATCATTGTCTAATTTTTCTGTTATCATCTTATAAAATCCTGAACAAGTTTTTACTTCTATTTCTCATTGAAATCTTAAATGAATAGGCTGAGGCGATTTCAACCACAGCCTACCATAATCTAAAATCCTTGACATTGACGACTTTTCTAACGATCAATGCGCTAATCTAATAAACATCACTAAAATCTTTAATAGACATTATTCTTTTAAATTGGAAACAATCAGGAAATGTGTCACCAGATCAAAAAATGAAACATAAAAATTCTTACTTTCAACAAATAAGCAAGAAATACGGTTCTTCAGGCAATTTTCAAAAAAATCGGTCGAGCAAAATCAAATTAGTCATTTAATTGCGAACAAAATTTAACTAACGAAAAAATTATTTAATTGGCACAGAAAATATATTCTTGCCTCCACATTCCACATGCAAAATTTTTTTATAGGGTGCTCATACAAAGGAGTCATGCGTGCCTTTATTATTGTTCTTGTGCCAGCTAGTAGTTCTTGCAGCTATAATCTATTTGAAACATAAGCAGCTATGAATAAAAGTTTCAAAAAGAACTGCTCATGGTGTTGTATTAGAATTGTGTTGAAACGTTGTCTCTTATCCAAATAGATATCGTGCACATAAATTATGATAATACAATGTTTATTCATCCGTTAACAAATAGCATAGCATTTGTTGACAAATTTCTGATGTCCTCAAACATTTGATAGTTATCTTAAAATTATATTAATGACAATATTTATATTTTCTCATGATTTGCATGTAAAATGATTTCAATTATTGACAACCTTGGCATATTTTTCCATTGAGTTTCAACAAAAATAAAACTTTTTTTACGTCCCCCATTCCTGCTTTATTTAAAAATTAAAATAATGTTGACACCAGATACTTATGAAAATTTATTTTTTATACATAAAACCTGTATTAGCATAACAATACAAGCCTATACAATATTTATTTTATTTATTTATTCTCAAACAGAAGGGCCTATCGGCCTCTAATACCGTTCGGACAGTACAAACGAAACAAAAAAAAACCAATAAACGAAATATGTACACATACTCAGTTGCTAATCGTAAATTGTTAAGATGTTAGAAACATACAGTAGCAAAGTATGCTCGCGTATAACATATTGAATAGGATATTAAGTTTTGTAAATATCTAAATTTTTCATTTATGGAACGCTTATACATAATGTCGTGAAGTTGAGACTTCCACCGCAATCTTCAAAATCCCTCTAAATACTTCCAAAAATCTGTTCATTTGACATGCAGATCTGCTAATGCTTCATGAAAAATTCAAAGTCTTGAAAACTTAGATAAATCCATCTGATTTATCAAGCTTCTGAACCGACTGTAGTTTGATGATCCAACAACATCCTGAGGCAAAGAATTCCATGCTGAGACCACGCGTCCAGTTATGAAAAACCTGGCATCGTCAGTTCTATATTGACCTGGCATCAGTTTGTAGCTATGGCCCCTTGTTTTTTCATAATTTGCTCGTTTAAATTGTCCAACCAGGCTATAATCCACCATTCCATTTAAAGATCTGTAGCAGAAACAAAGGTCTGCGATAAGTCTGCGCTCTTCTAGAGTTTTCAATCCCAAAAAGCTGAGACGGGTCGAGTATGGTAGATGGCTGATATTTGGAACCATTCGGGTGAATCTTTTCTGAACCTTCTCCAGGCCGTCGATTAGGTACTTGTGCCGAGGGCTCCAAACTGGAGAGCAGTATTCGAGCAATGGTCGCACGTATGTAGTGAATGCTTTTTTCATCAGATACGGATCTTTAGACAGGAGGCATAGTTTTATTAATCTGAGTTTCACCGACGCAGAGTGGATAATGTTCTCAATGTGTTTTTTGAAATTAAGGTTTTTATCAATTAGTACACCCAGATCCCTTGCTTGCTCGGTCGGTTCAAGCTCGTATGTCCCAACTCGATATCTAGGTATTTCGAAGCCTTTGTCGTTTCTTCGCCTGTGAATGGGACATACAAAACACTTTGATAGTGCCAGATTCAGTTGCCATGTTTCACTCCAGAGAACTAGTTCATCAATTGCTCTCTGTATTTCTGGAGCCGAAGAAGATGTGGGCTGAGTTGCTGTGTAAATTTTTATGTCATCTGCAAACATCTTGACAGAGAGCGGTCCAAAAGCATCACCATCCGTAATATCGTTAATAAAAATTAGAAAGAGTATGGGGCCCAGGACACCGCCTTCTATCTGATGTTCTGCCTTTTGGCAATAGAATAAACATTATGTAAGCATTGTTGGACTGTTAACCAGAGAGGTAGAGAGAAACAATCTACGTATAGTAGATAATGATTGAATAGGTACTTATTCAAGCAACTTTTAGCAAATCTATTTTACGTTTTATGGCTAAAAACGTTAAGAAAGAGTGAAAAAAATAAAATGAGCGTGAGTGGGAACGAAAACGGAAAAGCAAGCGACAACGGGAACGGGAAAACGACCGGGAACGGGAAAGCAACCGAGAACGGGAAAGCAACCGGAACCGGGAGAGCGAGCGGAGAAGGAAACGGGGACAAGAGAGAAAAACGATAAATAAAACTTCTGCACATTCCGAGCAACGCCGGATAACCCCGTTAGTAATAAATAAAATAAAGCACATTAAATAAAGGTATTCAGATTTGTCAGATTTAAAGTTGAGTCACAATTTCAGTTGAAAGAAAGAAGCAGTTTAATTGTCGATCATTCAATTCATCCGTTCGTCAATCAGTCAATCAATTTGTCAAACAGATTGTTCTGTTCCTCGGTCATTTGCTTTGTTACTATAAAGTCTGGACGTCAATATTAAATGTTAAAAACAGCTGTACTGTATTGTAAACCACTAGAGCAGAACATTATACACGATTATTTTCATAATTTATATTTGTAGCAGCCTAGTGCTTTTTTGAATAGTCTGTTGCAGCTTACTCACAAAATTTTACTGGCTGAGGCGAGAAGTAAAAATAAAATGTAAATGTTTAGACAAATAATTTTTTAAATAAACCGTAATAAGCAATATCGGGTGTGGAAGACTAACTTGATTTTACTGTCAACAAAATATTGATTTGGTTAGTTGATTCAGCTTAAGAAACTGCTGAATAAGTTTTGTAGATTTTGATACATTCGTAAAAACATACAAGGTTTGCAATAATTAAACAATTGTTTGAATAACTGAAAACAATTTTTTTTGCATAATTACAAATTATTTTTCAAAGCATTTTGAAAAATACATCATAATCTAGCATTCTTACAAATTTTTTGAACTTTTGCTTTACTGTAATCCATAATAGTTCAGCTTGTTTTATTTAGGATATCGGCCTAAATTATTGTTTCGTCAATGTTTAAGAGTTTGCACCATTTAAATCTTTTGATTTCAAAAACTCATTTCAAAATTCATTTTTTCCCTAAAATAGTATATGACATTTGTTTTGGTTTTATCAAACTTTCATATATGAAATGTGGTTTAGATACTATTGAATGTTGTTTAATGTGGATCATAACTTGTTCAAGAAAATTAAAATCACTACCTTTCATCCCATGCCTTCGTAAGACAGCTTCATCATTTTTTGAAAAATAAATCCAGCTTAATGTTTAATCAAGCAAGCAAGAACTTACTTGTTCTCTTTATCCAGCTCGCTCTCCAGTTGCCGGCTGCTTTTTCGATACCGCTTGGTTTCCTGTTCCTGCTCATTTTCCAGTTTCCGCTCGTTTTCTTATTCACGTTTCATTCGCTTTCTCGCTCCCGCTCACTTTGTGACTGATCTCAATTTATTTTCACACAATCCATTTTCTAGTGGCTATCATTAATGTGTTGCAATCGTTTGAATGGTGTAGCAATGCATAAAGGACATACACACAAATTTAAAAATGAGTTTTTTGTGTGAAAAACATTGTTTTTATGGTTTGTTTGCTTTTTAGCCTTTTTGAAGGTGAATTTTTTTGTAAAAATTAATTGTTTTATAATTCAATTTAGCAATCTTAAAAATGGAAAATTATTCAAGTTTTGTAAAGTGTTTCATCTGTTCAAAAGAAATTAAAGATGCTCGGATGCTTCCATGTTTGCACAGTTTCTGTTTTGAATGTCTTAAAAGAAAATTTATTGGAAAAATGTCAAACAAAAAAATCAAATTAAATTGTCCAAAATGTAATATTTCTTTTGAAGTACCTAAAGGTGGTTTAGAAAATTTTAAGAAAAATGAATTTATTGAATGTCTTACTGAAACTAATAAAATATTTTGTGGAACTTGCTTAAAAGAAGAAGTTACTAGTTTATGTTTTGACTGCAAATTGTATTTGTGTTCATCATGTGTATCGGTTCATAGAAGAATTCCTTCAACAAAAAGTCATGTTTTAGAAAACAGCAATTTCATTACAAAAGAAAATTTTGAAGCATCATATTGCAAATCTTGTCAGAAATGGGTTGATTCTAAAAGACCCTTTGATCATAAATCCTGTGTCTTAAAATCTTTTGGAGAATTTAAAAAAACATTCTTTGAAAATTTGGAACAAGAAATATTAAAAAACTACAACAACATAGAAACTCTGAAAACAAATTTAAATGGAATTAATACACAGAAACAGTCTGTTGAAAATGAAACTAAAAAATTGAAAATACAAATTCAAGAACATTGCGAAGATCTTAAACTTAAATTTATCAATTTTATTGATTCATGCCAAAATGATTTCAATGCCATTATTGATAGAAAAAGCAATGAAATTGATCAAAATTTGATTTATTATTCAGAAAAATTGTTAAAACTGACAACAAAACTTGAAGAAAAAATTGAAAAGTATAAAAAATGGTCTCAACATTTTAATCCACTTAATCTTATTGAAGCAATAGAAAATGATAATGTTAAATTGTTAGATGAAGATGAATATAATTCAAGAAAAAATTCTGAATTGATTTTAAAGTGTTTTAATGAAAAGTTGAATCTTGTCTTTAAACCAAAACCGTTGGATACAAAATTTCATTCCTCACAATTTTCAATAGGAAATTTAATGTCAACTAATGAAATTCAACTTGAGCTTATTAAAACAATTGACATAACTAATTATGTTCACAAAATATCGATTAGCCAAACAAAAGTGTATATCGGGAGTCGCAGATATGATTCTTATAAAATTGAAGTTTATTGCAAAACAACATATGAATACCTTTTTTCCATTGATTTAAATATAAGAACCTCTTACACTACAAAAACCGAGTTAGTTGATAATTTATTTTGCGTGTTAAACGATTCTTTACTGGATATTTATAATCTTGAAAAACAGAAAGACAGTCCTGATTGGAAGAAAACTATAAAACTCGAGTTTAAAGGAGATAGAATTGTCGGTTCATCGGATAAGAAATTGTTTGTTTTAGAAAATGAAAAATTATTTGAAATCACATTGAATGGCGAAATTGTACGTGCCATTATTTTCCCCGAGAATATATTTTCCATTACTGGCTTGAAAAAATATCACTTTGCAATTTCAAATCGTTTAGGACTTTATTCAATAAATTGCAAAGAAAATATCATAAAACATTTTAATTTAAAATTAGGCCTCCCTAGACTGACAACAGACAACAATT
Source organism: Erpobdella octoculata (assembly GCA_963978895.1). NCBI lineage: Eukaryota > Metazoa > Annelida > Clitellata > Hirudinida > Erpobdellidae > Erpobdella > Erpobdella octoculata. Next base: position 42,216,125 of record OZ022240.1, on the reverse strand, counting down.
GTAATTTATTTGTTGGTGACTTTTATTACGAAAATATTCATGTATATGATTTTAATTTAAAATTTGTAAAATCGTTTAATGCTCACTGTCAACCAAGCAATATTTGTTTTGATTCAACAACCAATCGTTTATTAGTGGTTGGCGTAGAAGAAAAATCTTTTATCATAAATGTTTTCCAATTGTGATGTATATTTATTTATAACTAGCTCTCTTACCCAGTGTTACTTGGGTTTTACAGGATTTCCGTTTCGTTTTTGTCCAAAAAACTGTTTATAATTAAAGCCGTGATTATTGAGAGTGAATGTCGTGAGCAAAAGTTGCCGATCGTGACTACACTCACCACACACCATCGTATGCATGCCACACGACAAAATAGAAAACATGTTAACTCAAATTGCAAGCCAAGATTTTTCGCCAAGTTTATAAAAATTGCCTGATTTGATAATTTTTTATTTAAGTTTTTTTTAGAAGTATAAAATTTTACCGAGTAAGCCGTAAAACGAAGTTTTTTTACAAATTTTTATATTTCAAGATTAGCCGGCTTTTCATTTATTGCATTTTTTTCAAACAACACTTTTCAAATTTATATATATCAAACATTTATTTAATTTTACTTATCTTGTTTTCGTTTTCAAAAATGAATATTTTTTTAATTACAATTTTATTTTGAAAAAATATTTTAATTTTTCATAAAATGTGTTGTTTTGAAAATCGAGTCTATATTTTATATTTTATATTTCAGCTCGATTGGATGACGAAAGTTAGTTAAATTTTTTTTCCAAGATTTGCAAACATTCAAGAAAGCAACCAAGACCGGTGGTAAAGTTAATAAAACGAATTCAAAATAAATAATTCAAATGAAATTGTGTGCGACCTCCCAGTATAAAATGTAATTTTTATTATTATTATTTGTAAAACTTTAATAACAAAATTTAATGAAATATACAGGCCCCGGATTTAAATATGCTAATATTTTTCCTATATGTTAAATTGACATGATTGATAGTAAGTTTTATTTAAGTTTACGAAAATGCTTAAATAAAGACTAATACAGTTATTGAGACACTTAGTTCGATTAAATAAATATTAACTTCTAATAAATTAAGGACCATCTTATGAAGAACCCGAGTATAGTTATCAATATTATAACAACTGGTGTCAGAAGCGGGATACTTATAGAAATGAGTTTTGTTACGTTCAGAGGCGAATTTAAAAATTTGGAGACCATAGGCTAAAGTTTCGGTGGCAACCCCAGCGCCTCTCCCCCGGGCCCCTAGTGACTGATTGTTTCCAACGACCCCGGTTAATGCAAATTTGATATAAAAATTTATTTGACCAATTATAGTTGGATAGCCTATAAATATAATAATGCTATGTAATTGAATACTTAAGAGTTCTGTTCAAGTTTTCCATAATTTTTCATTAATGGTAATTCCATATGTAGTAAAGTAACTACAAAAAATTGATTAAATATATTTGATTTTAGAGGTCTATATGAAGTTGTATCAAAAACTGCAACATACAATTATAACAAAAATCATAAGTTCTTCTTTGCTTTGATAGAAGCAAAATCATCAATAATAATGTTATCATAGTCTATGTACTTTACTATTTCACCATTATGGTCAAAACTGCAAAAGCATTGAGTTTTTCTTGTCCCCTTGTTGACTTAAGATAATTCTTGACTTTTGTTAGAGTAGCAAATGATCGTTCACCCAAGCAGTTGGTGTACAAAGAAATATTCAAATAGCAATGTCAACGTTTGGATATATGTGCTGGATAGAGTTTGATCTTATGATTTTAAATGCTCAATTATAGTCAAACAATTTTAATTAATTAATTAAATATTGAATTTATATTATTGCTTTACCTATACGGGAATCAAAACACAGAATTTAAGTAAATGAAATGGTACAAAAATCAAATGCAAAAAACTAAAGCTTTAGAAACGAGGACCAAGGGGGCGCCATAAGAAACAAATTAAAGTGATAAAAAACTAAATCTTTAATTTACTTTTTTTACTTTCTTTCTTTTTCTTTCTTTTTTTTGTTTTTTTTTTTGTGGCGCCCCTGGCCTCGTGGCGCCCATAAGATGTAGCCTATATAGCCTATGCCTAAATCCGTCCCTGGTTACCTTGGATGAAATAAAGAACTCGGATTTAAAATGCAGATTATTCTAAGAAATTTATTCGCTTTTTCTTAAAATTGTTTCAACATCATAATCAAGCAGCTCAATATTTCCATTTTCAATTTGTTTGATGAATTCAATTGTATTGAATTGTTGAGACCACGTCTGTTGCTGGGTATTTATTTTGTGAAGTACATTTCTTAACTTTAATGTCTCGTTCAAATGCAAATCAAACTCTTATTTAATTTCGATGCTTTTTCAACATTAATGTTATTGAAATAATCTTTGCATGATTCAATATTTTTAATAATTTGATATTCAATATCTTCACAATAGTCTTGAATTTGTTTTTTTAAATTGTCACTTTTTTTAGTAACAAAATTGGATTGCTTTACAATTCCCTTTAATACAAGGTTTATGTTATCTAAATTGTTAGTTATTTCTAAATTTTTTTATTTAACATTTTTATCAAATTTTTTTTTAAACAGAGAAAACTTTTTAAGTGAGCAGAATCTATGATTTAAAAGCGTTTTAAAATTAACCCATTTCTTACATAACCTGCAGTATTGTGTTTCATTGTTTGTGTGTCTTGCAAGTGAATTTATTTCTTAACAAGTTGAAATTTATTTTTAAACAAGTTGAAAAGGCACTTTTTTGGAATGTGTGTAATTCCAAATTATTCAATAGATGGCGCTTGTGTCAATTAAAGAACTGGTTAAGAAGCACTATGGGCCAGTGACATCTGTTATGCTGTAACTGTTTGCCATATCAATCAAGTGCTTCTGGATAATAAATAATAATAATAATATATTTATAGAGCGTCAGGAAAGTCTGAGGCGCTTACGAAGGTTCCTTTAGACAAATATTGAAATAATGAGTCTTAAGTTTAGATTTAAAAATTTTGACGTTTGGAGAGTTCCTAATATCTGGAGGAAGAGAGTTCCAAACAGCTGGGGCAGCGTGGCGAAAGCCACGCCTAGAGATTTTGTTGATTGTAGTTTTTTGTAGAAGATGAAGGGAGGATGTAGAGCGAAGTTGTTTAGAAATAGATCTTGCAGTTAGGAGTTTGTGTAGGTATATAGGAGATGAAGTGGCAATGGTTTTGTAGGTTATGAGTGCTATTTTGAAATGGATGCGATAGGGGATAGGTAACCAGTGTAGTTTGGCGAAAAAGTTGATGGCAGGTTGATGGACTGAGCTAGGGATGTTGAGAGCTACTTTGGCAGCACGCTTCATGATTCTTTGGAGACGACATGTTTGGTGAGCTGAGATGTTGTAGAGAATTGAGTTGCAATAGTCAATTCTAGATAGTATGAGACAGCGAATGAGCATACTAGCGAGCTCAGTAGTGAGAAGTGGTCTAATGTGACGTATAGCTCTAAGGTGGTGATTGCATGATTTGATGATAGATGAGATGTGGTTAGAAAATGTAAGTTTGTTATCTAAAAATACGCCTAGAATTTTAAGAGAAGGCGAAACGTTAACGGATTCTGAGCCCAATTGTAACGATGAAAGATGTGAAAGTGAGTTGATTTGATGAAATGATCCGAGGAGAGATATCTCGGTTTTAGTGGTATTAAACTGAAGGTTATTTTGCAAAAACCACATTTCAATGGCGTTGATGCAAGAAGTGAGTATTTGGATTGTGGAAGAGTAGTGTTTAGGAGTGAGCGATATGAAGAGCTGCGTGTCGTCAGCGTAATGATAAGTTGTGCGAAGATATTAAATCGCTGACAGGTGATATGTAAGTTGTAAACAGAAGAGGACCTAGAACACTACCCTGGGGTACTCCATGAGTAAGTTTGACAGAAGGTGATGAAAAATTACCAAGTTTGACAAATTGAGAGCGATCAGTGAGGTACGAGGAAAGCCATGTTAGAACGGTTCCATCGAGTCCAAAATCATCTTTGAGACGCTTTAGTAAAATACCATGGTTGATGGTATCAAAAGCAGCAGATAAGTCAAGACCAGCAATGTGAGTGGCCTGTTTAGAGTTGCAGGCATTGAAGACATAGTCGAGAATGTGCAAAAGAGAAGTTTCCGTGGAATGGAAACGTCTATAAGCTGATTGAAATGGGGTGAAATTATTGTTTGAAGTGATGTGTGGTTGAAGCCGTTTTAGTGCAAGCCGCTCAATGATTTTAGAGATCGTTGATAGATTGGATATAGGGCGAAAATTTGCCGGGTTATCAACATCCAGGTTTGGTTTTTTGAGTAGCGGAAGAACTTGGGCTATCTTAAAAGAATCTGGACAACTTCCTTCAGCAAAAGAAAGACTGGCTAGAGTTGAGATGGCAGGAGCGAGAAAGTTAGAAGAATGAAGAAGGACCTGATGTGGAAAAGAATCAAGAGGAGAGGTTTTATTGCAAGTAGATCTGATAATAGAGATAACCTCTAATGGGGTTACTTCAGGGAAAGAAGAAAGTATACTATTCGAGTTGTCTCTAAAAACATTAGAACCATGAGAGCTTGTAGACACAGAAAGGCGTTGCTTGATGTTTTGGTGGATGGTGTTGATTTTATCGATAAAATAATTGTTGAAGGAGTCAACAAGTAATTTGCACTCATCGTCAGTGAAATTTTGATGATTATTGTTGTGGAGAAGTGTATTTAATGTAAGCCAGTCCCATCTGGTATTTATTTTCTATATTCTACTGATGTCTCTTTTTTCTCTCTTTCTCTCTCTCTCTCTCTTTCTCTCTCTTTCTCTCTCTTTCTCTTTCTCTCTCTTTCTTTTTCTTTTCCTCTCTCACAGCTAGCTTCACAGCTTCTTTTGCTAGCCTGCTAGTTTTAAACGGTCATATATTAACTTGCTATGTTTATCTGTCTGACTTTGTTTTTCTCTTCTCTCTTCTGTATAATTGCTTTATCGCTAACTGCAAGAAAACCTAAAAGTTTCATTTGTTTCGCTATAGTTTTAACGAGGTATTATTTTGAATTATTTTTTCACAGTTTCACTTTGATTTCTTAATTTTACTATGACAACAATGTTAATGTTTTTTTATTAAATTAAGATAACTAAACACTAATTAAAATAATGATTTATATCTATTATACGGCTTCGCCCAGCCTTTCAATATTAGAAAAAATTTGCTTTAATAAAAACATGACTTGATACCTTTAAAAAAATCAGTTATAAATGTCGCATTGTTTATGTAACGTTCAATTAACCCCCACTTTGCGTTAAATTATCTATTTCGACAACAAAATCAAAATAAGATAAAACACTTTTTTGTCCGCTAATTCACATCTATCAAATTAAATAGTAATTTATTTTAACTTTGTTGTCATCAGATCAACATTTCATCAAGCAAACATAGAACATATTTGTGTTACTCAGCAAAGTGGTTTATTTAATTTAAACTAACCCTTAATCTCATTATAAGATACATAAACATGCTTGAAATGTGATATATACTTAATGTACAAAACATGTTAGATGTACGTCTTGTTAATGTGCCAGAGTGCCAGCTGCGCGATAGAGGGTTTTGATTGTGGTATGCGGACTTTTTATCAAAGAACGATTCATCAAGGGACTGTTCATCAAGGACTATTCATCAAGGGACTATTCATCAAGAGACTATTCATCGAAGGACTATTCATCAAGAGGACAGTTCATCATAAGGACGATTCATCTGAAGACTATTCATCAAGAGGGCTATTCATCAAATTTTGAAGCCGCTCAGCAACCTTTATCAATATATACCCAAGATATTTTCAGCTGGATTAGTTGTTAAATAAATCATGCTGGATTAGTTGTTAAAAGATATAGCAAGATATTGAAGCTGTCTTACGAAAGGATGGCATAAAATGTAGTGACGTTAATTTTCTAATACAAATTATTTTCAGAACACCTCCCTTTAAAAAAAATCAATTGTGGCTATTTCCAAAGCTTGGATTCACGATGAACCTTCGTGGTGGTTTTCGGGTACATTGTTGTCTTTGAAGTCGTACTTGTACTTGTTCTTAATCTGCTGTAGATGGTTTGTGATTTTTATTCTATGATGGTTTTTGGTCTGCTAGAGCAGAGCATCTGGTGATTGACTGCTTTCATGTGGTTCTCCTGGATCAGAGTCTTAATCTGCCCCATATCTGATACTCAGCTGATTGACATATTTTTTCCAGATCGGTCCATTTGGTAAAATTCGGACTTTTATGTTGCGAGGCCCCATCACTTTTGTAATGACTGCAAAGGTCCGTTTTGGTTTTTTGTTTTTTTGGACCACAGTAGAGGCGTAACATGGCATTCCTTCCCGGAATATTTGAGTTCTTTTCTCAGGTTGTGTTAATTTTTTATTTTGTTTTTCTGCATGGCTTGTGTCGGAGATGGACTTCAAATTTGACAACCATTTAAGAATTTTCTAGGCGATTATCCGGAATCTAATGGCGTCCGTCTGTACTGTTGAAGGAATTCTTGCAGTGCCTGTCTTGGAGGGTGTGAAGATTTTCTTAGTGATTGCTTGGATGTCTGTACAGATCTTCCTGCTGCTCCGTTCATTGCTGGGTGATATGGAGCGCTTGTTGGATGTGTGACACCACGCTGTCTTCACCATTCCTTAAATTCATCTGATAAAAAGGCTGGCACTTTGACTGTAACAAATGCATGGAGATATCCAAAGTGGGCAAAATCCTCTTTTTACAGTTAGATTATCGACATGGCTGTTACTGAATTGGTATCATGGATACATGGATATTAATTAGATATAACATTATTAAAATATTTGGCAAAAAAAGCGTAATCAATTAGTTGTTCTGTTACAAGACATTCGCTGGTAGGCGTATACAGTTTTTAGTTCTTACAAATTACTAGTTCTTTTATTTTATTAAAAATCTACAAATTTGCGTTAGGGAGACAAAAATAATTTTTTAAATAATGTAGAACTGTGCTGCTGATAGTGCTAGAAAATTAAGTTATTTTTTTTTCTTTTTGCTAATTGACTAACACTCGTTTTATGAGTTTGTGCATTGTGTGTAAACGTTGAGGAATATGCTTTCTAGCGATTCGTAACGTTAAAGTCGAAGTTATTTATAACACAATATTTTTCGAATTTATTTTAACTTTATTATTCTTCCTTGAATATAATCCTTTTCTTGACTCTAAACTGAATTATCTCACTTTGCAGAAGCTAGCCCGGTTCTGACAAATCTTTTGATAATTCCAATTTCTCTGCCAAGACAATTCATTTTCTTATTGAAGACCACAAAAAGGAAAAAGACCAATACCAAGTATATATATATATACATATATATATATATATATATATATATATACATATATATATACATATACATATATATATACATATATATATATATACATATACATACATCCATCCATGTATATATACACTCAAACACACATATACATATATATACATTAATGATACAAAAATTATACGCACACACACTGTCACAGGAGCACAAATATACATATATACATACATATACATATATATATACATATATATACACACATATACACACATATACACACAGATACATTCATACATATATGACTATTGTTTCAACACAACCAAAATATGCACACATAGTAAAATAAAATAAACAACTATTATGAAAATACGTAAGATGAATCATCTTCATCTTACATTGTGAATAACAAAGTTTTCAAGGTTAAAACTTCAATCACTTTCGGTCTATTGGACCAATGTACGTAATACAAACATAAACATATTTAAAAACACATGTTGAAACACAAGGAAATAGCCTAAAATAATCAATCATAAATTATACAATTTTGGAGCTAAGAGGTTAACTTTGCAAATGTTATAACTTCAGTTTAAAAGCTCTTGCTTGATTCATGTTGCCAGCATCTTTTGCTAGCCTGAAAACGTTCAAAACAGTTTCTTCTATTAATAGGTGCGTTCTCTTTTTCTCGCTCTTTCTTTCTCTCTCACCTGATCTTTCTCCCCCCTCCTTTCACTCTTGGCTAGTTTCACATCTACTTCTCTCAGAATGTTATGTTTTGTACAACGCATATACATTGGCGCACACAGAAAATTTTCTAGTGGGGGATAGCAAAATATTTTTAGTAATGTTTAAATGTAGTTTTAATTTACTGACCGTAGTTGTATGGTGAACGAACGGACAGGACACTATAGTAATGAAGGGCATACTCTAGCAACAATATTTTTATTGTCGCAATATATGTATATAATAAACGTAAACCATACAAAAAAACATTACTTCACACAAAAAATATTACACCATAAATTTAAAATAAAATTTATTCTTTAAACAAGAACTGGAGTTGTCTGTTATCGCTCACAATTTTGTCCATAAAAGCTTTTTTGTTGCAGTTTACTTTGTTTCTGTGTACGGTTAACATGCACAACCCAGACAGACTGACATTGTAGATCTAGGCCATGTTTTTACACAACGAAATATGCTGAACGATTGCACCACAGCACCTGTTGTTGAAAATCGGTACAAAAAAATGAAACAATGATCAAACGTGGAATGAGAAGGATAAATGGCAATTATGAAACCGGTAATTGAGTGAGAGTTGGGTGTTATCAAAATATGAAGGAAACACCTAAGTACTTCCTGTCATGAATTCTAATTTGATTTTTTAACTGTTGTTTCTCCTTTAGCAAGGTTTGGAACTGGCTCGCAGTTTGAAATCATTTTAGCCACCTTATACTTTTATTTGACTTGAACAACATTACAACTAAATATAATAATGGTCATTGTAGGTGATTTTTCATTAAAACAAAACATGGAAAAATGTGGAATTTGTTTGAAAACAGTAACTACACATTTTTGCTTCAATTGCCAAATTAATTTGTGTTCATCGTGTTTGGTTTTTCATGAAAAGATTCCAACAATATACAAACATGTTTTAACAAAAAATACTTCAACTAAAAAAGAAATTATTACAACATGCTATTGTAAATCATGTCAGGAATTGAATGCCAAAAATCTCAACATTGATTTTATAATGGAACAACTACATGCAATAAATGAACAAAAACTGAATGCTGCTAAAGAAGCTGAAAACTTAAAAAAAAACAAATTCAACAGCATTGTGAAGAAGTAAAGAATCAGTTTATTAAACATATTGATTCATGTGAAAAAAAGATCAATACTGAAATTGATGAGAAATGGTTTAAAATTGAAGTACAGTTAAATATTCATCTGAAAAATGTTTTAAAGTTATTGAAAGAAATGGAAAAAAGAAATGACAAATGTCAAATAGTAGTCAAGCATTGTGATCCAACTGTAATTTCTGAGAATAGAAAAACTATTAAAACAAAAATGTACGTAGATGATTATAATTTTTCATCACAAATTCACAGTTTGTTTTCCAAATGTTTTAAAGAAAGTTTGAACCTTACTTTTGAACCAAATATATTAAATACAAAACTTTTCTCAAATGAAATCATATTACCCAACCTGAAATTTAAATATGAAAGAAAAGAACAAAAAGATTTAACACCTCATAACTTTGTTTTAAAAATAGAATAGGATGTACATTGTGGGAGTTGTTTGCGTAAAGAGATAATTATTTCTTTGTGTGTTGATTGCAAATTGTATTTGTGTACATCATGTACAATTGGTCATAAAAAAATTCCAGCTATAAAGAAACATGTTTTGACAGATATAAATTTACATGCTAGAAAAGAAGAAGATAACATAAAAACATTATATTGCGAACCTTGTCAGACATGGGTTGACTGTGAAACTTGTCTTAATCATATATGCCGAAGTTTGAATTTACATGTTATATTGATATGAGGGGTTCTTCATATTGGTCTTATTGATAAATAATTTTTTATTTTTTTTTATTTTAAAGTTTAGTATTTTTTTCTCTTATGAAGATTGATCCTTTATAAAGGATTGTCGGCACACAGCAAAAAATTTATTTTTTTTAAAGATAATCTGTATCAATAAAACTACATAAAAAACATTGTTATGGTTCAAGATAACTGTTTCTACAGTTATTTCGTGTGATAGTTCAAAAAACAGTTTTTTGGGTGCAGGCCAACCGGGGTAACAAAATTCTTTTTCTTTTTGCAAACATCACATTTCTTTTGTTTGTCGATGTAAAGTGGCAGATGATCCAGACGATCTAAAGGTCTTTTTTTTCTCTCGCTAGATATACATTTTACACACATACATATGCAAATATACATTTACATACATATACATATAAAGACCACACTGCAAATTGAAATTTTTGCTAGAATATCATAAACAAAAAAGAGCTCACAATTTAAGATTGTGTTTTAAAGAGTGACACAAAATCAAGGAATCAACAACAACTTTTTAATTCGTAAATCTACGTATAAATGACTATATTTCTTTCTAAATGTGTCATTTTGGTAGAGTTGTTGATCGATTGTTTTCAATCAAGATGAATATATGAGTATATTACATATGAATTTAATTTCTTTTCTATTTTATTAGCAGTCACTTGTAATGTTTTAAATATAAATAATAATACAATTAACTATTAATTATTTTAATACTAATTTGCGATTAGCATTCAGTGCTTTTTGAAACTTATGGGAGCATCACTGTTCGGGGTTTTTCCATAGACAGCTTTCGGTTTTCGGTTTGGCGATATGTTATGTTTTCGACAGATATTGTTGACTGTGTTGAATTATTATTATTCTTATTAGAGATATTCCGACTCATTGTTTAACTACAGCAATTTGCATCTTGAAGTTTTTTTTGGTTCTCACTTACTTAGGTAATCTTTTTTTCACTTTTAACTCGGCGTAGTAATACAATGGCGTTTCTGAACAAGAAGAAAAAATTATTAAAAGCTTTCCCACAAGAAAAAAATTGATTAAATCATGAACTAGTTGGTGATTTCTTAGTCAAGCGTCCCTTGTGAATTTTTTGAAAGAATTAACCGGTATTTTAATGTAAATGAGAACAAATCACGATAAAAAAATAAGGGTAATCTTTCCTACGGACGGTCCGTGCCGAAAAAATAGTCGTATTATTTTTATTTTGTTACAATAACATCAAAAAAACAAATTTTATACCAAATTTAATTTAAAAAAAAACAATTATCGTAATTTGAGAGACTTGGAAAACGGTAAGTAGTACCCTTCCAAGCACTATTTACATCGTAGTTGTGAGTGGTGAGGTACGATGATCGTATGAATGAAATGAATAAAAAAGAAATAAAATTAGTTTATAATAAAATTTTATTTAAAAAAACAAACTATTAGTTATAAAAAAATTCATTTAAAATTTTAAAACACCGCCCGGTAACTCGGGACGGTTTGCATGAAGTAAGAAAATTAGAAATTATTAAATTAAGTTAACTTCTTTAAATAAACAAAATTTCAAGTTTTTAATGAAGAAAAACTCAAAAATAAATGTAACAAAAAGTAGTTTATTCGAAGCAACGTCGACGGTTTAACCCCGCTAGTCACTTTATATAACACGGTACGCGATTCCTTCGTTTAAACTTTTCCTTAAAATTTTTTTCTATGTAAAATTTTTTAAATTATAATTACATTATTTATTTTTTTATATGACATTTTCCCATTTTAAATAAATTATTTATACTAATTATCATAATTTTTAAACTAGTGTTTACTTTTCATCGTGTTTATAGTTAATTATAGCCGAAAATTATGTATTAATCCGCCAAAGATTAATCCGTGGGAAAGATTACCAAAACTAGTTAAAGCAGAAATAACGTTAAAAAATTATTAATATCATTTTATCATTTAAAAATTGCTTCCACAGTTTCGAGTAATTGAAATTAAACAATTTTTAATGAAAATTAGGGTCAAATAAAAATTTTTTAATTTAAAACTAATAATTAAATATTATTTAATTTATATCGAAATAAAAAATGTTTGTCAACTGCTTTAGGTAGAACTTATCTTAACTTACATAACATGGAGTTTTCAACTCATATTTGAAATTGTTTTAATTTAATATGGTTGGCTTTCAAATTATTAAAAAGATATTCTCATCAGTTATATATTTTCCACTACCCATTGAGATTTTGGTAAATAACCAATTTGTATACCTATTTAGGAAAATAAGTGCATGCTAAGTATCAACTATTGCATTTATATATTACATCATTGCTTGGCAACTCAGTACACCCTAGTCAGCAATTCAAGATGAGGTGCTCTCTAACATTAAAACATCGCAAAATAATATTTTAAAATATTATTTTTTTTGCATAAACTTTTTAAACTGTTTCATAATTAAATTTAACAATTATAGAAATGGAAAATTATTCAAGTTTTGTTAAATGTTTGATTTGCTCGGAAGAAATTAAAGATGCTCGGATGCTTCCATGTTTGCACAGCTTCTGTTTTGAATGTCTCAAAGTTGAATTTAATGAAACAATTTCAAACAAAGAAAACAAATTAAAATGTCCTAAATGTGATATTTGTTTTCAACAACCTGAAGGAGGTTTAAAAAATTTAAAGAAAAATGAATTTATTGAATGTCTTACTGGAACAAATAAAATATTTTGTGGAACTTGCTTAAAAGAAGAAGTTACTAGTTTATGTTTTGAATGCAAGTTGTATTTATGTTCATTATGTGTATCTGTTCATAGAAGAATTCCTTCAACAAAAAATCATGTCTTAGCAAAAATTAATACCATGGAAAAAGAAGATTTTGAAGCATCATATTGCAAATCTTGTCAGAAGTGGGTTGATTCAGGAAAGCTTTTTGATCATAAATCCTGCATCTTGACAACTTTTGCAGAATTTAAAATAACCTTTCAAAAAAATTTGGAACAAGAAATATTAAAAAACTACAACAACAGAGAAACTCTGAAAACAAATTTAAATGCAATTAATTCACAAAAACAGTCTGTTGAAAATGAAACTAAAAAATTGAAAATACAAATTCAAGAACACTGCGAAGATCTCAAACTTAAATTTATCAATTTCATTGATTCATGCCAAAATGACTTCAATGCAATTATTGATAGAAAAAGTAATACAATTAATCAACATATAATTTTATATTCAGAAGAATTGGTAAAATTGAAGACAGAACTTGAAGAACAAATTGGAAAATATAAGAAATGGTCTCAACATTTTAATCCAATTAATCTTATTGAAGCAATTGAAAATGATAATGTTGAATTGTTAGATGAAGATGAAAATAATTCAAGAAAAAATTATGAATTAATTTTAAAGTGTTTTAATGAAAAGTTGAATCTTGTTTTTAAACCAAAACCGTTGGATGCAAAATTTCATTCCTCACAATTTTCAATAGGAAATGTAATACCAGCTAATGAAATTCAACCTGAGCTTATTAAAACAATTGCCATAGCTAAAAATGTTTGCAAATTATCGATTAGCCAAACAAAGGTGTATATCGCGAGTTGGAATTTCATAAATTATTCCTATCAAATTGAAGTTTATTGCAAAGAAACATATGAATACCTTTTTTGCATTGATTTAAATATGACAACCTCTCACCCTGCAAAAGCCAAATTAGTTGATAATTTATTTTGCATGTTAATCGATTCTTTACTGGATGTTTATTCCTCATTGGATGTTTATAATCTTGAAAAACAGAAAGACAGTCCTGATTGGAAGAAAACTATAAAACTCGAGTTTAAAGGAGATGAGATAGTCGGTTCATCAGAGAATAAATTGTTTGTCCTAGAAAATAAAAAATTAATTGAAATCACATTGAACGGTGAAATTGTACATGTCATTATATTACCGGAATGTTTAAAATTCGAAGGTTATTTTTCTTTTTCAAAAATTACTTGCTTGAAAAAATATCACTTTGCAATTTCAAGTCATTCAGGACTTTATTTAATAAACTGCAAAGGAGATGTCATTAAACAAGTTAATTTAGAACCAGGCTTCCATAAACTGACAACAGACAACAATTGTAACTTATTTTTTTTCAAATGTTATGAAGAAAATATTCATGTATATGATTTTAATTTAAATTTGTTAAAATCTTTTAATCCTCAATGTCGACCGACAAATATTTGTTTTGATTCAACAACGAATTGTTTATTAGTGCTTGGCAAAAAAAACCAATCTTCTATCTTAAATGTTTTCCAATGGTGATGTATATTTATTTGTAACTAGCTGGATTATACAGTGTTACTTGTTTTTTTTATATTTTTTTTGCTTGTTGTTTTTGTCAAAAAATTATTAATCGGTGGTTTATATGAAAATTTTTTATTTGTTAAATGCTTTTCAATTGTGACGTTTTTACTTTCTAGCCGAAAGAAAATTTAAATTTCCGTGCAATGATTATTAAGATTTGTATATTTCCACATGGGCGACCGCAGGAAATTTTTTCTCTTCTCTCATATTCCATCTCTCCCGTTTTTTTTCCTTTTCAAATCGCGAGGTCTTGGGGCTAAATTGGACCCCAAGAAAATTTTTGAATTTTTCTGTTTGAAATTGGTCATATAAAGTAAAATTTTCAGTTAACTGTTCAGTTATTTTACATCATAATAAAAATTCAAAAATGTTATAATTGGAAAAGGTTTATAATTCAGACACAGCCAAAATGTCCTTGTTACACATATTTTACCAATCTTTTTTAACTTCTGGGACTACAAAGAAGAATCGAAAAAAAGTTATTTGCTTGAAAACTCAAAAACCGGAAATTTGAAATCATTAAAATTCAGTATTTTGGTTTTTCTTAAAAAAATAATAAAATACCTGTTTTCTTATTTTTTTTTGAGAAACTAGCTTCTGAACTTTGAGGATTTGTGTCTGTTAAAACTGGCTGAGTCCAATTCAGCACGGACCGGTCCAGGTTTCAACTTTTGTGCCCATAAAACTGGCCAGTATGGGCTTAAAACGTTTGTCTAAATAAGCCAGGCCTGGAATTTTCTGCCCATAAACTGAGCCTGACCAGGTTTCAAAACATTGTGTAGGGCTCTATGGATGCATAGTTTAAATTTTTTAATTTCAATCAACCAAAGCCACGACGGCACTGTTAGACATGGAATAAGTCTTCACCATGGAATAATTTCCGTTTTTTTACGTATATACTATTTTATACTTTAAACTGTTTAATTGTATTGATTCGCTGGAAGAAAATGCAGAGTTTGGCTAGTGTGGTGATGAATCCCCAAAATCTCCAATAATGGAATCACCCCAGAAATCCATACTCTATGCAATTGAAGTGTCGGTAAGAGGTTTTTATAAAATCATATTTTGTGAAAATTTATTTGATTTTCATTTACCTTTACTTATTTCATATAGATTGCATCGAATGTGAGGAATTTACACAAATGCAACAAAATTTTAACTATACTTGATGAAGCTTGGGATCCGGAGAACTCCGATCGGGAATTTAGTACCGTTTTTTGCTTAATCCCATCTTGGCGGACCTACACATACAAATATTTTGTGAGAACCCCTAATGCTGTCTAAAAATCACAACGGCTGTACAACTTTACTATTATAACTATCGTCCAATCTCTCATTTGTTTCAAAACTTATTGAACGTGTCATATATGTTCAACTCCATACACACGCTGAAGTAAATGGACTACTTCCTCCAATTCAATCTGGCTTTCGCCGCTTTCACTCAACAGAATCAGCGATCTTGAAAATCTATAACGATGCCCTCCGTGCATTCGACCAGGACCAAGTGATCGCACTGCTTCTCCTCGATTTCAGTGCCGCCTTCGACTGTGTTGATCACGGGCTCTTACTCCAGCTACTGCGCATCACCTGCTCAATTTCATCTAATGCTCTCCTATGAATTGCATCCTTCCTCTCCGACAGAACCCAGGTCGTCCGAATGGGGGATGATGAGTCGATGGTCTCCAGAGTTCTTTCGGGCATTCCGCAGGGTTCTATTCTCGGACCCTTACTTTTTGTTTTATATACTACTGAGATCTACCACATAACAGTCTCCCATGGCATCTCACTCCAACTCTACGCCGACGACGCACAACTTTACACTCACTCTACTGTTCATGATGTCCCTACTGCCTGTAATAGACTTGCCGCATGCGTTGTTGAAATTGGATCATGGAGCGCCTCCATGCGTCTTTCTTTGAATCCTGCTAAGACGGAACTTTACTGGCTTTATCGGAAAAGATCCTCCACCTGTTTCCTTGAAAACCGTTCCCTAACCCTGGATGCAAACACAACAACTTCTCCTGTATCGATGGTCCGCAGCCTCGGAGTTCTATTCGACAGCTTCTTATGCTTGTCCCCATATGTCTCATCAGTTGTTCGAGCTTTTTTCTTTCATCTTCGCCGTATTCATCAAATTAGACCGTCTCTCGACCACTACTCTATTAAAACTATCGTCCAAGCACTGGTTCTCTCAAGACTGGACTACTGTAATGCTGTCCTCGCACGACTTCCAGCTACGACTCTTCGCCCCTACACCTCTGTTCTTCATTCAGCCGCTCGTCTGGTGGCTCATGTTTCTCGCCGGGATCATATCTCGCCAATCTTACGCCAACTATGTTGGCTTCCTATTTCCTCCAGGATCATCTTCAAGCTCTGTCTTCTAATCTATAACATCTTCAATAATCGCTTTCCAATATATCTACTAGAATCCCTCGCTCTATGCTCTGATTGCCCCGGCAGACAGAGACTTCGCTCCTCCTCCCGACGGGATCTTACTGTCCCTCGGACTCATCGCGCCTTCTCAGACAAAGCATTCTTCGTTGCTGGACCGACAACTTGAAACGCAATACCCACATCTATTAGAGAATCCACAACTCTTCATGAATTTAAAATTAAATTAAAAACACTTGCTTTCTACAATGGTACAATAGCTTACTTTTCCCACGCCAATGGTAGTGTATATCATAATATGGCAATATATAATGACAGCCAGTGTTGTTCGGTAACGAAGTAAAAGTAACGCGTTACTTTACTTAAGTACAACCGACGTACTTTTTGCCTGTAACGGAGTACAGATTATTTTCAGTACTTTTTACTTGTAACGAAGTAATATTTTCGGACTTACTTTTACTTCGTTACTTTTCCAGGACAAACCGTTACAAAGTACTGTAAAAAATTAATAAAACGACATAAAGTCTAAATCGATGTTGTATTAATTATCTATGATTATTAACGTATGCATTTTTGAACCCCATTTTACTTTTATGTTAGTAGTTAGTAGTATTGAAGCTTGTGGGTGGAGCTAAGATTTTCGCGGTCATACTTGTTTTGGTGTACATGTGTACAATAGATTGTTCGAGATTACCTACTATGGAATCTTCCAAAGGAGCGAACGTGAGCAGTGGTGGCGATGATAGGCGCGTAACAACAATGAACTTAATTACGAACGCCCATGACGAGGGAGAAGTTGGCTGCGCAGCTGGATCCCCGAACTATAGTGCAAAAAAAGTTCGTGCATTGGGGTTGTGTTATAGATCGTTGGAAAGGTATTTAGAAAAGAAATATAATGGTGTAAAAATAAATTTAATATTGCAAAAAATAAAAAAGTTATAGGCGAAAAACCGTCACCGTCCCTATGTAAATATTGTAAATGTATGGAGACGATTGTTCATACCCTGATCTATATTTTGCTTCATAACTTTTTTATTTGTTGGACTATTTTCCAAAAATTAGTTTCTATGTTTAGCTAATATATTTGTCTTTCTAATGCATTAAGTTAGAACCCCAATGCAGTCGAAAATTTTAATCTACATGGCTCCAAACGCAAGTAAAAAATCGTCCCTATGTAAATGTATGGAGACGATTTTCACTTGCGTTTGGAGCCATGTAGATTAATATTGTAACGTGTACATGCATGCAACGGTTTGTGGTCAGATGAAAAAGACGATTTTTGAAATTATGGCGAAGGGAAGCGGGAAGGCATCTTGGCCCCCTGAATCCGCCAGTAAAGATCATGAATAATAATTGTTGTAAACGCATGAATTTTATGAAATCGGTATGGATTAGTACCTAATTGTACCTAGAAACAGATCTGCAATCTGTTACTTTAAAAATGCTTCTTTTTAAGGCTGTAAATAAGTTTGGCCATCCATCTAACTATAAAAAGTGTTTAAAACCATTTTGATTTTGGAAGCATGAAGTTTTTTTTATATGAAAAGCATGGAAATATACAAATCTTAATAATTATTGCGCAGAAATTCAAATTTTCTTTCGACTATAACGGGTCATATATTTTAATTTTTATTTTAATAATAATCTGAATAAAATTATTTATCAGCGATCCACCCCTTAAAACAAGAATTAATTATTCAAAAACACGTGTTTTATCACCGTTTAAAATGTCATTTGCATAAAAATTAATTTTTTTACAGCACTAATATTAACTATAATATATACAATGTATTTATTAAAAAACAAATTATTGAATCAATTTTAATTAGATTCAAATTACATTTTTATTTAATTAATAAAACAAATAAAAATCAAGCAAAAATGAGTTTATTTTAATAAAAAAGTGAAAAAACGTCATAATTGAAAGGCATTTAAGAATCTTTTATAAACATTTTTTGGCATAAAACAACAAAATAAGTAACACTGTATAACCCAGATAGTTGCAAATAAATTTACATCACAATTGAAATACATTCATTATATAAGAACATTCTTCAAACTTTTCAGAGCCAGCCACTAATAAACGATTTGTTGTTGAATCAAAACAAATATCTCTTGGATGACATTGAGCATTAAACGATTTTACAAAATTTAAATTAAAATCATATACATGAATATTTTTTTCATAAGGTACATCTACAAATAAGTTACAATTGTTATCTGTTGTCAGACTATGTCCAGTTAAGCCTGATTTTGAATTAACTTGTTTAATGATTTTTCCTCTGCAGTTTATTAAATAAAGTCTTAAACCATTTGATATTGCAAAGTGATTATTTTTCAAGCCAGTAATGGAAAATGTATACTTGGGGATTACAATGACACGTAAAATTTCGCCATTCAATGTGATTTCAATTGATTTTTCATTTTCTAAAACAAACAATTTCTTATCCGATGAACCGGCAATTCTATTTCCTTTAAACTCGAGTTTTATAGTTTTCTTCCAATCAGGACTGTCTTTCTGCTTTTCAAGATTATAAACATCCAGTAAAGAATCGTTTAACACGCAAAATAAATTATCAACTAATTCAGCGTCTGTAGAGGTTTTCATATTTAAATCAATGGCAAAAAGCTATTCATATGTTGTTTTGCAATAAACTTGAATTTTAAATGAATTATCTTTGAGACCCACGATATACAGTTTTGTTTGCCTAATCGATATTTCGTCAATATAATTAGTTATGGCAATTGTTTTAATAAGCTCAGGTTGAATTTCATTAGTTGACATTAAATTTCCTACTGAAAATTGTAAGGAATGAAACTTTGTATCCAACGGTTTTGGTTTAAAAACAAGATTCAACTTTTCATTAAAACACTTTAAAATTAATTCATCATTTTTTCTTGAATTATTTTCATCTTCATCTAACAATTTAACATTATCATTTTCAATTGCTTCAATAAGATTAAGTGGATTAAAATGTTGAGACCATTTTTTATATTTTTCAATTTTTTCTTCAATTTTTGTCTTCAGTTTTAACAATTTTTCTGTATAATAAATCAACTTTTGATCAATTTCATTGCTTTTTCTATTAATAATGGCATTGAAATCATTTTGACATGAATTAATAAAATTGTTAAATTTAAGTTTGAGATCTTCGCAATGTTCTTGAATTTGTTTTTTCAATTTTTTAGTTTCATTTTCAACAGACTGCTTTTGTGTATTAATTCCATTTAAATTTGTTTTCAGAGTTTCTATGTTGTTGTAGTTTTTCAATATTTCTTGCTCCAAATTTTTAAAAAAAGTTTGTTTAAATTCAGCAAAAGATTTCAAGACACAGGATTTATGATCAAAAAGTTTTTCTGAATCAACCCATTTCTGACAAGATTTGCAATATGATGCTTCAAAATCTTCTTTTTCCATGGTATTAATTTTTGCTAAGACATGATTCTTTGTTGAAGGAATTCTTCTATGTGCAGATATACATGATGAACACAAATACAACTTGCACTCTAAGCAGAAACTAGCAACTTCTTCTTTTAAGCAAGATCCACAGAATATTTTATTTGTTCCAGTAAGACGTTCAATAAATTCATTTTTCTTTAAATTTTCTAAACCTCCTTCAGGTTGTTCAAAACAAATATCACATTTTGGACAATTTAATTTGATTTCTTTGTTTGACATTTTTCCAATAAATTTTCTTTTAAGACATTCAAAACAAAAACTGTGCAAGCATGGAAGCATCCGAGCATCTTTAATTTCTTCTGAACAAATAAAACACTTCACAAAACTTGAATAATTTTCCATTTCTATAATTATTAACTTAAATTATGATACAGTTAAAAAAGTTTAAACAAAACAAGATTATATTTTCAAATATTATTTTGGGATGTTTTATTGTTACAGGTGGTATTTTGAGTTGCTGACAAGGGTGTACTGAGTTGCCAAGCAATGATGTAATATATAAATTCAATAGTTGATATTTAGCATGCACTTAGTATAAAAAATGGTTTACATAAATCTCAATGGGTAGTGGAAAATTATTTTAGATTAGAATATTTTTTAATAATTTGAAAGCCAACCATATTAAATTAAACAATTTTAAATATGATTTAAAAAACTGCATGTTATATAAGTTATGGTACGTTAAACCTAAAGCAGTTGATAGAAATTTTACATTTCAATATAAATGTTATTTAATTATTAGTTTTAGATTAAAAAATTATTATTTGTACCTAATTTTTATTGAAATTGTTTTATTTTAATTATACTAAACTGCGGGAAGAAGTTTTAAATGATAAATTGCTATAAATAACTTGTTTAAAGTTATTTCTGTTGTTACTATTTTTTATTGTTGTGTTTTTATTTAAATTAATTAAAATAACGGTAAATTCCTATCAAAATTGACCCGGGACGCTCTACTAAGAAATCACCTACAAGGCAATAAATCAATCAAATTTTTTCTTGTTTGAAAGCTTTTGATAATATTTTTGTTTTTCTTGTTTATAAAGGTTGATCCTATTGCCCCCGGTGGTTTGCAGTAACAACAAGCGGTAAAATGAGCAGGAACAGGAAACCAAGCGGTATCGAAAAAGCAGCCGGGAACTGAAGAGCGAGCTGGATAAAGAGAACAAATGAGCTCTTGCTTGCTTGCTTAAACATTAAGCTGGATTTATTTTTCAAAAAATGATGAAGCTGTCTTACGGAGGCATGGGATGGAACTTAGTGATTTTAATTTGTTTGAACCAGGTTTGATCCACATTAAACAATCTCTAGATAGATAGAACAACCACAGCATCTAATTACAACATTCAATAGTATCTAAACCACAATTCATATCTGAAAGTTTGATAAAACCAAAAAAAACGTCATTTACTATTTTAGTGAAAAAATGAATTTTGAAATGAGTTTTTGAAATGAAAAGATTTAAATGGTGCAAATTCTTGAACATTGATGAAACAATAATTTAGGCCAATATCCTGAATAAAACAAGCTGAACTATGGATAACCGTAAAGCAAAAGTTCAAAAAATTTGTAAGAATGCTAGATTATGGTGTATTTTTCAAAATACATTGAGAAATAATTGGTAGTTATGCAAAAAAATTTGTTTTCAATTATTCAAACAATTGTTTAATTATTCCAAACCTTGTATATTTTTACGAATGTATCAAACTCTACAAAACTTATTCAGCAGTTTTTTAAGCTAAATCAACTAACCAAATCAATATTTTGTTGGTAGTAAAATCAAGTTACGTCTTCCACACCCGATATTGCTTATTACGGTTTATTTAAAAAATTATTTGTCTAAACATTTACATTTTACTTTAACTTCTCGCCTCAGCCAGTAAAACTTTGTGAGTAAGCTGCTACAGACTATTCAAAAAAGCACTAGACTGCTACAAATATAAATTATGAAATTAATCGTGTATAATGTTCTGCTCTAGTGGTTTACAATACAGTACAGCTGTTTTTAACATTTAATATTGACGTTCAGATTTTATAGTAACAAAACAAATGACCGAGCAACAGATACATTTGTTTGACGAATTGATTGACTGATTGACGAACGGATGGATTGAATGATCGACAATTAAACTGCTTCTTTCCTTCAATTGAAATTGTGACTCAACTTTAAATCTGACAAATCTGAATACCTTTATTTAATGTGATTTATTTTATTTATTACTAACGGAGTTACCCGGCGTTGCTCGGGATGTGCAGAAGTTTTATTTATCGTTTTTCTCTATTGCCCCCGTTTCCTTCTCCGCTTGCTCTCCGGTTCCGGTTGCTTTCCTGTTCTCGGTTGCTTTCCCGTTCCCGGTCGATTTCCCGTTCCCGTTGTCGCTTGCTTTTCCGTTTTCGTTCTCACTCACGCTCATTTTATATTTTTAACTCTTTCTTAACGTTTTTAGCCATAAAACGTAAAATAGATTTGCTAAAAGTTGCTTGAATAAGTACCTATTCAATCATTATCTACTATACGTAGGTTGTTTCTTTCTACCTCTCTGTTCAACAGTCCAACAATGCTTACATAATGTTTATTCTATTGCCAAAAGGCAGAACATCAGATAGAAGGCGTTATATTGTATAGGCTTGTATTGTTATGCTGATACAGGTTTTATGTATAAAAAATAAATTTTCATAAGTATCTGGTGTCAATATTATTTTAATTTTTAAATAAAGCAGGAATGGGGGACGTAAAAAAAGTTTTATTTTTGTTGAAACTCAATGGAAAAATATGCCAAGGTTGTCAATAACTGAAATCATTTTACATGCAAATCATGAGAAAATATAAATATTGTCATTAATATAATTTTGAGGTAACTATCAAATGTTTGAGGACATCAGAAATTTGTCAACAAATGCTATGCTATTTGTTAACGGGTAACTAAACATTGTATTATCATAATTTATGTGCCCAATATCTATTTGGATAAGAAACAATGCTTCAACACAATTCTGATACAACACCATGAGCAGTTCTTTTTGAAACTTTTATTCATAGCTGTTTGTTTCAAATAGATTATAGCAGCAAAATATGACAATAATAAAGAGACGCATGACTTCGTTGTATGAGCAGTCTATAAAGAATTGTGTATGTGGAGGCAAGATTATATTAAATAACATTTTGTTAGTTACCTTTTGTTCACAATTGAATGACTAATTTGATATTTGCTCGATCGAATTTTTCAAAAATTGCCTGAAGATCCGTATTTCTTGCTTATTTGTTGAAAGTAAGAATTTTTATGTTTCATTTTATGATCTACAAAACAACAAAATGTATTGAAAACAAATTGTAGTTGTCTTCACCAGATGTTTTAATTTGTGAGCTCCATGTGTCGGTCCGGTTTGTTGGTGATAAATAAATAAAAGTGAGACATCTCAAGAATGTCATGATGTAGACAGTGGCGTCATTCAGCAAAAAAGGGAAAGAGCAAATACACCATATAGGCGGGAAGAAAACGCAATAAAATTATAATAAGAAACACGAAAATTTAATTTTTTTCATCAAAAGATGAAAATCGGTACAAAAACTAAATTCGCTAAAAATGGTAAACTTTATGTTATTCTTATCAAAGTAATCAAAGTTTTAACGTTCAACCCCGGTCTCTGTACCTATCAAAGAAATTTTATTATTTTAAAAGCAAAACACTAATTGTATACAATATGTTTCAAAAATACATTGGAACAATTGGCCAAATATTTTGGCACGAAGTGAATAAAATTGGTTTATACCAATATGTTGTACTATCCAAGTTAGTGTTGTCATTTATAACTCGAAAACGGCTGGATTAATTGTTATGATCATTGATTTAACTTTCAAATATTAGTAGAAAAATTCACAATAAAAACATTTATGGCCACCATCTCATCCTAGACCAGCAATGCTATACCAAGGATGTCTTGATATAACTACTGGATCCACAACCCATTTTGTGTCGCGGTTTAATTTGGATATAGTAGGCCTATAGCTTTCGCGCACGCAGGCTGTGCGCACGCACCAGTGCTTATAAACTCAACAGCATAAACATTCTTTACAGTTCGTTGTCGCTTTATTCAAGTTGTATTATCGTTTTCGTCGGTTTATTCTTTATTCAAGTTATATTAACGTGTTCGTTGGTTTATTCTTTATTCAAGTTGTATTAACGAGTTCGTCGGATCATTTTATTCAAGTTGTATTATCGTGTTCGTCGGTTTATTCAAGTTATATTAACGTATTAACGTAACGACGTAACATCGTAACATCGTAACGGACGTAACGTGTTCGTATTTTGGATTACATTTGGATTTACTTAAACTAAGCTTGTTTTAGTTACTTCTAGTAAAATTTGTTATATCAAATATGGTTAATAAGTGTTCAGCATACGGATGCAGAAGTGGATATGCCTCGAATGCTGCAAGTGATGAGAAAAACAATGTTTCATTTCACGCCTTTCCGTTGAAAAATCCAGATTTATGTGCTCAATGGAATCGAGCCAACCCTCGAAAAGATTTTGTACCAAATAAAAACTCAAAAATATGCTCATTACATTTTGATCATTCAGATTTTGTGATTGGTTTTAGTGATCAGTATATGTACAAGCTGAACAGACACCAGGGTGATAATAGTGCAGAAAGACAAAGAAGAAAGTTGAAAGATGATGCAGTGCCTTCAAGATTTGAAAATGCCCCATCATATTTATCGACTCCAGCACAACAACAGCGACCAGCAACAAAGTCATCAGCTGCTAGTCGTCGTCAATTGGATATTGAGAAATGTGAAAAAGCAGAACAAGAATTTGTACAGAATGATACTATAGTTGGTTGTGAACTAAACGATATACTACAACGTTTACTAAAAGAAAGTACACTTCCTTCTGGATTTGAATTTAAACTGATAGACGACTCTATGTTGATTTATACAGTAGCTATTGAGAAAGATTTTCCAATTATTGTTTCTTCAATATTAATTAATGAAAATTTGAAAGTGACAGTTCATCATAAAACAATGCAACTTCCAAAATCATTCATGGAGGGCATTATTGACAAAGAATTGACACGAATGAGTCAATTGTTGAATTTGCTTGTTCGTCTAAAAATCTATTCAGATGATATTCCACAAAGTAACAATTTTGAAGAACAAAAACTCATTGCCACAAAACAATTGAAAAGTTGTTTACATTTGTTTGATGAAGATCAAGATGAATTTCTTCAACTTAACTTTCTCATTGGTCAATTGAAATTAATCGGTATTAGCAAACATGCACGAATTTATTCACCTGAAACTATTGTTTGGTCTTATATACTCCATTCAACAAGCCATGCAGCATACATGAAAATATTAGACAGTAAAAATTTGTGCCTGCCCTCAGTAAATACTTTGAGAAAATTAACCAGAAGAGTTAAGAGTAGTAGTGATGGACTTGATAATGCCGGCTATCTAACACTTCGATTAAGCTGTCTTAATCAGTTGGAAAGGACCTGCATTTTGATGATAGACGAAATATATGTTGCAAGGCGATTAGAATATTTTAAGGAAATGATCAGTGGAAGATTTTTTAATTGTTTATCAAGAAATTTTGTTAGAAATATTAATGATGACGTTTCGAATAAAACAAATTTAAATAAAAAACGTAAATTAAATAAAATTAAAAACGCTCCTTAATATATTATAAACAAATTTAAATAAAAAACGTAAATTAAATAAAATTAAAAACGCTCCTTAATATTATTTTTAATTTGTCATGTTTTTTCAATAAATTCTGCTTCATTGAAATGGTGTTTGTTTTTCATTTAGATTAGAGCAAATTAAAATATCGTGTAGTCCCATATCAGGTGCACTGTGACAGCATTCGACTGAGCGCACGTAGGCCTACTAAGTAAAATTCGCTAGTATAGGTTGTGGATCCAGTAGTTATATCAAGACATCCTTGGCTATACTATGTACAGACATGAAAAGTTATTGCGTAACAAAAGTCATATTTAATTTGCATAAATTATTTAAAAAGAAACTGTTTGCTTTTTTGGCCGTGGAGGGGGTTGTTGAGAGAGCGCCAGAGACCGCAAGCTTTTTCATACCCATAAAGTCAGAAAGTGTTGCTATGATTGATTTGGCACAGAACGCAAGGATAGCAGGCTTTGTTGAAATCATTGTTTTGCTGTAATCATTTTTGTCTTTAAAATCTAAGGAAGCAAGTACTTGGTGTTTCGTGGCTAAGAGAGCTGCGTTGGAGAAAACATTGACGTGATGGGTGACACATTTCCTGATTGTTTCCAATTTAAGAGGTTAATGTCTATAAAAGATTTTAGTGATGTTTATTAGATTAGCACATTGATCGTTAGAAAAGCCGTCAATATCAAGGATTTTAGGTTATGGTAGGCTGTGGTTGAAATCGCCTCAGCCTATTCATTAAAGATTTCAATGAGAAATAGAAGTAAAAACTTGTTCAGGATTTGATAAGATGATAACAGAAAAATTAGACAATGATCAAACGAGAAATGAGAGGGATAATTGGCAGTCATGAAAGCGGTAGTTGAGTGAGAGTTGGGTGTTATCAAAATATCAAAAGAGTTTCCTTTCACATAAGTAAGGGCGCTAATATGTTGAATCATGTTGAATTCGTCCAGAAAACCGGCGATGATACTATTGATGGAGGATGGTGTTTACATCATCGCACAAATATAGCCTTTTATTAGAATGGGGTTCGAGAAGTAGTGTGAGGTCGTCAGCAAAACGGCTTAGAGGCCCAGGAGGGCGATATACAATGACGATGATGAAATGATGCGTTACATTGGTAACCTAAATAACTAAATGTTTGAAACCTGTAGTAGTAAAAGATGTTCATTAGTTTTAATTGAAAGTGATTGTGGTGAACGATAGCAAGACTGGTACCTCTTGAGGGGTTTGATGATACGCGATATTGATGAATGACTGAAAAACCAGGTGGTACGATGTCGTCCATATATAAATGCAACGCAATTTCGAAAAAGTCATTTTGTTTGTCAAAATTGAGTTATTTAACATGTTCAATACGTAAACGATTGCAGTGAGTTTTAATTTTCTTGCAGATGTTTTAAACAGCTTGTGTTATTTACTTTATGAAACTAAACTTGAGTTTTTTTCATAATAGTTTAAGTCCTCTACACCAAGTGTTTTGAGATTTAAATAGATGTATGAAGGAAACACCTAAGTACTTCCTGTCGTGAATTCTAATTTTATTTTCAACTGTTGTTTCTCCTTTAGCCGGGCTTGGAACTGGCTCGCAATTTGAAATCATTTTAGCCACCTTTTACTTTTCTTTGACTTAAACAACATTATAACTAAATATGATAATGGTCATTGATTTTTCAGTAAAACAAAACATGGAAAAATGTGGAATTTGTTTGAAAACAGTATCTACACATCTTTGCCATGATTGCCAAATTAATTTGTGTTCATCGTGTTTGGTTTTTCATGAAAAAATTCCAACAATATACAAACATGTTTTAACAGAAAATACTTCAACTAAAAAAAAAGAAATAACAACATGCTACTGTAAATCATGTCAGGACTTTAATGCAAACAATCTCAGCATAGATGTCATAATGGAACAACTGCATGCAATAAATGAACAAAAACTGAATGCTGCTAAAGAAGCTGAAAATTTAAAAAAACAAATTAAACATCATTGTGAAGAAATAAAGAACCAGTTTATTAAACATATTGATTCATGTGAGAAAAAGATCAATACTGAAATTGATGAGAAATGGTTTAAAATTGAAGAACAGTTGAATATGCATCTAAAAAATGTTTTAATGTTATTGAAAGAAATAGAAGAAAGGAATCAAAAATGTCAATTAGTAGTTAAAAATTGTGATTCAACTATAATTTCTGAAATTAGAAAAACTATTAAAACGAAAATATTTGTAGATGATAATAATTTTTCATCACAAATCCACATTTTGTTCTCCGAATGTTTCAAAGAAAATTTAAACCTAACTTTTGAATCAAATATATTAAATACAAAACTTTTCTCAAATGAAATAATAATACCCGACCTGAAAGTTAAATATAAAAAAAAGGAAGACAAGGATTTACCACCTCGTAATATTGTTTTTGAAAAAGAATCGGATGTTCATTGTGGGAGTTGTTTGCGTAAAGAGATAATTATTTCTTTGTGTTTTGATTGCAAATTGTATTTGTGTACATCATGTACAATTGGTCATAAGACAATTCCAGTTACAATGAAACATGTTTTGACAGATATAAATTTACATGCCAGAAAAGAAGAAGATGACATAAAAACATCATATTGCAAACCTTGTCAGACATGGGTTGATTGTGAAACCTTTCTTAATCATAAATCTTGCCCACTCAAAACGTTTTATGAAATTAAAAAAGAATTTGTGGAAAATTTAATTAAAAAACAATCTAAATTGAACTACAACTTAGATATCATAGCAGATATTTTAAAATCAATTAAAGAACAAAGGTTATCTGCTGTTTGTCAAACTGAAAATTTAAAAAAACAATTTGCAAAACATTTTGAGGATATTAAAAACCAAATTATCAAACATATTGATTTGTACAAAAATGATTATGAAGGAATTATTACGGAAAAAAGCAATGAAATTGAAAAACAATCAAATTTGCATGAATTCGAGTTATTACAACTTAAAGATAAATTAAAACAAAAATGTAACGGATATGAAAATTGGCTCCAACATTTTAATCTTGTCAAATTTGTTGAACTGATTGAAAATAATTTTTTAAATGATGATTTGAAAGTGTTAGATGATGAAAATTTTTTTGAAGAAACAAAACAGAAATATTCCGAATATTTGAGTGAATCGGTAATTAAATTTTTTGAACCACTTCAGCTGCACGAACAAATTGTTTTCTCACAAATTTCAATAGGAAGAATATTTCCAACTGATGAAATTCAACCAAAACTTATCCTAACAAAAAAAATAAACAATCACTTCAGCAAGTTTTCAATTAGCAAAACAAAAATATATACTGGCCATAATTGTGGAGATATTTTTAGAATTGATGTTTATTGCAACAAATCATATGGTTTTCTTTTTTCAATTGAGTTTGAACATCCTATATTCCAATTTCATTTATATAACAATTTTGTATGTGTTGTAAACAACTCAGCATTAGAAATATACAATCTCGAAAAACAGAAGAATAGTCCTGATTGGAAAAATACAATAAAGCATAGATTTGATGTATCAGAGCATTTTTATTCAACGGATAAAAACTTGTACGTTTTTAAAGACAAAAAGTTATTTGAAATTACACTAGAAAATGAAATAAAATTTCTTTCTGAAATACCAGAAAAATATTCTAGTTGTTATCCATATTTAAGTGTTGATCGTTTGAAAGAAAATTTTGCAATAGCATGTGATGGCAAACTTTTTTCATTCAACAGCAATGGAAATATCATTAGAGAAGTTGATCCATTATTATTACCTTACGCAATTGAACTAAATGAGGTGACAACTGATCACAATTCTAATTTATTCATAACTGATTGGTTTAGAAAAAAAATTCATGTCTTTGATTTTGATTTCAATTACTTGAATTCATTTGATGCTCAGTGTGAATTTTCATGTTTTGGTATTGATTTATCAACAAATCGTGGTTTGGTGCTTAGTGGTAAAGATATTTGTTTATTAAAAGTTTTCCAATTGTAACGTTTTCAATTCTTGTAGTGCATGCAATTTTTTGTCATTGATTTTACACTATATTCAATTTTCAGATTTATTGGATACATTTTAAATAACACATAAAATGAAATGATTACGATCTTAAATTGATTAAAATCTTAAATAGCATTAAAAGATAACCTCTGCGTAGGAAGGGTTGTTTGGGGAAAGATCTATCTGGGCACCACTTTATGTAAAGCTGAAAATGATTGACATAGTTCTTGTGGGGCTTCCAAAATCCCTAATTAGCCGTCTACAGTCAGTTATCAACGCTGATGCCAGGCTGGTGATGAGGGCATGCGAATAAAACCATATTTCTCTTCTCTTTTTAAGGCTGCACTGGTTACAAGCAAACCGCAGGATAGATTTAAAAGTAGCACTTATAATTTATATGGTTTTTCATCGAGTCGGCTATCCCTTACTTTAATTCGTGTTGTGTTCAATATGTAAAATAATTATTAAAATAATAAGTTTTTTTTTCAAAATGTCAACCACGATAAACTGTAGCTTGCGTTTCGATTGACGGTAAATCCAGATAAATGTTGTTTCATGAGATTTGGAGGTGAACATTATGCAGTGTATTATCAAATGCACCATTCATCGATTTCAGCTGTGATGGTTACTGAGGTCAGTTCAGTTACAAATCTGTGAAATGGGATGGATTCGATATTGCATTGAGCCTTTATTAGTGACGCACCCTTTTTTCTTGACTTTCATTGTTTTGTAGGTATAAGTAAGTTATTACCTTCAAATGTGATGCTTTGAACGTTTAAATTTAAAATCGAATCAGGTATTAACAACCTAATGTTCTTCAGGGTTTGTGAAGGATGGTTTGGTACAAAATGTGACGGCGGCTAGCGTTTCCTCGGAAATCATAAAGGAGGTATCACTGCAGAATGCGGTGATGATTGGTAAAAGTTCTTCAGTTTTTCATGGGCCAAAACTTTTTTGTCAACAGGTAGGCCATGAAGTCACTAGTCCGGTACTAGCTCATAGCGCATTCTGCTGAACTTCTGATTAAAACTCTAAAGCCGATGGCGTCCGTTTATTTAGCCCGTTAAAAATTAATAACTGTCATCAAAAATGTATTTAAATTCAATTTATTCATGATTTATATATAAATTTAAAATAAAAATTGTCTTTACCACTGGGAATTACAACTTTAGCTTATAATATTTTTATCTGAGAAAATCCGACATGGCTTATTTAGTTACTGAATCTATAGTTCCGTTTTAAAGTCTATTAAGGTTGTTTTTGGGCGTTGTTCAAATTGAATTCAAATAAAAATTGTACAAATGACCAGCGTTTACAATTTAACAGCAGAAAATAATTAATTTCTTAGAATTTTTATTTAGGTTACAATCTCTGTGTATGTGTATATGTGTGTGTGTGGTTTTCTCTGTACGCAAATCTAAAATTTAACCAGTTTTCTGACTAGCTACGAAGCTGAAATTTTAGCATAGCTTTATATTGGATGACAACACATGATTAAATTAAAAAAAACAACTTAATTTGAACATCTTTCGTATTTCTAAATCGAGTGTATTTAAAATCAAAGTTTGTGTTGAAAAACTCGTTTTTCCTTTACTTGTTTATATTTAAATGTAGTGCTGCTAACAAATGACAAATATTTAACACAAAAAAGTTTAATTAATTTGTTCAAAAACATCACAGCAAAGGAGATTGTTTATGACTCTTTTAAAAAAGCTGACCAATTTTATTCCATAGCTCACAATTTGTAAGTCATTTCCATATCATTTCAACGTCTGGAAGCATTCTTTCTAACTAAAAATTTAAGTATTTATGTTAATGCTTTGTTAGTTTTTTGAAATTATTTAATAATTAAATGAAGTAAAGAAAATGAAATATTGAATAGAACATTTAGTAACTCTACTGACTCATAGTTTTTTTGCCAAAGTTATTACTCTATTAGATTTTTCTGTTTCTCAAAATTAATAACTCACGCCGGCAGTCGACAGAGCATTATATCTACAGCCGTATTCACAAAGCGTTGTTAACCGATAACGGAGGGTTAATAATGAACGAGCGGTTATAAAATTAGTCGTTAAATTTAACAGGTATTCACGGCGTAAATATAAAAACATAACAATGGACAATGAACTAAACTTGTTCGGGTTTTTTTATTGTCGATTTGATTTGTGCTGCTAA
Source organism: Erpobdella octoculata (assembly GCA_963978895.1). Taxonomy (NCBI): domain Eukaryota; kingdom Metazoa; phylum Annelida; class Clitellata; order Hirudinida; family Erpobdellidae; genus Erpobdella; species Erpobdella octoculata. The sequence continues at coordinate 42,184,178 of OZ022240.1, read as the reverse complement.
GTCAGAATTGTCCACTCTGTTAAAAGCCGGAATCATTCGACATTGCAACAGTCCATATGCTAGTTCGCTGCTTATGGTACCAAAAAAACAGTCAATGGTTAGCATATCGGGACTAACGCAAGCTCAACAACGGCACTAAACACGAAAGGTACCCTCTTTCAAAAATTTCAGATTTAACCAATCGGCTAAGTGGAAAATCAGTATTTAGCAATTTAGATTCAGTAAAATCAATTTAACGACTCTGGTTTAATTTAATAACACTCTTTACAAACAATAAACTAAACCTGCGTTTGTGAATACCATTTCTAACGACACGTATTTTTAACAAAACGTTAAGCATTTGTAATGTAACCGCGGGGCTCAACGTTTCGTTAAAAATAAACGACGGTTTGTGGGCGCGAAAGGTGCACGGATCGACTCCCGCCTGCTGCCTAGTAGGTCATGTCGTTGGAATATTAGTGTATCAAATTGTTTCTCAGTGTTGCATGTAAAAAGCAATTGACAAAATTTTAGGAAACTTTCTTATTTGTGAACATGTGAGTGAAATAGAAACAGCCGACTTCATATTCATTAGAGCTTCCCACACGATTTTATAATAACAAAACCATATTTTTAATTTAAAACTCACGTTTTCTTCTAATTACTAGAAAAATCAAAATGATGACAAGAATGATGCACGTCAGACCAAGCAAACCAAGTATTATTTTTATTATTATATCGGTTTTCTCAATTGGTTCTTCATCAAAAGGTGGAGTTTTTGGCTTCTCTTCTACAAAAAGTTTTTTTTGATACTTGCAGTTAATAATTTATCAGTGAAAACATTTTAAATTTTTTTATACATTCAGCTTGTAAATTTTATAATTTACCTGTACAGTTATATTCGCCGACACGAATATAACCAAAATCACATTCGCACAAGTATGAACCTTCGATATTCAAACAATGAGTTGTTTCTTCATCACACTTAGTACGTCCTTCGCATTCATTTATGTCTAAGTAATTTAAATGTTTTCATTCAACTTTTTAGTCAAAAATCAAATTTAATTGTAGGTGAAATAATATTAACAAAATTGACTGTTAAGGATATCTTACAATGTTAATGATTACAACGACAGGCTTAAAGACAAATTTATTTACTAAGACGGAAACATATTTTTGGAATTACGCGTAGAAGTAATTAGAAATATTGTTTCAATATTAATTAAGAGCGACTGAACGCCTAATATTATATTACGTTAAACGTGACCATTTTCTGAAAAAAATTCTGTGCTGTGAGAATGACTAGTGAATGATTTCTTCAAAATGTGAAAGTGTAAATAAACGTTATTAAGGTAGATTGGAAGTACAAATGATAGCGGATTACTGTTAGAGCATCAAACAAAACAGTGGTCAAAAAATTATTTTTTCTATAGTTTGATCTATAAGTTGGCTTAAACAGAAGACGATAGTGTTAATTTTTTGAAGTTTTTATACATTTTAAACACAGTTTGTGATGTTTCAAATTTTGTGATAGTTTTATAATGCGTTTTACCTTTACAATCTTCAAACCACAGGGATCGGTAGAAACCTGAATTGCATATGCATTCAGAAAACGTAATACCATGTTCCCCATTAAGTTTAAACGTCATATCCGAACAAATTGCATTATTGCACTTTTCATATCCTTTTGAACATGCTAATCAAAATTAAATTTGTCAATAATAACAGAATAAATTTTTATTTTTGACATATAAAGTTGAACCAAAATTGTTCTAAGTAAAAAATAAAATAACTGTTTATTTTGTCACAACAACATAACTTTGTTATCAATAAAATAAATATGTCATAAAAAATAAAACCATTAAATAAATCTCCTTACTCCTTATGGTACAATCAAATCCTTCGTACCCAGGAGAGCACTGACTACAATCATTGTTTAGGCAGTGTCTTTTGCGTAACATCAGACATTGATCTTTTGTGAGATGCCCTGGACAAGCTAAAAATTTACTTGATAACATTATATATGAACTAGAGTACTGCAAGAGTTACACAGTCCACGAATAACACCTTCAAAATTATCTGAGCAGGCCGGGCGCTTATTTTGGTTTATTAAAATGGGCCAGACCAGGCCCAGGTTTTTGTGCCAAGCCGTAACGATTTTGGCTTGTAAAACGAACCAGGCTCAAATCAGCACGGGATGGGCCAGGTCGGCTCTGAAATCGTGTGCCGACGGACCGGGTCAAGCTAAACCAAAAATTCAGTCCGTGTTTGATTGATTGCATTAGCTGAAAACAATCCTTGGTTCGCATTTTTGTTTGTTTTCCTTAAACGTTTATTAAATATTTGTATTGAGTCGACTGAGTAAAATAAATCTGAAATCACAGATCTAAGAAAAATGGTTTTTGTTAAGATGTGTTGGTTTGGAGGATCAGTGTCGTATTTTTTGGTGCACAAAAGGTATGTGTGCGTATTATTTTTAGGTCCAGAATATTTCTTAATTACTGCACTAGCTTTCAGACCCGCTGAGTAACCGCCAAAAACACAAAATGTTTTTAGGCTAACGCTGAATGTTTCTCAAACCAACTGAATATTGTCCAATGGCCGGACCGAACTGGCAACCAGACCATTCCAGCCTCAAACATTTCAACAAATTATTTTTAAAATTAAATAACAACTTGCCAATATTTTTTGGTGTCAAGCATGAAGACTCGATAGTCGCTGTGTTTATTATTTTAGAAGAAACATTTTCACAGCCATAGTAGATGAGCATTGGTTTCAAAGGAGCTTGAAATAAAGTTAAACGTTTTAATTTTTACCGGGTAAAATAGTTTCTGAAACAAATAAAATATAAGAAACAAATAAAAATATTTATATAAAAGCGTTTGGTCAATATATTTGTCTTAGTTATTATAGGAAATTTAGTTCACACACAAAAATACCGTCTTGGACTATCAGCATGGACACCGGGCCAGGTAAGTGGACAAAGAAGTTAGGTTTTTGTATGATGTAGATATGGTATACCATACATGACGGAAAAACATGAATCATATAAGATCTCGAAAACATTCCATGCCATCAGCCTTGTTGGACGTATTTGACTTGCCGCTGATTTTACCAGCAAAACATAACAGGTACAACGATTCTACAAAAAGAATCTAAAACACCTTGAAGTACATTAACCAGCTTACATAAGGCCAGATCGCCTTGGTGTTCAGAACAATAACGTCTACCATTCCGTCTTGTGATGAACAATAAGATGACGAAATATCCCTTCAAGTCTTCACACTAAAGGAAAGATGTTGTGATGAACTAATCAATTAATATATTTAATTTAACTCTACTTATTTATCATTGATTATCTATGTATATTGTTCAGGTCCTACTTTCTTCTTGCTCTTGTGCCTTGTTTTCCCCAACCACGTTAACAAGAACAATCGTACTGATAATGTCTTTCTTGTAAATAAATCTCTTAGTAGAGTCTTTGTGTTTGCAGTTTAATAATATGGTACTGACGTTTTGACGCTTGTCTTATTAAATAACTTTACAAAATTGGCGGCTAGGATTGGATCAAACAAAAGGATAATCAGCAGAAGGTTTTTTTATATAAATTTTTTAACGTTCAAGTTTATTAATATTGTATACAACTGAAAATACTTATTAGATCAGATATTAAGTCTGAGTTTACTATAATTCAAAATAACAGACAAAAGAATTTTTTCTTAAGATTCAACTGATTTAAAATGACTTATACGAGTTACCTCTTGCAATTTGATATTACAAATCCGAAAAATTTGAATATTTATGCTGAGCAGTTGGAGTACCATTGCATAGCTAATGATATCGCCGAAGAAAAAAAAAAGAGAGCCGTTGTTTTAGTTGCGATGGAAATAGTTACCTTCAAAATTAAAAAAAAAAAAACTTGTGTACCTTTTGCCACTCACTTCAAAAACCTGCAAATTTTGAGGCAACATTTTAAATTTCAGTGATTTTCAAAAGACACCTATTCCAGCATCGAGTGGAACCAAAAAAAAGAATTAGTAATGCCCGACGTGATTTATCTAAAACATCTCACTGAAGATTGTTAGTTTGGATCTTTTTTACATGAACAACTTTATAACATATAGGTCAGTGGCCTCACCATTGAAAACATTCAGAAGCAGTTATTTTCAAAACCAACACTCACATTGTAGAATGCAATATAGAAAGTACTGGTACTAGTAGCAAAATCTGCCACAACTCAAGTACGTAAATTGCAGTTTCAGTTTTCTAATTGATAAAAAAACAGAACTTTTACAACCAAAAAATAATACCTGCATTGAGTGTAGTGATAACCATAAACTCAAAAAAACAGTTTAAAAATGCAGAATGCATGAGTGCCACAAAAGGACATTGCAAAGTTCTGCAACATCACTATTGAAAGCAACCGAAGTGAGCCCAGCAAAACTATTAAACCATAATAAACCAGAGTGAAAACGACCATGGCAAAATATTATACCTCTTGTTTATTTACAAGATTACGTACGCTAAGAACAAAGAATGTGTCTAGACGTGTTGATGTAGTGGTATAGACACTGGCTTTGAGAGCCGGAGAACCCGCGTTTGATTCCCGGTCCAGACGCATAACTTCCTTGAGCAAAAAACTAACTCACATGTGATCACGTCAACTCAGCGTTTCATCCTTTAGTGGTCGATAATTGAGTACCAACTTTGGTTGGGGGTTAAAGTCCTTTGTGCACTTGTGGAGCTAGCGAGTAGTATGCGGGGCTGCCAATGGCGCTGTAAAACACCCCATACACTGTTAGTCTTATCTGCAAGTTGCCAACATTGTTAAGCGCCTTTTAAGCGGTTTCTGCTGCACATGGCGCCAAATACATTGTTGTCTGCAAATGTTGTGTATTTATTAAGTTATTGATAAATATAGATTTTTGGTTTATTATCTATGTTAAACAACATCTAGACCAAAAAATTAATACTACTACATTTTACATTCACTGGCCTATAGTGCAGTTGTCTTATTGAATAAGCGTCTGGCAATAAAGCTGTGTAAATAATATCAGTATTTATTCCAACCACACAAAGAAATTTATAAGGTAGGCGCCTATAAATGGCTGCCTTTACAAGGACCCTTTCTCGCCTTTGTGCAATGAAAGTGTTTTTTGTCATGATCGTGGTGCACTGTAATTATTTGTTTACAATTCAACATTTCGAAACGTAATAAAAAAAATTTATTCTCTGCTGAATAGCTTCGATTGCTAGCTTTCCATGAATATTTTTTGAATTTGTTACTGATTTGAACGTTTGATATTAAACAAACCAGCATAAACAAAAGACACGTTCTCCAAAGAATTGCAATTGGTCCAATACTTTTTGAAATCTCCACCAGTCAAACACAAACAATAAGAAATTGACTGAAACAAAAATACATGTTTGAACTTAAACTTGTTTGAATTATATATTGTTTTTAATTATTTTATCAGACCTCAAATGCCACTATTGATGTCTTACAGGTTTCCAGGCAGGTGCGAAGCTCTTTAAATGCATTGTTCACCGTTATTAGTTTGGATAATGTGATGCAACCAATGAAGTAGTTTTCCCAAACATCTATTATTTTAATAATTCAGATTTAATTTTTTATATTTAATGAGCATTAGTATATGGGGTGAAAAACAACCAATGGCAGTAATTTCAGTTAATGACATGTTACTAGCGGCAGTGGCACCAGTGGCTTCAAATTCAATCTCAACGTAGCGAGCTGTAAAACTGTTTCCACAATTGATATAATTTGTCGAATGTAGATTGAGACAGTTATGAGTTGGACCATTTAATAAGTTCAATCTCAAAACTGTTTTGCTTACATTTGCTAAAACATTTAAACATTGTTTGTCGTTTTAAATATAGTCAATGTAGTGCTACTGAAACAACAATTTGAAATCTTCAAAAAATAAAAAATGATGTTTTTTAATTATTTTTACCTTTTTCCAATTCGTAACCAATCAAGGAGACTTTATAGTATTGATCAAACTGCACCGTAAGTTTCCTACACTTCTGATCTCCACTATCGCACGGGCCGTGACGTTCAATGCTTTTATTCATAACATCTTATCAAAGAAAATTAATTATTTTTTAGAAATGATTGATTAGAATTTATAGAATATTGCTAAAAATTATCAAAACATAAATTTCAGGTTTTTATGACAATTATCAAATAACTCACGGAAATAGTTTGCATTTTTGTTCAAAATTACTTTTTGAAGTTACAGTAAAAGAAGTGCAAGCAAAAAACTTTAAAAACATAACAACCAGAACAATATGAGCAACCATTTGAACAAATTTTACTAACTTTCAAAGTTGAAACTATCACTGGTTAATATATTTAAGCTGAACAAAAATAAAACTAATTTAAACTTCATCTTTTTTGACCGATAACTTAAAATAAACGATTTCACAATATTTTTAGATCAGAAAGTGATGACGTCATTAAAAAACCTAAATTTCTCTATTGATCCAAAAATCATATGTTTAACCTGTCTTACGTTGAAAAATTAAAATTTTAAAATTAATTTTAATAAAAATAAAAATAATCGAATGTTGATGAAAAATTGCAACAATATCATATCACACAAAAAACATTTTTATGTCCATAGCCTATTTTTAAATTTTTTATTTTCACTTTCCGTGCTTGCAATTTTAAGTGAATTTCAGAATAACATGAATTGCTTTAAAAAAAATTTTAAACTTACAAATTTTATGTGGAGAAACGAACCATCAATTTGTGGGTTATTTAAAAAAGCGATATTTAGTTTTTAAATTCGATTATCATCTACGCTTCGGCCGCCATATACCTTCAACTATAAAAACCTGTAACTTGTATTTACATGTCCTGAAGCATTCTCGCATACAGCCTAGTCACATTTAAACCCGACTACTGCCAATCTCAGTTCTATGGAACAGCTTCAACTCTCTTGGTTAAAATTCAGCGCATCCGCTATCAACTCACTGAAGTCACAACCAATTTTTCCTTTACTTGTTTATATTTAAATGTTGTGTTGCAAACAAAAAACAAATTTTTTAACACAGAAAACGTTTAATCAATTTGTTTAAAAATATCACAGCAAAAGAGATTGTTTATGACTCTTTTAAAAAAGCTGACCAATTTTAATCCTTTGCTCAAAATTTGTAAGTCCATATCATTTCAACGTCTGGCAGCATTCTTTCTAACTAAAAATTTAAGTATTTATGTTATTCCTTTGTTAGTTTTTTAAATTATTCAAGTAATCATTACAGCAAAAAAACAAATGTTGAATAAAACATTTAGTGACTCTACTGACTCTTAGTTTTTTTTCCCAAAGTTGATATTTTACTAGATTTTTCTGTTTCTCAAAATTAATAACTCACGCCGGCAGTCGACAGAGCATTATATCTACAGCCGTATTCACAAAGCGTTTTTAACCGATATGGGAGCGTTAATAATTAACGAGCGGTTATAAAGTTAGTCGTTAAATTCAACTAGTATTCACGTCGTAGATATAAAAACATAACAATGGACAGTGAACTAAACTGGTTCGGGTTTTTTTATTGTCGATTCGATTCGTGCTGTTAAGTCAAAATTGTCCACTCTGTTAAAAGCCGGAATCATTCGACATTGCAAAAGTCCATATGCTAGTCCGTTGCTTATGGTACCAAAAAAACAGTCAATGGTTAGCATATCGGGACTAACGCAATCATAACAACGTCACTAAACACGACAGGTACCCTTTCCGGCTAAGTGGAAAATCAGTATTTAGCAATTTAGATTCAGTAAAATCAATTTAACGACTGGTTTAATTTATTAACACTCGTTACAAACGACAAACTTAACCTGCGTTTGTGAATACCATTTGTAACGACACGTATTTTTAACAATCCGTTAAGCATTTGTAATGTAACCGCGGGGCTCAACGTTTCGTTAAAAATAAACGACGGTTTGTGGGCGCGAAAGGTGCACGGATCGACTCCCCGCCTGCTGCCTAGTAGGTCATGTCGTTGGAATATTAGTGTATCAAATTGATTCTCAGTGTTGCATGTAAAAAGCAATTGACAACATCTTATGAAACTTTCTTATTTGTGAATTTGTGAGTGAAATAGAAACAGCCTACTTTGTATTCATTAGAGCTTCCCACAAGATTTTATAACAAAACCATATTTTTAATTTAAAACTCACGTTTTCTTCTAATTACTAGAAAAATCAAAATGATGACAAGAATGATGCACGTCAGACCAAGCAAACCAAGTATTATTTTTATTATTATATCGGTTTTCTCAATTGGTTCTTCATCAAAAGGTGGAGTTTTTGGCTTCTCTTCTACAAAAAGTTTTTTTTGATACTTGCAGTTAATAGTTTGTCAGTGAAAACATTTTAAATATTTTTATACATTCAGCTTGAAAATTATATAATTTACCTGTACAGTTGTATTCGCCGACACGAATATAACCAAAATCACATTCGCACAAGTATGAACCTTCGATATTCAAACAATGAGTTGTTTCTTCATCACACTTAGTACGTCCTTCGCATTCATTTATGTCTAAGTAATTTAAATGTTTTCAACTTTTTAGTCAAAAAATGAAATTTAAATGTAGGTGAAATAATATTAACAAAATTGACTGTTATGAATATCTTACAATGTTAATGATTACAACGACAGGCTTAAAGACAAATTTATTCACTAAGAGGGACAAATTTTTTTGGAAATACACATAGAAGTAATTAGAAACATTGTTCAAAAATTAATTAGGAGCGAATAAACGCTTAATTTTAACGTGACCATTTTTCTTAGATGCAAAATTTTTACATTCTAAGTCTTAACTTGATTGTATGACAGTAAGTTTGTTAGCTATTATTTCCAGCGCTGGTTTTTTTTGAAATTGATAAAACAGTTTCTAGAGTTTGAATTGCTCTAAAAAAAATCTAGTTTGAAACTGTAGAGTTATTTTTTTATAGAATTTTACCTGAACAATCTGCAAACATCAATAACCGGTAGAAACCAGAATTGCAAGTGCATTCTGAAAACGTAGCACCGTTTTCAGCGCTGTGCTCTAAAGTTATTTCCGAACATTTAGCATTTAGGCAGTTTCCATTTCCTTGTGAACACGCTGAATAAAATAAAATAATCTAATACAAACAATTCATATTTTAAATACTGATTTTCTTGAATTATAATTTTTTGCCTAAGCAGTTATTTCAACGCATATAACTAATCTAATACAAACATTTTATATTTTAAATACTGATTTTCTTGAATTATAATTTTTTACCTAAGCAGTTATTTCAACGGCAATAGCTAAAACAATAATTTAATTTTGTTTTGTTTTGTTTTCATTTAATATGTGTGCTTACTTCTAATGCTACAATCAAGCCCTTCGAATCCTGAAATACACTGATTGCAATTATTTTGTACGCAGTGGCTTTTGTGTAAGACGAAGCACTGATCTTTTGTGAGATGCCCTGGACACTCTGAAAAATTGTAATCTTTTATATGAAATTGAATGTTTATATCTATATTCCGGTGTCAAACGTAAACGGCCGCACAGATTTCATTAAAATTGGGTACTCTTAAGTAACTTAATTAGACGGTGGTTTGTGTCAAGGTTGGAAAAAATGTGTTAATCCGTTGGTGTTTTATGACTGGTTCTACACTGATCTCCAGATATATTCTGGATAATATTAGAAGGTACAACTCTTGCTTGTCAACTGCAACTCTTTTGACATATGGCGCATTACAAACTGTATTCTTATTATATATATATATATATATATATATATATATATATATATATATATATATATATATATATATATATATATATATATATATATATATATATATATATATAATGACTATCTGTATGTGTGTACTCAATGCATTGCTAAACTATTGATCCGACCGTAATGAAAACAATTATGGTGTAAAAAATGAAATCTGTCACAAAAATGAGCGGAGCGGGAGAACAAGCGGAAATGGGAACTGGAAAATAAGCGGGAACGGAAAAAATGTTTTAAAAAAACAATTTGCATTTAAGTAAAAATTCGCTGAATCATGAGATATAAAATATTTTTTTTAAAAACTACGTATTTCTGGTTTGTTTGTTATAATTACAAAAGAATAAAATTACTTGCCAATATTGATAATATTTGTCGGTTTCGAACAAGAGGATTCATGGTTTGGTGTGGTAATCATACCAGTGGAATCATCAAGACAACCTAGGTATGATGAATGTTCCTTCTGCCAAACTAGAATAATTTTCATTTGCTTAGTCTTGCATGAAAAGATTATTGATTAAAATTTTCACTTTAGAAATTAAAAATTTAAAAAAAGATTTCATTTTAATGGTTTTTCTGTTATATTTTCACAGTTTTTTTTACCTAATGATTAAAACTAGTTTTTGAAACATCTACGCTGATAAATTGATTTGCAATTTATACAATATGTAGAATGAGCATGTTTGAGCCCTTGACAGATTGGCCCAAAAGCAAGATGTATAAACAAATTTGCACTGTTTTTTTACATATTTGTTCGCAGGGAGAGTTATCGGGGTTTGTATCTCCTTTTTGTTGCAAAATAAACCATGTCAATTAGCACTTCAAATACAATTACATGGTTCAAACGACCAGACATAGAAATTTGCTTGGGAATAGATTAGCAGTTTTCACAACGTCTATACATTTTTCTATTTTTAAATTTTTCATCTGTCTAAATTGATTCGGGTTTACTTTGCTTAAAGTCTATCAAAGTTTTAGAAATATTTATGTTTTACGTGTTTAGGAGACCTGAGACTTGTTATTTAACTTGTATAAACTTGTATATTTAATGATTTAGTTGTGATAAATTTTATAATTAAATATGACTATTTTTATAAAAATGTTAGTAATCCGTTATAGTTCGAGGGCTTACACAAATGTAATTTGTTAATAATGAACCTGCCGTTAGCTTTTATAATGCTATATCCTGTATAGTACAGCATTTCACTACCAATATAATCAGTAAATTTAACTATTTTTACAAGTGTGTAGCAGAAATTTGGTTCTATAATAAATAGGCAAAATCTTAACCAAAAGTGTACGTTTAAACATATAAAAATCCTAATGAATTTCTTTTTGATTTCCTCCTTTTACTAATCTTGAATAAACATCTGGTTCTGAGATAGATCACGATTTAGCTACCAACCTAACAATTTATATGCAATGTATTGGATATCTGATTGGATATTTTGAATTAAAATCCGATATAACAAATAGAAAAAAATAACAAAAATAAATAAATTTAGATTAATTTTTTTTATCTGCGTCTTGACCCCAACTGCCCAACAAACATAAAAACTTTAATAAAACAAATGGTTATAAAAAATTATGCGCCCGCAACGTTTTTCGTTGTATATGAATTATAGAAATATTATTTTATACTTTTTAGGGCGCAAGGAAAACATTGTTTTTTAATGTATTTTTTATGATGTAAACATTATTTAATTTTAAAAACAATCCTTATTAGAGATACCGAAACATGAACTGATAAAAATAGATGTATTTTTGAGATGAAATAAAATATAGTTGCGTTTTTTTGGACATTCAATCAATTTTAAAATTAAAAAAGTGGAAAAAAACATTGTTCTAAATGTTAACTTATTTTGTTTTTTTGTGTTCTTTTAGTAACCTGAACTGAAAATTTTATATTTGTTATTGGTTATTGTCTGTAAATAAACAAACCTGCATAAACAAAAAGCACGTTTTCTAAAGAATTGCAATTGGACCAAAACTGTTTAAAATCTTCATCTGTTAAGCAGTAGCAATAATCATTTGTCTGGAAAAACATGTTTTAATAATGTTGAAAATAAATTCATGGATATATATAATTATAACATTTCCCAGCTAGCCTTGAATGCTACGTTAGATGAACTCTGACAAGTTTTCCAACACTGTTCGAGCAATTCAACATTATTGTACGAGTATATCTTGTGATGCTTGAGAGATTTGATACAACCAATGAAGTAATTCTGCGGAAGGTCTGAAGATTTGTAAAAAAAATAATTTTATCACAAACTATTCGGCATAATTCTATGGGATGAAAAACCAACCATAAACTTGAATTGCAGTTATTGACAAGTTACTAGTGGCTTCAAACTCAATCTCAACGTAGCGAGCAATAAAGTTGCCATGACAGTTGACAATCTGCGACAAAAACGTAATGGTACAGTCATGCGTTGGACCATTTGAAAACTTCCGTTTCAAAACTGCTTTGTTTATTGTAGCTGCAATTTTAAAACAATAATTATGATATTACTCTTTAATTTTATTATCTGAATTAACATTTATTTTATGTCTTCTACGTCCTGTCCTCTTGATATCATTCTTACTAATTTAATTAAAAAAATTTGTGATGTATTCTATCCAATAATTCTTTTCATCTTTTTTTCATTATTCAAATTATTAATTATTATTTCTACACTGAAAACTAACACTTTGGATTTATCCCCAATAGAAAAAATGTATCATTCATTTTTAAAGTTATAGACAAAGTAGTGTACAAGCAAATTTATTCATATTTACACACTCATTCTCTCATTTCTGTTTTCCAAATATGGCTTTTATTTGGCTCATAAAAAAAGGCTTGATTTGTTTAACTTGTTATTTATTTCTAATTTTTGAAGCAGCTTCCTATTATCAGCTTGTTTCCGTCTACATATGATTTGCAAAATCTGCTATCGGTAATTTGACAAATTTTCTGATAACGTAGCGAGCTGAAGCTTTGAACACAGTCCTAAATTTGAGCCCGATCACAAATTACCGACCACAGGAATCAAACCCACGACTTTCACTTTCTCGGTTTCATGGACCGATGCGTTTGCTTTGCCGATGGATGACAAAACTCAATTTTGGTTTGTCCAAGCGAGCTGAATTAACGTATCTACTTAGGTTTAGATAGTAATTAGACAGCTTTCGATGTAGTTTAAACGGGATTGGTTTGTCACAACAGTTTTAACTGATGTAGTTAGTTTTCTCTGCGACTTTGCAATAAATAAACAACCGACAAATCCAGAAACATAAGGGATTTCTAAAAAAACCGGTTTTTACGGCTTACTTATTAAATCTTTTATATTATCTCAACTGCCGGTCTTGCTTGCTCTTACCTGTTTGCTTGGTCATTTGTTTAGCTGTTTAATAAAAATAACTTTTATTATTATTATTACTCCTGCATGGATTAGTTGTATCAACAGTTGACCCTGCTACTGCTGAACTTTGCGAAATTGCAAGCATATTTACGTACGGTTCATATAGACATCGGACATAATGTACGTTGATTAATTTTTTAATTGATTTTAAAAATAACATTCAATTGGAATTTTTTTTAAATTTAAAATCACTAAAATTGCTCTTGAATTTAACCTTCTTTTGGCAAGTAGAGAATACTAGTAATCAGAGAATCCCGCCCCAGCTGGTATGTAAGTCTGATACAACTTGTATCGCCGATACTGCATGAACTGCTACGTTTAATGCTATTATTCTTCATATCTATTTAAAACGTAAACAAAATTGGGTAGACAAACTTGGTTGCAATTTAAAAAAAAACGAAAAAGTTTTATTAAAAATAAAAACTGCAGATTCATTATAAAGTATTAATGATGATGATGTGATGACGATGACAATGATGATGCTGATGACGATGACAATGATGATGCTGATAACGATGACGATGACGATGACGACGACGACAACGACAACGATAACGATAACGATAACGATAACGATAACAATAACGACACGATAAATATAACGATAACGATAACGATAACGATAACGATATCGATAGCAATAACGATAACGATAACGATAGAAATAACGATAACGATAATGATAATGATGGTGGTGATACGACAAAAACCAAATGTGTTTGAAGCTAACTTACGACTTTGAAATAAAAAAAAATACAAAGCGTTTATTTCGGTAACAGAAGAACAAACACAAAATAGATCAAAATGGAAAACAGAACTAACCGTATAATCTTAGAAAGCTGAAAATTACTGTTAAATTCAACAAAAGTAAAATCACTTTAAAATAAACCATTTTCAAGCAATAGCTTCAAATTTTTTGTCAAAATTAACTTAACGTGTAATGACGTCATAAAAGAGCATGAATTGTTTATTGATATTTATTTAATGATATTCAGTCAATATTTTATTTATTTTTAAAAACATTTATGATGTAGCGTAAAACTTTCCATTGCCTAGTTCCATTTTGGACTAGATTTTATGGCAAATTAGCAATTACATATAGACTTATAAAAATAAAAAAAATGATTTGCTAAAATCTAGAAGTTTCTTTTTTACAAAAAATTGAAGATGTTTGACAAAATAAATTTTTCTTGGTTTATTTGGTAGATATATCATTTATATTGAGTTTGCTGTTGAACGCTTTTTTTTTGTATAAACTAACGTTTAAAGTTAAATTTACCCATTTTCTGGTACCCGAACAAGTTGTAGTTTTTTTTAATGAACAAGCTTTTTATTGCATTCTCAAACTCGTTCAATGATTCAAAATGATCATTGTCACGCCCACTCATCTACAGGACATTAAACGAATGGATGAGAGTAGACAGTTCTTGTAAATTTAAAAATATATATATACGCACACTGGAAACTGCATTTTAATTTTATTATTTATTTATTTTGAATTAATTAACTAACCTTTGAATCAAAAAAAATTTAAACTTTCTAAAATAATGTAGCTATCCCAACATTTGAAATAAATCTACTAATTAATTCTAGTAAATAAAAAGTTTTTCTGCATGAAAAATTCATTTGTTTTTCAAATTTGTGTTTATTATTGTAAAAACTCAAACAAAAATTTTTTTGTTTTTCTTGAAAATTGTTTTATTTAAATGTAGTGTTGCTAACAAATATCAAAATAACTTAACATCAAAAATTGTTTAATTAATTTGTTCAAAAATATCATAACAAAGGAGATTGTTTATGACTCTTTACAGAAAACTGACCAATTTTATTCCATTGCTTAATACTTTCAATTCATTTCCATATCCATATCAGACATTGGTCTGGAAGCATTCATTCTAACTAGAAAGTTAAGTTTTTATGTTAATTCTTTGTTAGTTTTTTAAGTTATTCAAGTAATCATTACAGCAGAAAATGAAATGTTGAATAAAACATTTAGTGACTCTACTGACTCTTAGTTTTTTTTGTTGCTAAAGTTAATACTTTACTAGATTTTTCTGCTTCTCAAAAGTTATAACTCACGCCTGCATTAAGGATAACCATGTCAAAAAATGCATTAGATCTGCAGCCGCATTCACAAAGCGTTGTTGACCGCTAACATAGAGAGTTAAGAACTAACAGGTGGTTTTTTTTTTTGAAAAATTAATTTCTATGCCTTGAGATTTTGCGCCCGTTGAAACGAGATGAACCCATATCATTACAGACCGGACGAGGCCTCGATTTTTGTGCTAATGAAACGGGCCACTTCGGGTCTAAATAACAAGCCAGACCTAGAATTTTCTGCCTATACAATAGCCGGACCGGGTTTTAAAAATCCGTAAAGGGCTATCTGAATTAAAGTACTGCACGGGCCGTGATTTTAGGGTCTTTAGACGGACTAAAATTGTAGTGAAGGTAAGACGAGCCGAGATTTTCTGCCAAGTACATCAAAATTTAAAGCCTCTAAAAATGAGCCGGGCTGGGCCGGGAATTTTGGCCTATGAAACGGGCCGGGCCAAGTTGTCGACGGGCTGGGCCGTAAAAAAATTGGCCCTTGCAGTACCCTATTCTCTGCTATGGATTCACAGTTCCAATTCTCTAATCTTAAGCGGGCAAAACCGCGAAGGGCACTGCTAGTTATTAATATAATTTTAACAATTAAAATGTTAAACTCTAAACACAGTTTGAAATCAGCACTTTAGTATTTTGTTTTCGCGCACTACAAAGCAACAGAAAATCAATGTTACGACTGGTTTAATTTAATGACACTCGTGACAAAACGATAAGCTTAACCAGCGTTTATGAATACCATTTGTAACGACGCGTATTATTAGTCATCCGTTAAGCATTTTTAAAGCAACTGCGGAACTTGACAAATTTTTGTTTAATTAAACGACGGTTTGTGGACGCAAAAGGTGCCCGGGTTGACATTCACTCGCTGCCTAGTAGGCCATGTCATTGTAATATTAGTGTATCAAATTGTTTTTTGTTGCCTGTAATAGACAATTGACAACATTTTTAAGAAGCTTTTTTATTTGTGATTATGTGAATAAAATATAAACAGCTAAGTTTATAGTCATTAAAGCTTCCCACGGGATTTTGTAATAACAAAACTATATTTCTGAATTAAAACTCACGTTTCCTTCTGATTACTAATAAAATCAAAATGATGACAAGAATGATGCATATCAAACCAAGTAATAATATTATTATATTGGTTTTCCTAACTGTTTTTCCATCAAAAGGTGGCTTCTCTTCTACAAACAGTTTTTTTATTCTTACAGTTAATAATTTGTCAGTAGAAACAATTTAAAGTTTTTTATAAAAAATTGTATACATTCAACTTGTAAATATATAATGTACCGGTACAGTTGAACTCGCTGATATGAATATAGCTAAAAACACAACCGCATCTTAGTCCAATATGAATACATTGAATCTTCTTTCTGGAGCCCCTATTACGACGCCCGGAGTAGTTTGCCCCCCAGGCTACGCCAATGTGTATTGGTACATGCTGCTTAACATATTTTCCTCTTTTTTTAACAATGTTTAACGTGGCGTTAATCCTTAGACTTCTAAGTCACAAAGAAAAATTTTTTGCAGAGGCACCTACATCTTAATCTGACTAACAGTGGAGTTGTATATAGTAAAAAAAAAGCAACAGCGCAAGCACCGGGCTCTGCGATACACCACACACGGTGGGCCCAAGCGATAAAGTAGTGCGATTGAAAGAGACATACAATGACCTAGAAAGCAAATAAAACTCAATATATTCCAAAACTGTTCCAGTCAACCGAAACATATGATTGAGTCTTTCATTTAGTATTTGTTGGTCCACAGCGTCGAATGTAGAACTCCGATCAAGCATGTCCAACAATGTGACCCGACATGTATCTGCTGTTATTTATACATCTGATAACACATCAATAACAGCAGTTTCAGTCGAATGAAAACACCTATATGCAGGCGTTTTTAGGCAAGAGTTTGTTGTTATCCATATAAAATTGTAAAGCTTCATATATAGGCTCTGCGTTTAAGTACCTTGGACAAGAATGTTAAATTTGATACCGGTCTGTAGTACTCGAGATTGTCTTTGTCAAGATTCAAATTTTTGGGAGGAAAAATAAAAAGAGGTTTAAAAAATTTTTTTTTTAAATAGGTCATCAGGTTTTTTATGGAGAAAGAAGCAAAAGAGGTTTTGCAGAAGGCGCAAATTTTGTGTTTTGTCCCCAGGCACAGAAGACTCTAGCTACGCCTCTACAATTACTACTATACAAAAACGAACATCATCCCATGGCTCCAAAAAGACCGGGTTTTGAACTCCGGTTTTTTTAACCAAAAAAATTTAAAAATTATCTAAAATTTTAATTTAATCATATTTTAATGCTTTGAAACTTAAAAAATATTTTTTATATATTAAAAAGCTTGAACAATTATTTCAATTCATAATTATATAATTATTATTCAATTATCACTTCAAATCGGTGGCTTTCTATGCTCAAATAAGTCCATACAAAATGTTGTTAATGTATTTTTTTAAATGTTTAAAGTTATAATTACACACTAAACCCAACACCTAGAGTTTTAAAAGTTGTGGTTCACTTTTTTATTGACTTTTACCTCTACAATCTTCAAACCAAAATGATCGGGTGAAGCCAAAATTGCAAGTGCATTCTGAAAATCTAAGACGTTCTCCTAAAATTATTTCTGAACATACAGCATTTTTGCAATTTCCATTCCCTTGTGAACAGGCTGCACGAAAGAAAAAAATATAATCAGTTATTATAACAAGTACACCTTTTATATAATGATCAGATTACAGCAACCAATAAGATCATATGTTTCCTTAACATATGAAATTGATCAAACTGCTTCAACTAAAAGAATAATATTATTGAAATTTTACAACAAAATAGTTTTGTTATTGAAATTAGAAGTGGAAAACCTCTAAGCGATAATGTAACACAAATCATTTAATAGGATATGCTTACTTCTTATGCTACAATCAAGTCCTTGATATCCTGAAATACATTTATCGCAGCTGTTCTCAACATAGTGACTTTTATGCAATACCATGCATTGATCACTTGTGAGATGCTTTGGGCAAGCTGAAATATTGTAATTAATAACATAATGTATGCACGCGTAGACATATATTAAAATATATTTACGGAATTGAACAGGAACAGGTTAGAATTAGGCTTATAGGAATTAAAATCGGCAGTCCCGGGTAGATTTTTGTATCAACGGAGTGACGTAAGATGATTTGTATATAAGAGGGACCTTGTTAGAGAAAAGAGACTTGTTAAAGAGTTTGACCAAAACAGTGCGATAAATAAAGAGATTTTCTTCAGGAGTCAGGTTGGTATGGGTAATTTACTTTGTCTTTAGTTGTGGGCTGGAATTTCTCCAAGAGCACCGACATGGCAATTGTTTGAAACAAACCTTATCTATCTTTGTTTGATATATTTTTTATATATTTGTTTTTTCATATATTTGTAATTGATCTCGCGAGTTCCACAAACCCTTATTTAATCCTTTATATTAACTTCGCGTTTCTGTCTTTCTGTCTGTCTGAGTACATGCCCCTTTCCTGTTATTAAATCGATGTGAAACTTGGTCCATAGACTCGTGAGGAATAAACATCAATTTTGAGATGGTCAATAACAAAATTTATTTTTTTAAATTCTTTATTTGAATGATCTGCTAAAACATCTGAGATATTGCGTCATTATTTAGTTCATTG
This sequence comes from Erpobdella octoculata, assembly GCA_963978895.1. Lineage (NCBI taxonomy): Eukaryota > Metazoa > Annelida > Clitellata > Hirudinida > Erpobdellidae > Erpobdella > Erpobdella octoculata. The sequence goes on along the minus strand of OZ022240.1, from coordinate 42,165,214 downwards.
AAAGACAACAAATTTTGAATTCCACTTTTGACTCACTTATTACTATGGATCTAAAGTTTTTTAATTCGATTTTTTTATAATGGAATATTGTTTTATACGAATTTTATTAAAATTAATGATTATCAGATTCTTTTCATTTATGCAGTTTTTAGAATTGTAGACCTATATCTTCATGAAAAATATTAGCATTAAATAGGTATTTTTCTATCTCAAATGCAGCCCAAAGTTTATACAATTAAGCAGTATTGGGATCTTTGGCATCAGATTGTAGCCGAGACTGAATAAAGAATTCATCGAGTCCTATACAACAGCCTGTTGGGAAAATTTCAAATCTGTCAAATTTACAATTATCTTATGTAATTTAGTGTAACAAAAAACAAGAAACAGGTGTCTGGTCTGTGTTGTTTAGTTTGAAGTTTGATCTCCTGTCCTGGGTAGCCATTACAGTTAGAAAAGTCCGTGTAATAGGTCGTGTACATAATAAAGCATATAAACCATTGAAATCAGTAAACGAGTAAGCCTGACAACTTTTTCAATTGAAAAAATAGAAAACTGAAAATGATGATGACAGTAGCGCCAGCGGAAAACCCATTTTGTTTATCGTTTTAGGCGGTACATAAAACAAAGTATGTATTTCACGATACTTGCTTCCAAAAAAGTCAATTGAATATTGGAAACGTAGGCAGTATACTGATCAACAGCGCCTCTCCTTGCACCGTAATTGAGCTATTTGATAATTGACCAATTGTCAACGCAGTGTTGCATGATGAAAATATATATTTATGTATAAACATCTATTGTGAAGTTTTTTATTAGTTTGTTTAATTAAGAAAATGATAATTACTTGCCAATATTTTTGTGTGTTAAACATGGAGACTCCTCATTAGTTGAATCTTTTATTGTGGTAGAATCATCTTTGCAGTCATCGCATATTGGTTGACGAACTAAAAATAAACGTTTTTTCTTTAGTTCATTCTACACAAAAATATTTTTTATTCCGGTTTCTCTTCAATATTATTACACGTTTTTATTTAATTTCATCGGTTTGACGTATGTTTAATGGTTAGTATTTTTAAATTGAATTTTAGATCACAAGCCTTCATTTAATTGAGCTGAAACATGGAATAGAAATGTATTATCGCTGACAATGCAATATTTTACTAAACTCGAGTAAAAAAACTATTTCTTAAAAGTTTAATTAACAATAAAATTTAAAAAAAAAAACTAAATCGTTTTTATAAATTGTGCAGCAGCATTTGTTTCATTACTTGATTTCATTTATAAACTCTCTTTTATGACCGGTGTTATACCGGGCAGATAAAGATTATTAGTTTTCCTATTTCTAAAAAAGACAGTAAGCTCAATCCATTTAATTATAGGCCAATTTCTCTTACTGTCATGTCCTGCAAGGAAACGGATCCTGTCTTGCACAAGCGCATCATGCAACACTGCGTCGTCAATGGCTTAATTATCAAACGTCAACACGGTTTTCTAGACAAGAAAAAGCTGTTTGAAAAATCTACTTGAAACTCGTGACATACTGAAACAATTCATTGTAAATTTATTCTGCTTTATACAATTAATTTTTCTGTATTGAGACAAAAAACGGTTGAAAACGATATCAGTCTTCTGGGCGACTGAATAGTGTTCAATGATACAATTTTTGAATTTTAATGACCGGTGAGTCAAAGAAAACATGTATATACTTATACTTTAAAATGCCAATTGATATAGACAGAATTGTTTATTTTTCAACAAGTGGCTGTTCACATGGGTAACGTGAGCTATGTGTAAAGTGAAAATTGCTCTTATGACACGTTTTTTTTATAAAATATTTATTCTCATAATGCGATTTTTGTAATTGATTTGTTCTAAAAAGTTATAATAGTTTGATAGTGTCGTGAAATGTAGTGTGAGGAAAATTTGGCTGGAAAAAATCAAAATAGGCGAAGAATTATACCGGAAAGCAGAGACACTTTCTTAAAACAATTAACATGATCTAACCATGAAAAATTTTAGACTCCCAAGAATTTGGTGACTAGAATATTATTTAGTTTAGCACCATCAATTAATTTTATTTTTTCTGGAGATACCATTTTACGAAGATTAGTTTATAGGTTTTTTTGTCACCTTCTCTCTCTGAAGGTCTATAAATTTTCTTGAATATTCAATGTATTTTTTAACAAACCTGCATAAACACTATACACTTTTTCCGGAGAATTGCAACTTGACCAGAACTTTTCGTATTCTTCATCTATCAGGCAGTAGCAATAAACTCTTTGCTGAAATAGAAACCTTTTTATCTTGAAATTAAAGTTTAGAATCTTATTATAATTTTCGTTCAGCTGACCTGAAATATCATTTTAGATACATCTCGACAATGTTCATAACAATTGTCCAAATAATTAGCATGCGTTGCACTGAAACTTTTGGTTGATTTGATACAACCGATAAAGTCATTCTGCAGAATGTCTAGTTTTTTCGAAACAAAATTTTTAAAAACTATTTATTTGATAAGCATGATTTAATAGCGACAGAAAAACCTTCAAAAGCCCGAATTTCGGTAACTGACATGCCGATAGTGGCTTCAAACTCAATTTCGACATAACGTGCTGTAAAACCGCCATTACAAACAATAGAGCTTTCCATTGAATCTATGATACAGTTATGAGTTGGACCATCTAATAAGTTTAATCTCAAAACTGCTTTGTTTACTTTAGCTAAAAATTTAAATAAAAATTATTGTTTAATAAGTTTCTATTGGTTCTAAAAACATTTAGTTTGAGTTTTCAATTTTGATCTTAACCTTCTTTTGGCTTGTAGTTAATCGAAAACACTGTATAATATTGATCAAACTGGATCGTCAGCTTCTCACATCTTCTGTTGCCGCTAATACATGAGCTGCGCCGTTCAATGCTTTTGTTTTTAATATCTTTTGTTTAAAAATAGAAAAAAAACATTGTTTAACAAACAGGATTTTCTAGAATTTAAGGAAAATAATCCGAGAAAACAAAACATTAAGTGTAGACCTAAGAGTCGCCAATCCATATCCTGCCGGCGTCATCAGCGTCTGTAAGGGTTGTACATAGGTAGGCATGGATTTTAGACAGTAGTACTGGACGCTAAATCCATTACTATACTGAGCTATAATAGCTAATTATCTTGTGAGGGTTATCGCGGCAACTGTATAACTGCTGTTGGTCATGAACTGCTAGTTATTTTTCAACAAAGTAAAGCTACAGATTTAGCTGTGTTATCTCTAGTTTAAAAAAAATAATTTGTGTTTTTTTTTATTTTGAACTGCAGTACAGTTTTGGGCAAATAAATAAAAAAAACAACACCTTCCGTTTTCATGATGTTTTATAACATACTAGCGGAGTACCCGGCATTGCCCGGAGTTTTTTAGAAGTTTTTTTATCGTTTTTTTTTTGCACCCGTTTCTTTCACGTCCAGTACTTATATCTAAAAAAACATGAGGTAGGTGCCTAAAAATGGCTGTTTTTGGCCTTTTCGGGTAATGGGTCTACGAGATAGTTAATTTTCGATAAGCGATTCGTTCCTTAAAATTCTAACTAAGAACGCTACGTTAGACATTGTAAAAGTAGTTATCAAAATTATTAGTTTTTATCATTGTTTATTATTTATCAGTATTATCTTTAGACTAACTATGGAATAATGGTGAAGATGATTATGATGATAGTGACGACGATGGCGTTGATGATGATGAGGTGGAGGATGATGATTATGACTACGACGAAAACAATTTTTGTTTCGCCAGTATTGAATGCAACATAAACAAAGACGTGGTTTTTTTATATACATCCCCTATAATCAAAATTAATTTGTGACTTTAAAATGAAAGATGAAAAATGATTTCGTTAAAAAAGAACAAACACACAAGAAAATTGTTTATTTTAGAAAATTCTACTAACTGTTTTTTTGCAAGCTGAAATTGAATAATATTGTTAAATTTAAAAAAAATAAAACCACTTTAAAAACCATTTTCGAACGATAGCTTTAAATAATTTTCAAAATATTTTTGTTGTGAAATGACGTCAAAAAAAGTTATGAATCACTAATCAATATTCAGTCGTAAAAATTGAATTTTCTTATATTTGTGAAATTAAAATTTGACAAGTTTTTATTAACATTTAATAATAACTCATCAAAATGACAGATTTTTAAACATCAACATTTTATTAAAATATAAAACAACCTTGGTTTATTTGTGTCCTATAAACTCAAAAACGACTGGGCCGTTTTTTTTTAAAGTTTTTATGACACAAACTAATTTATTTAAGTCAAACTTTTACTAACTTTCAACAAAATAATTTAAGTTTAACTATTTATTTGCAATTATTATTATAAAAAAATTTAACTAAACTGGAAGTAAATATTTACACTTTTTTCAAATTTTTCACAACTTTGCTTTTAACTAATAATTAGTAACTTTTAAGTTAACTTTTGCCTACCACTGTATAGGACCACAGCTGCTGTACAAAAATTAATTCGCAGATTAATTTTGATAATTTTTTATTCTGAGACGCAACAAAAATACTGCACTTGCTTTTCATTTTCTTCGAATCTATCAGTAGAACGATTACCTATATATTGGTGTACAATATAAGATTTTTTATGTTATTTAGTTGTTTAATTTTCTCTAAAAAGTAAATAACTTACTCGTTGTTAATAATAATAATGTATTACAAGATTGGCCAATGTTACCGATACACCAATGTTATAGCCAACAATTAAAAAAAATTTAAAAAAAAACAGAGTTTTTCAAAAACACTATTTTATATTTTTAAATTATGCAAGTTGGTTTCAAAATGCAATACTAGTTTTACCATTGTTTATAATAATAATTTATTAAACTTTTAATAAGTTTTTGTCGTAGTCATGATTACCTAAAAGTTCATTTAATTGACGCAAGCTCCAACTAGCGAATAATTTTAAATGCGTTACAAAATAATAATTAAAATAATTTGGAAAAATGATTTATTCGCTTTGGAAACTATTGAATATTTTTTGGCGAGTGGCTAAAGTCTATGCTAAAAATTTCAACGTTTTAACTTATCTTAAAGTTGGTGAAAATTAATTTCAAAAATTAGTTAACCCATTATTTGATATAAATTTACTTGTTAATTTGTAAAAAAATGCTTTTAACATAACAGTTTTATTTGTTTTTCAAATTTGTGTTTATATTTGTGAACACTCAAAAAATATACTTTTTTTTTTAAAAACGTTTTTTACATAAATGAAGTACCGCTAACAAACAAATATCCAAAAAAAAGTCGTATTAGTTTGTTTGAAAATATCATAGCCAAGAGATTGCTTAAGGATCTTCACAAAATCAAGCAATTTAATTTCATTAGTAGAAATTTTTAGTCCATTTCAATATCATTTCCTCGTCTGGAAGCATTATCTTTACCTAGAAATGTAAGTATTTATGTTAATTATTTTTAATTTGTCAAATTATTTATGCCCTTTTTACAACTGAAAATAAACTATTGAACCGAATGATTTTTTGACTCTAGTGACTCTCAGTTTTTTTCTCTTCAAATTGAATATTTTATTAGATTTCACTGTTTCTCAAAATTAATAAACCACGACTTAGCTAGGATAACCGAGTTAGTAGAGCATCAGAACTGAACGCGAATGAAGCACGAGTCGATATCCTTTCTAGTAGGTCATGTCATAGGAATATTAACGTAAAAATTTGCTTCTCCGTGGGACATTTAAAGGACAGTTGACGAAATTTTTGGTGAGCTTTCCTATTTGTGATCATGTGAGTAAAATAAAAGCAGCTAAAATCATACTCATTAAAGTTTTTCACACAATTTTGTAATTAAAAAAAACTATAATTTCAAAGTAATTGCTCACGTCTCCATTTAATTATTTTAACAATCAAAACGATGGCAAGAATGATGCTCAACAGTCCAAGCAAAGCATCTATTATAATTATTATTATTGTATCAATTCTCTCGATTGGCTTTTTGTCAGAAGGTGGGTTTTCTTTAATAGATGGGCTTTCTTTAATAGATGGGCTTTCTTTAATAGATGGGCTTTCTTTAATAGATGGGCTTTCTTTAATAGATGGGCTTTCTTTAATAGATGGGCTTTCTTCTGCAAACAAAACTTATATAAAATTTACAGGAATTATATAAGTGGGCGGATGCTGGTGGTATAACAGTTAGCCATTTACCGTAGACATGAAAACTCCATTGAAGATAATTGCCCCTTTCTTCCGACGTTTTGAGTCTTTGGCGAAGAAATTAACAAAGAAAAATGGGCAATTATCTTCAATAGAGTTTGCGTACAAGAAAATATCGTACTGCTGCATGCAAGAAAAATATATATATATATATATATATATATAATTTCATTTATAGACAGCAAGGGATTTGCAAGAATTCATTCAACACGTTTATAAACTATCCTAGTTTGGTCGGACTAGCATAAAAAAGTTAAAAAAGATAATTACTAAACAAACTAACCAACGCAAGATGTCAATGATATCTGCCTAAATCCACTTTTGCAGTTGCACTGATAAGAACCATTGAGGTTAACACAATCTGAATTTCTAGAATTGCAAACTTGAGGTGAAATTAGACACTCGTCTACGTCTACAATTTCAACAAAGTAAATGTTACTTATTTACATTTTCATCAACTTTTTCTAGAACTGGTTTGAACACCCTACAAATATAAAACTTGAAATAATAATATTATTATACTAATAATTTAGTTTTGTATTGTGAATGATAAAATAGCGCAATTTAACTCATTTTTGGTACATTCATAAAAACAAATCTGTGTAAGTCAAACGTGCTTTTTACTTTTTTTTTTCGCCTTTTGTTTGCATTTCCTGAATCTAAATTAAACTGTTTTTGTTTTTATCTTTTACTATAAATTTACAGTAATTTTTCTGACTATTTTCCTGTGAATAATTTCAAAGCAGTTTTATGTGTTGTTCAAAAATATTCCTCCGATTTCTTTGTATATTTCAAGTTTCTCAATGATTGCTGTATCACTCATCAGAATAACATTGACTTGTTGTCAAAAGTCAAAAACATAATTTTTATCAAAGGTTTTATTATTTTTTACCTTGATATTTTTAAAGAAAAAATAAGTTTGAAAATGAGTCATTAAAATTGAAACAATATTTAATCAGTTGATAAAAGGCCCTGCAACTTACCAAAAAAAGTTGCTTTGTTTTCATTATTTTAATGTTATGTGTTTTATATTTTTTTAGTTTTTTTTACTTTTAGTCAAGGAATAACAAATAAAAGTTAATTAAAAAATTGAAAACAAGTTTTTAAGATGCTGAAAAATTTCATATTAACATTGTATTGTAAAAAAACTGCCCAATGAATAGTAAACAAAACATTTTTGTAGTTACTATGATGATAAATATTTGTTTCGTCATTATCATATTTTATTCATTGAATCCTTTATATTTACCTCAACGCTGGTTTTGTTTGCTTGCTTACTTGCTTGCTTGAACGTTTTCAAAACCTTGAAAGTGAAAATTTACTAATTTCCCGTCATCCAATCAAGCTACAATTTTAAATATAGGTTTGCTCCACATAAAAATGCATTTTTTTAATTGTAAAAGTTTTTGGAATAAAAATTTTTTAATTAAAAATAATAATTGTTTCTGTTTTTAAACAAAACCAAATCAATTAAACTTAAAGGTTTACATAAATAAATTGAAAAAACATTTATTAAGAATTGTTTTTGAAATAAATAAAATTTTGGCAAATTTATATATGCACGAAAATTGCTAAAAAACGTAATTTTTTACGGCTTAATTGTTTTTTCAATAATTTTTGTTTCTGAAATTTTATTTTTGTTTAATTAAACTATTAATTTTTAAAGTAGGTGATTTTTATAATAATCTTCAGAGCTTTAAAATGTTAACGAATATCCCACGGACATCCCATAGACATCCGGACAAATGAAAGTTAATAAAAGCCTATAAAAAACTGACTAATAAAATTTGTTTGAAACTTGCAAAAATTTTAGATATCAAATTAATTAGATAATTGTTTTTGATTGAGTACATATAAACCTATGAAAAAATTAATTGTGTTTTTTATTTTATTAACCATTGCATCCTGTTGAAGTGTTCTCAAACCCATATCCACAGCCACATTGAAAAGTTCCAGGAACATTTATGCACCGTGGGTAGGTGGCATTGCACAAATCAACTGCAGACAAACATTCGTCAACATCTGAAAACATTAAATTTTGCACATTGTTTTATCATATTTCATTATTTCAAATTCCTCATTTTTTTTATTTTTCAGTTAACCTGCGCATCCTGCTGATGTGTGGTTGAACCCTGATACACAGCCGCAATGAAAAGATCCAGGAAAATTTATGCACTTTGAATTGGTTGCATTGCACAAATTAACTGCAAACGAACACTCGTCAATGTCTGAAATCATTGAAATTGGGATGAGCAGTTAGATTAAGACTGCGCCAATCAACACAAATAAAAGCATCAAAACTAGAATAATATTTTCTGTTTTTCTTGTTTTCCGTTTATTAAAAAACAAATAATTATTGGTTCAAATTGTATAAACATGAAACCAGAGCGTCTCATAGAGAGCATAAACGTATTGCTGTTTTAAATCAAGTGCTGAACTCTTGTGATATCTCTTAAAATCATACAACTCTGAGAGATAAACGCCATTAACTATGCGCTAGCAACTAGTAGGATCTCTATTGAATATAAATAATGTCTTCAATAAAGATTACAAGATTCAAAGAGTAATTTTCGTTTCTTAAATTTTATTTTTGTTTTTAAATTCTATTGCAACTAGCAGAATTTCTATTAAATATAAATAATGTCTTCAATAAAGATTACAAAATTCACAGAGTACTTTTAGTTTCTTAAATTCTATTTTTGTTTAATCAAACTATTAATTTTTTAAATTAGGTAATTTTTATAATAATCTTCAGAGTTTCAAAATGTTCAATGACATCCTATAGACATCCGGACAAGCGGAAGTTAATAAAAAAGGGTACTGACTAATGCAATCTTGATGAAACTTGCAAAAAGTTTAGTTATCAAATTAATTAAATAATTATTTTTTTTTGATTGAGTACATTTAAACTTGTAAAAACATAATTAATTGTTTCTTTTATTTTATTAACCATTGCATCCTGTTGAAGTGTTCTCAAACCCATATCCACAGCCACATTGAAAAGTTCCAGGAACATTTATGCACCGTGGGTAGGTGGCATTGCACAAATCAACTGCAGACAAACATTCGTCAATATCTGAAAACATTAAATTTTGCACATTGTTTTATCATATTTCATTATTTCAAATTCCTCATTTTTTTTATTTTTCAGTTAACCTGCGCATCCTGCTGATGTGTGGTTGAACCCTGATACACAGCCGCAATGAAAAGATCCAGGAAAATTTATGCACTTTGAATTGGTTGCATTGCACAAATCAACTGCAAACGAACACTCGTCAATGTCTGAAATCATTGAAATTGGGATGAGCAGTTAGATTTAGACTGCGCCAATCAACACAGATAAAAGCATCAAAACTAGAATAATGATATTTGTTGTTTTTTCATATTTTCCGTTTAGTAATAAACAATATTTGTTTCAAATTGTATAAACAAGAAACCAGAGCGTCTCATAGAGAACATAAACTTATTGCTGTTTTAAATCAAGTACCTAAACTCCCGTGATTTTTCTTAAAATCATACAACTCTGAGAGAAATAATCGCCAATAACTTTGCACTGTCAATATTTCTATTAAATATAAATAAAGGTTTTCAAGAAAAATTACAGGATTTACAGAAGAATTTCATGCTAATTCACAAGATTTGCTTTTCAAGAAAATTTTTCTTTTCAATTAACATTATTTTTCCAAGTATTTGAACCATTTCTAGCTTTCACACTCATCTACACAAGCTTATGTTGAGGCGCTGGTGGCAGAGCGGTAGAGCGTTCGCCTGTCGATCGTTAGGTCGGCAGTTCAAACCTCGCCGGCGTCACCAACGTAACTCCCTTAAGCAAGGAGTTCACTCGCATTTGCTAAAGGGGTAGGCGCCTATAAAATGGCTGCCTTTGCAAGTACCCTCCCTCTCTCGCCTTGAGCAAGACTTGTCTTGATAAGGCGTATGCTAAATCTCAATTAAAATAAAATTAATCTCAATCTCTTATGTCTTTGTAAAATCTTGCTCTTTTCATATTCGTAGCATTACGCATTTTTTCCATTTCTGGATGATCCTTCTCAAAAACCACTAGTCTCTTCTCTCGCTTTGTTTTGAATTGACTTCTGCAATTTTTTCTATTATGGTCTCCCTGACACTAACTACCCTTCATCCGTTTTCTGAAGCTTTCAATATCGCCGCACGCTTAGTTTCTCGCATCTCCTACTTCTTTCACATCTCTCCATCTTTTGTTCTTCTTCTTGGCTTTCTATTAAATATGAGGTGATTTTGAAAAATTGTCTACTAATGTTTAAGATTAAAAATTTCCTTTCTCCACTCTACCTAACTTATTACGAATCCCTCATAAGTCTGGTCTTCGATCTTCCTCTCTTAGTCATTTTTGTATCTTTAATGTTAAGCATTTTCTTGCTAAAAGCTCTTTTTCCTACTCTGGTTTTTTTCTCTAGAACTTTCTTCCTGCATCTCTTACCAACTCTACTTCACTCATTTTTTTCTTTCGTGGACTTAAAACATATCTGTTTGATCAGTTTATATCCGAACGCTATTAAACGCCACACAAATAGCGTTATATGAATAGACAGGATTGATTGGATTGATCAGTTTTCACATTGACCAGCAGTTAAACTTCACTTGCACACACATTTGTGTCTACCCATTATGAGTGCGGGGCTTGATTAATTATTTCAGATACATTATGATGCAAAGAAATTAACTCATATGTCTACATTGAAAACAAAAAAATGCACCGGAACCTACTTAATACTAAAAGATTTTTAAACTGCTTTAAGATTAAATTAAATTTAAAAACAGAAATTTACTTTAAAAAAGCAATAACAACTACGCTGTCTTGAGCTTTCGCACACATACTCACTTATACAAATTTGCCTATTGTTTTCACAATTACCAACAGGTAATATTGCACACACGTGTTTATTGTGTAAAAACGATGCCTTATAAGAAAAACAAAGGATGACTTGAATAATTATTTTAGATACCAAACCATTGCCAGACAGTTTGCTTAGTTATATGTATGTTTGTGCGCACGTGTGGTTACATGTTTCTTGTGACTGCTTAAGGATCGGTTTAGTGAACGTTCACTTTGTTAAACCAGGGGTCAGGGGTCGAAACTGAGCCAGTAAGTGAATGAGTAAATGAGTATAAGTAGATGAGTCTGTACCAATTGTTTTAAATGTAATTTTAAAGTTTTTTACACATTTAACACAGCTCCTAGAGTTTTAACTTTCTGGTTAATGTTTCATTGAATTTTACCTCTACAGTCTTCAAACCACAATAATCGATGGAAACCAAAATGGCAAGTGCATTCTGGAAACGAAACATGTTCTTGTAAATATATTTCTGAGCATATAGCATTTTTACAATTTCCGTTTCCTTGTGAGCACGCTGAATAATATAAAATTTAATCAGTTATTATAAAAAAAATTCACTTTTTAAATAATGATCGATTTACAGCAGCACTAAGCAATGATGTTACACTTACTTCTTATATTACAATCTAATCCTTGATATCCTGAAATACATTTATCGCAACGGTTCTCAACGTAGTGATTTTCACGAAATACCATGCATTGATCACTTGTGAGATGCTTTGGACAAGCTGAGATATTGTAATTAATAGCATAGTGTACGCACGCGTAGACGTATATCCAAAAATATTTACAGAATAGAGCATGTAGGAAATAAAAAACTGATAAACTTTTTCAAAAAAAGAGAAAAACAAATTATCTTATATATAAAAATGAATGTTTGTGTATAACTACTTGCCAATATTTTTTAGTGTAAAACATGAAGACTCCTTTTCGATAAAAACATCATTGTGGCCATCAGCTGGTCGAACTAAAAATAAATATTTTTTTATTCATCATGCATCAAAAACTTTTTAAATACGGCTTCTCTTTATGACTTCAAAACTATTAATACAGCTTAAAACGTGCAGTCATTTCATAGCTTATTGTTTTTCATTTTCAAAGTTTGCAGTTTTCTAGGTCAAATTATTATTAATATTCAGACATAATTTATTCACAAAAAACTTTGTCTATATATATATATATATATGTATATATATATATATATATATATATATATATATATATATATATTCGAAAAGCCTCAATGGGAGAAAAGTATAGTGTACAAAATTAAAATCGGTCACAAAATGAGCAGAGCGGGAGCGGGAGAGCGAGCGGAAACGGGAATTGAAAAATGAATAGAAACGGGAACGAGAAAGCAAGCGAGAGCGGGAAAGCGATCGTGAGCGAGAAAGCGTTCGGGGTCGGGAAAGCGATAAACAGCCACGAGCGAGAGAGCAAAACGGGAACAAGAGATACAAGCACTAGAAAAACCTCTAAATCCCCGGGCAACTCCGAGAGTAGCAGTAATTCAGTCTAGATGTGACTAGGCTGCATGCAAGAGTGCTAGCAGTTTCAGTAGAGAGTAGAGGGCGTATGTGTTTCAGGGCCTGTATATGATAGTTACAGGCCTTTATAGTCGACGATATGTGGCGGTTGAAGCGTAGATGATTGTCGAGAGTGACGCCTAGCAATTTAGCGTGTGAGGATATAGGGAAAGGGCACCAGCGATGTCTGCAAATTATTTCTTTAAATTTATTGAGTTGTTGAGATGAGCCAAGGATGATTACTTTAGCCTTGGCAGGGTTAAGTTGTAAGGAGTTTAAGCGGTGACATTGTTGAATGTTGTGTGTGCAGAGTGTAAGAGATTATACCAGAATGCAGAAAAACATTTCTGGGAACATGGTTAACATGTTGTGCCATGTGAAATGTTGATCAATGCAGACTATAAAGTTTGTTTCTGTAACATTAATTATTTTAGCAGCATTAACTTTTAGTTTGAGGTTATCTGAAGTAAACATTCTACAAAGATTATATGTACAATATAATTAGCTTAATTTCTTGCATTTAAACCAAAATGATAATTTATTTAATTAAGTTTTTTTGTATTAAAATTGGTAAATATTCATTGTCCTAATCAAATGAAAATTATTTTAATAAACATTGAACTATTAAAAAAAACCATTAACATAGATTATAAAAAAAGTGGCGGCTATAGACCTATAAATGCACCCCAAATAATAATTTCTAAATACTTTGAAACTGTAAAAAATAGAGAAAACATCACTCTCAATGCTAATTTAGTTTGTTTTTATTAGTTTTTTTAATCACACTTTCTTTTAAAAATCTATCTTTTTTTTGTTAGTTAAAATTTGTAATTGAACCAACCTGCATAAACAACGAGCACATTTTTTGAAGAATTGCAATTCGACCAAAATCTTTCATATTCTCCATCTATCAAGCAGTAGCAATAAACATTTTTCTGAAATAAAATTTTTTTATCTTAAACTTAAAGTTATAAATTTTATTATAATCATTTTCAGCTGACCTGATATGCCATTTTAGATGCATTTTGACAATTTTCATTACAATCGATCCAATATCCAGAAAGCGTTGCATCAACTACTTTGAATGTTTCAATGCAACCAATAAAGTCATTCAGTGGATAATCTATTTTTTATAAAAAAAAATTTGTTAAAAACTGTTTATTTGATGAGAGTCATTTTATGGAATGAAGAAAAACAACCATAAGCCCGAATCTTGGTAATTGACATGCTGTTAGTGTCTTCAAACTCAATTTCGGCATAGCGGGCAGTAAATGCCTCATCACAAACAATTTGGCTCTTCATTGAATCTATGTTACAGTTATGAGTTGGACCATATAATAAGTTTACTCTTAAAACGGCTTTGATCACTATAGCTACAATTAAAAAAAATTATTGTATAATAAGTGTTTTAGTGGTTTTGAAAAAAAGCATTTAATATAAAATTTTCAATTTAAAATGATAAAATTGTATTTTTGATTTCAACCTGTTTTTGGTTCATAGCTAATCGAATGCATATCATAGTATTGATCAAACTGGACAGTGAGTCTTTCACAACTTCTGCTGCTGCTATTACATGAGCTGCGCAGTTCAATGCTTCTATTTTTAATATTCTTACCTAAAAGCAAACAAAAGTGGGTGAACCAAGTTTTATTGCATATTTTGGAATTTAAAACAATAATTCAAAAAATAATAGGCAATGGTTATATAACGTTAAGGCATTTGCCTGTAGACCTAAGCGTCGGTGGTCCATACTCTTCAGAGGGGGACATGGGTCCATTTCTTGCGACCCATCCCAACCCAACTCACTGCCATAACAAGCCGTACAAACAAGCCGTAGTTTTATTATCGGGCAAATCTTTACGAATGATGGTCAAAAAACAAAACTCAAAAATAGAAGACTATATGTTTTTCTTTGCCTTTTTATCTGAGTCAACGAACTAAAAAATTTTAATCTAAAACAACCGTTACGCTCAATCATGTTAATTATTTTGGACCTCTGGCGACTTATAAATAAACACCCGTACTGTTTAATTATTTTGGACCTCTGGCGACTTATATATAAACAGCTATTAGCGTTGCTAGATGACAGGAATTAATTTGATTTGAATAATTTTCAATTTAAAATGACAAAAACATTCCGGTACAGAGATCACATAAGATAAAATAGCATAAAACTTAATAAAATGCGAATGTTACTGAGATTAATTTTCGTCAATTGTTCAAATTTATTACGGAAGTTCTACAACTCCATCTGATTTTCCCGTTCTTTCACTTTGCGTGCAGACAGACTTGATCGAACATTTTTCTGAACAAGGGCTGGATTAGGGTTTTTCGGGTTTCTAGGTCCAAATTGTTTGTGGGGTTCCATCACACATTGTTATCACACATTGACAATGTGCATATAGTATCATCCTACCTTGTTACCAAAACAAACCTCTAAAAGCAATCTTCTATAAAATTATTGATAATATTGTACAAACACAGATTTTTTTTAAATCTTCTGTATTAACATTGTCGCGGGTCTTGGCGGTAGCAGTCATCGATAGTTCAGCTTGATCGAAGTTAAAACGCTGCAACCTGATGATCTGATCTAAGTTTCAAATAAATACTCCGATATTCTATAGAGAAGAACAACGTAATAACGTGTCTCGTGTGATCCGGTCGAATTAATCAACAGAAATTTTCTTAACAAAATTCGGTTGTTTCACAATCAATTAATAAAAAAAAAAACAGATTCTATCTTCAGATGAGATCCTTTAAGATTTTCAATTTACCGAAAACTACAAAAAAACCTCCGCTGATAAGGAACTATTAAGTTTATTTTTTCCAGAAAAAAAATACAACTGCAGATTTAGCTGTACTATCTCTATTTTAGCAAATTTCGTTCGTGATTTTTTATTTTAAACTGTACGACAAATAAATTGAAAACACATGTTTTCAGGATTTCTTATAAAAATTTTACTGATATTATCACAAAATAACAACGGCTCGTGAAAGCCAAAAGATAGGTATTTAAATGAAGTCAAACAACACAGGATGTTTTATTTCAACAAAACCTTGGGAAACAACACGATGAAGGAGTTCACACGTTCAAAGTTTCATCACAATATTAAATTTTAAAAAAAAGTTAAAAAGTTAAAGTAGGGGTGCATACATTTTTGAGTGCCACATACTGAACAGACCAGCGGCCACTTTACAATGTTGGCAACTTGCAGATAAGACTAACAGCGTATGAGGTGTTTTACAGCGCCGCTAGCCCCGCATACTACTCGATAACTCCACAAGCGCACAAAGGACTTTAACCCCCAACCGAAGTTTTTGCTGTCAAACAGCTGAGAATCGAGAGAATAATGGAACCTACTTTTCCCAAATATTTTCGAAAAACTTCCCTTTTTCTTTTAAAAAAGCTGATGACAGGGAGGCTAGTTTGAGATGGGCTGTAACCAAGAATTTTAAGGTGGAGCCCTGGAATTTTTTTATCCACATTAAGTTGCACGTTCCTACCATGCCCCCTCCTCCTGCTCCCTCGAAGCGACGTCTCTAATGTCAAGTAGGCTTAGTGGATATAAAATCAGGTGTTCAAATATGTATGTAGGGCCATCAACTCCAAAAATCTTCTGCAACACAAGTGGATCCCTGTTTCAAATATTCTTATATATCTGGATCTTAATACTCATTTTGTGTACTTGTTGGCGTGTCCCAATTAAGATTATTAATATTATTTTTTATAATTATTTATTATTTATTTGCATTATTTAATACCTTCAGACTTATTATGGAATAATAGCGAAGATGATGATGATCATAGTGACGACGAAGGTGTTGATGATGATGATGATGATGATGATGATGATGATGATGATGATGATGATGATGATGATGATGATGATGATGATGATGATGATGATGATGATGATGATGATGATGATGATGATGATGATGATGATGATGATGATGATGATGATGATGATGATGAGAAGGATGATGATTATTACTATGACTACAACAAAAACAATTTTTGTTTTGCCAGGATTGAATGCAAAAAAAATTAAGGCGTGGGTTTTTATATAAACCTTCTGTTTGCAAAACTAACTGGTGACTTTAAAATGAAAAATGAAAAATTATTTCGTTATAAAAGAAGACAAAGAAAAAAGTATTCATATTGGAAAATTCCACTAACCGTAGTCTTGAAAGCTGAAATTAAATAATAAAGTTATATTGCAAAGAAATAAAATCACTTTAAAAATCATTCTCGAACGAAAGTTTTAAATTGTTGTTTTTCAAAATATTTGTTTAGTGCAATGACGTCAAAATAAAGTTATGAAGAAAGAATTATTTATTTATTCAGTCGTGAACATTGGAATTTCTTGTATTTGTGAAATAAAAACTGTTTCAAGTTATTTCAACCATTTTGGACTAATTTTTATTATCAATTAGCAGTAATTCATCAAAATGATGGATTTTTTTTAAATCAACCTTTATCTAACATTTGTCTTTTTGTCCAAAATGGGTGCAATAACTTAAAACAATTTTTATTTCACAAATATAAGAAATTTCAACAACAAGATGATCAATTTGACGTACGATTTTATTTCTTACTTTTTAGTGCATCTCTAAAATAAGACTAGTTTTTAAAAAGTTTTTTTATTTATATTTATTATATATATAAATATAGGTTTATAAAATACACACTTTAAACATTAGTAGATGATCAGGCCCGCTATATATTGACATCAAATTTAAAAATCTGAACTGATTTTCTTGAAATCTAATAATCATTAATTTTTTTAAATCCTTTCATTAACTTCACCGCCGGTCTTGATTGCTTGCTTGAATGTTTGCAAACCTTAAAAGTAAAAAAGTAACTTATTTCCCGTAATTTAATTGAGCTGAAGTTTATCGTGATCTTAAAATTGCACACCTATCCAACAAGTTCTTGTTACACCTCTTTGTCTGCAAAAAAAAAAACAAAAATAGATTGATTCATTAGATTAACCATAGGCTACATACATTCCTGTTTGTTCAAAACCACTTTTGTGCGACCCAAATAAGAGTAGATTGAGAAAATCTATAAAAAAATAGCGAGACAACAATGGCCGGTAACATGACATTGTATCAAACAGATTTGTTGTGTCGTTTATTATGTGGCCCGAAGATCTAAATGAAGATCTTCAGAATGGATTGATAATGATACGAATTGATTGCTAGTTGCTATGAATTACTTGGGTGTTCCGAATTTTGAATATTTATGTCTTCTGAAGCTCATTTCTATTGATATATAATTTGTAATTTAAATAGGCAATTTAAAAAAGTTTGAAAAAAATTTATCCTCGAGTCTTACTAATTTTTTGTTTATTCAAGAATTTTCCTTAAATTTAAATTAATAAAATTAAAGTAAAAAATTTTTTTTAGAGATTTTAACAGAAAAATGTGTCATTGCTATAAATTACTTTATATGAAAACTGAATACCACTAGAAA
Organism: Erpobdella octoculata; assembly: GCA_963978895.1. NCBI lineage: Eukaryota > Metazoa > Annelida > Clitellata > Hirudinida > Erpobdellidae > Erpobdella > Erpobdella octoculata. The sequence goes on along the minus strand of OZ022240.1, from coordinate 42,147,118 downwards.
GAAAACTGTAAGAAATTTCCATCTACGCCTTAACAAACAAAACTCAATGCTAAAAAAACCAAAATTCATTTCAACAAAATATTTATTTAATTTGAAAAAATGTACGTCATGAAACACAAAATAAAATTGCAATAAATAAAAATATAACAACATTCCGCTAAAAAAAACGTTATGTTAACCAGAACCATGCGTATCAAGAATGATTGTAATAGAATCCATAAAGCAACGTTGAAGCGCCCTTTAAGCGGCTTCTGCTGCACACGGCGTCATATAAATTGTCTTCTTTATTATTATTATTATTATTATTATTATTATTATTATTATTATTATTATTATTATTATTATTATTATTATTATTATTATTATTATTATTATTATTATTATTATTATTATTATTATTATTATTATTATTATTATTATTATTATTATTATTATTATCTTGAGACAATGTTTTCTAGAAATATAAAAATAAGGTACCAAAACTTATTAATGATTTACTACATCTTCACGGCATACCTATCCACGAAGGAGGGTAGTAATTCCGAGAGTTGAATTTCTTTCCCGCAGGCTTATAAAGCGTAGGATAAAGTGAATAATAAATAGTAGTCGTGTGGGCTAGCCATGCTGCCCACCAGGTGAATGTTCCTGTCGAAATTATAATTCCATCGCTTCTGGATAACAGGTACAAATCGAAAGCGGTATCGTGTCCGGTGGAGTAAATGAATTTGACGCTTGAATGGATGCGTTCCAGCTGGAGTTTTTCAATGGCAGATTTAACCCAGTTTATGTCGTCACTACAGACGAATATTGTCAATTCGCTAGAGTTTTTTTTAAAGAAATTAACAAAATAAAAAACGGAGCTGTTTATATAACTCTCGTCAACTACCGTCAATCCGGCTTCCTGCAAATGAAAAGATAAAAAGTCCGTCCTTCTGACGTGCAGTCCAACGGTAGAGGAATTTGTCCAGTTTTTCAGGTGGTCTTGCCTAAACTGGTTCACAGATTTCACTGTCGAATTTTTAAATACGAATTGTTTTTTCAGCTCCTCTCTGACTTCTTCGGTGTAACGAAAACTCTCGAAATATCCGCATATCAGAAGAATTTGTGCATCTGCATAAGTTTCATTCGAGTGGATGGTTTTGAACTGGTGATCGTAGACCATTGGACCGTATCTCTCGTGGAGTTCGATGTTCAGGGATTTGTTGTAGATGAAACTGTTTTTTAACTGTAAAAGTGACGTATCGAAAACGCCGTCGATCCAACCGTAGGGCATGTGCTCTGGTAGGACGGGCTTCCTACCGGAGAATTTGGCGACGTACAACAGACCCGCCAATGCAAACATGAGGTTCCCGGTCCTTCTTGAGTTGAACGTATCACTGCAAAAGGATACGTATTTGAGAGTTATGTTCGTTGTATTTGTAGTTGTTCTGTCGTATCTTCCAAAAACCGTGAAGTATTTTCTAGCGTTGTTAGTCGTCAATGAATTTCCGAGAAAGAGCACACCGATAAATACAATTGTGAAAAGTCTCATTTTCCTATTTCCGGCGTAGGCGAAAAATAGAACTTTTTTGGGATCTTCTAGAATAAAACAAAAAAAAATACAATACTGATTATCTAAATTTTTCAAATGAACAACAAAAGCTTACTGTTGGATGTCTGCTCCATGTTCACGTCTGAGCAGTTGGAATTGAAATTTTTCACTGTAGATGACATACTACCTGCTGCATACATCTATGTGTGAATATGAAAGAAGGTCAATTTTAACGTTTTTTACTGAAAAAATAAAAAAATTCAAAGGCGAAGTAAATGCGCAAATAAAATCATATTTACTCTGGCGGTATTATAAGCTACAAAAAAAAAATTTGAAATTTTTTTTCCATTAACTGAAATAGTAGTTGATATACTTCTAAAATGTCTATTTAAGGGTAATTATTTGTTGTAGATCAACGTCCTTATTACATTTAGACATAAAAACAGGGACAATGCCCTTCTGTAACCTCGTGACAAATAAAACCAACAACTTAACCATGGACTCCAAGATACTATTGCTATTATTATTATAACCATTGGCTTATCTGGCACGCACGTGTATCTTGCTGGTGACAGAAAGTGCTAGGGAGCATAAAAAGCTGGGTTGGTTAGTTAGTGTCATTTAGATTCGGAGGAGCGAGGTTTATAGTCATAGAGTAATTGGGAAATTTTGCAGCGTCTGTGTGTTTTTTTTTGTCTGTTTGTATGTGTGTGTGTGTGTCTGTGTGTGTGTGTGTGTGTGTGTGTGTGTGTGTGTGTGTGTGTGTGTGTGTGTGTTTGTGTGTGTGTGTGTGTGTGTGTGTGTGTGTGTGTGTGTGTGTGTGTGTGTGTGTGTGTGTGTGTGTGTGTGTGTGTGTGTGTGTGTGTGTGTGTGTGTGTGTGTGTGTGTGTGTGTGTGTGTGTGTGTGAGTGTGTGTGTGTGTCAGTGTGTCTGTGCGTGTAACGAAAATAACTGTTGTCTGGTAAGCACATGAAAAAAAATTTAAAAAAATAACTCAAAAATTAATGAATAATTGGTATTGAATAGTTAAATAAGTAAAATATAATAACCATGAAATACTATTTAAAAGAATATTTACTTACAAAAGATAATTTTATGTCTATCTATTAATCTATCCATCCATCCATCCATCCATCCATCCATCCATCCATCCATCCATCCATCCATCCATCCATCCATCCATCCATCCATCCATCCATCCATCCATCCATCCATCCATCCATCCATCCATCCATCCATCCATCCATCCATCCATCCGTCCGTCCGTCCGTCCGTCCGTCCGCGAGCGAGCGGAAACGGGAACGAGAGAGCGAGCGTGAGCGGGAATTGGAGAATGAGTGGGAGCGGGAACGGGAATGCAAGCGGGAACGGAAAAGCGACCGGGGACAGAAAAGCAAGCAGGAACAGGGAAGCAACCGAGAGCGAGAGAGCAAGCGGGAAGGTAACGAGAGCGAGAGAGAAAAACGATAGAAAAACCTCTAAAAACCCCGCTATTTTACTTATATATTTATTTCTATATTTATAAATAAATGTATATATATATATAATAAATTAAAATATTTAAATAAATAAGATAAATAATTATGTATATATATATATATATATATATATATATATATATATATATATATATATATATATATATATATATATATATATATATATATATATATATATATATATATATATATATATATATATATATATATATATATATATATATATATATATATATATATATATATATATATATATATATATATATATATATATATATATATATATATATATATATATATATATATATATATATATTTCTATCGTTATATATATATATATATTAATTTATTTTAATGAATATATATATTTGTGTATTTATAAATATAATTATTTATTTAAATAATTATTTATATACACAGTTGGAAATCTTTTTATATCATTGTTTCTTTATCTATTGCTGTGGACGCCATGCTTTCGCATAAATTTTGTTAGCTCACAATTACGAATAATTTAACGCTTTTCGCAAGGTATTTCTGCCCATTTTGTTTTCATTTTAAACTCTCAATAATTTAAGAAACTCAACAATCGATAAAAAAAGTCAACGGCGCCATGAATTACAATTCGATGAGCAGTGGTATGTCATCGGTGAACCAACTTCCTAACGTGACCTACCCGATAGCTGCAACCGCCGGCAGCGGTAACAACGGTTACTCAAACAACAGCTACAACCCAATGTCTACCATGATGAACCCCATGGGCGGAGGAGGTGGCGGATCTGGCCAGCAGTATCAGCAACAGCAGCAAAGCTACCAGCAACCTTCTTATCAGCAACAGCAGTATCAATCTTATCAGCAACAACCTCCCTATCAACAGCAGCAATCGTCTTACCAGCAGCCTGCCCTCCCTGTGCCCTCTTCTTCTTCATCGATGGGCATGGGAATGGGGCAAGAAGAGGACGGTTCATCACCTTCTCACCATTCCTCAAATCCTGCTGATTTCAGAGAATTCAAAGAAAGACCGTTGGACGTATGTCGTGAGTTCATGAGAGGATTCTGCAACCGGAGCGAGAGCAGATGCAAGTTTGCTCATCCGCCTCCGTTTGTAGACGTCAAGGACGGAAAAGTCATAGTCTGTTTTGATTTCACCAAGGTTCGTAGATAGTTCGATTAATTTAAAGTAGTATTCTATGTCATCAGTTTTTTTTATAAAATTAAATAATTTCACTCCTAATTATTTTTCAATGAGCTGATTGACTTAATTTACAGTATTCATGAATCGTACAACATTCTCTTACCGCTTTTTCTTATTCTTTTTTTTCAGAATCGTTGCAGAAGGACTCAGCCACCGTGCAGATACATGCACCCTCCTCCTCATCTCTGCCCAGACTTTGCAGGCTCGGGTGGAAGCAACAACCGAAGATCTCGCGGCGATGATTACGGATATCGCGGGAACCCGTCGGGAAGAGGTGGTTTCGGTAGTGGAAGTGGTGGTGGTGGCGGCAGAAGAGGCGGTGCTGGACAGAGAGGATACGATCGCGGACCGATGTACGACGTAAGTAACTTGTGCTAAATTATTTGTTAAATTTAAAAAAAATCAAATTACAACTTTCTTGATCAAAACTTAATTGCAATAAACCTGGGATAGGTTTTATAATTTATAATGAGAAGACTGGAATTTGATTTTATGTAATTACTTCTTGTTCCTACATTAATAACGTTACTGAAAATTTATAACTTTTTCAGTACAGTGTTTTTTCCTTACTCAACTGAAAAACAACACCTAAGTCTTATCGTTGTTTCGGAGCTACCTGCAGTGCTCACATTAATAAAAATTTTAATTAATAATATATAATTTTAATTTTAAATAATTTTAATTAATAATATATAATATTAATAAAAATAATAATTAATAAAAAACATTTCTTATTAACATTTTTTTAATTTCTAACATCACAGGACGGTGGAGATCGCGGTTACGGATACAACCAAGGATACTCCGGTTCGAGAAACGACGGCGGATACGGTGGCGGTGACGACCAATGGGGCTCAGGCGGCGGAAGGAGACGAGGTGGGGACGGCAGGAGGGATCAGGGCAGGTCTTCGAGAGGCGGGGGACAGTACGGTGGATCATCCTACGGGGGATATCAGGGCGGCGGAGGAGGTGGTGGCAGGCACCAGAACGATGGACCGAGATCTGATCAGATAGAAGTAATTTTTTGTTTTCATTTTCCTGCGAGTCACGGTTTTAATTTTTTTTTACGTACGACTTTGAGTTAACTATTAACTAAATATATAATTACTATTGACCAATCAGATATGAAAATATTTTTTATAATACCAACATCTACAATTTATGTGTATGTGTTCCGAGTCGAAGATGCGTGTCTTGTGATTGCTGCTGTGCCGCGTTTGCAACTTTTCACGAAATTCTAGAACACATACTGAGATTGGAAATCGTGTATATATTGATTATTAACTCCTGCAACAACATTAATATATATTTATAATTATTTTTTCTTTTATTTCAGGTGTGTCGAGAATACATGCGCAACAACTGCGACAGAACCGAGTGCAAGTACGCCCATCCGCCTCCACAGGTGAAGGTGGACAACGGTCACGTGATCTACTGCATCGATCACGTCGTCAAGGGAACGTGCAGGAAGGGAGAAGAGTGCAGGTACTTCCACATGCCTCATCACCTGGCTGTCAGATATGGGAAGATAGATCCGGTATGTATTGCACAAATTTGTAATTGTTTTTTGTTCTTTTTTTATTTCACATAGAGTTTTACTGGTTCTTGTTTTGGAGCGTTATAGATCTTTTTTTTTTTTTTTTGGCTCGGACAATTCAAACTAGAATGAAGATATCTTACGTGCGACTTTTAAAATTTAACAATTCTCTTTTTTTTTTGGTAATTTCAGCGCCACAAAAGATCCTACGACGACATGTCGGAAGACAACAGGGAAGATCAGTCGGGAATGAGAGGAGGAGGTGGAAACGGTCCGGACAACAAGAGGGTCCGTCAGGATCGGGACGAGTCCGAAACTGGCGACAGAGGTAATGACCGCGGTCAAGAGAGTAATGACGTCGTCGTTACCGACGGTTGTTGTTATGCGGATGAGTCGAACGCTGAACAAATCGTCGTTGCAGAGTCCGACAGTTACGCCGCCGGCGAGAGCTACAATGCAGCTGGGGAGAGCGATGGTTTCGTCGGGGGTGACGGGGCGTCCGCCGTGGCAGAGGGGACCGGAGGGCAGAGATCGTGCGAAGACGATTACCAACGAGAACAGCAGCTGCAACATGATCAACAACAACAGGAAGGTAGAAATGATACTCTGGATAACGTCGCAGAAGAGGTAGGTTGTCAATCGGTCAGTTAGCTAGCTAGCTGGTCGAAACGATTTTATTGAATTATATAATAATTTTAATTGTTATTCTGTATTTATTTACTAAATTTAAAAAAAAAATACTACTTTGCATTCATTGGCTAACCTCAGTTCCAATCAATCAATCGATCAACAAATGAATGAATGAACCAACATACAATACAATACTTTCACTGATTTTTCACTAACTTTTGAAATTGTCGCAGGCGTACGACGGTCATCAGCCGTTGGAACAATTTGATGACGCGGGGCAAACAAGCGCCTAACACGCGCGAGCACGCCACAGCAAGCAAGCAAGCAGCCAGCCAGCCTACAGGCCAGCAAGCAGCAGCGGTTAAAATTGGAACGCGATGACTTCTATTTTAGTTTTATGAGAGCACGATTGGTTGTATTTTATGTCTATTTTATTCTTTAATAAATAAATAAATAAATGAAGGAAAAAAATACATATGTGTTTCTGAATAAATGATAGAAAAAATATTTCTGATCTATCGAGAAAATTTTCTTTAACATAAAAAAATAATAGTTATTGATTGAGAGATTGAAAGATGGTTACTAGTTTCTAATTGGTTGTTGCTGTTGTTAATATATGTTAATCATTATCAATGTTTTTCATTTGGAGATGCTTTATTAGTGAATAAATGATGAAAAATATATATATATAAACCTATAAATTGTGTCCTCTTAGTTTTTAAATGGCATTGATCAATCTATCAACAAACAATTAGGTGCAGTACAGTAGTGCATCAGATAATGTTGGAGTACTGATCTCTTCTCTTTTTTTTGTACTTTTCCATGCTTTTTTTTGACAATTCAATTTCAGGTCTGTATCAAGTTCTTTGGTCAGAACTCGTACATCCTGACATTCAAGACATTTGATGTCGTTTATTTTACAGTTTCACAGACTGAGAACTGGTTTTCATTATTATCGTTATTGTTATTATTATTAGTTGATAACATCAATCGTTCAATTTTAACGAATAATAAACTTAAGTTTTTTCTTAATAATTCTGCTTTGTGTTGTTTCTAAAATGAAAATGTCGCACGGACCCAGAAAAAAATTACTTGAAACTCTTTCTATAAATTTTTGAGATAAAAAATAGGTTAGAGACAGGCCTATAACTGCATAGAGAAGAAATATCAAGAGAGGCATTTTTAATAGTAGGGATAATAAAGGAGGAATTAAGAGCAGAGGGAAACACAGATGTAGATAAAGAGAGATTAATAAAATCCAGTAAAATTGGATAAAGAACAGAAGAAAGCTCTTTAAAGATAGGAGTAGGAATGAGATCCAAAGAGCAAGTAGAAGAAGACATAGAGTTAATAAGTTTAGTAAGATAGTCAAGTATAATAGGAGAGAAAGAAGTAAAAGTTTCAGTTGAGGATTTAGAAAAAATAGGGGTTTGACTATTATTAGATCTAATGTTTTCAATTTTGGTTGTAAGAAAATTGTGATAGTCATCAGGAGAAAAAGAGGGAGGAGGAGATTTTTTATTAAGAAGTTTAGAAAGAGAAGACCACCTATTCCTAGAGCTAGAAGCAAGAACAATAGTTTTTCTCAGAAAGGAAGAATGTTTAGTAAAGATGAGGTTATGGTATTGTTTGAGATGGTATTGCCACTCATACCAAGAACCCTTAGATAATTTAGAACGATAAGCTCGCTCAGCTTTACGTGCAGATTGCTTCAAGAGAACACAATCACGATCAAACCAAAGACCTTTTTTCGAAAAGAGTCGAAACTTAAACGTCTCAAAAGGAACCAAAGTATCCAGTATAGATGAAATTGAGTTTTATCAAATCTAGACCAACACCTAGTAACCGAAGAAAGATTAATTAAAGGTCGTGATAGAGGTAATGTGAAAGAAATAAAGTAGTGATCAGTAAAGTGGAGGTTAACAGGTGAAAGATTGCTTATATTAGAGAAAAGAGGAGAAATAATAAGATCCAATGTGTTACCCCGATTATGAGTCGGAAAGTCACAATGCTGAAAGAAGTAAAAAGTAGATAAGATTTCAAGAAATTGAGAAACAAAAGAGTCTTTAGTTTTATTAATAGGAATATTAAAATCCCAAATGATAAAAGAAGGAGTAGATAGAGAGAAAAGAGATTCAGAAAGGTTGTAGATAGGGAGAAGAGAGACCCCAAAAATTAGAAAAGTAAACTTTTTCAATTTTATTCACAAAAATTTTTCTTTTCATGATTAAAAGTTCTAATAGCAACGGATTTGTGTTCTATATTAAATTAAAAATACTTGGAATTTTTTATTTCATTTGATTAGGATCTTCAGTTTCCGCAGTGACCCCAAGAACTGGAAAAGTAAACCTTTTCAATTTTAGTCACAAAAATATTTCTTTTCATGATTCAGAGTTCTAATAACAGGGGATTTGTGCTCTAAGAATAAGTAAAAATACGTGGAATGTTTCATTTTATTTGATGAAGATCTTCAGCCTCCGTAGTGACCCCAAAAATTAGAAAAGTAAACTTTTTCAATTTTATTCATAAAATATTTTCTTTTCAAGATTCAGAGTTATGCATTGCTACATCATTCATACGATCGTAATAACATTTTTTTACACAACTTTGAGAGTTGATAGGGAAGGTTTATGCGAAGAAAAATTTATGTCAGTCACACAATAAGCGGGAGAGCGAGCGGGAACGGAAAAACAAGCGGGAAAGGTATAGCGACCGAGAGCGAAAGAGCGAGCGGGAAGGTGAAAAGACCGGGGATGGTAAAGCAAGCGGGAGCGAGAAAACGACCGGAAGCGGGAAAGCGACTGAAAACGGGAGAGCGAGCGTAAACGTGAAAACGACCAGGAGCAGAAAAGCAAGTGGGGAAGGAAACGGGAGCGAGAGAAACGGGATATAAAAATCTCTAAAAACCCCGAGGAAAGTCTGGTAGGTACTCCGCTAGTGTTAAATAAAAATGTTCTTCCTTCACAAATTTTGATTGGCAATTTAATACCAACTTTTGGGATTCCTATCAAAATTAAGAAAATTGTACTATTTATATTCGACCCAAACCCGATCCGAACCCGAAAGTTTTTAATTTTGAAACCCGGACCCAAACCCGAAATTTTGAAAATCTAAAACCCGAAACCGAACCCGATTTTTGAAAAGTTGAAAACCCGAACCCGGTTTTTAGAAAATGAAAACCCGAACCCGAAAATTTCAAATTCTAGAACCTGAACCTGAACCTGAACCCGACTTGGACAAACTGACAAGAAAGCAGGTTGAGAAAAACGTGGTAATAATTTGTTTATTCTATTGATAAAATGCTGGATTGTATGCAAAAAAAAGCTGATTTGATAATAAAGTAAAATAAAATCAAATAAAAATATAAAGTGCTATTTTTCCACTATTTTCCAGATGAACTTTTTGCCACCACTTAACTTTTTTCCAAAAAAACCTCCTAAAGAGAATTGGTTTTCTTGGATCAACTTTCGATGTATTTCTAAATACTCTTCTGTATCATTTGTATATTTGATTTCTGAATTCAATTCAATAAATCGTAGGATTTCATCTGCTTCTGGAATAATACATTTGTTAAATTCATAATATTTATCATATGCCATTATTAAATTAGCTATCAAATCTATTTTATCAAAATAGTTATAATCCAAAATTTCATATGAAGAAACAGTTAAAACCCATTTTATTGTTGGTGATAATAAACATTTCCATATAACATCTTTTAGAGGACTATATAAAGATTTTTCAATAATAATGTTCATCCATGAACCACGATATCTTGAATTCAGCATTGCTTTTATAATTTTTTTTAACTCACCATTTTTTAAGCCAATTTTAGATAAAGTAAAAATAAATTTGAAAAAGTCATGGTGGGGATAATAGTAATAAAGTCCTTTGATTATAAGTTTAGTGATGATTGGAAGATTGTTACTTATATTTTCTAAATGGCGTTCCTCTTTTTCTGCGAAAATTGACAAAACGTTGGTGCAACAGTAAAACAGACCTGGTTTCCAGAAACAGCTTTTAAACGACTCTAAAATTCCATCAAATGTGCTATAAGTACCAACAACCTCAGATCTTATGTTCAAAGGAAAGTCAAAATTATTGCAATACCGAAAACACAAACCTAAATACTTGAACTTTCTTGTATGCATCCACTTAACAGTTTTATCAAAACTAATAGAACGTTGACTTATGTCTAAATAAACTAAATTAGGTAATTTGTCTATCATTTTATAAATTAGTTCTAGATTATAGTTATTAATGACTGTAAAGCATCTGTTTTCACTCATATCTAGCCACGTTAAATTAGAGAGACATGATATTGAATCAGTTAATTCTTCTAATGACTTGTATCGCGTTGAAATACTCAACTTTTGAAGACCAACAAAACGAGAAAATTTGTTAATAATGTTTGCTGCACACCAACAAAAAGATATGATTAAAGTTTTTAATTTCTCAAAGGGAAAGTCAATTTTAAGAATATCAATTATATCCTTCTTAGTGTCGACTCGATTACAGTAGCGACCAGAACGCAGAGAAAGATTAACCAATTTGGGACAAAACCACCTAGATGTTTTATTCGTTTCATTATTTTCAATATTTGGGAAAGCTGAACATGTCATAACTAATTCCAAATCTTCCAAATTCATAAAAAAACTTGGATTTTTACAAAAAAGTTTGAAAATCACTTTATCTTCATTAATATCTTTTTCACTAGAGCTTCTAATCTAAGAATTAATAAGTGAAAGATGAGTAAGGTTTTTTTTTTTTTAAATAGTTTTTAAAGGCTGAACAAATTTGTAAAGGTTATCTTTATCAAGTAATAATTTATGCAAGCAATCAAATTTGAGAAAAAATGGAATTATATACTCGGGATTTAATTGCATTCCTGTTTCTTTACGTACAGCAATTATTTCTTCAAATTCTAGTGATGACATCTTTACGCAATCTTTAATCTTGAAAGGAAGACATTCGAACTCAGAAGATGGTTCTAGAAAAACTTCCTCAAAGTTCAATGAAACAAAACCTTTGCAAATGCATTTTAAAGATAATGGATTAAGCAGACAATAACTCATTTTTTAGATTATATGTAATATAAAAATTGAATGTTTTTATTATTGCTATCGGTTTCCTTATACTCCTTTTTCAACAATATAAATGCAATGATAACATTTTCAAAGTTGTTATATATATATATATATATATATATATATATATATATATATATATATATATATATATATATATATATATATATATATATATATATATATATATATATATATATATATATATATATATATATATATATATATATATATATATTACTGTGCTTACTAAATATTTCTACTGCGTTTTTAGTTTTTAAAACGTTTCTGCAGAAAACTATAATTTTTTCATTAAAAAAATTTTTTGTAGATATAAAATAAAGTAAAATAATTTTTACTTTAAATATTTGAACGAGAATTTTCGAAAACAATTATCTATATATATAAAAGAACATGTCCTGACTGACAGATGACTGACTCATAATCAACGCCGAGCTCAAACGCCTCATCCTAGGAACGTGAAATTTGGAACTTATATTACTTTTATAGCGTAAACATCCGCTAAGAAAGGATTTTTGAAAATTTTGCTCCTGAGGGGAAAAAACTGGAAAACAAACTTTTTTCTAAAACAATGTATATCTCGAAAACCAAAAATGAAGAGATTTTGAAATTTGGTATATAGATTCTTTTTGAAAAATAAAAAGATACGTGTTTCACCATTTTCTGAAAATTCGGTTTCCCGGACCTCAAATGTGGGCTGGAAAATTGGGTTATTTGGTTTTTAAAGTAGCTTCTACTCAAAAACAGTAAATACCACAGATGTAAAAATTATTATTTAGTTTCTTTTCTAAAAATAAAGATATACGTGTTTCACCATTTTTTACAAATTTGGTTTCCCGGACCTCAAATGTGGGTTGGAAAATTGGGTTATTTGGTTTTTAAAATTTTGTAGCTTCTACTCGAAAACTGTTAATGCTACAAAAGTAAAAATTAGTATTTAGTTTCTACTCTAAAAATAATGATATACGGGTTTCACAATTTTTTGAAAATTTGGTTTCCAGGACTTCAAATGTGGGGTGGAAAATAGGGTTATTTGGTTTTTAAAGTAACTTCTACTCAAAAACTGTAGATGCTACAGGAGTAAAAATTAGTATTTGGTTTCGACTCCAAAAATAATGATATACGTGTTTTACCATTTTTTGAAAATTTGGTTTCCAGGAATTCAAATATGGGGTGGAAAATAGGGTTACTTGGTTTTTAAAGTAACTGCTACTCAAAAACTGTAAATGCTACAAAAGTAAAATTAGTATTTAGTTTTTCCTCTAAAAATAATGATTTACGTATTTCACCATTTTTTGAAAATTTGGTTTCCAGGACCTCAAATGTGAAGTGGAAAAAGGGTTATTTGATTTTAAAATAACTGCTACTCAAAAACTGTAAGTGCTACAGATGTGAAAATTAGTATTTTGAGGTTTTGTGCCGGTTAAAAGTAGATGAGTTCAGTTTATCACCGGACGGACGGGCCAAGCCGTTATTTTAGGGTCTTCATACGGCCCTGCCCAAACCTTGAATCAAGGTGGGACGGGCCAATATTTTTAACCAAGTATATAGACATTTTAGTGATTTTAGGGTGTTCAGACGGGCCGGGCTAAACCTGAAGTCAAGGTGGGACGGGCCGAAGTTTTTCATCAAGTATATAGAACTTCTAGGCCTGTAAAAAAGGGGCCGGGCCAGGAATTTTGGTTTTTGAAACGGGCTGGGCCAAGTTGTCGACGGGCCGAGCCGAGACCTAAAAAATTGATCCGTGCAGTACTCTACTATGTAAGCACGGTTCAAATTCTCTAATTTCATGCGAGCGAAGCCGCTACGGGCACTGCTAGTTTTTAAATATATTAAACTATGTAATCATATTTATTTAAACCCTTTTTATAAACAAGTAAAGGAAAAAACGAGTCTTTTAACACAAACTTTAATTTCAAATACACTCGATTTAGAAATACGAAAGATGTTCAAATTAGGTTTTTTTTAATTGAATCATGTATTGTCATCCAATATAAACCTATGCTGAAAGTTTCAGCTTCCTAGCTAGTCAAAAAGCTGGTTAAATTATACTTCCATGTTTTTGATTTCCAAAAAAGCCACACACACACACAAACAGAGATTGTAACCTAAATAAAAATTTCTAAAAAAAACTAAAAACAACAACTAGTTAACAAATTAATATTAAAAACAACTTAATGAGTAAATCTTTTTTTGTTTTGTTTTATCTCACTTGAGTTGTTGCGCTAGTCAGTTAATTGTATCTATGTGTAGGCTGTTGCAGATTATTCAAAACATAGGTAGATAGCTATGATTATAATTCATACAACGTACACAAACAAACCTAAATGTTTAGAGTTTAGAGTCATCTAATACAGGATACCTGCTAATAAGATTTCAATGCTGTCTTTCAAGCTTGATTTTTAAACTTGTTTAAACTTGTTGACGAAAACATTGAAATCATTAAAAAGCACTTTTTTTAATAACCGATTATTTGATGGACGACAAAATTAATTAAAAAACTGACAAATCCAACATTTACCGCTTAAAAATAGTTGTAATTTAAAATTAGTGGCAAATTTTATAAATCTCATTCTTAGTTGATTTATTTCAACTTTATAATTTTTTAAGCTCGTAACCTGTTGATAGTTTTCATTACCAAACGGATAGACCAGGAGAATTAAAATTTTTCCTTGTTGTACCTAGACAAAATTCGCATCAAGCTGATTTTTGGATATATTGTTTGTAATACGTTTATGAATCTTCCTGCAAAAATCGGTTGAAATCGTCAAATAGGAAATTGGTTTTTTGACGCTTTTTTGTAAGAGATTTACCGTAGTGAGCGATAAGTTAGCATTTTCGTAAATTGTCGTAAAACATCGAATTTCTAAGTTAGTATTTTGTAAAACATCTATTTTTTGGAGTTTTTATTGTTTTTCTTCGAAATGGGTGAACTAAATGAAATGGTATGTTTAATTTGTCGAACTGAATTCCGTTCCGACAACGTCTGTGATACAGTCAAGATGGTTACACTAGGTGTTAAAGGTATTGAAACGTTATGTCAATTCAGCGTTTTACGTGGTGATGAACAGTTAACAGAGTATCTGTTAAATAAACCAAATGTAGCTAATGTTCATGATCATTGCCGGAGAGAAGTTTCGATCAATTGCAACGAAAGAATGAGCAGCATGCAGAAGGTGTTGGTGTTGATCAAGAGAATTTTAAGTCTAAATTATTACGATCGTCTGTCGACACTTTCAATTGGAAGCAACATTGTTTTTTGTGTGGAAAAATAGATCTTGGAGACGGTAGAAAATATTTAAAAGAAGAATCAAGTACTGTGATGACATTGAAATTCAGAGAAACTATAATTAAAACTTGCCACAAAAGAAATGATGCATGGAGTGTAGAAGTTCTTGGTAGGTTAAATACATGCAATGACTTACCTGCTGAAGAAGCTCGTTACCACAGAGTGTGTCTTTCTGTGTTCCAAAAATGTAGATCGTCACATGTCGGAGATAATACCGCTGGCCGAAACCAGCCAGGTCGACATCCAGATAACGACATGTTAATTACTTTTGAAAAACTGTGTGACTGGTTATAAGAAGAAGATCAAGGAATTTATACAATAGCTGAATTACAAATTAAAATGCAAGAATTATCGGAAGATGGTGAAGTGTATTCATTAAAACATATAAAACGAAAGCTGGAAGAACGCTACGCCGAGCACATATTTTTTGCCGAAGTTTGTGGTCGGAAAAATGTTATTTGCTTCCGTAACATGGCGTCTCACATTATAACTAAGCAATGGTATGATGAAAAAAAGAGTAGCATAGAAGATGAGAGTGAGCGTATCATAGTGGCAGCAGCAAAATTGATAAGAGCTCAAATAAGGGAAATGTCCTCAAATGAAACATATCCAGGAACTGATGATTTCTCAAATATTGAAAATGCCAAAAGGTGGATTCCTAGTTTGTTGAAAATCTTAATAGAAAATATTGTTTGTAATGAAATAAAACAAGTTTCCATATGTCATTCTATTGTGCAGGGGGCTAGACAAAGATCTCTTATTTCTCCAATTTTGTTTGGCGTTGGAGTTAGTTTAGATCACGCCTTTGGATCTAGATGGCTGCTTGATTTGCTGTCACGGTTGGGATTTTCAATTTCATATGATGAAGTTAAACTTTTTAAACAATCAGTGGTTCAGAATGACTCCCCTGATACTCCTCAGTCTTTTCCTCAATGTTTTACGCAATGGTCTGGTGATAATCTTGACCACAACGTTATCACTTTAGATGGAAGTGGTACCTTTCACGGTATGGGCATCATATCAATGTCTACTCCGTGTAATCGATTAGGGTCAGGACACTTTGCTGAATCACCTGTACCCCGATTGTCACGCCTAAAATCCAGTTGTGTTGTGAACAACCGAGGTATTCCTATATTGGGATACACATTCCCCGACAAGTCATCATTATCATTGATGTCTTTCAAGCCCATCTCTCAATTAAATTTTCCTTCTGTGTTGCCTCCTTCTTTAAACTTGGAACTTGCCTGGAAAATCGGTATCTTGTGCTTAGATGAAGATCAGCAAAGGCCAAATTGGTCTGGCTTTATGGAACATGCTTGTAAGCC
Source organism: Erpobdella octoculata (assembly GCA_963978895.1). Classification (NCBI taxonomy): domain Eukaryota; kingdom Metazoa; phylum Annelida; class Clitellata; order Hirudinida; family Erpobdellidae; genus Erpobdella; species Erpobdella octoculata. The sequence continues at coordinate 42,131,007 of OZ022240.1, read as the reverse complement.
AGACGGAGATTTCAGATCATCATCAGACATAAGGATGCTTCCGATTATTGATTTGAATCCTAATGACATGTCTTGTATTTTTTCCACGTTAACTTTCATAGAACGCCAGGCTGAAAAGCTCAACATTCCAACGGCTTGTGTGACTTTCGATCAGCCGCTGTGGTTAAAGGCTGTTGATATTGTGCATTCATCCAAACTGAACATAGTATGTCGTCTAGGTGGGTTTCATGTCTTGATGAATTATTTGGGCAGCATTGGTCATGTCATGGCCGGCTCAGGTTTGACAGAGGCGCTGCAGTGCTGTTATGGACCCATAGCCATAACTCACATGATGACAGGGAAGGCAGTGGCTAGAGCACTACGCGGCCACTTTTTAGTAGAGTCAGCTTTGTTTGCTTTGCTTTTGGAATCAATATTGAAAATGGAGTTTTTGACTACTTCTGATATTGATGATCTGAGCGTCTCCGATCGGGATGCAAATTTAACGTGAGGCTTTATTTACAGTGGTCTAACTGAAATTCTTATTCATTATTTTAAAGAAATTGTACTACTGGACCTACCATACAAACTTTATATAACCAAACAAAAGGGATATAGGCACACAGACAAAGGACACAGGGCGGGAAATAAAGAAATTGTTATTTTGAGGTGTTTTTGTTGTTTTTCTGTTTGTTCTTTTTATTGTATGTTGAAATTGGAAATTATTTATGGATTTATATGTATGCTTTTTAATATGTGTATATTAAATAGTATGTAACAAGCAATTTTCATATTAATCTTAATTTATTTTGCACATTTAGTCAAAAACGGCACAATAAAGTAGTTTATTTGTATCCGTATATAATGTTGCGAGACAAATTTTAACTTATGTATATTTTGTATTAGGTAGTTTTCATCTATAGATTGAGTTATTTTTATTTAAATGGATTTTAAGAGCTGATATATTGTATATTTTATGGAAAAACGGCTCCATAAATCAGTTCATTTGTAGTTTTTTTTTTTTTTTTTTTTTTTTGATAATTTTTAATGTTTGTATATCATGCAATAAGTAACAATAAAGCATTCAGCTTAAACTTTAGTTATTTTCATCTAATTGGATTAAAAGAGCTGGCATATTCAATTAATTTACCGATTTTAAGGCCGATTTTGAAAATCGTCTGTAATTTTTTTAAACGATGAGTTGGAAGGGTGGATTTTTAACTAATTGTTGCTAACACATATACCTACAAAACAAAATATCAAACTGCTTTTGTTCCAATTATGCCAGCTTTTTTTTAATTCTCCTGGACTAGGAAACTCAAAACACTTTTTGATAAACGACAGTGTGTTGAAACGTCTAAAATTTTAGATCCTTACGTTATCAGAAAGTTTGTCAAATAAACGACAGCAGATTTTTTGATCTATTTAAAAACATATAAATAAATAGACGGAAACAAGCTAATAATAGGGAGTTGCTTCAGAAACGATACGCATTTTGCATCAATCCAGTAGTATATATTAAACAACCTGTAATGGCTTCGGATGTATTGTTTCAATGAATCAAATGATTTTAACATGTTTTTATGGGGGAAATGCCAAAAGCCCGAATTTTGACATTTGCCCGAATCGGTCTAGCCAGTCGGGCAAATAGCGTAAGAAGTCGGGCAAATGCCGTTCGAAGGTTAGTAGCCGGAAAAAACTCGTCAAATCATGACCAAGACCGCCGTGGTGTCATAACACAACCTCTAGAAGCCGGCCACATTAACGTTGATGTAACCAATACATCAGTCCACTGTAAGCAGAGCTGGCGAACCACACAATGGTGTCTCAAATTTGACTGAATGGCATTTGAATTAAAATAGCATTTGGTTTTGTCGCTAGAGTAACTAAAAATAAAAATTGAATCAAGTTTGCAATATTTATTGGTAAAAAAGTTAAAAAAAACTCCCTCAAGTCAAAACAATAATATCGGTGTGTAGAGTATGGACATCAATCACCTTTTCGTCTGTTTCTTTCGCTAGACTCTGGTGACTAAAGTAACAAAATATAAACATTGAATCACTTTTTACACACTTAACTTGACTTCTCTGTCTGTCTGTCTATCTGTCGTCAAATTTTGCATTTGATTTTAAACTAACTTCCCGATGAGCTAGAGACTTAAAAACTTAAACATATTTCCAAACTGATTAACAATCCATTCTATCAAATTTTCAGATCGATTGGACAAAATTTAATTAAATAATTTTTGTTTCGTTATCGTATACCCAGTTTAATTTTAAGCTCTGTACGTAGTTGAGTTTTCAAAATGTGCAACACGGTCCAAAAAATACACAGAAGTTAGATAGCCATTCTATGAGAATGTTTGCTGCATTTTCAACTGTAACTGTTGATGTTGTGTAAGCTGCATACCATTTACTTTTTTGTCAAACATTTTCGACGAGTAACGTTTTTGCTTCTTAGCTGATAAGGGAGCGACAAAATTAGCATGAATGAAACTAAACTTGAGATGATTTCTAATGTTCTTGTATGGATGTTCATACATTGTTTTATATTTTTAAATAAAACCCACCGACTAATTTATAAATTCTACTGAGCTTGTATATTAACAAGTTTAAAATAGCCAGAAAATTATTTTTGTTTTTTTTTTTTAAGGCAGAACAGAAATGTGGTTTTTAAAATGTTTTTAAGTAATATTATTTAACTTTTTTTTAAATTATAATGCTAGTTAAGTTTGTAATCATTTTATTTTATGTGTTATTTGAAAAGTTTCCAAAATAACTGAAAATTAAATAGTGTGTAAAATCAAAGACGAAAAATTATATGCACTGCATTTTAACAAATTTGTATGATGGAAAATGCTTCAATATTTAAAAAACAAAAAATTAAAATTACTTACAAAGAAAAATTTAAATGAGCGTCATTTTTGCAATAAAATTTTAGTTGTATGATGGAAAATGCTTCAATATTTAAAAAACAAAAAATTAAAATTACTTACAAAGAAAAATTTAAATGAGCGTCATTTTTGCAATAAAATTTTAGTTTATCAATCAAATTTTTTTAATCATTTAAATTATTCTGTATAGCTATACATTTTATTTTGTAACATAAACATGTAAACAACTAAAAAATTCAAATTAATTACTGTTTAAATATACAAAAAATCTAAACGTTACAATTGGAAAACGTTCAATAAGCAATTTTTACCACTAATCACCAAACCACGATTTGTCGATGAATCAATGCCAAAACATGGCAATTCACACTGAGTATCAAAAAAATACAAGTAATTCAAATCAAAATCAAAGACATGAATTTTTTTTCCAAGCCAATCAGTTAGGAATAAATTGGAATTGTGATCAGTCGTCACTGCATTTAGCCCAATTGCGTTCGGTAATAATAATGGATCAATTTCTTTAATGATATTTCCATTGCAGTTGAATGAAAAAAGTTTGCCATAACATGTTATTGCAAAATTTTCTTTCAAACGATCAACACTTAAATATGGATAACAACTAGAATATTTTTCTGGAATTTCAGAGAGAAATTTTATTCCATTTTCTGGTGTAATTTCAAATAATTTTTTGTCTTTAAAAACGTACAAGTTTTTTTCCGTTGAATAAAAACATTCTGATCCATCAAATTTTTGCTTTATTGTTTTTTTCCAATCAGGACTACTCTTCTGTTTTTTGAGATTGTATATTTGTAATGTTGAGCCATGTAGAACACATACAAAATTGTTATATAAATATAACTGGAATTTAGGATGTTCAAAATCAATTGAAAAAAGAAAAACATATGTTTTGTTGCAATAAACATCAATTCTAAAAATATCTCCATAATTATGGCCAGTATATATCTTTGTTTTGCTAATTGAAAACTGGCTGAAGTGATTGTTTATTGCTTTTGTTAGGATAAGTTTTGGTTGAATTTCACAGTTGGAAATAATCTTCCTATTGAAATTTGTGAGAAAAAAATTTGTTCGTGCAGCTGAATTGGTTCAAAAAATTTAATTACCGTTTCACTCAAATATTCGGAATATTTCTGTTTTGTTTCTTTAACAAATTTTCCAACATCATCATCTAACACATTCAAAACATTATTTAACAAATTATTTTCAATCAGTTCAATAAATTTGACAAGATTACAATGCTGGAACCAATTTTCATATCCGTTACATTTTTGTTTTATTTTATCTTTAAGTTGTAATACCTCGTTTTTATGCAAATTTAATTGTTTTTCAATTTCTTTGCTTTTTTTAGTAATTATTCTTTCATAATCATTTTTGTACAAATCAATATTTTTGATGATATGATTTTTAATATCTTCAAAATGTATTTGAAGTTTTTTTTTTTTATTTTCAGTTTTGCGATAGACATATAAACTTTGTTCTCCAATTGCTTTCAAAATATTTTCTATGATAGCTAAGTTGTAGTCCAATTTAGATTGTTTTTTAAATAAATTTTCTACAAATTCTTTTTTAATTTCATTAAACGTTTTGAGTGGGCAGGATTCATGATTAAGTAAAGTTTCACAGTCAACCCATGTGTGACAAGGTTTGCAGTATAATATTTTTATACTATTTTCATCTTCGCTGGCATGTAAATTCATATCTGTCAAAACATGTTTCATTGTAGCTGTCTTATGACCAATTGTACATGATGTACACAAATACAATTTGCAGTCAAAACACAAAGAAATAATTATCTCTTTACGCAAACAACTCCCACAATGTACATCCGATTCTATTTTTAAAACAAAGTTATGAGGTGTTAAATCTTTCTGTTCTTTTCTTTCATATTTAAATTTCAGGTTGGGTAAGATGATTTCATTTGAGAAAAGTTTTTTATTTAATATATTTGATTCAAAAGTAAGGTTCAAACTTTCTTTAAAACATTTGGAAAACAAACTGTGAATTTGTGATGAAAAATTATAATCATCTACATACATTTTTGTTTTAATAGTTTTTCTAATCTCAGAAATTACAATTGGATCACAATGCTTGACTACTATTTGACATTTGTCATTTCTTTTTTCCATTTCTTTCAATAACTTTAAAACATTTTTCAGATGCATATTCAACTGTTCTTCAATTTTAAACCATTTCTCATCAATTTCAGTATTGATCTTTTTCTCACATGAATCAATATGTTTAATAAACCGATTCTTTACTTCTTCACAATGCTGTTGAATTTGTTTTTTTAAGTTTTCAGCTTCTTTAGCAGCATTCAGTTTTTGTTCATTTATTGCATGTAGTTGTTCCATTATAAAATCTATGTTGAGATTTTTTGCATTCAATTCCTGACATGATTTACAATAGCATGTTGTTATTTCTTCTTTTTTAGTTGAAGTATTTTCTGTTAAAACATGTTTGTATATTGTTGGAATCTTTTCATGAAAAACCAAACACGATGAACACAAATTAATTTGGCAATTTAAGCAAAAATGTGCAGATACTGTTTTCAAACAAATTCCACATTTTTCCATGTTTTGTTTTAATGAAAAATCACCTACAATGACCATTATCATATTTAGTTGTATTGTTGTTTAAATCAAATAAAAGTAAAAGGTGGCTAAAATGATTTCAAACTGCGAGCCAGTTCCAAGCCTGGCTAAAGGAAAAACAACAGTTAAAAATTAAATTAGAATTTATGACAGAAAGTACTTAGGTGTTTCCTTCATACATCTATTTAAATCTCAAAACACTTGGTGTAGAGGACTTGGTATTGAGGACTATAAACTATTATGAAAAAACTCACGTTTAGATTCATAAAGTAAATAACACAAGCTGTTTAAAACATCTGCAACAAAAATAAAACTCAATGCAATCGTTTACGTGTTGAACATGGTAAATTGCCTAATTTTGAAAAACAAAAGGACTTTTATCGAAAATGCCTTGCATTTATATATGGACGACATCGTACCACCTGGTTTTTCAGTCATTCATCAACATCGAGTATCATCAAACGCCTCATGAGGTACCAGTCTTGCTCTCATTCATCATCGTCATTGTATATCGCCCTCCTGGGCCTCTAAGCCGTTTCGCTGACGACCTCACACTACCTCTCGAACCCCATTCTACTAAAAGGCTATATTTGTGCGGTGATGTGAACACCATCCTCCATCAATAGTAACATCGCCGGTTCTCTGGACGAATTCAACATGATTCAACATATTAGCGCCCTTACTTATGTGAAAGGAAACTCTCTTGATATTTTGATAACACCCAACTCTCACTCAACTACCGGTTTCATGATTGCCATTTATCCTTCTCATTTCACGTTTGATCATTGTCTAATTTTTCTGTTATCATCTTATCAAATCCTGAACAAGTTTTTACTTCTATTTCTCATTGAAATCTTAAATGAATAGGTTGAGGCGATTTCAACCACAGCCTACCATAATCTAAAATTCTTGACATTGACAGCTTTTCTAACGATCAATGCGCTAATCTAATAAACATCACTAAAATCTCCAACGCAGCTCTCTTAGCCACGAAACACCAAGTACTTTGCTTCTTTAGATTTTAAAGACAAAAATGATTACAGCAAAGCAATGATTTCAACAAAGCATGCTATCCTAGCGTTCTGTGCCAAATCAATCATAGCAACACTTTCTGAAAATTATATTAATGACAATATTTATATTTTCTCATATTTTTCCCGTAAAATGATTTCAATTATTGACTACCTTGGCATATTTTTTTATTAAGTTTCAACAAAAATAAAACTTTTTTTACGTCCCCCATTCCTGCTTTATTTAAAAATTAAAATAATGTTGACACCAGATACTTATGAAAATTTATTTTTTTTATACATAAAACCTGTATTAGCATAACAATACAAGCCTATACAATATAACTCCTTCTCTTTAATGTTCTGATTTTTGCAATAGAATAATCATTATGTAAGCATTGTTGGACTGTTGACCAGAGAGGTAGAAAGAAACAACCTACGTATAGTAGATAATGATTGAATAGTTACTTATTCAAGCAACTTTTAGCAAATCTATTTTACGTTTTATGGCTAAAAACGTTAAGAAAGAGTGAAAAAAATAAAATGAGCGTGAGTGGGAACGAAAAACGGAAAAGCAAGCGACATTGGGAACGGGAAATCGACCGGGAACGGGAAAGCAACCGAGAACGGGAAAGCAACCGGAACCGGGAGAGCGAGCGGAGAAGAAAACGGGGGCAAGAGAGAAAAACGATAAATAAAACTTCTGCACATCCCGAGCAACGCCGGATAACCCCGTTAGTAATAAATAAAATAAAGCACATTAAATAAAGGTATTCAGATTTGTCAGATTTAAAGTTGAGACACAGTTTCAGTTGTATGTATGTATGTATGTATGTATGTATGTATGTTAGCAATTTTGCATAACGCGGCCGCCACGATTGTCAGCAATCAGCTGTTGATAAATTAGTGCAACACCATCTAATAAAGTTATTACGTAATTGTACACTGTCAGTCCTAAAGTTCAAAAAAGTTTCAGCTTGATTGGAAGACGGGAAGATAGTTAAATTTCACTTTCAAGGTTTGCAAGCTTTCAAGCAAGCAATCAAGACCGGCAGTAAAGTTACTAAAAGAAATATAATGAAAAAATTTATAAATTACCGAATGAAACAAGCACACTGTAACAATCTACTACGTAATTTGTCTCAAAATATGTACAAAACAAAATAAACAGCAGTTTTAATCATACACAAAACGACAGGTACAAGGAAAGGCAACTCAACTCACTTTAGTTTTCCTGAGAAATTAACTTTTCAGAAACTTGTCGATACTATAATTACGGAGCCAGTCAAGTTTTCAAGTTTTTTTGCCAGTGAACGTCTACACAACCACCTTGCAAATGAAGTTTTCAAGTTAAACCCGGATACAGAGAGAAAGAAAACCCTGATAATGATGTTATTAGGAGTGCTGTAATAATTAAGCTAACAGAAGAAGCTGCAAAACAAGATGAGAAAGAAAGAGAGGAGAAAAAAACAGAGCTCTCTCGCGTGGGAATGAGAGAGAGAGAGAAAGAGAGAGACAGACAAAGAGACCGTTTTATAGCAGAGTTTAATTTTTGTATAATTCTTTTCTAAACGTTTTTTTTTCAATAAAATTATTTATACACAACCACCTTGCAAATGAAGTTTTCCAGTTTGCCATAAACCCAGATACAGAAAAGGGGAAAATAATGACATATAATTTCATGTTGCTATGAGTAATGTAAAAATTAGGCTAACTGAAGAGGATGTGCAGCAAGTTGAAAAAGAAAGAAAGAAGAAAGAGAAAAAAACAGAGAGAGAAATAAAAAAAAAGAGAGAGGCACACACAAAAAAAAAATTAAAGAAATCTTTTCATAACTCGTGTAAGTTCTGTATAATTCTTCCACATTTATCATTTTTTGATGTTGTATTTATTCTCAAATGTTGTATTAAATCACAAACTTTTTTGTGTGGCAGTCGCTTCTACAAAATTGTTAGCTTTCTCTCTCTCTCTCTCTCTCTCTCTCTCTCTCTCTCTCTCTCTCTCTCTCTCTCTCTCTCTCTCTCTCTTTCTCTCTCTCTCTCTCTCTCTCATTCCCACGCGATTGTCAGGCCGTGTTGTTTTCCAGATTTGAAAAACTCTTTGTTCACACGAACAAGAAAGTTGTACAACTCTAGTTGTGCAGCCAAATAGCTCGTGTGCGCGTCATGAGTTGACAACTTTTTAAGTTTGAAAACTTTGGACAACTTTCAGTCACCCGTTTTTCTGTAATTAGTTAAATAGTTATTTTTATAAGATTCTCTTATGAATTTGATACATTTTAACAAAATAATTTAATAATTTGCAAAAAGTTTTATAACCTGACTATCGAATAAAATAGAAAACTTGCGAGAAAAAATTTTAATGGAATTTGATTTAATGTAATAAATTAATCTATTAGAGAATTTTAACGAAAAATACCAACTTTTACTTTAAGCGTGTGCGCGCACAAAAAATTAATTGTGCAAAAATTAATTGTGCAACTAAACGCCTTTAGGACTTCATGTTTGAGATTGTCGGATTTAATTCTATTAAACATTAAAGATGCTGTTATTATTTGCTTTGTTCGTCAAACATATTTTTCTGTTGCTCGGTCATTTGCTTTAAGATAACGTTTAAGATAAGATAACGTTTATTATAGTGGTTTAGAAGACTTTACGCCTATAGACAACCACTTCGAATTAAAAATAATAATAAATAGAATAAAATAAAATAAATGATAATAATAGATAAATAAACTAATAAAAAATAAATAATTGCATAAAAATCAGTATCCATGCCTGGATAGCGCTACTTTAAAAGATGTGGTAGTCTCAGATGCTACAGTGTCATCGTCCAAGTCATTCCATATATTTACCACTCTAGAACTAAAAAAAGCCTTTTTTAAAGTCTTTTCTTGTTTTTTAAAAAGCTTGAATCTATGTCCCCTAGTGCTTTGAATCGGTGGTTGTTCAAAAAACATTGCTGGTGTTAAATCCTCTTTTCCTGTTATTATCTTGTAGGCTTCGATCAAGTCACCGCTACTTCCCCTTTTCTCCAGAGTTGTTAAGCCGCATTGTTTTAATCTTTCTTCGTAAGGTAACTGGCTTAAATGCTTAATCAACTTTGTAGCCCTCCTTTGTACCTTCTCCAACACTACGATGTCCTTTTTTAAAACAGGGCTCCAAGCTTGTACACAATATTCTAGATGTGGTCTTACCAAACATTTGTATAGTCTGATAATTATTTCCTGGTTTCGACTTATTATTGTTCTCTTGACCAATCCTAAAATCTTATTGGCTCGCTTTGCTGCTTCCGCACACTGTCTTGATGGTTTGCCGCTATTGTGTACTACAACTCCCAGATCTCTTTCCTCTTCAGATGTCTTCAACAATATTCCTCCCATCTCATACTGAAACTCTTGATTTCTCTTACCCATGTGCATCACTGAGCATTTATCTACGTTGAACATTATTTGCCAGTCTAGGGACCATTGGTATATTTTTGCAAGATCTTTTCTTAAAATGTCGGCATCCAGCTCACACTCTACTTTCATGGATAACTTTGTGTCATCAGCAAATTTCGAGACCTTTGAACAAGTCCCTAAATCAAGGTCGTTAATGAACAGAACAAATAGTAATGGTCCCAAAACGGATCCTTGCGGTACACCACTTTTTATGCTTTTCCACTCCGAGTATTTCCCTTTAATTCCCACTTTTTGTCTTCTGTCAGCTAGCCATTCTTTGATCCATCCTCGAATATTACCTCCTATTCCAGCCGCTTCTATTTTTCTCATCAAACGTGTATGTGGTACTTTGTCGAAGGCTTTGGCAAAATCCAGATAGACTATGTCTACAGGGGATCCTTTGTCTAAGTGGGTATAAACATTTTAAAAACAATCTAGCAAATTTGTTAGACATGATCGCCTTTGTACGAATCCATGTTGGCTGTTTATCAAAATGCTGTGGTGTCTAATGTGATTCATTAATTCGAGCTGAATGATTTTTTCCATGACTTTGCAAATAATACACGTGAGACTTACTGGACGATAGTTACTTGCCTCAGATCTGCTACCTTTTTTAAAGAGTGGTACAATGATTGCATCTTTCCAATCACGAGGAATTTCTCCAGTTTTCAAGGACCTGTTCATTATTTCTGCTAACACATCGCTTATTTCGTGTCTTACTTCTCTTAAAAACATGGGATTTAATACATCGATACCCGGACTTTTATCTGTTTTTAGGTCCTTCAAGTGTCTTTCAACGTTCTCTTTTGTGATAACCACATCAGTCATTTTCTCGTCTATTTTTCCCTTAAACATGTTCACAGGTTCCGGTATGTTTTCTATGTCTTCTTCAATAAAAACCGTACAAAAATAATTATTTAACATTTCAGCTACCTCTTCATCGTTTTCAACCACTTCGCCTAACTCATTTTTTAACGGCCCCACTAGGTCTTTTCGTTTTTGCTTACTTCGGACATACGCATAGAAACTTTTGCTGTCATTTTTTATATTATCAGTCAGCTTTTTCTCATATTCAATTATGGCTCTTTTAATGCTTTTTTTTGTCTCATTTCTTTTCTTGACATATTTGTCGCGCAATTGTTGCAGTATTATTTCTTTGCCTGTCTCATTATTACTTGCAGCTGCAATTTCATTTTCATTTCGAAGTGTTTGGAACCTTTTCCATGCTTTGATTTTTGCTCTTCTTATTATTAAGACTTCCTTTGTTATCCATGGCTGTTTCCTGACAAATTTTTTCTTAATGGGTATTATTTCTTGAATGACCTCCTCCATGCTCTTTTTGAATAACATCCAGCTGTCATTTACATCCACCGATTTAATTTTTCTCATTATATTCATGTCTCTTATTTTGCTTCTTACTTTGTTATAATTTGCTTTCAAAAAATTGTAGCTAATATGAGAATTTATTTTCATGTTACAATCCTGCAGTATTATTTCAAATCTTACAATTTGGTGGTCACTAGAATGAAAAGGCTCTCCTACAGAGATGTTCTCTACAATGTTCTCATCAGAAGTTATTACCAAATCTAATATATTTTTGTTTCTTGTTGGGTTCATGACATGTTGATGTAAAAATTCCCCATTAATACAATCCAAGAATTTATTATCTTGATGTCTTTCTCCTTCCATGTTTATCCAGTTTATATGATAATTGAAATCTCCCATTATCAATACAGATTCCTGGCTAACCCTACCCAATAATTCACACAAACCATTATCCACACTTTCATCTACATTTGGGGGTCTGTAGCAAACACCTATTAGTACACTGTTTTTAGCTCCATGCTGTATATCACACCAAAGACTTTCTTTAAACTTATCGCTTGATATATCTGTTCTTTCCACTGCCTTTATTTCATTTTTAACATATAAAATTATACCACCTGCACCATGCCCCTTATTATTTTGATTTTGCCTGTCTTTCCTAAACATAGTGTACCCATTAATTGCTAGTTCAATATCTAATATATCTTCCTTTGCCCATGATTCTGTTATACCAATGATGTCAGGTTTTTCTAATTCCACATAAACTTCCAATGCACATCTTTTTTCTTTGCTTACTATACTTCTTACATTGGCATAGAAACATTTCAATATTGTTCTTTTTAGTTTAGTTACACTATTGAAACTCTGCCTATTTATTGCTTTTATTATTGCACCTTCTTGAGCTTTACTATTCTCATATTCCATGGCACACCCTTCACCTTGTATATCCATTCCCCCGACTGATCATTGTTCTGTTTTTCTTTTGCTTCTATAACAAGTTTCTTGCATTGTTCTCTCTCTATTCTAGTCATATCGTGGGTCACAGAGACCCTTCTAAACTTTTCATCTGCATTCTTGAGTTTAAAAAGTGATTCTAATATCAAATTTTTCTTTGTTGCTTCCTTCAGTTCAACAAGTAGAGGTCTGTCTTTTTCAGATTCTTTGCCAAGTCTGATCACTTTTTTTATATCTAAACTTTCACAAGATACTTCAAGTACTTTAAATAGTGACAACACAGATTTTCTATCTTCGGTTCTTTTCTGATCTTCTTTATCTGCAGCACTCTCTGCCTTTGTTACTATAAAGTCTGAACGACAATATTAAATGTTAAAAACAGCTGTACAGGGATGAAGATTCTCGTTACTTTCGTGTATTCGTTACTTTCGAGTACTCAGGGGCTAGGTATTCGTTACTCGGTATTCGTTACACATGTCGTTACTGGCTTTGCCGCTGGTGGCCTCGTTGCGCGCTGCGACTCGGTAGATTTGAGTACTCGATGTTGTTAGTGCATCATATGATTCATATGAATAATGTAGTCAATCTCACGTGATCTGCATTCTATTTATATCTCCATTGGTTTTTCCACTTTCACTATTGAATTGCCTAAAAATGTCGTTTTATTGGTGCGCTAGAAGGTTTTCAATTACTTGGAAAAATAATTTTAATTTTTCTTTTCATCGGCAAGTAAATTCATTTAAGTAATTCGATAAACTACCGCATAATGCGAACTAAATACTATCGGTAGCGCTTTATTTAGAGTCTAAATTTAGACAAATAGATGTACCGAAACATTTCTTTATAGAACTTATTTCAAGTTTAAAAAAAAATTAAATTTTGAAATTGTTTACTCTTTAAATAATTTTATTTGTTCAATTCTTTTAATGTAGTTAGTAATATTGTCTTTCGCGTATAGTTCATCATTCTATGTTTCTAGGTGTACGTGCCTTAAACTGCCTTACGGAACAACGGAAACAGAGTACAGTTACAGAGCCATCTTATTAAAAGATAGGCTCATTCTATATATATATATATATATATATATATATATATATATATATATATATATATATATATATATATATATATATATATATATATATATATATATATATATATGACTGTACGTATAGGCAATATAACGACCAACTGCAAGCTGTATGTCAGTATCCGTCTCAATTGGAAACGCACACAGCGTGATATTGCCGAGTAAGAGTACGAGTAGTCGACTGCCTACGACTGTGAATGTGTGAATGAGTACGTCAGTAACGAGTAACGACATTGTTGACGGCCAAGTATTCGTTACAGCCTGGTATTCGTTACTTACTCATTCGTTACTACTCGAATCAACAACCCTCTAGCTTCTAGCTGTACTGTATTGTAAGCCACTAGACTAGAGCAGAACAGTATACACTATTATTTTCATAATTTATATTAGAAGCTGCCTAGTGCTTTGAATAGTCTCTAGCAGCTTACTCACAAAAATTTACTGGCTGGTGCAAGAAGTAAAAGTTTAGTCAAATGATATTTTTAATAAACTGAAATAAGCAATATTGTGTTTGGAAGCTGTAACTTGATTGTATTGCCAACAAAATATTGATTTGGTTAGTTGATTTGATTTAAAAATCTACTGATTAGATTTTGTAGGGGGTGATACATTCTTAAAAGAATAAAAATTTTGCAAATAATTAAATAATTATTATAAAAATTGAAAGAAGACCTATTATTTATTGCATTACTAGAAAAATATTTAGTGGTTCTTCTATCATTTTTCTCGCTCCCGTGAAAAAAATTTCAATACTTTCTATACTTTCGTCTACGTTTCCGACATATAAAATTTTTTTAACAATTTTTCAAGCTACTGATAAAGCTGAAATACTTATGCCTTTGCATACAATGACTTTTTTATCCAACTTATTAACATCAGTATCTTGTTCGGCTGTTTTTTTTACAGAATTTCCTTTTTTGATGAAGGAAAAATAAGTGATTCTCTTTCTTGTTTTTATTGTGTTTCAGAATAATAAATTCGTCATCAGTGTTTTCTGAGTTGTCTTTTTTTTAAACTAGGTCAGCCCATGACTTTTTTATTCTAGAAGTTTCTGGTTGTTCAGTAAATACGATAAAGTTTGAATTTTTTGTTTGAGTATCATGGCACAATCTTTAACTATGTCTTTCAGTTTGCGTTTAATATTTTTTATTCTATCGTCAACTTCTTTTATTCTATTTTTTCACAATCAAATTTCAGCAATGCTAATTTACCAAAATCAATCACACAGTATTGAGGCATACTCTTTTTGTAAATTAAACTACTAGAACAATAACAGCAAAATTTAAAAAAAAATGTTTTAAGTAGTTTAATGTCCTTATACTTAGTATTTTTGGACATTAGAGCAACTGCAAAAATATGGACTTAAGTAGAATCGCAAGGCTCATCAGAATTTACAGCCAATCAAATTGTGGTATTTAAAATACGTACTGAGCAAGTCCTCAAAAAGTGAATACCTAGAGAGTGGACGTTTAAGACCTATGAACAATTTTGCCAGGCACTAAGCTATTTTAGTTTTTTATTGGTTACTGAAAAGTAGACAGTTCAAAGGAACGAAAAAATTAATGAACCCCTACTGGCTTTTATTACACATAAATACAATATCAAGAGTTCCAATCTACTGCAGGTTGCATTATAGAGTTATTCATGCAAATAATGCCACAAGAACATGGTCGTCTGGTCGCGTTACAGAGTAAGTCACATAAAAAAAACAAATTATCATGAAAGAGTAAAGAAATTTCAATCCGTGCAAAAGTTTTAGGTCGTATAAGCACAATTCCTACTGTAGTTTTGATTTGTTTGTTTGATGTAGAAAGAGTTTTGTGGTCAAATTCTTATTAAGGGCCATTCAGAAACAAATTCAACTAAAGAACCTTCCGCAACTTTATCGGAACCTAATCTTTATTGCCAGCTGTTTACACTGGACCTCCCACATGATCTGCGGTGTTGCTATTGCTTCAACGCCTATTTGATCATTAGCAACGACATACATTAATAACAAAAGTTAGCTGTTTTTAATCTTACAATAATTTTGTAAGATTAAAAAACTAAATAAAATAAAACAAATTAAATTAAGTTATTCAGGTTTGTCATATTTGAGGTTGAGTAACAATTTCAGATGAAGGAAATAAGCTGTTTAATTGTTGATCACTCAATCCATCCGTTCGTCAGTCAGTCAATCATTCGTTTTGTTACTATAAAGTTTGGACGCCAATATTAAATATTAAAAACAGCTGTACTGTATTGTAAACCACTAGAGCAGAACATTATACACGATTAATTTCATAATTTATATTAGAAGCTGCCTAGTGCTTTGAATAGTCTGTAGCAGCTTACTCACAAAAGTTTCCTGGCTTGTGCAAGAAAGAGAAACAAAGAGAACGAGAGGAAACTCCTTCAAACTAGTCGTTCTACAGGCACATAAAGACATAAGGAAATACAGTTTTCCCCCAAGAGTGACCAGTTTATGGAACAATTTGAAAGATAAAGTAGTTTGCTCAGAAACAATTAATGATTTTAAAAATAATTTAGATGAGGCGTGGTTGACGAGGAGATATGTATGGTGATTGTACAGCGGTTGATTTGTGACTGAGAGGCAAGAAGGCAATGTGCCTTACGCCTAATTCAATTAATAATAACAATAATAATAATAATAATAATAATAATAATAAGAAGTAAAAGTTTAGACGCGTGATTTTTTTATAAGCTGTAATAAGAAATATTGTGTTTGAGAGCCTAAACTTGGTTTTAATCCCAACAAAATATTGAATTGGTTAGTTGATTTCATTTAGGGTTGAGAAACTTGTCAATAAAATTTGTAGGAATTGATAGTTTCTTAAAAAATAAAAATTTTGCAATAGTTAAATAATTGTTTGAATAATTGAAAGAAGACTTACCTGGCGTTTTTAGTGGTTTTTTTCTCTCTCGCTCCCCTTTCTTCTGCTTGCTTTCCAGCTCCTTCTTGCTTTCTTGTCCCTGTTTGCTTGTTCTACTGTTCACGCTTACACTTTTTTATTTAATTGCATTTCATTTATTTTCGTTGTAAACATAGATAATTATTATTTTTAATTACATTTTTTTTAATTTAAAACTTTAATAGAATGCATTGTCATAAGAAACGAGCATATATTTGAAATTGCAGCTCAATTGGATAACGGGAAGTTAGGTAATTTTTTCTTTCAACGTTTGCAAACATTCAAGCAAACCAAAGCGGCGGAAAAGTTAATTTAAGGAAAATAACAAAAAACCTTAAAACCAGGTTTTTTCTCAAATTTCTTTCATTTTCCGGATTTGCCAGCTTTTCATTTGTTGTCAAAATTTTTATTTTAAACGACATTTTTTTTAAATGTATACATGTAAACATCTATAAACTTGTTTTGCTCTAAAACATGGATAATTTTTTTTTCAATTAGATTTTTTTTAATTCCTCAAATTTCAGTAAAGTGTATTGTCATGAGGATCAAACCTATCTTTCAAATTTCCTCTTGATTAAATGACGGGTGGTTAGTTAATTTTCATTTTCAAGGTTTGCAAACATTAAATCAGGCAAGGCCGGCGGTAAAATTAATAAAAGGAACTAGCCGGGTACCCGGCATTGTCCGGGGTTTTAGAGCTTTTCCATCCTTTTTCTCTTATTCCCGCTTGGTTTCCCGCTCCCGGTTGCTTTCCCTTACCGCTTGTTCTCCGTTCCCGTTTCTAGTTGCTTTCCCGATCCGACTTGCTCTTCCGTTACCGATTGCTTTCCTGCTCCCGTTCGGTTTCTTGATCCTTATCGTTCGCTCACTTTTTTCTCCCTATCCAGCTCGCTCTTCAGTTCCCGGCTGCTTTTCCGATACCGCTTGGTTTCCTGTTCCCGCTCATTTTCCAGTTTCCGCTCGCTTTCTTATTTACGTTTCATTTGCTTTCTCGTTCCCGCTCACTTTGTGACTGATCTCAATTTATTTTCACACAATCCTTTTTCTAGTGGCTATCATTAACGTGTAACAATCGTTTGAATGGCGTAGCAATGCATAAAGGACATACCCACAGACTGTCATTTTCATATATACAAATTTAAAAATAAGTTTTTTGTGTAAAAAAACATTGTTTTTATGGTTTGTTTGCTTTTTAGCCTTTTTGAAAGTGAATTTTTTTGCAAAAATTAATTGTTTTATAATTCAATTTAGCAATCTTAAAAATGGAAAATTATTCAAGTTTTGTGAAGTGTTTCATCTGTTCAAAAGAAATTAAAGATGCTCGCATGCTTCCATGTTTGCACAGTTTCTGTTTTGAATGTCTTAAAAGAAAATTTAATGAAAAAATTTCAAACAAAGAAATCAAATTAAATTGTCCAAAATGTAATATTTCTTTTGAAGTACCTAAAGGAGGTTTAGAAAATTTAAAGAAAAATGAATTTATTGAATGTCTTACTGAAACTAATAAAATATTCTGTGGAACTTGCTCCAAAGAAGAAGTTACCAGTTGTTGCTTGGAATGCAAGTTGTATTTGTGTTTGTCATGTTTATCTGTTCATCAAAAAATTCCTTCAGCAAAAAATCACGTTTTGGCAAAAATAAATTCGATGACAAAGGAAGATTTTGAAGCATTATATTGCAAATCTTGTCAGAAATGGGTTGATTCTGAAAAACCTTTTGATCATGAATCCTGCATCTTGACAACTTTTGCAGAATTTAAAAAAACATTCCACAAAAATTTGGAGCAAGAAGTAATTAAAAACTACAGCAACATAGAAACTCTGAAAACAAATTTAAATGCAATTAATACACAAAAACAGTCTGTTGAAAATGAAACTAAAAAATTGAAAATACAAATTCAAGAACATTGCGAAGATCTCAAACTTAAATTTATCAATTTTATTGATTCATGCCAAAATGATTTCAATGCCATTATTGATAGAAAAAGCAATGAAATTGATCAAAAGTTGATTTATTATTCAGAAAATATGTTAAAACTAAAGACAAAACTTGAAGAAAAAATTGAAAAACATAAAAAATGGTCTCAAAATTTTAATCCACTTAATCTTATTGAAGCAATTGAAAATGATAATGTTAAATTGTTAGATGAAGATGAAAATAATTCAAGAAAAAATTCTGAATTGATTTTAAAGTGTTTTAATGAAAAGTTGAATCTTGTTTTTAAACCAAAACCGTTGGATACAAAATTTCATTCCTCACAATTTTCAATAGGAAATTTAATGTCAACTAATGAAATTCAACCTGAGCTTATTAAATCGATTGCCATAACTAATAATGTTCACAAATTATCGATTAGCCAAACAAAAGTGTATATCGGGAGTTTCAGAGATGATTCATTTAAAATTGAAGTTTATTGCAAAACAACATATGAACACCTTTTTTTCATTGATTTAAATATAAAATCCTGTCACAGTTCAAAAATTGAATTAGTTGATGATTTCTTGTGCGTGTTAAATAATTCCTCATTGGCTGTTTATAATCTTGAAAAACAGGATGATAGTCCTGATTGGAAGAAAACTATAAAACTTGAGTTTAAAGGAAATGCGATTGTCGGTTCATCGGATAAGAAATTGTTTGTTTCAGAAAATAAAAAATTAATTGAAATCACATTGAATGGCGAAATTGTACGTGTCATTGTATTCCGCGAGCATACATATTCCATTACTGGCTTGAAAAATGATCACTTTGCAATTTCAAATCGTTTAGGACTTCGTTTAATAAACTGCAAAGGAGGTATCATTATACAAGATAATTCAAAACCAGGCGTCGATAGACATACACTGACAAAAGACAATAATTGTAACTTATTTGTTGGTGACTCTTATGAACAAAATATTCATGTATATGATTTTAATTTAAATTTTGTAAAATCATTTAATGCTCAATGTCAACCAAGCAATATTTGTTTTGATTCAACAACGAATCGTTTATTAGTGGTTGGCGTAGAAGAAAAATCTTTTATCATGAATGTTTTCCAATTGTGATGTATATTTTTTTTATATTTATTTATAACTAGCTCTGTTACCCAGTGTTAATTTGTGGGTAACATTAATTTTTGAGGGTAACATTAATTTTTGCACAACAAAAAATGTTTTATAATTCAATTTAGCAATCTTAAAAATGGAAAATTATTCAAGTTTTGTAAAGTTGTTTCATCTGTTCAAAAGAAATTAAAGATGCTCGGATGCTTCCATGTTTGCACAGTTTCTGTTTTGAATGTCTTAAAAGAACATTTATTAGAAAATTGTCAATTAAAGAAAACAAATTAAGTTGCCCAAAATGTAATATTTCTTTAGAAGTACCTGAAGGAGGTTTAGAATATTTAAAGAAAAATGAATTTATTGAATGTCTTACTGGAACAAATAAAATATTCTGTGAAACTTGCTTAAAAAAAGAAGTTACTAGTTTCTGATTGTAATGCAAATTGTATTTATGTTCATCATGTGTATCTGTTCATAGAAAAATTCCTTTAGCAAAAAATCATGTTTTAGAAAGCAGTAATTTCATTGCAAAGGAGGATTTTGAAGCATCATATTGTAAATCCTGTAAAAAATGGGTTGATTCAGAAAAACGTTTTGATCATGAATCCTGCATCTTGAAATCTTTTGCAGAATTTTTAAAACGTTTACGAAACTTTGGAGCAAAATTTATTAAAAAACTACAAAAACATAGAAACTCTGAAAACAAATTTAAATGCAATTAATTTATTTATTTATTATGTTGTCAACACGAGTTAAATAACTCCTTGCCGAATTACAAACAAAAAAACCACACGAACAGAAAAAAAGCACAACACGACCCCACAAACGAACCGGAAACAAAGAAAAATGTCAACATCACCAATGAATCAATTAAAAGTAATCAGAAAACATGTCCAAAATCAGCACGACATCACAAGCAAACCGAAAACATAATGTCAATTAAACAGAAAACATATCTAAAACTCAACGCGAACTCTCAAGCGAACCAAAAACAGTAAAATGTCGCACATATGGAGTCAGATCAAAAACTAAACATAAAACATAATAATATAAAAAAAAAACCGCACGAACAGAAAAAAAAGTACAACAGGACCCCACAAACGAACCGAAAAAAAAGAAAACTGTCAACACCACTAATGAATGAATCAATTCAAAAGTAATCAGAAAACCAGCACGACATCACATGCAAACCGAAAACATAGTGTCAATTAAACAGAAAACCTATCTAAAACCCAACACGACCTCAAAGCAAACCAAAAACAGTGCAAAATGTCACGCAATTAGAGGCAGATCAAAAACTAAACATAAAACACATCTAAAACCCCCGTCTTCACAACTCATAAACCTTTTCACCCCAAAAAGCATCTAATAATATCCTAAAAGTATATTTATCTCCAGCTGACACGACCGACTGTGGCAATCTATTCCACTCCTGAATAACTCTATTACCAAAGAAATACTTCCTGCAGTCTTTGTGTGCACCTGATGTCACCAGCTTTCTATCGTGGCCTCTGGTTCTTTCATACGTACAGAAGGTCAGGGACGGACAAACCAAGCTCCTTAGATCTCCAGCCAACAAATCGAATAATAAAATCAAATCCGCTCTGATTCTTCTATATTTCAATGTCGGAAGCTTTAATTTTCTCAATCTCATTTCGTATGGCATTCCCACACAGGATGGCCGCAGTTTAGTCGCCCTTCTCTGCACCCTTTCTACTGCATCGATCAATCCTTGCCTATATGGGTTCCACACTTGTACTCCATATTCTAGCTGGGACCTCACCAAGGCTTTATATAGAGTAATAAAGGCTTCATCTGACAATTTTCTAAAATTTCTTGCTATTATGCCCAGCATCATGTTGGCTTTCTTTACCCGAGATAAAATATGTTCTTTGAATTGCAGTTTTGAATCCATAATAATACCGAGATCCGAGACTGATTCAATTGTTGGTATCTCACACGTGGTGCCATCTAAATCTATCAAATGATATTTATTTATGAAATGCTTCCCCCCAACATGGAGAAGACAGCATTTTCCAATATTCACCTGCATCTGCCATCTATTGAACCACTCCACCACTCTATTGATATCATTCTGCAGCCTGCTACAATCATCTTTACTGCTCAAAACTTTAAATATTTTAGCATCATCCGCAAAAAGAAACATATTCTCGCAAACAGTACAAATGTCATTGATATAAATCAGGAACAATACAGGACCCAACACACTACCCTGAGGAACACCACTCTCCACCCGTAAAGCCTCGGAATGCTCTTCATTTAATCTCACTCTAAACGTTCTGTCTTTCAAATAGTTTTTAATCCACTTTAGAATCTGTTTATGCACTTTGTATCTCTCCAACTTATAAAACAATTTTTCATGCGGAATTTTGTCAAAGGCCTTTTCCAGGTCAGTATATAACACATCAACTTCATTTCCCACATCCACAGCCTTAGAAAGCACATCAAGGAAACCAAGCATCTGTAGAGTTGTGGAGCGTGAAGGAAGAAATCCAAACTGGTTCCTGGCAAACAAGTTATTTTTCAAAAAATATCCAAGCAGATGATCTTTAATGATTGACTCCAGTATCCTGCAACAAACCGATGTCAATGCCACTGGTCTATAATTGGATATTATATCTTTACGACCTTTCTTAAACAGTGGAACAACACAACTGGATCTCCAATCCCTCACCACTTCTCCCGATTGCAATGAACATTCAAATATATGCTTTAAATAAACGTTAATTGATGCACATGTTTCTTTCAGAACCCTAGGGTGAATTCCATCTGGTCCAGCCGATTTATTACCATCAAGTTCTCTTAGCTTTTTGCCAAGCATTCCAGAATCTATCTTTACTTCATCCATACCATCCTCAGGTACTCCAGGACTAAAAGGCAGAATATTTGTCAAACCCGAACCTGTATCACTCACATACACAGAGGCAAAAAATTCTGCAAACGCCTTCGCTTTCTCGTATCCCTCTGTGAGAACAGAACCATCAACAGTCAACATGCCGGGTGAATTTCTGCATTTAGCTTTTTTGTGCACAAAATTCCAAAATCTCTTGGGATTAGTCTTAAAATTTGCAGCAATAAGGTTCTGGTTTTCTTTTTCAAGTTGTGCCGACAAAACCCTCACCTTTTGACGGTATTTCCTAAACTCAGTTAGTTTCTCGGTCGCCCCATATCTATAAACTTGTCTCCAGCATTGATGTTTCAGCTTAATAAGTGTACGCAGTTCCTGTGTCATTCTAAAGCGGAATTTATTATTTTTAGCTCTGTGAGGAACAAATCGCTTTGTAAGTTCCATCAACGTATCTCGGAAAATCGACCACTTATTTTCCACAGAAATATCATCCTCAAGCACCATAGTCAGAGCTCCACCAATTAAATCATTGAAACCAGTATAATCTCCCAGATCATAACAAGGTCGTTTGTTACTGTTACAACCAGAGCTGCTTTCAATCTCCAAACAAACATTGAACGAAATAATCGAGTGATCGCTGCCTCCCAATGGTGAAAGATATCTGATACTATCTATAGACTCTCTTGAAGTTACCACAAGATCTAATAAGTGTGGAGTTTGGCCAGGTCTAAACCTGGTTGGCTCTGTGATGTGTTGAATCATAAACCTGTCATCCAAAAACTTCAAAAATCTATTTTCGATTCTTGTATGTAAACCCTGACAGCTCGAAGTCATCCAATTTATCTCTGGAAAATTAAAATCTCCCAGCAGAAGATGATTACCTTTCAACAACATGAATTCTTCTAGCAGGTCAATAAGAAGTTCATTGTTTTCTGATAAACTATTTGGGCTTCTATAAATAAATAAAATATTCAAAAAATCTCTAGAAGTTAGCAATCTAATGCATAATTTTTCCTGAAATGTTATTTTCATATTTATTTCAATTACTGAAAGACTCTCTTTATAATACAATAATAATCCTCTGCAACCATCTTTCTGAAACCCAGAAGATAATATTTGCCATCCCTTCAGCTGGTATTCTGAAATTGATTGTGGAAATCTTAAATTTTTAGGATTGACCTCATTCAGCAATATTAAATCTGGCAGAGTTTTTGCAGACCCCAAAAGCAACTGCAATTCCATGAATTTATTTGATAAAGAGTCCACATTTGACAACAACAGTGAAACATAGTTCTGCATCTGTTTTACTACCTTCATTTTTCTCAAATCATTGTTTCTACACCAAACATTTAATCTAGTTTTCTCAACTCTACTTTGGCTGGTCTTTACTGTAAATTTTGTTTTTTAAAAGCTACTACATGAAAATCTCCAACCTTTCCTTTAATCCTAAAGATCCACTTACTAACATCCTCTTTCCTTCCGATTTCCTCCTTCTTTTCCTGTAACAATCTCTTACATTCTTGCCTATCTCCCTTAGACAAATCATTTCCAAGCATAATATTCCTTGTTGAATCTGATCCTCTCAATTTTGGTGCATTCTCCATTACCAAATTCTTAATTGTCTGATTTGCAAACTTTATCAAAACAGGCCTGGGTTTTTGCAGCTCACTTTTACTTCCAAGTCTGTACACATCGCTAATATCTTTTTCTAGCTGTATTTCAGTGATGTCTCCTAACAGTTTCAGCACATTTTCTTTATCCTTGGTTCTGGAATTGTTATCATTCTCTGGCATGTTATATATTACAATGTTATTTACTCTTCTCTGTCTGTCTGCAGCTATATTTATTTTTGTACCTGTATCTTCTACAGATTGCTGGATACTTTTGACATTTGATGTCAATACTTCAACCCTGTCCTTAAACAATTCTGACCACTTTTTATTTGTTGCTCTGGACTCTTCTAGTTTATCTATTGAATCTTTGCTAAAACTTTCTAGTTTTATTCTTAACTCTTGGATGTGTTCCTTCTGCTCAAGCAGTATTTTTTCATTTTTTGTACTTCTCTCTAGATGTGTCTTCACCTCGCCCATGACTTGTTTCACCTCTTTGATCTCGTCAGCGAACGTTCGTTTCTCCTCCAGTTTCATTAAATCTTTCAACCTCTCCTCATTACACTTCACACAGCTTTCACATAGCCGCAACCCTGCAATATCGTTCAACAGATCTTTTACTTCTGCCTTCGTTCTTCCTCCAGGCATATCAACTGTTAAAAATATTTAAGAAACCTATTCGACAAACACAAAACACAACTTTTCCAGTTCACAAAGATCGAAACTTGAACGAATAACTTATATATAGGTTATATATACGTTATGGACAATTATAATGTAGTGTATGCACACTTAAAATATAATAAAAATATAACAAAATAAATTAAAGTAAAATGACCAATAGAATGAAATTATAATTGAAGAGGTAAATAAAATAATTAAACTTTTAAAAATCACGACTGAATTTTGAAAGGAATAATGGCGATTGAAATCAAAAGGTGTTACTACGCGCTTGAATTGTACGGTCTTTGCTGATTAGTTTAGTTGGTTTCTTCTGAGCTTTCTGATTTGCTGAATGCGGTTATGACGTCTGCTTTGGAGCAGAATTTTCGTTGAAGATACAGTAGAAGAATTTCGATTGTTTAATTTGTATTTATTTGTTAAAAATCATTAGCATTGAATTTCTACTGTTCATTTTTCTTTATTTTAATTTTCATGAGTTTTTCGAGTTTAATTACTAATTTTATTAGAGATATTAAGTAGAGAATATAATATCAACGTTGAGATGAAATAGTTCTTGAGACTTTTCAGATCGTATAATTTTGAAGTTTCTGACTTAATTAGCTTTTTTTTAAATGTAAAACTTTAGCAATTTACTGCATAAAATGTTATACATAGAATTGTCGTTGAAATTTTTGATAAATTCGAACCAATTCTTTAGTATGACCAAGCTGAGAATTTGTAGCGTCAACGTTTGAAGAATTCAAAATGTTGATGATGATCTCGCTTAAGTTTGGTGGTCTTGCCAAAGGATTCAACCTGTCTGTGATTAGATTGTTTGATCAGAGATGTGATTTCTTTCTTTTTCCAGGTATTTCTTTTGAAGAGACTCGCCAATAAATCGGTGGCAGGCAAACAACAAACAACTTCTAATTTTTAACAAAATTTGATAATTAAATTAACTTAAAAGAAGCAGAAGATTATTTTCAATTTAATTATTTTAGAATTTCAATTAATTAGAGTTTTTAAATTAGTTTTTTATCTATAATTCAACGGAGCGTAAAGTCCTGCACGCACACAACAGTTTTTCTTTTTTTTTTTTTACACACAAACTCTTTATTGAAAATGAAACTAAAAAACTGAAAATACAAATTCAAGAGCATTGCGACGATTTTAAAGTTAAATTTATCAATTTTATTAATTTAAGTCAAAATGACTTCAATGCAATTATTGATAGAAAAAGCAATGAAATTGATCACAAGTTAATTTCACATTTAGAAGAATTAGTGAAATTGAAAACAGAAACTGAAAAAAAAATATGAAAAATGGTCCCAACATTTTAATCAATTTAATTTTATTGAATCAATTAAAAATGATAATGTTAAGTTGTTAGATGAAAATGAAAATATTACAAAAAAACATCGTGAATTGAGTTATAAGTGTTTTAATGAAAAGTTGAATCTTGTTTTTAAACCAAAACCGTTGGATACAAGGTTTTATTCCTCACAATTTTCAATAGGAAATTTAATGTCAACTAATGAAATTCAACCTGAGCTTATTAAAACAATTGCCATAACTAATTATATTGACAAAACATCGATTAGCCAAACAAAGGTGTATATCGGGAGTCTCAGAAAAAATTCCTATAAAATTGAAGTTTATTGCAAAACCACATATGAATATCTTTTTTTTGTTGATTTAAATATAGAAATTAAATACAATTTACAAACTGAATTTATTGATAATTTCTTGTGCGTGTTAAGCGATTCTTCACTGGATATTTATAATCTTGAAAAACAGAAAGACAGTCCTGATTGGAAGAAAACTAAAAAACTTGAGTTTAAAGGAAGTATGATAGTTGGTTCATCAGAAGAAGTTGTTTGTCATAGAAGAATCCATAATCTGACAACAGACAACAATTGTAACTTATTTGTTGTTGCCTCTTATGAAAATAATATTCATGTATATGATTTTAATTTGAATTTTGTAAAATCGTTTAATGCTCATTGTAAATCAAATGATATTTGTTTTGATTCAACAACGAATCGTTTATTAGTGGTTGGCGTAGAAGAACAATCTTTTATCATGAATGTTTTCCAATTGTGATGTATATTTATTTGTAACAAGCTAAGTTATTAATTGATATTTGCAACCCGTTAAAACTGGCCGAGTCCAGTTCATCACGGACCGGGTCAGGCCTAAAATTGTGTGCTTATGAAACGGGCCGGTTCAGGCATAAATTACAAGTCACAGGGCCGTAATTTTCTTAGAAAAGAACCAGGGCCAGCTCTTAAAGAATCCGTGTCCTGTTCTATGCATTGAAATACTGCAAGGGCCAAGGCCAGGCTGTGATTTGAGGATCTTGAGATGGCATGGCCAAAACTGAAGTTAATGTCGGACAAGCTGAGACTTTTTGCCAAATATATAAAACTTTTAGGCCTGTAAAAACGTGGCGTGTCCATGTTAGAAAGGCCGGGCCTGGAATTTTGGTTTATGAAACAGCCTGGGCCAAGTATAGTTTACGGGGCGGGTCGTACAAAATCAACCCGTGCAGTACTCTACATTGGATGTACGGTTCAAATTCTCTAATTTGAAACGAGTGAAGCCGCGTCGGGCACTGCCAGTCTTTTTATAAAAGGATTTTGAGTCTAATACAAATTGCTGGTATCAGGCTGTAAGCCATAGATATATAACTAACCTACGATATCTGTGCTGCATATACTATTGATTTGTGGATTTAAATTTTTTATCTAGTTTCTAAGATTAATCAGTCAAGGCAGTAATTGGTCTGATAGTGCTGAGTGTTATAAAAAAATTAGTAATTCAATCTTTCCATCATGTACAGTCAGACATGTTGCTCTGAAACAATATTTATTACAAGCCAGGAGGTGCTGTTCGGTTTCCGATAACAAACAGACCATTTATTGTTATAGTCGGAAATCTATCGAGATTTGATTTGTGGACATTTTTATTTGTTGTTCAAAAGTTTTATTAGACATGATAATGTAACTGAATACATGAAAAAAGATATTATAAACATAATAGACATGATAATGTAACTGAATACATGAAAAAAGATATTATAAACATAATAGACATGATAATGTAACTGAATACATGAAAAAAGATATTATAAACATAATTATCTGATGATTTGTTAGATTAACAAGTTTCAACACTATTTGAATCGGTAGGCTGTCCGTGCCCGATTCCGATTAATCGGTTGAAATAGGACTCCGACCGATTCCGATTTCTTAATCAAAAGTCAACCCACCCTTAATAGAAATACGGAGCCGCCAAATACAACCTGACCACAATACACAGATTTACACGATACTAAACTGCAATGCCTACAAAAAACTAAAATGTTCAAAATAATACGCTACAAGTTTGAAAAAAATTCACAAAATTTAAGAAACCCTTGAATTCACTTAGAGACACACAAAAACAAATGAAAATGTGAAATAAGAATTTAAGCATGTTTATTAATGTAATGTTATTAATTTAGCGTAATAGAATACATTGAATATATCTATTCAAATACATGGTTTTAAATGTTAACAGAAAGCAAACTAAACTAGTTAAACAACTAGTCAAACTAACTTATAATTTGACAAATGCAATTTTTATAAGATCAATAAAACTATAAATCCAAACCAAATGGATATAAACTAAACACTTATAAATTAAAAACATCACGATTGAAAAACACTCATTAAACTAGAATTTGTTTTACTAATCGCCAATAAGCGATTTGTTCTTGAGTCGAAACACATACTTTCTAGTTCACATTGAGCATCAAAAGAGTTTACGTAATTCAAATTAAAATCAAATACATGAATTTCTGTTGTATTATAATCAGCCACAAACAAGCATGAGTTGTTATCCGAAGTCAGCTGATAGAAGTCTCCAACTTCTTGTGTTGAATCTGAATCTGAATCAAATTCCTTAACAATATCTCCATTGCAGTTAATTAAAAAGAAGCCAGACTCATTTAAAATAGCAAAGCGAACATTTTTTATGTCTACAAAACCATACACTCCATATAATAGATCAATACAATCTGGTAATGTGATGTCGCGTACAATGTTGCCTTTTAATGTAATTTCAAATAATTTTTCATTATAATTATCCAAAATAATTAAACTTTTTCCTGATGAACTTACAATTTCGCATTCATTTGATTCAAATTGTATTGTTCTCTTCCAGTCGGGACTATCTTTCTGTTTTTCAAGATTATAAACTTCGAGTGATGAATCATTCATAACAAAGAAAAAGTGCTCAACCAATTCAGTTTTACGAAACAAAGAATCTTTAATATTTAACCCAATAGAGAAGAGATATTCGTATGTTTCACTGCAAAAAACATCAATTTTATAAGAATCATTATTCTTACCACCAACATACACTCTTGTGTTGGTAACTGATAGTTTCTGAATATCAGCAATCGATACAACAATCGTTTTACAAAGCTCGGGTACAATTTCATCAACTGATAAAAGCTCTCCTATTGAAATTTGTGAAGAGAGAAAGTTTTCATTTAACAGTTTTGGCTTGAAAACAAGATTCAATTTTTCTGTGAAACATTTGGAAAACAAATCTTGATTTTTTGTCGAAATATTTTCCTCATCACCTATCCACTCAACTTTGTCATTTTCAATTGCTTCAACAAGTTTAACTGGATTACAATGTTGAGACCATTTTTCATATTTGTTAATATTTACATCAAGTACCGTGCTCAACGTTAAAATTTCTTTTGAATATAATGTTAAATGTTTCTCAATTTCAAGTATTTTTCCATCAATAATTGCAACTCTGAAAACAAATTTAAATGCAATTAATACACAAAAACAGTCTGTTGAAAATGAAACTAAAAAATTGAAAATACATATTCAAGAACATTGCGAGGATCTCAAACTTAAATTTAACAATTTTATTGATTCATGCCAAAATGATTTCAATGCCATTATTGATAGAAAAGGCGATGAAATTGATCAAAAGTTGATTTATTATTCAGAAAAATTGTTAAAACTGAAGACAAAAATTGAAGAAAAAATATAAAAATATAAAAAATGGTCTCAACATTTTAATCCACTTAATCTTATTGAAGCAATTGAAAATGATAATGTTAAATTGTTAGATGAAGATGAAAATAATTCAAGAAAAAATGATGAATTATTTTTATGTGTTTTAATGAAAAGTTGAATCTTTTTTTTAAACCAAAACCGTTGGATACAAAATTTCATTCCTCACAATTTTCAATAGGAACTTTAATGTCAACTAATGAAGTTCAACCTGAGCTTATTAAAACAATTGCCATAACTGATTATATTGACAGAATATTGATTAGCCAAACAAAGTTGTATATTGGGAGTTTCAGAGATGATTGTTGTTCTTATAAAATTAAAGTTTATTGCAAAACAACATATGAATATTTTTTTTCTGTTTATTTAAATCTAAGAAACACTGCAGGAGTCGAATTGATAATTTATTTTGCATGTTAAAATATTCTTTACTGGAAATTTATAATTCTTTGTTAAACCAGTCTTTTCTGGAAATTTATAATCTTGAAAAACAGAAAGACAGTCCTGATTGGAAGAAAACTATAAAACTCGAGTTTAAAGGAAATAGGATTGCCGGTTCATCGGATAAGAAAATGAGAAATTAATTGAAATCACATTGAATGGTGAAATTGTACGTGTCATTATATTACCGGAATGTTTAAAATTCGAAGGTTCTTTTTCTTTTTAAAAAATTACTTGCTTGAAAAAATATCACTTTGCAATTGCAAGTCATCCAGGATTTTATTTAATAAACTGCAAAGGAGATGTTATTAAACAAGTTTATATAGAACCAGGCCTCCAAGAACTGACAACTGAACACAAATACAACTTGCACTCTAAGCAGAAACAAGTAACTTCTTCTTTTAAGCAAGATCCACAAAATATTTTATTTGTTTCAGTAAGACATTCAATAAAATCATTTTTCTTTAAATTTTCTAAACCTCCTTCAGGTTGTTGAAAACAAATATCACATTTTGGACATTTTAATTTGTTTTCTTTGTTTGATGTTTTTTCATTAAATTCAACTTTGAGACATTCAAAACAGAAACTGTGCAAACATGGAAGCATTCGAGCATTTTTAATTTCTTCCGAGCAAATCAAACATTTTACGAAACTTGAATAATTTTCCATTTCTATAATTGTTAAATTTAATTATGAAACAGTTTAAAAAGTTTAAGCAAAAAAGATAATATGAAATGTTAAAAACAGCTGTATTTTATTGTAAACCACTAGAGCAGAACATTATACACGATTATTTTCATAATTTATATTTGTAGCTGCCTAGTGCTTTGAATAGTCTGTAGCAGCTTACTCACAAAATTTTACTGGCTGAGACAAGAAGTTAAAGTAAAATGTGAATGTTTAGACAAATAATTTTTTAAATAAACCGTAATAAGCAATATCGGATGTGGAAGACTAACTTGATTTTACTGCCAACAAAATATTAATTTGGTTAGTTGATTTAGCTTAAGAAACTGCTGAATAAGTTTTGTAGAGTTTGATACATTCGTAAAAACATACAAGCTTTGTAATAATTAAACAATTGTTTGAATAATTAAACAAATTTTTTTTGCATAACTACCAATTATTTCTCAATGCATTTTGAAAAATACACCATAATCTAGCATTCTTACAAATTTTTTGAACTTTTGCTTTACGGAAATCCATAATAGTTCAGCTTGTTTTATTCAGGATATCGGCCTAAATTATTGTTTCGTCAATGTTCAAGAATTTGCACCATTTAAATCTTTTGATTTTAAAAACTCATTTCAAAATTCATTTTTTCACTAAAATAGTAAATGATTTTTTTTGGTTTTATCAAACTTTCATATATGAAATGTGGTTTAGATACTATTGAATGTGGTAATTAGATAATGTGGTTGTTCTATCTACTAGCAATATCTAAAGATTGTTTAATGTGGATCAAACCTGGTTCAAGAAAATTAAAATCACTACCTTTCATCCCATGCCTTCGTAAGACAGATTCATCATTTTTTGAAAAATAAATCCAGCTTAATGTTTATCAAGCAAGCAAGCAAGAACTCACTTGTTCTCTTTATCCAGCTCGCTCTTCAGTTCCCGGCTGCTTTTTCGATACCGCTTGGTTTCCTGTTCCTGCTCATTTTCTAGTTTTCGCTCGCTTTCTTATTCACGTTTCATTCGCTTTCTAGCTCCCACTTACTTTGTGACTGATCTCAATTTACTTTCACACAATCCTTTTTCTAGTGGCTATCATTAATGTGTTACAATCGTTTGAATGGTGTAGCAATGCATAAAGGACATACACACAGACTGTCATTTTCATATATAGAAATTTAAAAATGAGTTTTTTGTGTGAACAATATTGTTTTGATGGTTTGTTTGCTTTTTAGCCTTTTTGAAAGTGATTTTTTTTTAAATTATTTGTTTTATAATTCAATTTAGCAATCTTAAAAATGGAAAATTATTCAAGTTTTGTAAAGTGTTTCATCTGTTCAAAAGAAATTAAAGATGCTCGGATGCTTCCATGTTTGCACAGTTTCTGTTTTGAATGTCTTAAAAGAAAATTTATTGGAAAAATGTCAAACAAAGAAATCAAATTAAATTGTCCAAAATGTAATATTTCTTTTGAAATACCAGAAAAAGATTTAGAAAATTTAAAGAAAAATGAATTTATTGAATGTCTTACTGAAACTAATAAAATATTCTGTGGAACTTGCTCCAAGGAAGAAGTTACCAGTTTTTGCTTGGAATGCAAGTTGTATTTGTGTTTTTCATGTTTATCTGTTCATCAAAAAATTCCTTCAGCAAAAAATCACGTTTTGGCAAAAATAAATTCGATGACAAAAAAAGATTTAAAATCATCATATTGCAAATCTTGTCAGAAATGGGTTAATTCAGAAAAACCTTTTGATCATAAATTGTGCATCTTGACAACTTTTGCAGAATTTAAAAAAACATTCCACAAAAATTTGGAGCAAGAAGTAATTAAAAACTACAACAACATAAAAACTCTGAAAACAAATTTAAATGTAATTAATACACAAAAATTGTCAGTTGAAAATGAAACTAAAAAATTAAAAATACAAATTCAAGAACATATATATCTATGTTCATGTCTATGTCAACATAGCGTGTTTTCTCGGATAATTTAAATTGCACTCGTTTCATTCTATTAATCGAATTTTTGTCCGTTTTTAACTATATTTCGTTTTATCTCACTGGATTGTTTTATTTACGATAGTTTTTTTTTAAACCTAAACTACAGTTTTAATCAATCGGTCAAGCCTTCGGTTATCGCTCACCGTCACCGATGTCTACCGAACGGATTGTTTACACCTCAGCCGATTTGTTAAAACTTTCTCAGTCTCCCGCCATCAGATTAAAGCGATCTGTGAGAGACAACCTCTTTAAAAATAGAATTTGGAAGCCAAGAGCGCATCACAAAAGTGCAGTGCTGTATAAGCTCAAACCGCACAACAAACTTAATATGGGTCTCCTCAACGCTCGATCCGCAGTCAACAAAGCTGCTCTCATTCACGACGTTATGGGCGATTTCGACTTGAGTCTGTTGTGTCTCACCGAGACTTGGATTAAACCGGACGATCCCGATGCTATCAAACATGACATTGCACCACCTGGTTTTTCAGTTATTCACCAACATCGTACATCATCAACCACCTCCAGAGGCGGTGGTCTCGCTCTCATTCACCACAATCACATTCATTGTAAGCCTTTAACATCTCTCACCACCACTACCTTTGAACACATTGTCATTCAGGTCACCAATGTAACACATCCTTTCATCATTATCATTGTCTATCGCCCTCCTGGGACTCTAAGTGGTTTTGCCGACGAGCTCACACTACTTCTCGAATCTCATTCCGCTAAAAAATTAATTATGTGTGGCGATTTCAACACCCCGGCCACATCATCATCCATCAACAACGACATCGCCGGTCTTCTGAGCGAATTCGACATGACACAACTTATCAACAAGCCTACTCACGTGAAAGGAAACATTCTTGATGTTTTGATAACCCCCAACTCGCACCCAAACATTATTTCCAATATTGTCATTCACCCATCTCATTTCATTTCCGATCATTATCTTGTTTCTTCTGTCATCAACCTGTCAAAGCCTGCACCAGTCTGTACCTCTATTTCTTATCGTAATCTAAAATCAATAAACTGGTGCAACTTCAACAACGACCTACTAACATCTAACTTCCTCATCACGGACGGCTTATCCACTGATCAATATGCCAATTTAATAGATGAAACAATCACCAACATTCTTAATTTACATGCACCCCTCAAAATAAAAACAATCAGAAAATGCGTCACCTCCCACATCAACACTCTTTCTGACTCAGCTCTCATTGCCAAGAAACATCGACGGAAATGCGAGCGAAAGTACTTTTCTTCTCTCTCCTCAGAGAATAAAAAGGAATATGACGAAGCCAAGATTCTTGCAAAACATGCCATCCTAGCTTCTCGGGCCGAATCTATCAGAGCAACACTATCAAGCTCTGAAAATCCTCGCAGCCTGTGGCGCTCTCTCAACAACCTTCTTCATAGACGGCAAAAGCAGACAGTTGTCGACGGTGATAGTGAAAAATTGGCAGATTCTTTTAGTACTTTCTTTACTCAGAAGATCGAATCGCTCAATGACAGCATTCGTCAGCGCATCTCTTCTGACAACAGTAACTTTGAGCATTACTGGAGATCAAATGATTCTCCTCTCTTAACCAGTTTTGAGGAAGTGACTCCTTCCGAAATAAGCAAACTCATCGCTAACTCAAAACCTTCTCCTCTAGATTCTTTTCCTAACCAAGTTTTTATACATTGTTCCGACACGCTGTCGACAGCAATCTCTAACCTATGTAATCTCTCTTTCCGTGAAGGATGCTTTCCGTCTGTGCACAAAAGAGCCCAATTACTACCTCTACTGAAAAAACCTTCCCTAGATAACAGTATTCTCTCCAATTTTAGACCTATCTCCAACCTCACAACTATTTCTAAAATAATCGAGAGGACGGTTCTAAAGAGAGTTCAACCTCATATCATAACCAACTCTAACTACTCTCTCTATCAGTCGGCCTATCGCTCATGTCACTCCACTGAAACTGCTCTGCTCCACATCCTTGATAACGTCTTTCATTCTTGCGATTCCAAGAAGGCCACTCTCCTCGCTGGCCTTGATCTCTCGGCTGCCTTCGACACAATTAGTCACTCCACCCTTCTTGACCGCCTCCACAACGAATTCGGCATCAGTGGCAGCGTCTTGTTGTGGTTTGCTTCCTACTTGTCGGGTCGGTCGCAGTTTGTCAAACTGGGTGGTTGCAGCTCATCTTCTGTTCTGATCACCAGCGGTGTTCCTCAGGGCTCTGTCTTGGGGCCTCTTCTCTTCACCACCTACATATCTCCTGTATGTAGCATTATCAGTGAACAGAATGTACCGTATCACCAATATGCTGACGACACGCAGCTTTTCCAGTCGCTCTCTTACCGGGACTCCGACTTGGAAATTAAGAGACTAACCGACTGCATCAGATCCATTGAACACTGGTTTCTGCACAACAACCTTCAGTTCAATACATCCAAAACTGAGGTTGTTCTGTTAGGATCCAGTTACTCGATTAAGGCTCTCTCCAACTTAAAATCTCTTTCCGTTGGAGAACACTCAATTCCTTTTTCCCCCACTCTAAAAAGCCTTGGTGTGTTGATTGACAATCGTCTCACTTTTGCAAATCACGTTTCATCAGTCATTCGTTCATGCCATCATCAGATCAGAGCAATCGCCCACGTCAGAAAGTTTTTATCGAGGGAAAACGCCAACTCCTTGGCTTGTTGTCTGATCTTGTCAAGGCTCGATTATTGTAACTCCCTTCTTTTTGGCATTCCTCTGAACCACCAAAAACGTCTCCAGAGAATGATGAATAGGGCTGCTAAAGTGGTCCTTGGAGTCTACCCTTTGGATTCGTCGTCATCTCTGTCGTCGTCGTCATCTCTGCCATCGTCGTCGTCATCTCTGTCATCGTCGTCGTCTTCATTCCGTCTTTTCAAACTTCACTGGCTGCCGGTACACTATCGAATTTTGTACAAAATCGCCCTGATAACGTACAAAATTCGGTTTTGTTCATCGCCCACATATCTTCACCAACTCCTTCACAACAGAACCATCCAAAGACCGCTCCGCTCATCCACAGCTCCTGAACTCGCACGGACAAAAGCTAACAACAATATCGGTGCGAGATCCTTTCGACACGCATCGCCAATCGTCTGGAATGCACTGCCAGCCGAAATTCGAAACTGTGGATCCGTCGCTTCCTTTAAAACTAAACTTAAAACCTTTTATTTTAAATTAGCCTTTGAACGATGCAATTTTTAGGTTATCCGAGGGCGCCTCAGTCGCGTGCCTTGGCGCTTGATAAATTCCGTATTATTATTATTATTATTGCGAAAATCTTAAACAAAAATTTATCAATTTTATTGATTTATGCCAAAATAACTTCAATGCAATTATTGAAATAAAAAACAATGAAATTGATCAAAAGTTAATTTTATATTCAGAAGAATTGTTAAAATTGAAGACAGAACTTGAAGAAAAAATTGAAAAATATAAAAAATGGTCTCAATATTTTAATCCACTTATTCTTATTGAAGCAATTGGAAATGATAATGTTAAATTGTTAGATGAAGATGAAAATAATTCAAGAAAAAATTATGAATTGATTTTTTAGTGTATTAATGAA
The DNA here is from genome assembly GCA_963978895.1 of Erpobdella octoculata. Taxonomy (NCBI): domain Eukaryota; kingdom Metazoa; phylum Annelida; class Clitellata; order Hirudinida; family Erpobdellidae; genus Erpobdella; species Erpobdella octoculata. The sequence goes on along the minus strand of OZ022240.1, from coordinate 42,094,812 downwards.
ACGTTGAATCTTGTTTTTGAACCAGAACCATTAGATACAAAGTTTCATTCCTCACAATTTTCAATAGGAAATTTAATGTCAACTAATGAAATTCAACCAGAGCTTATTAAAACGATTGCCATAACTAATTATATTGACAAATTATCGATTAGCCAAACAAAAGTGTATATCGGGAGTCCAACTAAAGACAAAAATTCTTATAAAATTGAAGTTTTTTGCAGAACAACATATGAATATCTTTTTTTTTTTATTTAATTTTAGGAGATGAATACATTTTAAAAATTGAATTTGTTGATAATTTCTTGTGCGTGTTAAATAATTCCTCATTGGATGTTTATAATCTTGAAAAACAGGATGATAGTCCTGATTGGAGGAACACTATAAAACTTGAATTTAAAGGAGATGTGATTGTTGGTTCATCGGATAATAATTTGTTTGTCTTAGTCCTAAAAGATAATAAAAAATTAATTGAAATAACATTGAATGGTGAAATTGTACGTTCCATTGTATTCCCCGAGTGTCCATATTTCATTACTGGCTTGAAAAAACATCACTTTGCAATTTCAAATCGTTTAGGACTTCATCTAATAAACTGCAAAGGAAATATCATTAAACAAGTTAATTTAAAACCAGGCTTCCCTAGACTGACAACAGACAACAATTGTAACTTATTTGTTGTTGCCTCTTATGAAGAAAGTATTCATGTAAATGATTTTAATTTAAATTTTGTAAAATCGTTTAATGCTCAATGTCATCCAAGCAATATTTGTTTTGATTCAACAACGAATCGTTTATTAGTGGTTGGCGTAGAAAAACAATCTTATATCATGAATGTTTTCCAATTGTGATGTAAATTTATTTATAACTAGCTCTGTTACCCAGTGTTACTTGAGTTTTTACAGGATTTTCGTTTCGTTTTTGTCCAAAAAAGTGTTTATCGGTGGTATAAAATATTCTTGTTTGTTGAATGCTTTTCAAATAAGACGATTAAGACTTTCTCTTTTCATTGAACTCATTTGTGCTTGGTTTTTATACTTTTATTTGTTTTATTGATTCAGTTAAAACGTGATTTAGTTCTAATTTCAAACAAATCAAAATTAATTTAATGAATAATTTAGTAAATTTATTTTACAGATAATAATTAATATTATTGTTAAAAAACTAATTTTTATGCAACTCACCTATTAAACGGTAATAAAACACGTGTATTCAAATAATAGTTTTTTTAAATGATGGAACACTGAGAATTAATTTCATTCAGATTATTATTAAAATAAAAATTAAAATATGTGACCCATGATAGTCGAAAAAGTTTTTAATTTCCGCAGGCCGTCAAGGCCGTGATTTTAGGTCTTCCGACGGGCCGGGCTAAACTTTAAGTCAAGATGGGACAGGCCAAGAATTTTCGCCAAATTTTTAGAACTTGTAGGCCTGTAAAAACAGACCGGGACCAAATTAAACAAACGGGCCGGGAATTTTGGCTTATAAAACGGACTGGACCGAGTTGCCGTGCAGTACTCTACTATATGATGCACGGTTCAAAATCTCTAATTTTAAGCGAGCGAAACCGCTCTAGTATTAATATATATAAAAACACACAATAAAGAAAATAATCAAATTGAGATGGTTTATAAAGTTCAGCCTGAATTTTTCAAAAGCATTCGTGTTATTGAAAGTGAATGTCGTGAGCAAACGTTGCCGATCGTGACTACACTCACCATTCAATTTTTAATAAAATTCATTGTTTTGAAAATCGAGTCAATATTTAATATTTTATATTTCAGCTCGATTGGATGACGAAAGTTCGTTAAAAAAAATTTCCAAGATTTGCAAGCATTCAAACAATAAAGCAAGCAACCAAGACCGGCAGTGAAGTTGATATAACGAATTCAAAATAAATAATTCAAATAAAATTGTATGCGACCTCCCAGTATGAAATGTAATTTTTCTTATTAATATTTGTAAAACTTTAATAACAAAATATAATGAAATATACAGGCCCCGAATTTAAATATGCTAATCTGTAAAATTATAAATATAACTAAACTTTTGCTTTTCAATTCGTTTAAATTTCTAGACGATGAAAATGGCATCGACTTTTAAAAAAAAAAACTGAAAAATAAAACCAAAATCACATGGATTCAGATTTAGTAAAAAAACTATTTAAAAACAAGTAAAACAATCTTAGAAAAACATTTCAAGTTCTTAAAACAAAATTTTTGTAAATTGTTCAAAAGTTAAGTAAAAATACTTCAATTTAGTCACAAACACATATTTGAAATTTATAAAATAATGAAAAGTATTTTTGCAGTTTTAAAATTACAACATAGCTATTAAATTAAAAAAAACACAAACCATCATATAGTGAAGTTAATATAAAGGATTAATAAATCAAAACATCACATAGTAAAGTTAATATAAAGCATTAATAACTCAAAATATCATATAGTGAAGTTAGTATAAAGGATTAATAACTCAAAATATCATATAATGAAGTTAATATAAAAGATAAATAACTTAAAACATCATATAGTGAAGTTAATATAAAGGATTAATAACTCAAAATATCATATAATGAAGTTAATATAAAGGATTAATAACTCAAAATATCATATTTAACAAACAATTTTAAACAGAAGGCGTTTTCAACAACCACAAACTAATGATTTTTGTTGAATCAAATCCAAAACATGTTGGTTTACAGTGAAAATCGAAGGAGTTCAAAAAATTTTAATTGAAAATCAAAGATATGAATTCAGCTACAAATAAACTAGAATTGTTGTCAGTATACAGTAATTGCGCTTGCTTATATATCACAACATGCAATAGCAAAAATTTCTTTCAAGAGGACAATACTCAACTATTTACACAAATTAAAACATTCTAGTAAGTAGCAAATAAATTTCAAATATTATTATTTAACTTTTTTTTAATTATAATGCTAATCATTTTATTTTATGTGTGATTTGAAAAGTTTCCAATAATTCTAAAAATTAAATAGAATTTTAAATCAATGTCAAAAAATTATATGCAATGCATTTTAACAATTTTATATAATAGGATGTACTTCATAATTTAAAAAACAAAAATGTAAAATTACTTATAAAGAGAAATTTAAAGAAGCGTTATTTTTGCAATAAAATATCAGTTTATCAATCAAATTTGTTTGTAATCATTTAAACTATTCTGTATAGCTATACATTTTATTTTGTAACATAAAACCGCGATTTGTCGATAAATCAATACCAAACCATGGAAATACACATTGACAAGTAATTTAAATCAAAATCAAACACATGAATTTTTCTTCCAATATAATCAGCTATGAATAAATTAGAATTGTGATCAGTTGTCACAGCATTTAGCTCAATTGATAATGCTGAGTTATTTATAACACATAAAAAATTGTTATATAAATGAAACTGGAATTTAGGAAATTTAAATTCAATTGAAGATTGAAAACCATATGATTTGTTTATGATTAAATTTTTAGTTTATCAATCAAATTTGTTTGTAATCCTTTAAACTATTCTGTAAAGCTATACATTTTATTTTGTAACATAAACATGTAAACAACCAAAAATTAAAATTAATTACTGTTTAGATATACAAAATATCTAAACGTTACAATTGAAAAACATTCAATAAACAATTTTCTTCACCAAAACCAATCGCCAAACCACGATTTGTCGATGAATCAATACCAAACCATGCAAGTTTACACTGAGCATCAAATGAATTCAAGTAATTTAAATCAAAATCAAAGACATGAATTTTGTTTCCAAGCCAATCAGTTATGAATAAATTGGAATTGTGATCAGTTGTCACTGCATTTAGTTCAATTGCGTTTGGTAATAATAATGGATCAATTTCTTTAATGATATTTCCATCGCAGTTGATTAAATAAAGTTTGTCACGACATGCTATTGCAAAATTTTCTTTCAAACGATCAACACATAAATATTGATTACTACTAGAATATTTTTCTGGTATTTTAGAGAGAAATTTAACTCCATCTTCTAGTGTAATTTCAAAGATTTTTTTGTCTTTAAAAACGTACAAGTTTTTAACCGTTGGATAAAAATCTTCTGATCCATCAAATCCATGTTTTATTGTATTTTTCCAACCAGGACTTTTCTTCTGTTTTTCGAGATTGTATATTTCTAATTCTAATGCTAAGTTTACAACACATACAAAATTGTTATATAAATAAAACTTTAATATAGGATGTTCAAACTCAATTGAAAAAAGAAAACCATAGGTCTTATTGCAATAAACATCAATTTTTATTATATTTTCATTAAGATATCCAACGTACAACTTTGTTTTGCTAATTGAAAACTTGCTGAAGTAATGGTTTATTTCTTTTGTTAGGATAAGTTTTGGTTGAATTTCATCAGTTGGAAATAATCTTCCTATTGAAATTTGTGAGAAAAAAATTTGTTCATGCAGCTGAATTGGTTCAAAAAATTTAATTACCGTTTCACTCAAATATTCGGAAAATTTGTGTTTTGTTTCTTTAAACAATTTTCCAACATCATCATCTAACACTTTAAAAACATCATTTAACAAATTATTTTCAATCAGTTCAATAAATTTGACAAGATTACAATGCTGGAACCAATTTTCATATCCATACCATTTTTCTTCTAATTTATCTTTAAGTTGTAATACCTCGTTTTTATGCGAATTAAATTGTCTTTCAATTTCATTGTTTTTTTTCGTAATTATTCTTTCATAATCATTTTTGTACAAATCAATCTTTTTGCTCATTTGATTTTTAACATCTTCAAAATGTTTTTGAAGTTGTTTTTTTAAATGTTCAGTTTGACAAGCAGCAGATAACCTTTGTTCTTCAATTGCTTTCAAAATAACGTCTATGATAGCAAAGTTGTAGGTTAATTTAGATTGTTTTTTAATTAAATTTTCTACAAATTCTTTTTTAATTTCATAAAACGTTTTGAGTGGACAGGATTTGTGATTAAGAAATGTTCCACAGTCAACCCATGTCTGACAAGGTTTGCAATATGATGTTTTTTTGTTATTATCATTATCTAAATTCATATTTGTCTTTGTCAAAACATGTTTCATTGTAGCTGGAAGTTTGTTATGACCGATTGTACATGATGTACACAAGAACAATTTGCAATCAATGCACAAAGAACAAGTATCTTTACGGGAACAACTCCCACAATGTTTATTCGATTCCTTTTTTAAAACAAAGTTATGAAGTTGTATACCTTTTTGTTCAATCATACCATGTTTTTCTGTATCTGGATTTTTCGTATGATCGATTGTACATGATGGACACAAACAGATTCCGCAATCAATGCACAAAGAACAAATTTCTTTAAGTGAACAACCCCCACACTCGTTTATCTCTAAAGCAAAGTTATCAGGTGTTAAATAATTTTGTTCATTTTTCTCATATTTAAATTTCAGGTCTGGTATTATAATTTTATTTGAAAAAAGTTTTGTATTTAATATATTTGATTCAAAAGTGATGTTCAAATTTTCTTTAAAACATTTGGAGAACAAACTATGGATTTGGGATGAAAAATTATTATCATCTACAAACATTTTCGTTTCAATAGTTTTTCTAATTTCAGAAATTATAGTTGAATCACAACGTTTGACTACTAATTGACACTTTTCATTCCTTTCTTCTATTTCTTTCAATAACTCTAAAACATGTTTCAGATGCATATTCAACTGTTTTTCAATTTTAAACCATTTCTCATCAATTTCAGTATTGATCTTTTTCTCACATGAATCAATATGTTTAATAAACTGGTTCTTTACTTCTTCACAATGCAGTTGAATTTGTTTTTTTAAGTTTTCAGCTTCTTTAGCAGCATTCAGTTTTTGTTCATTTATTGCATGTAGTTGTTCCATTATAAAATCTATGTTGAGATTTTTTGCATTCAATTCCTGACATGATTTACAATAGCAAGTTGTAATAGTTTCCTCTTTAGTTGAAGTATTTTTTGTTAAAACATGTTTGTACATTGTTGGAATCTTTTCATGAAAAACCAAACACGATGAACACAAATGTATTTGGCAATTGGAGCAATAATGTGTCGATACTGTTTTCAAACAAATTCCACATTTTTCCATGTTTTGTTTTAATGAAAAATCACCTACAATGACCATTATCATATTTACTTATAATGTTGTTTAAGTCAAATAAAAGTAAAAATTGGCTAAAATGATTTCAAACTGCGAGCCAGTTCCAAGCCTGGCTAAAGGAGAAACAACAGTTAAAAAATCAAATTAGAATTCATGACATCTATTTAAATCTCAAAACACCAAGCGTAGAGGACTATAAACTATTATGAAAAATGTCACGTTTAGTTTCATAAAGTAAACAAAACAAGCTGTTTAAAACATCTGCAACAAAAATAAAACTCAATGCAATCGTTTACGTGTTGAACATGGTAAATAACTCAATTTTGACAAACAAAATGACTTTTATCGAAAATGACTTGCATTTATATATGGACGACATCGTACCACCTGGTTTGTTGGGCACATATAGGCTACAACATCAAAACTTTAGTAAAACAAATAGTTATAAAAAAAATGCGACAAATGTTTTTTTGTTGTATATGTTGTAATGAATTAGAAACTGTTATAAAGTACGTTACCATAATGTGACCAAGTAATTCAGAAATTCTGCCAGGCTCATAGGAATATCATTTTATCTTTTTTAGGGCGCAAGAAAAATTTTATTTACGATGTAGACAATTTCGTTATACAATTAACATATTTCTTGTAATAATTAACACACATTAACTACTTTTTTTGACAACAATGAGAGTCAGTGTCTCAGCAAATTGTATAAACAATCCAACTACTTTATTTCAACTCATGCCTCATAACAGCCACATTACATTATATAAGCGTTTGGTCCATTTAGTTAGTCACTCAACTAGATTTTTAGGATTCAACCGCCATCTAAAAGCAATTCGATCTGTTATTATACAGGTTTTTTATATAGCGGTTTTTTACAAAATAAAATTCACAAAAGCGCACAAAACTGAAGAAGAAGTTAGCGGCTCTGTTGTTAATAAAAACGTTTTGACTATATAAATACATGTGAAAACGCTTCATACAACCATTGCCAAAAACCAACGTCTGTTGACGCAATAATTTCGTTCTGGTTTGACAAAGTTCTGCTGCAATAATCTACAACTCTATCATTGTCCTCAACAAATTGACTTAACATTGTTTTTATTTTTTATTGCTTGCTTCTGTGTTTAATTTATTTTTCAATTCTTCCAATTTTAATTGTATTCAGAAGTTGAATACGACAGGGCTGGTGTCAAACCTAAGACCTGCTTGTTGACAGTGTTGGGTAAAATACTTTTCAGAAATATTTCAAATACAAAATACAAATACGTTCCATAGATTTTTCATATACAATTTACAAATACATTCCCGATTGTATTTCTAATCCTGCACTAAATACTATTATATGAAATTATTTAAAATACAAAATAAAAATTCCATTAAAGTCTTTTGTGCAAAAATAGTAAAATACTTTTTAACATTCGATACTGATACATTAATTCACTCACACACTCTCTTTCTCTCTCTTTTATTTTCTTCTTTCTCTCTCTTTCAATGCAATAAAAGAACATATCTGAATGTACAATGTATTTGAACTACTACCCAGCATTGCTTGTCGATTGATATGACTATGATCAATCAAGCGGTGAGCTCTTCTAGGTAAGGGGCGCTATAGATTTAGATCTGTTTCCAACAGTAGCAGGATTTCTTTGGGTTTCTGGCGTCGAAATATTAATTTAAAAATCTAATCTCAAAGGTTTTCACGATTGCATCATAAATTTCAATTGTTCCAAGTATACTTAAAAAACTGTAAAGCTTCAAATTTAAATTAAATAATCAGACTTTCTACTTTTTGCTGCTTCGTCAACCAATTGTTTTTATCAGTTATCTCCGTCTGTGTTAATAAAAATTGAAATTTAAGTGTGTTCATCGAATTAAGCTTTTCAATTATTTTGTTTGTCTTTTTGTGTTTTTTTTCAAAGTTATTCCAGCAAACATTCTAGTATGCTTTCGTTTGATACTTTGTTTTCTAAATTCTACTTTGTGATTTTTTACACTAAACCTTTGCGATCAAAAACATTTCTAGCAGTTATTTTTAAACAGAAATATTTCAAAATTGAATAATTTTTAAATTGAAAAATGGTACATCCAAGCCATTAAACCACGTTTTATTTAATTTAGAAACAAAGTTAAAATCAAATCAAAGAAACTCAAAATGCTTACTTTTTTCTGAGTTTTAATCCAATTTAGTGATTTTATAGAAAATTACAAACTCTCGGCAGCTTTTTATTCTTGAATCAATATCTAGTTCCAAAAGCCGTTATAACTATTACCAAGGCAATAAGCGGTAAAATTGCTACTGAGCCGCCAAAACAATTGATTCTTCGATCAATTGATAAAGAAGTACATATTTTCTAAAGGGTTAGGGGTAGGGATAGGGTTAGGGTTAGGGTTTAATTTTAGGTAGACTTACGGCGCGACTGCCGGCTCATTACCAATTTTACCGATTATTTCCAAAGTTTGTGTTTTCAAGTTCCTTAGCAACAGGGGTACGTTATTTTATTGGCGTATTAATAAAGAGCTGATGTGTAATTAAATTTCTATGGTTGAAACAGTTCATTCAGATTTAATTGTTCTTTGTGTAAGCTAATTTTTTAAGTTGAAAAACCTCGTTAAAACACGAGTTTTGTATCAACAACATTGTACCTAATAAAATTCTATGCAAACCAAAGCTGATTTTTAAATGAACGCTAGGTAGCGCTAGTTTTTCCATAATTTGTTTGATTGAAAAGACATCAGAAAAACGAGGAATTATGTTCTTTTCATTTTAAGAAAACAAATTGTAAAAAATATCTACGAGAGTTTTTTTTTAAATTTATTCAACAACTTAAAGTTTACGTGGTATTTTCTGGTCTTTAAACTTTTTTTGTTATTAACTCTAAGCATTGGGCAACCGCAGGATAAGTTGTTTGTTTTACAAGGAAGCTCATCAATGTGCAAGGTTGTTTTTAAGAAATCCTGTCATTTAAAGATTTGCTACTAGTGTTAAAATTCAGATTTATTAATTTACAAATCAATATAAGTATTAAGCTGGTTTTTCACTTTTTTACAATGAACTTTTTGTTTCAAGTAATTAAATTTTGTATCTGTTTTCAGTTTTTGTTTATTGATTACACACAATTTTTCTTTTATGATATTTGAGTTAAAATGGTTTTCATTCAATTCTTGACATGACTTATAACAGCAAGATTCGTTATCTGTTTTGGAATGTGAATTATTTTCTGCTGAAACATGTTTATATATTGTTGGACTATTTTTCTGGACAGACAAACATGACAAATACAATTTAATTTGGCAATATAGTCATGAAAGTTGGGTTTTCTATTTTTAAACAAATTCCCATTAATGATTTGGCTGCTTATATTGTATTCACATGAATACAAGTCTACTTAAAAATCCGTCAACTGTTTGTTACATGCAACACGGAGAAACAATTTGATATGCTAATTAATAGATATTAATAAATTATTATTATTATTATTATTATTATTATTATTATTATTATTATTATTATTATTATTATTATTATTATTATTATTATTATTATTATTATTATTATTATTATTATTATTATTATTATTATTATTATTATTATTATTATTATTATTATTATTATTATTATTATTATTATTATTATTATTATTATTATTATTATTATTATTATTATTATTATTATTATTAATACTCCAACGACATGGCCTACTAGGCATAGTGTCGATGCGTGCACTTTTCGCGTCAAAATCTGATGCTCTGCAAACTCGGCTATCCTAGCGTGGCAAGCGTTAACTTTGAGAGTCCACAAGAGCTGATGACAAATTCAACTCCGATTGTCCTTTAAGTGTTAAAAAAGAAGGCCTAACTAAAATTTTAATTCGGAGAAATAGTCAGTAGACTCTGTGTAGTGTTTTATTTTCCGTTTTAATGGGTTATAAAATTATATAAAAAAAACTAACTAAAGTTTATTATAAATATTTAAATTTTCAGTTAGAAAAAATGCTTCCAGACATGAAAATGAATTGAAAATTGCCAGTGATTCAACTGAAGTGGCCAGTTCAGTCTCTAAAGAGCCATAAGCAATTTCTTGAATTATGATTTTTTTAACAAAAAAAGATTAAATTGTTTTTTTTTAAAGTCGTTGATTTTTGTAACATAAAAAAAATTATGTATTTTTTTCAAGTGAATACAAATATAAACACAAGTTTTCGTGGACCAAAACTTTTTCTTCACCATGTAGGCCATGTAGTCAATAGTCCGTACTAACTCGTAGCGCATTCTGCTGAACTTCTGAATAAAACTCTAAAACGCAATTTTAAAATGATTAGTTGTTGTAAAGTAGTGAGTGCTCAAATTACAGAATTAGTGGCAGGAACAACATTTTCTTGATTTTTTTGGAAACAAATTGTTTTACAATCTATTATTTATAGTGTTTATCCTGCAAAGCTCAGTGGGGTTGTTATTGACTCGGCAATATAAACACCGAAAGTGGTTTGTAATCTTTAAAAGTCTTAAAAAACAGATGACAAAAAACATTTAGCTTCTTTTTTCAAACATTTTCATCTAGTTGAATCATCTTCTGCTAAATCATGATTGTTTGCTGTTGGAATCTGCTCGTGAACAAACAAACACGATGAAAAAAAAATTAATTTGGCAATTTAAACAAAACCGAGTGCTTACAGTTCTAAAACAAATTCCACATTTTTCCATGTTAATTTTTCTGTCAGTAGAAGATGCTTAAAATCTACATAATTTGTTGTATGAACTGCAATTAAAAATTTTAAGTAAAACTTGCATAAAACGCCATAAAGTAAAATTGGGTAAAGTCAACTTTTTTGTATTAAAATATTAATAATTTTAATTTGTTTAATTAAAACTCACTGCTTGTTTAAATTAAACTTTTGAAATTTAAATATATTAATAAATTTCTTAGTTTCAGTACCTTTTATCTATATATATATATAAATGAATGTTTGTATGTATGTATATATATATATATATATATATATATATATATATATATATATATATATATATATATATATATATATATATATATATATATATATATATATATATATATATATATATATATATATATATATATATATATATATATATAAGTTTAAAAGTTTAAGTTTATTTGGATTTCAAGCGCCCTTTTGTGTAACACCTCAGGGCTCCTTTTACAATAAAATCAACGAAACAAAACAATAAAAATAAAGCAAAAAATAATATAAAACACAAAAATCAGCATGTCAGGAAAAATGAAATAATTTCTCTCTGATCATCAATTTGGATAGGATTTCGCAAACAGAAATGTCTTTAGCTCGGCCTTGAATAAACTCAATGTAGTGGCTTCTCGGATGCTGGCAGGCAACATGTTCCATGTTGCCGGTCCTGCTATACTGAAGGCTCGACTGCCGTAAGTTTTTGTTCGAGTTATGGGAACAACTAGATCACCACGACTAGCAGATCTGTGACGAGATAAGTAAGAATTTTTATCAGACACAGTGACACACAGCTCTTGCAAATATGAGGGGGCTTCGCCATGGAGCGCCTTGTAGACTAAAGTCCCAATTTTGAAAGTAATTCGCTCAGAGATACGCAGCCACCGGAGTTCAGTTTTCATTATTGCAGTCACATGATCATGTTTCTTTAGTCCACCAAAAAGACGAGCAGCTGCATTTTGAATACGTTGAATCTTTCCATATATATATATATATATATATATATATATATATATATATATATATATATATATATATATATATATATATATATATATATATATATATATATATATATATATATATATATATATATAAAAGAACATATCCTGACTGATATATATATATATATATATATAAAAGAACATATCCTGACTGACTGACTGACAGATGACTGACTGATAATCAACGCCGAGCTCAAACGCCTCATCCTAGGAACGTGAAATTTGGAACTTATATTACTTTTATAGCGTAAACATCCGCTAAGAAAGGATTTTTGAAAATTTTGCTCCTGAGGGGATAAAACTGGAAAACACACTTTTTTCTAAAACAATGTATATCTCGAAAACCAAAAATGAGGAGATTTTGAAATTTGGTATATAGATTCTTTAAGAGAAATAAACAGATACGTGTTTCACCATTTTTTGAAAATTCGGTTTCCCGGACCTCAAATGTGGGTTGGAAAATTGGGTTACTTGGTTTTTAAAGTAGCTTCTACTCAAAAACTGTTAATGCTACAGGAGTAAAAATTAGTATTTAGTTTCTACTCCAAAAATAATGAAATACGTGTTTTAGCATTTTTTGAAAATTTGGTTTCCAGGACTTCAAATGTGGGGTGGAAAATAGGGCTAATTGTCTTTTATAGTAACTGCTACTCAAAAACAGTAAATACCACAGATGTAAAAATTATTATTTAGTTTCTTTTCTAAAAATAAAGATATACGTGTTTCACCATTTTTTAAAAATTTGGTTTCCAGGACGTCAAGTGTGAAGTGGAAAAAGGGTTATTTGATTTTAAAATAACTGCTACTCAAAAAGTGCTAGGATTGGTCGTAGCAGCGCGGCTTCACAAGCCGGAACCAAGGAAACCATAGCGACTCTTCTTAGGAAGAAAAAACACTGCAAGAAATTATTACGGCAAATATTTGAGACAAAATTTAGTTTCGTAATCCATTAGAGTGCATTGTTCCGGAAAAGTAGAAAACAGAATCGGTATTTGACGGAAACAAAAAAGGTTAAATACGATAAAAAACGATAAAATCGTGCCACGTAGAATAGACTGACACGTCCGGCAGCTACAAGAACGCCATAGATAAGTAAGGCTGTGGATAAGGATCAGAGTCTCCTACGCGACTGAAGAGTGATCAGTGGGACAATTTTAGAAGCTAGATAAGGTGGTGCTAAACCGTTGAGACATTTGAAGACCAGTAGAGCCACTTTGAAGTTGATTCTGTGCTCGGAGAGCAAGAGATTTAATTTAGCAATCTTATAAATGGAAAATTATTCAAGCTTTGTAAAGTGTTTCATTTGCTCAGAAGAAATTAAAGATGCTCGAATGCTTCCATGCTTGCACAGTTTCTGTTTTGAATGTCTTAAAGATGAATTTAATGAAAAGCTGTCAAATAAAGAAAACAAATTAAGTTGCCCAAAATGTGATATTTGTTTTGAACAATCCAAAGGAGGTTTAAAAAATTTAAAGATAAATGAATTTATTGATTGTCTCACTGAAACAAATAAAATATTTTGTGGAACTTGCTTAAAAGAAGAAATTACTAGTTTATGTTTTGAATGCAAATTGTATTTATGTTCATCATGTGTATCTGTTCATAAAAGAATTCCTTCAACAAAAAGTCATGTTTTGGAAAACAGCAATTTCATTACAAAAGAAAATTTTGAAGCATCATATTGCAAATCTTGTCAGAAATGGGTTGATTCTAAAAAACCCTTTGATCATAAATCCTGTGTCTTGAAATCTTTTGCAGAATTTAAAAAAACTTTTTTTGAAAATTTGGAAGAAGAAATATTAAAAAACTACAACAACATAGAAACTCTGAAAACAAATTTAAATGCAATTAATACACAAAAACAGTCTGTTGAAAATGAAACTAAAAAATTGAAAATACAAATTCAAGAACATTGCGAAGATCTCAAACTTAAATTTATCAATTTTATTGATTCATGCCAAAATGATTTCAATGCCATTATTAACACCGCAGAATTTAAAAAAACATTCCACAAAAACTTGGAACAAGAAATAATTAAAAACTACAACAACATAAAAACTCTGAAAACAAATTTAAATGCAATTAATACACAAAAACAGTCTGTTGAAAATGAAACAAAAAAATTAAAAATACAAATTCAAGAACATTGCGAAGATCTCAAACTTAACTTTATCAATTTTATTGATTCATGCCAAAATGATTTCAATGCCATTATTGATAGAAAAAGCAATGAAATTGATCAAAAGTTGATTTATTATTCAGAAAAATTGTTAAAACTAAAGACAAAACTTGAAGAAAAAATTGAAAAATATAAAAAATGGTCTCAACATTTTAATCCACTTAATCTTATTGAAGCAATTGAAAATGATAATGTTAAATTGTTAGATGAAGATGAAAAAAATTCAAGAAAAAATTATGAATTAATTTTAAAGTGTTTTAATGAAAAGTTGAATCTTGTTTTTAAACCAAAACCGTTGGATGCAAAATTTCATTCCTCAAAATTTTCAATAGGAAATGTAATACCAGCTAATGAAATTCAACCTGAGCTTATTAAAACAATTGCCATAGCTGAAAATGTTCGCAAATTATCGATTAGCCAAACAAAGGTGTATATCGCGAGTTGGAATATCCTAAAATATTCCTATCAAATTGAAGTTTATTGCAAAACAACATATGAATACTTGTTTTCCATTGATTTAAATATAAGAATCTCGTACACTGCAGAAGCCAAATTAGTTGATCCAATTCTCAGAATTAAATATAATTTAAAAATTGAATTTATTGATGATTTCTTGTGTGTGTTAAATGATTCCTCACTGGATGTTTGTAATCTTGAAAAACAGAAAGACAGTCCTGATTGGAAGAAAACTATAAAACTCAAGTTTAAAGGAGATGCGATTGTCGGTTCATCGGATAAGAAATTGTTTGTTTTAGAAAATAAAAAATTAATTGAAATCACATTGAATGGCGAAATTGTACGTGTCATTGTATTCCCCGAGAATATATATTCCATTATTAACTTGAATAAATATCACTTTGCAATTTTAAATTATTCATTACGTCATTTAATAAACTGCAAAGGAGACGTCATTAAACAAGTTAATTTTAAACCAGGCTACCATAGACTGACAACAGACAATAATTGTAACTTATTTCTTTTCAAATCTTCTGACAAAAATATTGAGGTATATGATTTTAGTTTAAATTTTGTAAAATCGTTTAATGCTCAATGTCATCCAAATGATATTTGTTTTGATTCAACAACGAATCGTTTATTAGTGGTTGGCAAAGAACAATCTTTTATCATGAATGTTTTCCAATTGTGATGTATATTTATTTATAACTAGCTGGGTTACCAGTGTTACCTACTTGGGTTTTTTACAGGTTTTTCGTTTGTTGTTTTTGTTAAAAAATTGTTTATTGATCGTTACTAAAACTGATATCGCAAATTGCATGGATAATTTCAAAGTAATCTTAAAATAAATAATAGTTATTATTAATAACTAAGACATTGCAAATGGAACCAAGGATAGATGAAAAATAATGGCCCACTAGGGGCTCTGATTTGGCCAATCTATTCAAGCAGGTTTGAAAAGAGAAAAGAGTTATATAAGGTGTTAAAGCTGTCCACTTAAAAAATATAGACGCTAATAAAGTTATTAGGCTAGCAAAATAGGTTGCTCAAATGGAGAAAGATAAATTATTAAAAAAGTGGGCTAGGAAAAGCGATGGACTACATGAAACTTAAGAGAACTTTCGTCCGTGCATTGACAAAAAAATGTATTTTATTAAGCCACAAGATGTGTGCAACTTTTGTTACGCCCCCGCAATTCAGTAAATACAATTTTAAATGGAATGGAATAGAATATAATTAAACTAGTTTGTTTCTGCAAGTTTTAGTTTTATAGTTTTTTCAAGTTGTTTGCTTCTCTCTCTGTTTCTATGGCAGCTGCTTTTCCTTTCATTTATCAACTTTTGTCGGTCTTTTTCGGTTTAAGTTTAAGAAACACTCCGATATCAAGTATGAATATTTTCACGTCTCAACATCAAAAAAGAAAAAACTGCTAATACAATAAAAACACAAAGAGCTACTCTAGTTCAACTTTTTCAAGTTAATTAACTTCTCCTGAGATTGTAATTTTTAAGATAATTTATTAAAAATTGTCCTATTAAAAATACGGAGTCCGCCAAATACTATGCGACCACGATACACATGTTTACACAATACAAAACTGCAATGCCTACAAATGTCTGAAATAATACGCTTCAAGTTTAAAAAAGATTCACAAAAAAACTGAAAAACCTTGAATTAACTTAAAAACATGAATGAAAAAAAATGAAATTGTGAAATCAGAATTTAAACATGTTTATTAATGTAAATAATTTAATGTAATAGAACACATTAAATAGGTAGGTATATTCAAATACATGGTTTTAAATGTTAACAGAAAACAAATTAAACTTGTTATAACAGACTAATTTTTAATAAACTTTAAAGTATTTTTAGTTTGAAAAATGCATATTTGTATAAGATCAATAAAACTATAAATCAAAACTAATGCATATAAACTAAACACTTATAAATTAAAAACATCACAATTGAAAAATACTCATTAAACTAGAATTTGATGATTTACTAATTGCCAATAAACGATTTAATCTTAAGTCAAAACACATACTTTCTAGTTCACATTGAGCATCAAAAGAGTTTACGTAATTCAAATTAAAATCGAATACATGAATTTCTGTTGTATTATAATCAGCCGCAAACAAACATGAGTTGTTATCCGAAGTCAGATGATAGAAGTCTCCAACTTCTTGTGTTGAATCTGAATCTGAATCAAATTGCTTAACAACATCTCCATTGCAGCTAATTAAAAAGAAGCCAGACTCATTTAAAACAGCAAAGCGAACATTTTTTATGTTTACAAAACCATACACTCCATATAATAGATTAATACAATCTGGTAATGTGATGTCGCGTACAATGTTGCCTTCTAATGTAATTTCAAATAGTTTTCCAAAATAATTAAACTATTCCTAATGAACTTACGATTCCACATTCATTTGATTCAAATTGTATTGTTCTCTTCCACTCGGGACTGTCTTTCTGTTTTTCAAGATTATAAACTTCAAGTGATGAATCATGCATAACACAGAAGAAGTGCTCAATTATTTCATTTCTACAAAACAAATCATCTTTAATATTTAACCCAATAGAGAAGAGATATTCGTATGTTTCACTGCAAAAAACATCAATTTTATAAGAATCCTTATTCTGACCACCAACATACACTCTTGTGTTGCTAACTGATAGTTTCTGAATATCAGCAATCGATACAGCAATCGTTTTACATAGCTCAGGTTTAATTTCATCAACTAATAAAAGCTCTCCTATTGAAATTTGTGAAGAGAGAAAGTTTTCATTTAACAGTTTTGGCCTGAAAACAAGATTAAATTGTTCCGTGAAACATTCTGAAAACAAATCTTGATTTTTTGTTGAAATATTTTCCTCATCAGCTATCCACTCAACTTTGTCATTTTCAATTGCTTCAACAAGTTTAACTGGATTGCAATGTTGAGACCATTTTTCATATTTATTAATTTTTTCATCAAGTACCGTGTTCATCGTTAACAATTCTTCTGAGCAAAATATTAAATTTTTTTCAATTTCAAGTCTTCTTCCATCAATAATTGCAAAACTGTTTTTTTCATATGACTCAACATAATTAATAAAAGTATTTTTAATATCTTTGCAATGTTTTTGAATTTGCATTTTTAATTTTTCAGCCTTATTGGAAACATTCAATCTATGTGTATCAATTGCATTTGAATTTGCTTTCAAGTCATTTTTCGTATTATAATTTTTCATTATTTCTTGCTCCAATTTTTTGTTAAATAATTCTTTAAATTCCGCAAACGTTTTCAAGATGCAAGAAACATGATTAAACAGTTTTTCTGAATCTACCCATTTCTGACAAGATTTGCAGTATGATATTTCAAAATCATTTTTCGAACTAATTTTTGCTAAGGTATGATTTTTCAACGAAGAAATTTTCTCATGAACAGATAAACATGTCAAACAAAAATATAATTTACATTCTAAACAGAATGTAGTAGAATTTTCTGTTGAGCAAGTTTCACAGATTATTTTATTTGCTTCAGTAGGACATTCAATAAATTCATTTTCTTTCAAATTTTGTAAATCTTTTTCAGGCTGCTCAAAACAAATATTGCATTTTGGACATTTCAATTTGTTTTCTTTGTTTAAAATTTTTTCATCAAATTCCTTTTTAAGACATTCAGAACAAAAACTGTGAAAACATGGAAGCATCCGAGCATCTTTAATTTCTTCTGAACAAATGAAGCACTTCACAAAACTTGAATATTTTTCCATTTCTATAACTTTTAAATTATGTTCCGTTATTGTTTAAAAAGCAGGTAAACTCTTAAAATCTGCACCACTGATCTCTCTATATATATGACTGGATAGATATCGTAAGTTATATATCTATGACTGGATCAATAGATATTGTAAGTTATATATCTATGACCTAATTGCTCTTTATTAATGCATAAGAAAATGTGTCGCCGGCGTCACCAGCGTAACTCCCTTAAGCAAGTAGTTCACTCGCATTTGCTAAAGGGGTAGGCGCCTATAAATCGCTGCCTTTGCAAGTACCCTCCCTCTCTCGCCTTGAGCAAGACTTGTCTTGATAAGGCGTATGCTAAATCTCAATAAAAAAAGACGTATAATATAATATCTAAAATCTAGACGCTCAATAGCAGGCCTTAGCAGGCTTAACCCATTGTTCGAGCTGAGCCAATATCAAGGCAAAATTGATCGACCATAGCCACGTAATCATCAGTGCTTGTAAACAAAAATGTTCACTTTTAAACAAATTGCCGTTGACGATACGCCCGATAGCATTTTCGCCAATGTCTGACGGCATAAGACAGGGAGACAAATACTATCATCTGATTGGATAGTTTTAAATGACTAGGTCACATACAACCATAGATATCTATCCATATTTGCATACATTATGCTCTTGAGCTTGCTAATATTTTCGTTTGACATTTTTTTTATTTGGTCAAATTAACTTTTACACTTTTATTTAGAAACAACTATACATAATTTTATGATTAATAATGTTTTTATTTAAAATTAACATGATTGAAGTATCTATGGACTGTAGGCCATAAGTTATTTACGGCTGAAAATTATTGTTTTATACTATTTTAATACTATTGTTTTAATACTATTTTAATACTATTTTATTACTATTGTTTTAATACTATTTTAATACTATTGTTTTAATACTATTTTAATACTATTTTAATACTATTTTAATACTATTGTTTTAATACTATTTTAATACTATTGTTTTAATACTATTTTAATACTATTGTTTTAATACTATTTTAATACTATTGTTTTAATACTATTTTAATACTATTTTAATACTATTTTAATACTATTTTAATACTATTTTAATACTATTTTAATACTATTTTAATACTATTTTAATACTATTTTAATACTATTTTAATACTATTTTAATACTATTTTTATACTATTTTAATACTATTTTAATACTATTTTAATACTATTTTAATACTATTTTAATACTATTTTAATACTATTTTAATACTATTTTAATACTATTGTTTTAATACTATTTTAATACTATTGTTTTAATACTATTTTAATACTATTGTTTTAATACTATTTTAATACTATTGTTTTAATACTATTTTAATACTATTGTTTTAATACTATTTTAATACTATTGTTTTAATACTATTTTTATTGATACTTATAATAGTTCTTAAAATCATTCTAATATTTGTATGTGGTTTCTATATTGAGCCATTTAGACAAAAAAGACCATACACATTTTTGTATCTACTTTAATATAGCTTGTCTCCACAATTCTTCTTTTACAACTGCCTTTGCCATATACACCAAATAAAAGCTTGCTGGACCTGTAACATTAAAGTATTCAAGACCTTTTTCATGTTTCTGTTGCAGATAAATAAATAACTCAGCTAATCTGGCATGCATATGAAAAAACTAACAAATTTTAGTTACTAACAAAAGTTTAGATATTTTTAAACTAATGCAACATTTTTAGACTTCAATTATATTATGAGTAACATGACATTTTAGATTTAGATGATTAAAAATCATTAAAAAATTATCAGTTTTATTGATTTCTTTGATTTTAATTGAGAACAACAGTAGCATAACTATTCAGCTTTATTATATTACAAAATTATCTCAGTTCTTGATTATGAGGCCAATATAAAAAATTAAAACACAATTATTTCTGCACTAATAACTGGGAAGTCAAATAATTAAACAACACTGAATACTGAAATATTGTCAACTCAAGTAAATTCAGTAATTTATTAAAACAAATAATGCTAGAGTTTGAACTTTGAAAAAATCTGTTGGATCAAAGCAATGAAACACAATTTTTTCACGCTGTTTTGCTTATGTGTCTGTTTGTTTAGGTCTTATCACTCTTATCACATGCTTGTCCTTAGCATGCTGACAGAGTAGAATTTGGTTGAAAATATATTATCAATCTCCTGGGAAAGTTTCAGATATGTTGGAACTAGTCCTATTTATCTCCATGAACAACTTAGTTAAGCCATTTCTGCATTAAATAAACAATTAATGAGTTAAATTGCACAGTATCATAATTTTTTAGATTAGAATAACTGTTTGTAATGATATATTTTTTTAGAATAGAAGCCTTTTGCATTATTAATTCACTAAAAAAATCAAATTCCATTTGGTAAACTTTTGTCAAAAGTTATTATTTGTCAGTCAATTAATAATTAAAATATTTTATTTGTGTTTCAGTTGATTGACTAGGCTTGGCTTATATGATTGGAAAAGCTCATTCCAAATATTGATGATCTCTGATTGACAGAATGACAAGTTGAATTTTCTAGTCTATTTAACTATTTAGTTAAATACACGGAGTGTTAAATAACTTAGTCGGCAACTTTGCCAATCTTTATCCACCGAAAAAACCCATAACGGCCAACAACTATAAAATAAACAAAATCGGAGAACAAAGCGCGTCTATATATTTGCATAATTTATGTGACCTTTTTAATTCAAAATTATCCAATCAGGTGGCATTATTTATCTTCCTGTCTTATACCGTCGGACATTAGCGAAAATGCCGCCAGATACAACAACATTTAGTCAGGGCGTGTTGTTAAATTGATCGCGCTAATGAATCCTGGTGTTAACCCCAGTAGCTCCTCCTCTAAGTAGGAGTCAAGCGTAAGAGTGCAGCGGTAAGAAGGCTTGAGCCTGGACCAATAAGAGCAAAGCGGTGTCAAATAAATCCGATGTCAAACCTGAATAATTTCATTTATTTTATTTTATTTTATTTATCATTTTAATTTTACAAAATTTTTGTAAGTTTAATATATAAACTATACATTTTTTATAATTCGGTAATTGTTTAATGATCTCTCGAACTTCTCAACGTCTTCGGACATCCCATGGACATCCGGACAAGTGAAAATTAATAAAATAATATAAAAATAAAACTTCCGCAACTTTATCGGAATCTAATCTTTATTGACAGCTGTTTACACTGGACCTCCCATATGATCTGCGGTGTTGCTATTGCTTCAACGACTATTTGAGCATTAGCAACGACATACATTAATAACATCTGAAGTTGAGTTACAATTTCAGTTGAAGGATAAAAACTGTTTAATTTTTGATCATTCAATTTATCTGTTCGTCAGTCAATCAATCAATTCGTCAAACATATTTTTTTTTACGTCTTTTGTCTTGTTACTAGAAAATCTGGACATCAATATTAAATGTTAAAATAATTTTACTTTATTGTAAACCACTAGAGCAGAACATTATACACGATTATTTTCATAATTTATATTTGTAGATACCTAGTGCTTTGAATAGTCTGTAGCAGCTTACTCAAAAAATTTTACTAGCTGGTTTAAGAAGTAAAATTAAAAATAAAAGTTTTGGACGAATATTTTTTTAATTAGCTGTAATAAACAATATTGTATTTGGAAGCTGTAACTTGATTTTACTGCCAACAAAATATTGATTTGGTTAGTTGATTTGACTTATGAAACTGCTGAATTGATTTTGTAGGGTTTGATACAAACGTAAAAATACAAATTTTGCAATGATTAAATAATAGTTTGAATAATTGAAAAAATATTTATTTTATTGCATTATTATCAATTGTTTTCAAAAGTAATTTAAAAAGTTTAATGCTTTGGATCAAACCTGGTTCAAGCAAATTACAATCACTACTTTCATGCCACGCTTCGTAAGACAGCTTCATCAAATTTTAACAATACAAAATACCGCTTAATGTTTTATGCAATCAGATAACTTCAGACATAATAAGTTTAGGTAAAACGTTTTGGATCTTATGGACAGACAGCGTACAATCGCACAAATTATATTTCTAGAATTTTCGGTTTTCCATTTAATGCAAAAAATATTTTTTGAACAACATTTTTTCAATTTATTCAAATTTTGTTAAGTGTTTTATTTGGTCAGAAGAAATTAAAGATGCTCATATTCTTCCATGTTTTTACAGTTAATGAAAAATGTCAAACAAAGAAAACAAACTAAATTGTCCAAAATGCAATATTTGTTTTAAAAAACCTGAAAAAAGCTTGAAAAACTTAAAGAAAAATGAGTTTATTGAATTTCTTACTGAAACTAATAAAATATTTTGTGGAACTTGCTTAAAAGAAGAAGTTACCAGTTTTTGTTTTGAATGCAAATTGTATTTATGTTCATCATGTGTATCTGTTCATAGAAGAATTCCTTTAGCAAGAAATCATGTTTTAGAAAACAGCAATTTCATTGAAGAAGAGGATTTTGAAGCATCATATTGCAAATCTTGTCAAAAATGGGTTAATTCAGAAAAACTTTTCGATCATGAATCGTGTGTCTTGAAATCTTTTGCAGAATTTAAAAAAACTTTTTCCGAAATCTTGGAAGAAGAAATATTAACAAACTACTACAACAGAGAAACTCTGAAAACATATTTAAATGCAATTAATACACAGAAACAGTCTGTTGAAAATGAAACTAAAAAATTGAAAATACAAATTCAAGAATATTGCGATGATCTTAGATTTAATTTTATCAATTTTATTGATTCATGCAAAAATGACTTCAATGCAATTATTGATAGAAAAAGCAATGAAATTGATCAAAAGTTACTTTTTTACTCAGAAAAATATGTAAAATTGAAGACAGAACTTGAAGAAAAAATTGAAAAATATGAAAAATGGTCTCAACATTTTAATCCACTTAATTTTATTGGAACAATTGAAAATGATAATGTTAAATTGTTAGATGAAGATGAAAATAATTCAAAAAAAAATTATGAATTGAATTTTAAATGTTTTAATGAACAGTTAAATCTTGTTTTTGAACCAAAACCGTTGGATACGAAATTTCATTCCTTACACTTTTCAATAGGAAATTTAATGTCAACTAATAAAATTCAACCTGAGCTTATTAAATCGATTGCCATAACTAATTGTGTTGACAAATTATCGATTAGCCAAACAAAAGTGTATATCGCGAGTCTCAGAAGAAATACCTATAAAATTGAAGTTTATTGCAAAATAACATACAAATATCTATTTTCTGTTGATTTATATATAGGAAGTAATTACAATTTAAAAACTGAATTAGTTGATAATTTCTTTTGCATGTTAAATAATTCCTCACTGAATGTTTATAATCTTGAAAAGCAGAAAAACAGTCCCGATTGGAAGAAAACTATAAAACTCAAGTTTAAAGGAGATGCGATTGCCGGTTCATCGGATAAGAAATTGTTTGTTTTAGAAAATAACAATTTAATTGAAATCACATTGAATGGCGAAATTGTACGTGCCATTATATTACCGAACAATACAAATTACATTTATTACATCATTGGCTTGAAAAAGTATCATTTTGCAATTTCAAGTTTTTCAAAGCTTTATTTAATAAACTGCAAAGGAGATATCATTAAACAAGTTAATTCAAAATCAGGCATCCATAATTTGACCACAGACAACAATTGTAACTTATTTGTTGTTGCCTCTTATGAAAAATTTATTCATGTATATGATTTTAATTTGAATTTTGTAAAATCGTTTAATGCTCAATGTCAACCGATATATATTTGTTTTGATTCAACAACAAATCGTTTATTAGTGACTGGCGTAGAAGAACAATCTTATATCATGAATGTTTTCCAATTGTGATGTATATTTATTTATAACTAGCTGGGTTACCAGTGTTACCTACTTGGGGTTTTTACAGGTTTTTCGTTTGTTGTTTTTTGTCAAACAATTTGTATTGGTGGTTGGTAGAAAAGATTCTTATTTGTTAAACGCTTTTCAATTGTGACGTTTTTACTTTCTCATTAAGTTAAACTCAATTTCCTTGGTTTTTAAATTTTTATTTGTTTTATTGATTCCGTTAAAACGTACTTTAAATCTAATTTTAAACAAAAATAAAATTGATTTAAAAATTGGTTTTTGTTTGCTTCTTTTTCATTAAATTCAACTCTTTTTTGCATGGACAATTTCAAAGTAATGTTAAAATAAATAATAGTTAATTGTTCTATTATTAATAACTAAGACATTGCAAATGGAACCAAGGATAGATGAAAAATAATGGCCCACTAGGGGCTCTGATTTGGCCAATCTATTCAAGCAGGTTTGAAAAGAGTTATATAAGGTGTTAAAGCTGTCCACGTAAAAAATATAGATGCTAATAAAGTTATTAGTCTAGCAAAATAGGTTGCTCAAATGGAGAAAGATAAAATTATTAAAAAGGTAGGCTAGGAAAAGCGATGGACTACATGATACATGAAATCTCTTCTGGACTCTTTCAATAGCTTCTATTTTTTTTTCTTCCATGGTGACCACACACTGACTGCATACTCCAACCTGGATCTAACTAAAGCTTAATAAATCAATATAAAAGAATCTTTTGTCAAATCTTTAAAATTTCGTGAAATTAAACCTAACAGTGAAAATTTTTTTTAATTATTTCATAAATGTGATCTACAAATGTTATTGAACTCTGGAATGTAACTCCTAAATCTTTTATTTTGTCAAGAAAATTAAGTTCCCCTCCTTCTATATTATATAAATGACGATCTTTTAATTGGCGTCCATATCTCACCGCAACACATTTTTTTTTTTTTTTTATAATAGTTTATAGTCCTTTACACCAGGTGTTTTAGGACTCTAATGGCTGTATGTAGGAAGCACTTGAGTACTTCCTGTCGTGGATCAGAATTTGATCCTTTTTACTTTTCCCTCCTCCTTTCTCCAGGCTTAAGACTGGCTCGCAATTAGCGAGGCGGAGTTACCGCAACACATTTACCAGCATTTAGCTTAATTTCCCATTTTTTACTCCAATCTCCTAATGATTTCTAACAGCTCTGCAATATCATTCGATCATCACTGGTTTTTATAGTTATTACAACAATAATTCTAAAATTTCTAATGTTGAATCTGTTATAGATAATAAATAATCCTAAAATAAACCAGCATTGTCCTCTAAACACTCAGAATTTGAAAACTTCATTTAATTAAAGAAAAACAATTGTTGCAATAAACATCAATTTCATAAACATTTGTACCATCTTTTGCAAGATATAACTTTATTTTGTTAATTGAAAACTCTTTTACATATCTTTTTTTAGTTTGAAGGTTTTGAAGAGTTTTTGTTGAATTTCATTAGTTGACATTAATAAGTTTGCTATTCGTATCCCTGTAATATATATTTTTTTTCACACATCAACTTGTTCTCATCAATTGGTTGTGGCTGTTTCTTTAAGACTCTTTGCAAGCTTTTGTCATCTTGATGCATTTTCTTCAAATCTTCAACACTCATGTCGTTGATTGTAGACTTTATCACGGTTAACGGTCTGATTGTGGACCTTTGCTGTTGAGTTCTATTTGTTGTTGCTGCTTCTTCATTTAATCCACTGAAACTTTTGCGGCGTCAACATTTCCTATGACAAGATCATACACGAGTCTTTTCATGCATAGGGTTTCAACCACTCCCGTGTAACATGGAGTCACGATATCGATTTCAGCTACCGGAAAAATTCAAACGGTTCCGTCGATCAATACCCAGGGTTGATCCGAGCTAATCATTTGATGGTTCTGAACAAGCAAACGGCAAACAACCACCGTGGAACAGCCTGTGTCTCCCTAAGTACGGATACTTTTTTTTCATTAATAAATTCTTGAACGACAGGCATTTCAACTTGAAAACTTGTTGATGAGCGACTTGCGTCCACGATAACGGGAAATTGACATCCGCATGACAATCCACACTCGGCTCCGTGTTGTCCATTGTATCCTTGAGGTCGTGTTCCACATATCTTGCAACCATTTTGTTATCATTTTACCACCACTAACCAAAGCCTCTTCATTGCGTACCTGAACCGCAAATTTTGAACCGACGTCGTTCTGAATATGTCGTTTTGTACCAAACTTGCAACCGTTCCTTTCCATGCTACCACTAGTAACCAAAGCAGCAATTTTTTCATCTGGAAACAGTTTCGTGAAACGTGACCAAATTTTGCCGCAGTTTCAACAACCGCTTCTACTTGTCTTGTGGTGTAAAACGCTTGGCAATAAAACTGCAACTTCAACTAAAGAGTTTTATATTATTATATAAAAGATAAACAAAACGGAAATAGTAATTTCTTTTTTTTTTTTTTTTTTTTACAAATTTATTTATAAAAAAATCACAATTTCGACAAAAAACAATTAAGGGGCAACAGAAAAAGAACAAATGTTCCTGCGAGACTGTAACCCTGTACATAAAATTGTAAAAAAGTAAAAATTTACAAAAGAGCAAATATCTTCACTGAATTGGTATGAAGTCTTTCAAAGTCTTGTGCAGCAGGTAGTTTTTCAGAGAAGCTTTGAATGAGCTGAGAGAACTTTTGTTGATGTCATGCGGCAGAGAATTCCAGATCTTAGGACCAACAAATTTTATCGAGTGCATTCCAAGTGTCGAGCGGATCAATCCTGAACGGAAACAGTGTTTAGAACTGACAAAATGGTTGTGAACTTCTTCTGCTTTATAAAGGTGACTCGTTGAATATTGGGGAGAAAAATCATGTGCATACTTATACATGTAAATTGCTGATTGATATAGACAGACTTGATCAACTGTCAACAAATGGTTGTTTATCCAAGTGGTTTTCGTTGAATGACTTCTGGGCAGGTGAAAAATTGCTCTAATAATACGTTTTTGTAGAATCATTATTTTCGTTATTCGACTTCTGTAGTTGATACACCATATAAAATTACAATAGTTAATGAAAGGATATATTAATGAAAAGTACAGTGTCAGCAAAACCTTGCTAGGAAGAAACCACGAAAGACGATGAATTATACCTGAATGCAGGGAAACTTTTTTGAAAACATAGTTTACATGATGAGCCCATGTTAAGTGTTGATCAACGTAGACTCCTAAAAATTTTGTTACTGAAACATTATCTATTTTAGAGCCATCAACTGTTAGTTCTATGTTGTCTGGGGAAAACCTTTTACGAGGATTATGAAATACAATGTAGTTAGTTTTATCAGCATTGAGAGATAATTTATTGCATTTAAACCAAAAGGATAATTTATTCAGTTCAGTGTTTGTTTTTTGTATCAAATCTGGTAAAGATTTATCTGAAATGAAAGCAGTTGTGTCATCAGCAAATAGAAAATATTTAAAAAACCGAGAGCAATTGGAGAGATCATTAACGTAGATTATGAACAGAAGCGGCCCGAGTATAGATCCTTGGGGAACACCACAAGTAATAGATTTGAAACTGGACAATTCATTGTTAAATTGTACACATTGAGATCTCCCAGACAAATAATTTCTAAACCAGCTAAGCTCAGTCTGAGATATACCGTAGTGCTTTAGTTTTGCAATAATGATATTGTGATCAATAGTGTCAATATGAAAATTCGCTTCAATACGAGATTTCATTTTAATTCACCAATTCACCACAGTTCGCTAATTTACACCAATTCGACAATTCACCGCAATTCAATTCTAATTGCGCAACAACAACTCTCAAGCTCGACTCCAACTCTACTGAAACTCTGAACTCTGAACTCACAGGTAAATCAATACTACAGGTGAGCGTCTATTCACATGCACACATGCATTATACACGACTCTGTGCATAAACAATAGGTGGCGAGCGTACACACACCCACACACACATCACATCCATACCGGTAATCACGTACATTCGTACACAACATGTCTATCTTGACACACATTTGAAGTTGAGTCACAAATTCAGTTAAAGGAAAGAAACTGTTTAATTGTCGATCATTCAATCCAGCCGTTCGGCAATCAGTCAATCAATTCGTCAAACAGATTTTTCTGTTGCTCGGTCATTTGCTTTGTTACTATAAAGTCTGGACGTCAATATTAAATGTTAAAAACAGCTGTATTTTATTGTAAACCACTTTGTTGCTTTGTTCCTTTTGTAGCAGTTGGTCACGTGTATACGAATGACGCGCTAGGATTGGTCGTAGCAGCGCTGCTTCACAAGCCGGAACCAAGGAAACCATAGCGACTCTTCTTAGGAAAAAAAACACTGCAAGAAATTATTACGGCAAATATTTGAGACAAAATTTAGTTTCGTAATCTATTAGAGTGCATTGTTCCGGAAAAGTAAAAAACAGAATCGGTATTTGACGGAAACAAAAAAGGTTAAATACGATAAAAAACGATGAAATCGTGCCACATAGAATAGACACTGGAGTTAAGCTGGCAGACTCGATTAGTATGGGATTACGTAGAGTGAATGTATGGGTGAAGCTAGCAGACTCGGAAACAAAATTCACTTTAATAAAAAAAAAACATCGGTAATAAAAGATACAGGTCTATTAAGTTATAATATGCACTCAAATTCAATACACCCACAGAAATTCCGAAGAAATCGAGTTGGTTCTAAACGTAAACAATAGATAGCCTGAGGCGCACGGCGAATGGCATACACAGAGCATTCTATAACGCTGACGTAAAGCGCTATATCTCAGTAACTATCAACTATTAAGCAACCATTTAAAGTGCCACACAATCATCTAGTGGTCTTTTAATAAACATCCAAAAATCTTTATTACACCCCTAGGTTTAATATTTAATAAGTCGTCAGGAAAAGACGCGAATTTCACTGATATGTTATATAGTAGAATTGCGAAAAATACGACTTACGTCAACCGCTATATCTCAGTAACTATCAACTATTAAGCAACCATTTAAAGTGCCACACAATCATCTAGTGGTCTTTTAATAAACATCCAAAAATCTTTATTACACCCCTAGGTTTAATATTTAATAAGTCGTCAGGAAAAGACGCGAATTTCACTGATATGTTATATAGTAGAATTGCGAAAAATACGACTTACGTCAACCGCTATATCTCAGTAACTATCAACTATTAAGCAACCATTTAAAGTGCCACACAATCATCTAGTGGTCTTTTAATAAACATCCAAAAATCTTTATTACACCCCTAGGTTTAATATTTAATAAGTCGTCAGGAAAAGACGCGAATTTCACTGATATGTTATATAGTAGAATTGCGAAAAATACGACTTACGTCAACCGCTATATCTCAGTAACTATCAACTATTAAGCAACCATTTAAAGTGCCACACAATCATCTAGTGGTCTTTTAATAAACATCCAAAAATCTTTATTACACCCCTAGGTTTAATATTTAATAAGTCGTCAGGAAAAGACGCGAATTTCACTGATATGTTATATAGTAGAATTGCGAAAAATACTACTGGACCTACCATACAAACTTTATATAACCAAGTTCTTCTGCACATGAGGATATTGCTAAGCATTGTCTCAATGTCAAAACTGTTTGCTTGTGTGTTATAATAAACAGCAAACAATTTGACTATGATATGATGTGCATTATTTATCTACAAAATCCTCATAATCTACACTTCCCAGTTTACTTCAGCCAGCACGACAAAAGTTGTTAACAGTGACTCTGAATTGAATTAAAATTGGACAATGTTTAAAGTGGTGTTAGTCAGTGTTGTTATACCTGTCTCTGAATTGAATTAAAATTTGACAATGTTTAAAGTGGTGTTAGTCAGTGTTTAGTGTTTAGAAGGTCTCTTCGGAAGCACTGAAGTGTCACAGCCAATGTAACAGCAGCTGGCAAACCATTCTCAGTCTGGCAACCTCGAACCTTCCGTCTACAGCACTCTTGAGATGTGTGGTGGGCACAAAAAGTAAAGCTGTGGATGAAGATCTGAGTCTTCTGTGTGACTGAATTTTGCTTAATGGATTGATTTTTAAAGCTAGATAACAGTTATTATTATAATTACCTATTAAGTTGCAATTTATCTTTTGTTTTAGAAATAAAAATGTATGCTGTTCTAACAACAATTGTGTTCAATAAATTTCTTGTCTTTAAGATACTTGAGCATGGTCTTCCTTGAAAAAGTGAAGAGATTTCCATAACCGCCACCCCTTCAGCTATTGTCAAAAAGCTTTGGTTTTCAGGTTGTATTGCTTATTAAGTTCTGGCAAATGTCGAAGACATAGACTAGTTGAGCGTACATAATTGTTTGACAGGGGTTCAAAATTCTTAGGGAAGCTCCATAAGCAAACGGAAAATAAAAGTTTTGTTAAAAAAATATAGAAATGAATAATTGAACTGTTTTATGAGCATTTGAGCATAAGAAGAGTCGAAGAGTACATTTCGTGGAGACAATTTTTAAATTAAGCGTCACTTTTTACGCAGAATAATAAAAAGCTGGCTTCTGATTGGTTGGTGTTAATAAACAGATTCGCGAGTTTTGAGCAACTTCTTTTGCTAATAACTTTTTTTAGGGACCGATCTGTGTCTGGTATCTCTTTCCAGCTCTTAGTTATAATAAATACTATAGTTTAATGTACTTTTTGGCTTGTCTATTAAAATTTCCGTATCAAAAGCTAAATCTACCAGACTATATGTACATTTACGAGTGTTTGCAGTTTAATAAAAAAATTTTAAAAATATTGAAAGTTAGTTCGAAAGCTCAGATATAATAAATCATTTCTGTTTAAGTAAGCGCTATAGAATGCTCTGTGTATGCCATCCGCCGTGCGCCTCAGGCTATCTATTGTTTACGTTTAGAACCAACTCGATTTCTTCGGAATTTCTGTGGGTGTATTGAATTTGAGTGCATATTATAACTTAATAGACCTGTATCTTTTATTACCGATGTTTTTTTTTTTTTTAAAGTTAATTTTGTTTCCCAGTCTGCTAGCTTCACCCATACATTCACTCTACGTAATCCCATACTAATCGAGTCTGCCAGCTTAACTCCAGTGAATAGACTGACGCGTCCGGCAGCTACAAGAGCACCATAGATAAGTAAGGCTGTGGATGAGGATCTGAATCTCCTAAGCGACTGAAGAGTGCTCAGTGGGACGATTTTAGAAGCTAGATAAGGTGGTGCCAAACCGTTGAGACACTTGAAGACCACTAGAGCCACTTGGAAGTTGATTCTGTGCTCGGAGAGCAAGAGATTTAATTTAGCAATCTTATAAATGGAAAATTATTCAAGCTTTGTAAAGTGTTTGATTTGCTCAGAAGAAATTAAAGATGCTCGAATACTTCCATGTTTGCACAGTTTTTGTCTTGAATGTCTCAAAGTTGAAGTTAATAAAAAGCTGGCAAATATAAAAAACACATATTGTCCAAAATGTGATATTTGTTTTGAGCTACCTGAAGGAGGTTTAGAAAATTTAAAGAAAAATGAATTTATTGAACGTCTTACTAGAACAAATAAAATATTCTGTGGATCTTGCTTAAAAGAAGAAGTTACCAGTTTTTGCTTGGAATGCAAATTATATTTTTGTTCATCATGTTTATCTGTACATCAAAAAATTCCTGCATCAAAAAGTCATATTTTAGCAAAAATTAATTCTATAACAAAAGAAGATTTTGAAGCATCATATTGCAAATCTTGTCAGAAATGGGTTGATTCAAAAAAACTTGTTGATCATAAATCCTGCATCTTGAAAACTTTTGCAGAATTTAAAATAACTTTTCAGAAAAATTTGGAACAGGAAATAATAAAAAATAACAGCAACATAAAAAATCTGAAAACAAATTTAAATACAATTAATACACAAAAACAGTCTGTTGAAAATGAAACTAAAAAATTGAAAATACAAATTCAAGAACATTGCGAAGATCTCAAACTTAAATTTATCAATTTTATTGATTCATGCCAAAATGACTTCAATGCCATTATTGATAGAAAAAGCAATGAAATTGATCAAAAGTTAATTTATTATTCAGAAAAATTGTTAAAACTGAAGACAATACTTGAAGAAAAAATTGAAAAATATAAAAAATGGTCTCAACATTTTAATCCACTTAATCTTATTGAAGTAATTGAAAATGATAATGTTAAATTGTTAGATGAAGATGAAAATAATTCAAAAAAAAATTATGAATTGATTTTAAAGTGTTTTAATGAAAAGTTGAATCTTGTTTTTAAACCAAAACCATTGGATAAAAAATTTCCTTCCTCACAATTTTCAATAGGAAATTTAATGTCAACTAATGAAATTCAACCTGAGCTTATTAAATCGATTGCCATAACTAATTATATCGCCAAAATATCGATTAGCAAAACAAATGTGTATATCGGGAGTCTCAGAGATGATTCTTATAAAATTTTAGTTTATTGCAAAACAACATATGAATACCTTTTTTGCATTGATTTAAATATAAGAATCTCTTTCACTGCAGACTTCGAATTAGTTGATAATTTATTTTGCGTGTTAAAAGATTCTTTACTGGAAATTTACAATCTTGAAAAACAGAAAGACAGTCCTGATTGGAAGAAAACTATAAAGCTCGAGTTTAAAGGAGATGTGATTGTTGGTTCATCGGATAAGAAATTGTTTGTCTTAGTCATAAAAGATGAGAAATTAATTGAAATCACATTGAATGGCGAAATTGTACGTGTCATCGTATTCCCCGAGTTTCCATTTTTCATTATTGGCTTGAAAAATGATCACTTTGCAATTTCAAATCATTTAGGACTTTATTTAATAAATTGCAAAGGAGATATCATTAAACAAGTTAATTCAAAATCAGGCTTAACTGGGCATAGACTGACAACAGACAACAATTGTAACTTATTTTTTGGTGACTCTTATTCCAAAAATATTCATGTATATGATTTTAATTTTAATTTTGTAAAATCGTTTAATGCTCAATGTCGACCAAAAGATATTTGTTTTGATGCAACAACAAATCGTTTATTAGTGGTTGGCGAAGTAGAAAAATCTTATATCATGAATGTTTTCCAATTGTGATGTATATTTGTTTATAACTAGATGGATTACCAGTGTTGCTTGGGTTTTTACAGGTTTTTCGTTTGTTGTTTTTTGTCAAACAATTTGTATTGGTGGTTCGTAGAAAAGATTCTTATTTGTTAAACGCTTTTCAATTGTGACGTTTTTACTTTCTCATTAAATTGAACTCAATTTTGCTTGGTTTTTACATTTTTATTTGTTTTATTGATTCTGTTAAAACGTACTTTAAATCTAATTCTAAACAAAACTAAAGTGGATTTGAAAATTGGTTTTGTTTGTTTCTTTTTCATTAAATTCAACTCTTTTTTGCTTGGTTTTTATATTTTTATTTATTTCATTAATTTAGTAAAAACCCCGAGCGAGCAGTGATGTTTCCATTGATCGTTACTAAAACTGAAATCGTAAATTGCATGGATAATTTCAAAGTAATCTTAAAATAAATAATAATTAATTGTGCTATTGTCAATAACTAAGACATTGCAAATGGAACCAAGGATAGATGAAAAATAATGGCCCACTAGGGGCTGATTTGGCCAATCTATTCAAGCAGGTTTGAAAAGAGTTATATAAGGTGTTAAAGCTGTCCACGTAAAAAATATTGATGCTTATTGTTATGACCCGATAAACAACGACGTTAGTTATATTTCGAATATAGTTTATTTAACCATAAAAACGATACAGCGCTCAGCCATCAACAACGAGAGAGAAACTCAAAAAAAGGACGTTAATGGAAGGAAAACAAAGATATTAATATCCACAACCGTAGATATTAATATTAACTGTCAATTATAAAAATATATAATTAATACAATTAAATGTCTCCATAACACCTCCCCCTCCTAAACAAGATAAGTTTTCTTGGAAGCATTCATTTTCAATCTTCGAGGAGGTCGACGTGTTCTTTTAGGCCTCACCTTTGGTACCTGGTCGGTCGAGATGATTTGACGATTGTCCTCGTTAACTGAAACGTCAACCGAAATGGCACTGTTAGAAGAATCGGTCGTCTTCAGGGATGACTTGATTGGTGGGAGAAGAGGGATGTCGAAAACATCAGATATAACCACTAGAGCTTCTTCTGATACCCGTTTTCGCAACTGATTGCAGTGTCGCCGCATCACTCTTCTTCCAACTTCAACGTCATAAACAGATTTTCCCAAACGTCGGACGATTCTACCGGGAGTCCATTCTGGCTGATTCGGATTGTCGTATGTCCGCACATAGACAGCATCTTGTTCTGTAAACTCTCTTTTACAAGAACCGGGTTTCTCGATCTTTTCATCTTGATGATGGAATTTATTCAGTTGGAGGTCTGTCAAAGGAATTCGTAATTGTCTGCCTAGGAGTAGCTCTGCAGGTGTTTTCAGTTCTTCTGATGATGGTAGAGGTGTTGTTCTATACGTCAGCAAGAACTTTTGCAGCACGTCAGCCGTCGCACCCTCTCCCTGCAATTTTCTAAGAGCCCGCTTGAACGTATCAACGAAACGTTCGGCTTGTCCGTTGCAGTGAGGCTGATATGGCGGTGATCTTACATGGTTGATGCCATGACTTTGGCAGTACTCCTCAAACTCCTTTGAAACAAATTGTGTTCCATTGTCCGACACTAACATCTTTGGGTATCCATGCTGTGAAAAAATTTTACCCAACTCTTTGATTGTAGCAGTTGTCGTCGTTGTCCTCATTTGGACAATTTCAGGCCACTTAGAGAAGGCATCCACAACCACAAGGAACATCATTCCTTCCATTGGACCGGCATAATCTATATGGATCCTCTCCCATGCGCAATATGGTGTCGGCCATGGTGACAATTCATTTTTGACAGGCATCTTTGCAGCCATCTGACAGGAGCTGCAAAGCCTTACTCTGTCTTCAATATCCCTGTCGATACCTTGCCAATAAACATACCTCCGAGCGAGCATCTTCATCCTGGTGGCTCCTGGGTGTCCTTCGTGCAGCATTTTTAGAACTTGGTTCTTCAATATTGCTGGTATCACTGCGCGAGATCCCATGAAGAGTACACCATTACAAACAGACATGTTTGTAGCACGGCTGTGGTAGGCGTGTAGGAGCGATCCTGACTGAAATCTCGGCCATCGTCCTGTTCTGACGGCTTCCACAACCAACTTTAGCTCGGAGTCTTCTTCGGTCATTCTACGAATTTCCTCCTTAGTGACAGGCAAGTGTCGGATAACATCACTCTGAACTGCGTTGACATCCATTTCAATCTTTGCGATAACGATGTCATCATCTTCCAGTAGTTTTCTTGAAGTGATAAGACGGGATAGTGCATCGGCTTGTCCAAAGTGGGTAGATCGTCTGTACTCGATGTTGAAGTCGTAAGCAAGCAAGACGAGTTCCCATCGTTGTAGTCGATTTGCTGAGTGAGCAGATACACCAACCTTTGATCCAAAAATAGATAGTAGAGGCTTGTGATCTGTCAGCAGCATAAAGCGTCTGCCATAAACATAGCGGTGGAATTTTCTCACTGCGAATACCAAGGCAAGAGCTTCCTTCTCTATCTGTCCGTAGTTCTTCTCAGCCTTTGTGAGAGCTCTACTGGCGTGTGCAATTGCTTTTTCCATGCCGTTTTGAAAACGATGGGAAATCACAGCTCCGATTCCATATTCACACGCGTCCGCAGCAACGACAATGTCCAGTTCAGGGTCGTAGTGCGTCAACAACAGATCTGACTGCAGCACTTTCTTTAGCTTTCCTAAAACTTCCTGGTGCTCTGCAGTCCATTCAAATGTGTCCTTCCTTTCGAGATCGTCCAAAGGGCCCCTCATTGATCGCATCTCTGGTACAAAGGAGGAATAATAGCTTATCATGCCTAAGAATGATTTTAACTGCTTTGCATCCTTAGGCTCTGGCATTTCAACAATCGCTTGAATTTTCTCGGGGTCTGGTCGACGGCCATCTCTTGAAACAATGTGCCCCAAAAACTTGATTTCTTCTTTAGCAAATGAACACTTTTCCATTCGTACACGAAATCCACTCTCAGCGATTTTCTTGAACAAAGCTTTAACATTTCGATTGTGTTCATCCAGCGTAGATCCGGTCACTATGACATCATCTAGATATGCTGCACAACCTTCCAGTCCTGTGATCATTCGATCCATAGCTTCTTGAAAAATGCCAGGTGCGCATTTGACTCCAAAAGGCAATCGCTGGTACTGGAACAAACCTTTGTGTGTATTAATTGTGACCAGTTCCTTCGAGTCGTCTTCAACTTCCATCTGCAAGTATGCGTCAGCGAAGTCAATATGAGTGAACCATGCGCCTTGGTTCAGACGAGCAAAGATTTCATCGGGCACAGGTAGCGGGTGTCGGTGCATTTCCAGTGCATCGTTGAGTCCTGTTTTGAAGTCTGCACATATCCTGACTGCTCCATTTTTCTTGGCAACTACAACAATCGGGGCGGCCCAGTTACTGTAGTCAACCTTCTTCAGAACTCCCTGCTGCACCAAACGCTCCAGCTCCACGTTAACTGCTTCTTCCCGAGCAAACGGAATCTTTCTCTGTCGGCAGAAGATTGGACGTGTTCCCTGCTTGACGAACAATTGAGCTTTTGTTTGACATTTTCCCAATTCTTCCTTGAAAACATCTGGAAAACATTCACTCAAACTGCTGGCAAGATGTTCCCCTTCCTCCTTTGGCTTCTGCTCAATTTTGCAGCAGATGGCGTTGAATGCTTTTTAAAGAGGAGGAAGTTGGTTCATCCATTCGATGCCTAACAATTGCTCGACTTTGTCAGCCACGTAGCAGCGACCGTGACCTGAATGTCCTCCACAGGTGAACTTTACATCAAATTGTCCCAGGACCTCAATCGGACTTCCATTTGCAGCTCCCAGTGTCGTCGTTGACCTCTCCAAGGCAGGTGAACCGATTTGTTCCCATGTTTCCTTGTTGATGAGTGTGACGTCGGCACCAGAATCTAACTGCATTCTAACCTGAGTGTCACCAAAATTAACCTCAGTGTACCTCCGATTGGCAACCACATTACCAACAATCTTCTTAATTGCTTTATTTTTTCTCTGTTGAGCTTTTGGCTGATTTTTCGGACAATCTTTTCTAAAATGTTCTGGCGAACCACAGATGAAACAATTACCTTTGGTAGAAGATCGGGGGATATCCTTGCTAGGGAACCCAGGTCGAGGCTTCTTCCTGTTCATTTGTTTTACTGCATTAACATTTTGTACATTGTCGATGACGTCCGAATCTATTTTCAAACTCGTTACGAATTCGCATTCTTTAACAAGGTCAGCTAACGTGCACTCCTCTTGAGTCTCCAGTTTCCTCAACAACCTTGTTCGGATGTCAGCATGTCGAGCTCCTTGCAGTGCCGAAACAAAAACAAGACATTTAAAATGTTCTTTTGACATTTTTTCGACTTGAGCCAGTGCCGTCATTCTATTTATTGTTGAACCTAGCTTGCTGTACCCAAGATCACCAATTACCAACCGGAACATGTCGAACCTTCTCCTGAAAACCGAGACCTTGTCCCCAAACAGCGACTCCAAAATTTCCTTGGTTTCGTCGTAGGTCAGATCTTTTGTTGTTTTCGGCAAGATGTGGTCGATGAAACTCCCGTACGATTGCAAGTCCAACTTCGACACGAGTGCTTGCGTTTTATCTGGGTCGGATAACTCG
Source organism: Erpobdella octoculata (assembly GCA_963978895.1). NCBI lineage: Eukaryota > Metazoa > Annelida > Clitellata > Hirudinida > Erpobdellidae > Erpobdella > Erpobdella octoculata. The sequence continues at coordinate 42,056,887 of OZ022240.1, read as the reverse complement.
GTACCATGGCTGATCATAACTGCTTCGAAACGATCAATCCACTTTGAGAATGTCCTACCGGACTCGGGGTCATGGCTGAATTCCGAAATTTGTCTCATCAACTCTGGTACCAAATCTGGTTTGTTTCTCACCACTGAAACTGGACCACTTGATTGAAACTTCATCGACCGAATGAGTTCTGCAAAAACCTCTTCGCGTTTGCGATTGTCTTCGACAATTTGCGTACGCATCTCCTCCTCACGTTTGCGGTTTTCTTCATCTCGGCGTCGGTTTTCTTCGTCTCGGCGTCGGTTTTCCTCCAAAAACGTAGCTGTAACGTCGGTTGTCCGATGAGGAAAATCTTCAACAGGAGCCGGCGTTCAGGTTCTTATTTATTTAGACACCACAAGTTCTGAGGTACCCACAAACTTTATCAGCTCCCAAGGTACAACACACAGAGAAATCAAATCAACAACTTAGCACGAAGTCAGGCACGAAGCACGAAACAATAATTTAATAGCACAAAGCAAAGCACTAAGCACACAGCAACAATTTATTAGCACGAAGCAAAGCACGAAGCACACAGCAACAATTTAGTAGCACGAAGCAAAGCACGAAGCAAAGCACGAAGCACACAGCAACAATTTAGTAGCACGAAGCACACCCAAACTAAAATAATCCTCTTTTTAAAACAAATCCGTCCTATCGTCACATAGCATAGAAATAAAAGATAAAATAATAGATATTTAATTTAATACCCCAGATAAAAAAAAATAAATAATAAAAAAAATAAAAATAATTATTTACGAATTAGTAACAACCGTTACACCTCCCTACCCAAAAAGAGTGTAGTTAAGGGTGGAATGCAATGTTATCAACACCCGTAACTCACGTTACATTATTGTATAGTTTTCTTGATCGTTGTGGAGGGAACCTCAGCGCCGTCGTCTTCTATGGACCGTGACATGAAATCGGCAGGAATGTTGGTTCGTCCCGCCCGGTACTTGAACTGAAGATCAAACTCTTGAAGTGCAAGGGCCCATCTTGTGAGTTTTGAACTTTTTGTCGATACTTCCGTTAGAAACGTAAGGGGATTATGGTCGGAGAAGACCGTGACCTGTGAAAGCAGTAACCACCCTTTGAACTTTTGGAGCGCCCACACCACAGCATAGGCTTCTCTTTCGATGGTTGCCCACCTTTGTTGTGTGTCACTGAGTTTAGCACTGGCAAAGGCGATGGGTTGTTCCTCTCGGTTCGCGTTCCACTGGAAGAGGCAGCATCCCACGGCTACCGCGCTTGCATCGACAGCCAAACCAAACTCTCGTTGGTAGTCAATTGTGTAAAGAGTGACGGATTCTACGAGGAGTTTTTTGTTACCTAACCGAACGGAGGCCGTAAGATATGGCACTGAACAAGAGGCTGCTCGTCTTTTGCATCGATTAGAACGGCCATCTTCAATCAAGATCTGCTGTAACATGTGTGCGTGAACTGTTAGATAGTTGTTTGCAGCATTTGAATTCAAAACGTGGTATAACGAAACAGGAATAGTTCGATCGCTGTTGCTGCTGTCGAAATCGGAGTTTGTCTTTGAGTGAACTCTAAACTTGTTTCGCGGAGAATGTCTGGCACCCTGCGAAGGACTGTTTGAACGATAACCATCAAGAGCTTCAGTGTCTTCTAATTTGTTTTTTATCACAGGAGAAAATTCGATTTGTTGAAGATCGAGATTAAATTGATTGGTCGACTCTTGAAATTGAGATGCAGATGAAGGAAGCCCGGAAAATGGTTGTGACAATGACGGTGAAGTAGTAGAGGAAGGATGATGATGAGGTAAATGTGACCTGTCCTGTATTTTACTTTCTTCATTCGTCAGCTGTCTTTGTATTTCATTTATGATCAAAGTTTCTTGATCAACTCTGGGCTGGATATTTGGTGCCTGGTGTAAGTGAATTTGATATGCTGAGGTCCGGCTGCTCTGCATCGGCTTGAGGTCCTGAATCGTTCCATTCGTATTGGCTGGCCTTACTATTTCAACATCTGTTGGCGATGTGCCGCCGTCCTTTTCTATAACTATGGTTGCTGCGCTAGCTGTAACCATTTCTAAAGATTCCAACGCTTGGATTCTTTTGACTACGCTAGGAGTTAAAAGGGTTTCTTCCCGGACGTTATTTACTACTGCAAACCACCCTTTAATTTCCGCCAACTTCACATTCTTTGCGCTCTCTATCTCGGCTAATCTTAAATGCATTTTCCGATCCTCTCTTTCTTTCTCTTCGCGGTCTTCTATCTCCTCTTGTCTTATCCTCTCTGCTAAATCTCTCTCGTACTGTATTCTTTCGGCGTCCGCACTTTCTAATACTCTTGTAAAGCTTAGGTTCTTTATGACTACCTCGGGAGTTAAAAGGGTTTCTTCCCGGACGTTATTTACTACTGAAAACCACCCTTTAATCTCCGCCACATTCTTTGCGTTCTCTATCTCGGCCAATCTTATATGCATCTTCCGATCCTCTCTTTCTTTTTCTTCGCGGTCCTCACGCTCCTCTCTTTCTTTCTCTTCGCGGTCCTCACGCTCCTCCTGTCTTATCCTCTCCGCTAAATCTCTCTCGTATTGTATTCTTTTGGCGTCCGCACTATCTAATACTCCTGTAAAATTTATTTTACGCCTTCCTGGCGACTCCTCTCCCTGCGATTCATTTTCAGAATCAATCCATGAGCCTTTCTCCATCACTATTGATATCGGTGTATTCATTATCCTAACTACCTTAATTGATCACTAACCTACAGCACTGACAATAACTTCCTAATGATCAAAAAAAAACTAACAGAATCCACACAGAAAATTTCCTTGATTCTTTGGCGAGACTTTGGTTGAGTAGGCCCGTTCCTTGTGATGAAGATCAGCGATGTTGATGCTGACCCTGTCGACTGCGCCAGAAATGTAACGTCGGTTGTCCGATGAGGAAAATCTTCAACAGGAGCCGGCGTTCAGGTTCTTATTTATTTAGACACCACAAGTTCTGAGGTACCCACAAACTTTATCAGCTCCCAAGGTACAACACACAGAGAAATCAAATCAACAACTTAGCACGAAGTCAGGCACGAAGCACGAAACAATAATTTAATAGCACAAAGCAAAGCACTAAGCACACAGCAACAATTTATTAGCACGAAGCAAAGCACGAAGCACACAGCAACAATTTAGTAGCACGAAGCAAAGCACGAAGCAAAGCACGAAGCACACAGCAACAATTTAGTAGCACGAAGCACACCCAAACTAAAATAATCCTCTTTTTAAAACAAATCCGTCCTATCGTCACATAGCATAGAAATAAAAGATAAAATAATAGATATTTAATTTAATACCCCAGATAAAAAAAAATAAATAATAAAAAAAATAAAAATAATTATTTACGAATTAGTAACAACCGTTACAGTAGCCATGAGGGAATAAAACTTTTCTTCAGCCATTTCAAATCCTCGTCGCCAAACTGTTATGACCCGATAAACAACGACGTTAGTTATATTTCGAATATAGTTTATTTAACCATAAAAACGATACAGCGCTCAGCCATCAACAACGAGAGAGAAACTCAAAAAAAGGACGTTAATGGAAGGAAAACAAAGATATTAATATCCACAACCGTAGATATTAATATTAACTGTCAATTATAAAAATATATAATTAATACAATTAAATGTCTCCATAACACTTATAAAGTTTTTAGCCTAGCAAAATAGGTTGCTCAAATGGAGAAAGATAAAATTATTAAAAAGGTGGGCTAGCAAAAGCGATGGACTACATGAAACTTAAGAGAACTTTCGTCCGTGCATTGACAAAAAAATGTATTTTATTAAGCACAAGATGTGTGCAACTTTTGTTACGCCCGCAATTCAGTAAATACAATTTGAAATGGAATAGAATAGAATATATTTAAATTAGTTGGTTTCTGCAAGTTTTAGTTTTATAGTTTTTTCAAGTTGTTTGCTTCTCTCTGTGTTTCAATGGCAGCTGCTTTTCCTAGCCTTTATAAACTTTTGTCGGTCTTGTTTGGTTTAAGTTTGAGAAACAGTCCGATATCAAGTATGAATGTTTTCACGTCTCAACATCAAAAGAGAAAAAAACTGCTAGTACAATAAAAACACAAAAAGCTACTCTAGTTCAACTTTTTCAAGTAAATGAACTTCTCCTGCGATTATAATTTTTAAGATAATTTATTAAAAATTGTCCTATTAAAAATACGGAGTCGGCCAAATACTATGCGACCACGATACACATGTTTACACAATACAAAACTGCAATGCCTACAAAAAAACGATGTCTAAAATAATACGCTTCAAGTTTAAAAAAGATTTACAAAAAACTGAAAAACCTTGAAACATAAATGAAAAAAAAATGAAAATGTGAAATCAGAATTTAAACATGTTTATTAATGTAATTAATTTAATGTAATAGAACACATTAAATAGGTAGGTATATTCAAATACATGGTTTTAAATGTTAACAGAAAACAAACTAAACTTGTTATAACAGACAAATTTTTAATAAACTTTAAAGAATTTTTAGTTTGAAAAATGCATATTTGTATAAGATCAATAAAACTATAAATCAAAACTAATGCATATAAACTAAACACTTATAAATTAAAAACATCACAATTGAAAAATACTCATTAAACTAGAATTTGTTGATTTACTAATTGCCAATAAACGATTTGTTCTTAAGTCAAAACACATACTTTCTAGTTCACATTGAGCATCAAAAGAGTTTACGTAATTCAAATTAAAATCAAATACATGAATTTCTGTTGTACTATAATCAGCCGCAAACAAACATGAGTTGTTATCCGTAGTCAGCTGATAGAAGTCTCCAACTTCTTGTGTTGAATCTGAATCTGAATCAAATTCCTTAACAACATCTCCATTGCAGTTAATTAAAAATAGTCCAGACTCATTTAAAACAGCAAAGCAAACTTTTTTTATGTTTACAAAACCATACACTCCATATAATAGATCAATACAATCTGGTAATGTGATGTCGCGTACAATGTTGCCTTCTAATGTAATTTCAAATAATTTTTCATTATAATTATCCAAAATAATTAAACCTTTTCCTGATCTGATGAACTTACAATTCCACATTTATTTGATTCAAATTGTATTGTTCTTTTCCAGTCAGGACTATCTTTCTGTTTTTCAAGATTATAAACTTCGAGTGATGAATCATGCATAACACAGAAGAAGTGCTCAATTAATTCATTTCTACAAAACAATTCATCTTTAATATTTAACCCAATAGAGAATAGATATTCATATGTTTCACTGCAAAAAACATCAATTTTATAAAAATCATTATTCTGACCACCAACATACACTCTTGTGTGGCTAACTTTTGTGTTGGTAACTGATAGTTTCTGAATATCAGCAATCGATACGACAATCGTTTTACAAAGCTGAGGTTTAATTTCATCAAATAATAAAAGCTCTCCTATTGAAATTTGTGAAGAGAGAAAGTTTTCATTTAACAGTTTTGGCTTGAAAACAAGATTCAATTTTTCTGTGAAACATTTGGAAGACAAATCTTGATTTTTTGTTGAAATGTTTTCCTCATCACCTATCCACTCAACTTTGTCATTTTCAATTGCTTCAACAAGTTTAACTGGATTACAATGTTGAGACCATTTTTCATATTTGTTAATATTTACATCAAGTACCGTGCTCAACGTTAAAATTTCTTTTGAATATAATGTTAAATGTTTCTCAATTTCAAGTATTTTTCCATCAATAATTGCAACTCTGAAAACAAATTTAAATGCAATTAATACACAAAAACAGTCTGTTGAAAATGAAACTAAAAAATTGAAAATACATATTCAAGAACAGCGAAGATCTCAAACTTAAATTTAACAATTTTATTGATTCATGCCAAAAGGATTTCAATGCCATTATTGATAGAAAAGGCGATGAAATTGATCAAAAGTTGATTTATTATTCAGAAAAATTGTTAAAACTGAAGACAAAAATTGAAGAAAAAATTGAAAAATATAAAAAATGGTCTCAACATTTTAATCCACTTAATCTTATTGAAGCAATTGAAAATGATAATGTTAAATTGTTAGATGAAGATGAAAATAATTCAAGAAAAAATGATGAATTAATTTTAAAGTGTTTTAATGAAAAGTTGAATCTTGTTTTTAAACCAAAACCGTTGGATACAAAATTTCATTCCTCACAATTTTCAATAGGAACTTTAATGTCAACTAATGAAGTTCAACCTGAGCTTATTAAAACAATTGCCATAACTGATTATATTGACAGAATATTGATTAGCCAAACAAAGTTGTATATTGGGAGTCTCAGAGATGATTGTTGTTCTTATAAAATTAAAGTTTATTGCAAAACAACATATGAATATTTTTTTTTCTGTTTATTTAAATCTAAGAAACACTGCAGGAGTCGAATTAGTTGATAATTTATTTTGCATGTTAAAATATTCTTTACTGGAAATTTATAATTCTTTGTTAAACCAGTCTTTTCTGGAAATTTATAATCTTGAAAAACAGAAAGACAGTCCTGATTGGAAGAAAACTATAAAACTCGAGTTTAAAGGAAATAGGATTGCCGGTTCATCGGATAAGAAAATGAGAAATTAATTGAAATCACATTGAATGGTGAAATTGTACGTGCCATTATATTACTGGAATGTTTAAAATTCGAAGGTTCTTTTTCTTTTTAAAAAATTACTTGCTTGAAAAAATATCACTTTGCAATTGCAAGTCATCCAGGACTTTATTTAATAAACTGCAAAGGAGATGTTATTAAACAAGTTTATATAGAACCAGGCCTCCAAGAACTGACAACTGAACACAAATACAACTTGCACTCTAAGCAGAAACAAGTAACTTTTTCTTTTAAGCAAGATCCACAAAATATTTTATTTGTTTCAGTGAGACATTTAATAAATTCATTTTTCTTTAAATTTTTTAAACCTCTTTCAGGTTGTTCAAAACAAATATTACATTTTGGGCAACTTAATTTGTTTTCTTTGTTTGATGTTTTTTCATTAAATTCAACTTTGAGACATTCAAAACAGAAACTGTGCAAACATGGAAGCATTCGAGCATTTTTAATTTCTTCCGAGCAAATCAAACATTTAACAAAACTTGAATAATTTTCCATTTCTATAATTGTTAAATTTAATTATGAAACAGTTTAAAAAGTTTAAGCAAAAAAGATAATATTAAATGTTAAAAACAGCTGTATTTTAATGTAAACCACTAGAGCAGAACAGTATACACGATTATTTTCATAATTTATATTTGTAGCAGCCTAGTGCTTTGAATAGTCTGTAGCAGCTTATTCACAAAATTTACTGGCTGAGGCGAGAAGTTAAAGTAAAATGTAAATGTTTAGACAAATAATTTTTTAAATAAACTGTAATAAGCAATATCGGGTGTGGAAGACGTAACTTGATTTTACTGCCAACAAAATATTGATTTGGTTAGTTGATTTAGCTTAAAAAACTGCTGAATAAGTTTTGTAGATTTTGATACATTCGTAAAAACATACAAGGTTTGCAATAATTAAACAATTGTTTGAATAATTGAAAAAAAATAATTTTTTGCATAACTACCAATTATTTCTCACTGCATTTTGAAAAATATACCATAATCTAGCATTCTTACAAATTTTTTGAACTTTTGCTTTACTGTAATCTATAATAGTTCAGCTTGTTTTATTCAGGATATCGGCCTAAATTATGGTTTCGTCAATGTTCAAGAATTTGCACCATTTAAATCTTTTGATTTCAAAAACTCATTTCAAAATTCATTTTTTCACTAAAATAGTATATGACATTTTTTTTGGTTTTATCAAACTTTCATATATGAAATGTGGTTTAGATACTATTGAATGTTGTTTAATGTGGATCAAACCTGGTTCAAGCAAATTAAAATCACTACCTTTCATCCCATGCCTTCGTAAGACAGCTTAATCATTTTTTGAAAAATAAATCCAGCTTAATGTTTAAGCAAGCAAACAAGAACTCACTTGGTCTCTTTATCCAGCTCGCTCTTCAGTTCCCGGCTGCTTTTTCGATACCGCTTGGTTTCCTGTTCCGGCTCATTTTCCAGTTTCCGCTCGCTTTCTTATTCACGTTTGATTTGCTTTCTCGCTCCCGCTCACATTGTGACTGATCTCAATTTATTTTCACACAATCCTTTTTCTAGTGGCTATCATTAATGTGTTACAATCGTTTGAATGGTGTAGCAATGCATAAAGGATATACACACAGACTGTCATTTTTATATATAAAAATGTAAAAATGAGTTTTTTGTGTGAACAATATTGTTTTTATGGTTTGTTTGCTTTTTAGCCTTTTTGAAAGTGATTTTTTTTTGTAAAAATTAATTGTTTTATAATTTAATTTAGCAATCTTAAAAATGGAAAATTATTCAAGTTTTGTGAAGTGTTTCATCTGTTCAAAAGAAATTAAAGATGCTCGGATGCTTCCATGTTTGCACAGTTTTTGTTATGAATGTCTTAAAAGAAAATTTATTGGAAAAATCTCAAACAAAGAAATCAAATTAAATTGTCCAAAATGTAATATTTCTTTTGAAGTACCTGAAGGAGGTTTAGAAAATTTAAAGAAAAATGAATTTATCAAATGTCTTACTGAAACTAATAAAATATTCTGTGGAACTTGCTCCAAAGAAGAAGTTACCAGTTTTTGCTTGGAATGCAAGTTGTATTTGTGTTTGTCATGTTTATCTGTTCATCAAAAAATTCCTTCAGCAAAAAATCACGTTATGGCAAAAATAAATTCGATGACAAAAGAAGATTTTGAAGCATCATATTGCAAATCTTGTCAGAAATGGGTTGAATCAGAAAAACCTTCTGATCATGAATCTTGCATCCTGACAACTTTTGCAGAATTTAAAGAAACATTCCACAAAAACTTGGAGCAAGAAGTAATTAAAAACTACAGCAACATAAAAACTCTGAAAACAAATTTAATTGCAATTAATACACAAAAACAGTCTGTTGAAAATGAAACTAAAAAATTGAAAATACAAATTCAAGAACATTGCGAAGATCTCAAACTTCAATTTATCAATTTCATTGATTCATGCCAAAATAATTTCAATGCCATTATTGATAGAAAAAGCAATGAAATTGATCAAAAGTTGATTTATTATTCAGAAAGATTGTTAAAATTGAAGACAGAACTTGAAGATAAAATTGAAAAATATAAAACATGGTCTCAACATTTTAATCCACTTAATCTTATTGAAGCAATTGAAAATGATAATGTTAAATTGTTAGATGAAGATGAAAATAATTCAAGAAAAAATTATGAATTGGTTTTAAAGTGTTTTAATGAAAAGTTGAATCTTGTTTTTGAACCAAAACCGTTGGATACAATATTTCATTCCTCACAATTTTCAATAGGAAATTTAATGTCAACTAATGAAATTCAACCTGAGCTTATTAAAACAATTGCCATAACTAATTATATTTACAAAACATCGATTAGCCAATCAAAGGTGTATATTGGGAGTCTCAGAGATGATTCTCTTAAAATTGAAGTTTATTGCAAAACAACATATGAATACCTTTTTTCCATTGATTTAAATATAAAATCCTGTCACAGTTCAAAAATTGAATTAGTTGATAATTTATTTTGCGTGTTAAACGATTCTTTACTAGAACTTTATAATCTTGAAAAGCAGAAAGACAGTCCTGATTGGAAGAAAACTATAAAACTTGAGTTTAAAGGAAATAGAATTGTCGGTTCATCGGATAAGAAATTGTTTGTTTTAGAAAATGAAAAATTAATTGAAATCACATTGAATGGCGAAATTGTACGTGTCTTTGTATTCCCCGAGTATATAGAATCCATCATTGGCTTGAAAAAATATCACTTTGCATATTTAAATCATTTAGGACTTCATCTAATAAACTGCAAAGGAGATTTCATTAAACAAGTTAATTTAACATCAAGCCTCCCTTCACATAGACTAACAACAGACAACAATGATAACATATTTGTTGGTGAACCTTATGAAAAAAATACTCATGTATATGATTTTAGTTTAAATTTTGTAAAATCGTTTAATGCTCAATGTCATCCAAGCAATATTTGTTTTGATTCAACAACGAATCGTTTATTAGTGGTTGGCAAAAAACAATCTTATATCATGAATGTTTTCCAATTGTGATGTAAATTTATTTATAACTAGCTCTGTTACCCAGTGTTACTAGGGTTTTTACAGGATTTTCGTTTTGTTTTTGTCCAAAAATTTGTTTATCGGGGGTATAAAAGATTTTTGTTTGTTGAATGCTTTTCAATTAAGATGATTAAGACTTTCTCTTTTCATTGAACTCAATTTTGCTTGGTTTTTATACTTTTATTTGTTTTATTGATTTAGTTAAAACGTGATTTAGTTCTAATTTAAAACAAATCAAAATTAATTTAATTAATAATTTAGTAAATACATTTTACAGATAATAATTAATATTAGTGTTAGAAAATTAATTTCTATGCAACTCACCTTTTAAACGGTAATAAAACACGTGTATTTAAATAATAGTTTTTTTAAATGATGGAACACCGATAATTAATTTTATTCAGATTATTATTAAGATAAAAATTAAAATATGTGACCCATTATAGTCGAAAAATGTTTTAATTTCCGCAGGCCGGTCAAGGCCGTGATTTTAGCGTCTTCAGACGGGCCGGGCCAAACTTTAAGTCAAGATGGGACAGGCCAAGAATTTTCGCAAAATTTATAGAAATTGTAGGCCTTTAAAAACGGACCGGGCCCAAATTAAACAAACGTGCCGGGCCTGGAATTTTGGCTTATAAAACGGACTGGACCGAGTTGCCGTGCAGTACTCTACTATATGATGTACGGTTTAAATTCTCTAATTTCAAGCTTGCGAAGCCGCTCTGGTATTAAAATATATAAAAACACACAATAAGGAAAATAATCAAATTAAGATGGTTTATAAAGTTCAGCCTGAATTTCTCAAAAGCATTCGTGTTATTGAGAGTGAATGTCGTTAGCAAAAGTTGCCGATCGTGACTACACTCACAACACACCATCGTATGCATGCCACACGACAAAATAGAAAACATGTTAACTTAAATTGCAGGCCAAGATTTATCGCCAAGTTTATAAAAATTGCCTGATTTGATAATTTTTTATTTAAGTTCTTTTTAGAAGTATAAAGTTTTACCGAGTAAGCCGTAAAAACGAAGTTGTTTTTACAATTTTTTTTCTTATTTCAAGATTTGCCGGTTTTTGATTTATTGCATTTTTTCAAACAACACTTTTCAAATTTATATATATCAAACATTTATTTAATTGTACTTGTCTTATTTTTGTTTTCAAAAATGACTATTTTTTTAATTACAATTTTTTTTATTAAAAATTTCCATTTTTAATAAAATGCATTGTTTTGAAAATCGAGTCTATATTTTATATTTCAGTTCGATTGGATGACGAAAGTTAGTTAAAAATTTTTTCCAAGATTTGCAAGCATTCAAGCAAGCAACCAAGATCGGCGGTAAAGTTAATATAACAAATTCAAAATAAATAATTCAAATAAAATTGTGTGCGACCTCCCAGTATGAAATGTAATTTTTCTTATTAATATTTGTAAAACTTTAATAACAAAATTTAATAAAAACTACAGGCCCCGGATTTAAATATGCTATATATTTCTTATATGGTAAATTGACATAATTGATAGTAAGTTTTATTTAAGTTTACGAAAATGCTTAAATAAAGACTAATAATACATTTATTGAGACACTTAGTTCGATTAAGTAAATATTAACTTCTAATAAATTAAGGACCATCTTATAAAGAACACGAGTACAGTTATCAATATTATAACAACTCGTTTCAGAAACGGGATACTTATAGAAATGAGTATTGTTACGTTCAGAGGCAAATTTAAGAATTTGGAGACCATAGGCTAAAGTTTCGGTGGCACCCCCAGCACCTCTCCCCCGGGCCCCTAGTGACTGATTGTTTCCAACAACCCCGGTTCATGCAAATTTGATATACAAATTTATTTGACCAATTATAGTTGGATAGCCTATAAATATAATAATGCTATGTAATAAAGTAACTAAAAAATTGATTATTAAAGTGATAAAAATAAAATTGATTATTAAAGTGATAAAAATAAAATTGATTATTAAAATGATAAAAAACTAAAGTTTTAGATTAATTTGATATTCAATATCTTCACAATAGTCTTGAATTCGTTTTTTTTAAATTGTCGCTTCTTTGAGTAACAAAATTGGAATGTTTTACAATTCCCTTTATTACAAAGTTTCTGTTATCTAAATTGTTAGTTATTTTTGAATTTTTGTATTTAACATTTTTATCAAATTCTTTTTTAAACAGAGAAAACTTTTTAAGTGAGCAGAATCTATGATTTAAAAGCGTTTTAAAATTAACCAATTTCTTACATAACCTGCAATATTGTGCTTCATTGTTTGTGTTTCTTGCAAGTGAATTTATTTCTTAACAAGTTGAAATCTATTTTTAACAAGTTGAAAAGGCGCTTTTTGGAATTTGTGTAATTTCAAATTATTCAATATATGGCGCTTGTGTCAATTAAAAAACTGGTTAGGAAGCACTATGGGTCAAGGACATCTGTTATGCTGTAACTGTTTGCCATATCAATCAAGTCCTTCTGGATAGTCTAGACACACCTGGTATTTCTATTTGTTTAATAACATTTCCATTGCAATCGGTTAAAGAAAGCTTATTCAATTGTGAAAACGCAAATCAAGAATTTTTCCAAAGAAACACAGCTAAATATTTCATGTTTTCTCGTTTCTATTCAATAAAAATCTTTTTGTATTACACCAACAATTTTTTCATCCAATGTGATGTTACAAGCTATTTCACCGTCCAATGTTATTTCATAAAGTTTATTTTTTTTCAAAATAAACAGATTTTTTCCTGATGAATAAATAAGGTTTCCTCTACAAATATTATGTTTTATTGTTTTTTTATTGTCAGGACCACTTTCAGGCATTTCAAGATTATAAATCTCAAGCAAAGATCTCTAAAATAGCACACAAAATTATCAATTAATTAATAATTATCACCATAGTCATTAAACGTGTTTTCACAAAAGTTTTGAATTTTTATAATATTTGATGAAAGGCGATCATATGTTTTGCTGCAATACACTTTATAAATATTTTGGTAATGGCTTCCGACATACAAATTGGTTTTATTAATCGAAAACATTTCACTATTGAGTACTTTAATTTTTTGAACAGTCTAGGTTGAATTTCTCAATTTGAAATTTGTTTCTCAATTGAAGTTTTGTTGTATCATTTGTTCTAACTGAAACTATTTTAGCCTCAACAAGTATTGTTGTTGTTGTTGTTGAAGTTATTTTTTGATTTTCTATGTGTGATTGAACTGACTTTTCTTTGAAATCTGAGCAAAAACAATCAACTGATTTTGTTGAGCAAATTTCACATGATTTATTTTTTTTTGTAAATTCTCAGCGGATTGTTGAATATCAGAGCTACGTTTAGAACTGCAGTGTAATATGTTTATTATTATTATTAAATGTAAATTTATAATGCGCTTTTTTTAAAAAGTCACAAAAGCGCGTCGCGTCAAATCATAAATTTAGGAATAAAGTTCGGTCTTAAGCAGCTTCCTGAAACCGCCGAGGTCCAAAGCTGGATTCCTCAGGTCAGCAGATAGGCTGTTCCAAACAACTGGACCAGCAGTGGAGAATCCGCGCCTGCCGAGAGTCGTTGTCTTTGACGATGGAACGAACAAGTCGCCAGCCGCCCCCGATCGAAGGTGGGACCGACCAGCAAGCGTTGACCAACTAAACTTTAGAATGCATTGATAATGCTTCTAGTTGAAGTGCCGTAACAGATCTAAGGCTTCCTATTGAAATAATTTGTTCATTCATCGTGTTTGGCAAAAAAAGCCAAATTAAAAGTTTCTTCCAAGCCTCTAGAAAACAAAGCGTTTAATTTAACTGTAAAATTATAATCCTTAACTAAACTTTCGCTTTTCAATTCGCTTAAATTTCCAGACGATGAAACTGGACAAAATTGCTGTAACATTTGTTTATAACTTGTATTTCTTGTTTCTAATTTTTTCAAAATTTTTAATAATCTTTTTTAAAAGCAAATTCAAGTGCTGTTCAACTATGTACCATTTCTCATCTATTCCTTCATAAATTTCATTTTCACATAAATCAATATGCTTATTAAACTGATATTTTTTTTTCACAATGTTGTTGAACTTGATTTTTTAAATTTTCAGCTTCTTCAGCACCATTCAGTCTTTGTTCATTAATGGCATGCAGATTTTCTATTATTCCATTCATGTTCAGATTTTTGTCATTGTAAACGTAGAGGAATATGCTTTCTAGCGATTCGTAACGTTAAAGTCGAAGTTATTTATAACACAATATTTCTCGAATTTATTTTAACTTTATTATTCTTCCTTGAATATAATCCTTTTCTTGACTCTAAACTGAATTATCTAACTTTGCAGAAGTTAGCCCGGTTCTGACAAATCTTTTGATAATTCCAATTTTCTCTGCCCAGAACACTTCATTTTCTCAATGAAGACCACAAAAAGGAAAAGGACTAATACCAATTATATATATATACATATATATATATACACATATATATATACACATATATATATACATATACATACATCCATCCATGTATATATACACTCAAACACACATATACATATATATACATTAATGATACAAAAATTATACGCACACACAATGTCACAGGAGCATAAATATACATATATACATACATATACATATATATATACACATATATACACACATATACACACATATACACACAGATACATTCATACATAAATGACTATTGTTTAAACACAACCAAAATATGCACACATAATAAAATAAAATAAACAACTATTTATGAAAATACGTAAGATGAATCATCTTCATCTTACATATCCCCCCTCTTCGAAAAAAGGAACGCGTTAGCGTTTCTTGATTACATCGTCACTCTCTTTACGACTAAGAAAGTCAGCACCGATGTTTTCCTTGCCTTTGAAATAGTTTACTTTCAACTTATTCTCAATCTCTATCTCTCTGCGTGGTATGTCAACAGGACGGGCATCTCCGAAGATTGCCGAATTCAACTTTCCATCTTTCCCCACCCCTCCATGTTGGCCTCTAGGCAGCAGATTGAGCCTTGGTCTTTCTTTTGGCGGATTCAAAGCCTGAACTTTTGCCTCAACTTTATTTCCTACCTTTGAAATGGCAGACATGTTTCTTTCCTTGCTTTGATACAGCTCCGAGTTAGCCGACGATTTTCTATAATTTACCCGAACATTCCTCTGTGTGCTGTCGTAGTTAAGAGCGGATTTCTGACCAAAGCGTTTTCCTGCAGCCATTGCATCCAAACCTCTTACTCCTTCGACATTTCCCAGCACGAGATCGCAAAGTAGGTTTTTCATGCACACAACCTCTCTGGTTCCTCTGAACCAGTCTGTTTTGATTTTTACCACTGCTGTTGGAGCTACCCGAACTGTGCCGTCGATCAAAACACAGGGTCTTGTTCTTCCGGTCATCTGATGCGGGTGCACTAATGATTCCTTTACCATTAGGGCAGTACAGCCAGTGTCCCTCAAAACTTTTACCGGTTTTCTGTTCACAAACCCTCTGGTTAATTCAAACTTTTCCCCTGAGTGAAAACAACCATCCGCTATTACCGGTGAAAAGCAGCCACATTTTAATTGGACCTCATTCATTTTACCTTCCATCACCATGGCCGCGCATGCATTCACTACTCCAGAGTCTTTGCATGGAGGTGTCATGGTGGCCTCTCCACGCGCTTGGCACATGACTGGAGCCGCTTGAGTGCCTTGCCTGTAGTCCCTAGCCAAATGTCCAGCTTGATGACAATCCTTTGCCATATGGCCCAGCTTATTGCAATTGTAACAGCGTGGTCCAACCATTCCCGAGTCAATGTCTGGTTGACTACGATTTCCGCTAATCCTGCTTATGTTTTCGACTTTTGTCAAGCTTTTGACCGGGTGAGCTTGATTGTACTTGTTGACCCAGCGACTTAACTCCTTGACGTCACCGCTTTCTTTCTCCAACAAATATTCAGCCATTCCCGACGGACACTTTCCAAAGAACTGTTCTTTTAAAACCAAAAACAATAAGTTTTTTGTACCCGCGAGATCCACCCAGCGCCTGAGGTAACTATCTAGTCGCACCAGATACTGTTCCCAAGTCTCTTCTGGTTCAAGCTTTGACTCTCGAAACTTTATTCGGTAGTCTTCTGCCGACTTCCCAAAACGGCGAAGGAGTGCCTCTTTTACCGACTCGTAATCTTGCATCTGACTCTCGCTGAGTTGGCCAAACACTTCCAATGTCTTAGCACTGAGCAAGGAACCCAGAAGCATTCCCCAACCCTTTTTTGGATGATCATTTGCCGTGGCCAATGCCTCAAAACGGAGCAGAAATGCGTCCACGTCGTCACCTTCCGAGAACTTTGGATATGGAATCTTTGTTACCTCTACCTTTGGCTCTTTTTTTGTTAGGGCCTCTAATTCCAGCTTTTTTAATTCCAATTCATGCTGGCGTTGTTCGCGCTCACGTAGAAGTTGAAGTTCTCCTATTTTATCTTCACGCTCCTGCTGAGCCTTTTTTTCTTCCCGTTCCTCCATTCTCTTAACCCTTTCTTCATCCTTCAACTCTTTGACATAACTCCTTAAATCCACTCCGGAATAGCCTAGAGCCTGTCCCATCGCAATGAATTTCTCGTCAGACATCTTTCACAAAAGAAAAAAAAATTCGGTCACTTGTGATCAAACAACTTCAGAAAATATATTTACGGATGAAAATGCGTAAATACGTCGAGGTCACCAATGTAAACGTAGAGGAATATGCTTTCTAGCGATTCGTAACGTTAAAGTCGAAGTTATTTATAACACAATATTTCTCGAATTTATTTTAACTTTATTATTCTTCCTTGAATATAATCCTTTTCTTGACTCTAAACTGAATTATCTCACTTTGCAGAAGTTAGCCCGGTTCTGACAAATCTTTTGATAATTCCAATTTTCTCTGCCCAGAACACTTCATTTTCTCAATGAAGACCACAAAAAGGAAAAGGACTAATACCAATTATATATATATACATATATATATATACACATATATATATACACATATATATATACATATACATACATCCATCCATGTATATATACACTCAAACACACATATACATATATATACATTAATGATACAAAAATTATACGCACACACAATGTCACAGGAGCATAAATATACATATATACATACATATACATATATATATACACATATATACACACATATACACACATATACACACAGATACATTCATACATAAATGACTATTGTTTAAACACAACCAAAATATGCACACATAATAAAATAAAATAAACAACTATTTATGAAAATACGTAAGATGAATCATCTTCATCTTACAGTCATAAATTGTATTTTTGTGCATTTCTTGATATGATTAACAAAAATATGATTCAAATTCTTTTTTCTAGTTGAATTATCTTTTGCTAAATCATGATTGTTTGCTGTTGGAATCTTCTCGTAAACAAACAAACACGATGAACAAAAATTAATTTGGCAATTTAAACAAAACCGAGTGCTTACAGTTTTAAAACAAATTCCATATTTTTCCATGTTAATTTTTCTGTCAGTAGAAGATGCTTAAAATCTACATAATTTGTTGTATGAACTGCAATTAACCATTTTAAGTAAACCTTGCATAAAACGCTATGAAGTAAAATTGTGTAAAGTCAACTTTTTTGTATTAAAATGCTAATAAATTTTAATTTGTTTAATAAAAACTCACTGCTTGTTCAAATTATACTTAAGGAGTTCACAAATTTCAAATAAAAATCAAAGACATGAATGAACTAGAACTGTCAAAATATCATATTTAACAAACAATTTTAAACAGAAAGCGTTTTCAACAACCACAAACAAATAATTTTTGATGAATCAAATCCAAAACATGTTGGTTTACAGTGAAAATCGAAGGAGTTCAAAAAATTTAATTGAAAATCAAAAACATGAATTCAACTACAAATAAACTAGAATTGTTGTTAGTTGCCAGTCCGTATACAGTAATTGCGTTTGCTTATATATCACAACATGCAAATTTTCTTTCAAGAGGACAATACTCAACTATTTGCACAAATTACAACATTCAAGTAATTTACAAATAAATTTCAAATATTATTATTCAACTTTTTTTAAATTATAATAATATTTAAGATTTTAATCATTTTATTTTATATTTTATTTGAAATGTTTTCAATAAATCTAAAAATTAAATAGAATGTAAAATCAGTGACGACAAATTATATGCAATGCATTTTAACAATTTTATATGATGGAAATTACTTCATAATTTATTAAAAACAAAAATTTGAAATTACTTATAAAAAGAAATTTAAAGAAGCGTTATTTTTGCAATAAAATTTTAGTTTATCAATCAAATTTGTTTTTAATCATTTAAATTATTTTGTATAGCTATACATTTAATTTTGTAACATAAACATGTAAACAACCAAAAAATTAAAATTAATTATTCTTTAGATATACAAAAAAATCTAAACGTTACATTTGAAAAACTTTCAATAAACAATTTTCTTCACCAACACAAATCACCAAACCATGATTTGTCGATGAATCAATACCAAAACATGAAATTTCACATTGGGTATCAAAAGAATACAAGTAGTTCAAATCAAAATCAAAGACATGAATTTTGTTTCCAAGCCAATCAGTTATGAATAAATTTGAATTGTGATCAGTCGTCACTGCATTAAGCCCAATAGCGTTTGGTAAAAAAATTGGATTAATTTCTTTAATGATATTTCCATTGCAGTTGAAAGAAAAAAATTTGCCATCACATGCCATTGCAAAATTTTCTTTTAAACGATCAACACTTAAATATCGACTAGAATATTTGTCTGGTAATTTAGAGAGAAATTGTATTTCATTTTCCAGTGTTATTTCAAAAATTTTTTTGTCTTTCAAAACGTACAAGTTCTTTTCCGTTGAATAAAAATGTTCTGATCCATCAAATTTATGCTTTATTGTTTTTTTCCAATCAGCACTATTCTTGTGTTTTTCGAGATTATATATTTCTAATGCTGAAGTTTTTATAACACATAAAAAATTGTTATATAAATGAAACCGGAATATAGGATTTTGAAACTCAATTGAAAAAAGGAAACCATATGATTTGTTGCAATAAACATTAATTCTAAAAATATCTCCATAATTATGGCCAGTATATATCTTTGTTTTGCTAATTGAACACATGCTGAAGTGATTGTTTAATTCTTTTGTTAGGATGAGTTTTGGTTGAATTTCATTAGTTGGATTTAATTTTCCTATTGAAATTTGTGAGAAAAGAATTTGTTCGCGCAGTTGAATTGGTTCAAAAAATTGAATCAAAGTTTCACTCAAATATTCGGAAAATATTTGTTGTGTTTTTTCAAGAAGATTTTCAACATCATCATCTAACACTTTCAAATCATCATTTAACAAATTATTTTCAAATAGTCTAATAAATTTAGTAAGATTACAATGCTGACACCAATTTTCATATTCGATCCGTTTTTCTTTTATTTTATCTTTAAGTTGTAATACCTCGTTTTTATGCAAATTAAATTGTTTTTCAATTTCATTGCATTTATCAGTAATTATTTCTTCATAATCATTTTTGTACAAATCAATATTTTTGATGATATGATTTTTAACATCGTCAAAATGTTTTTGAAGTTGTTTTTTTAAATTTTCAGTTTGACAATCAGCAGATAACCTTTGTTCTTTAATTGATTCTATAATATATCTTATGATATCTAAGCTGATGTTCAATTTAAATAGTTTTTTATATAAATTTTCATCAAACTCTTTTTTAATTTGATCAAATGCTTTGAGTGGACAGGATTTATGATTAAGAAGAGTTTCACAGTCAACCCATGTCTGACAAGGTTTGCAATATGATGTTTTTATGCTATTTTCATCTTCGCCGGCATGTAAATTCAAATCTGTCAAAACATGTTTCATTGTAGCTGGAATTGTCTTATGACCAACTGTACATAATGTACACAAATACAATTTGCAATCAAAGCACAAAGAAATAATTATCTCTTTACGCAAACAACTCCCACAACGTACATCTGATTCTTTTTTAAAAACAAGGTTATGAGGTGGTAAATATTCTTGTTCATTTTTTCCAAATATAAATTCCATGCCGGGTATTATAATTTCATTTGTGAAAAGTTTTGTATTTAATATATTTGGTTCAAAAGTAAGGTTCAAATTTTCTTTGAAACATTCGGAGAACAAACTATGGATTTGGGATGAAAAATTATCATCATCTACAAACATTTTCGTTTCAATAGTTTTTCTAATTTCAGAAATTATAGTTGAATCACAACGTTTGATTACTAATTGACATTTTTCATTCCTTTCTTCTATTTCTTTCAATAACTTTAACACATTTTTCAGATGCATATTCAACTGTTTTTCAATTTTAAACAATTTCTCATCAATTTCAGTATTGATCTTTTTCTCACATGAATCAATATAATTAATAAACTGATTTTTCATTTCTTCACAATGCTGTTGAACTTGTGTTTTTAAGTTTTCAGCTTTTTTAGCAGCATTCATTCTATGTTCATTGATTGCATGCAGTTGTTGCATTATGACGTTTACGTTGAGATTTCTTGCATTCAATTCCTGACATGATTTACAATAGCAAGTTGTAATAATTTCCTCTTTAATTGAAGTATATTTTGTTAAAACATGTTTGTATATTGTTGGAATCTTTTCATGAAAAACCAAACACGATGAACACAAATTAATTTGGCAATTGAAACAAAAATGTTTGGATATTGGATTCAAACAAATTCCACATTTTTCCATCTTTATTTTTTTTGGAAGAGCACCTACAATAAGCATTATCATATTTAATTATAATGTTTTTCAAGTCAAATAAAAGTAAAAGGTGACTAAAATGATTTCAAACTGCAAGCCAGTTCCAAGCCTGGCTAAAGGAGAAGCAACAGTTGAAAAAACCAAATTTTGATTCACGACAGGAAGTACTTAGGCCTATCCTACATACAGCAATTTTAGTCTCAATCACTATGTTCATAGTTATTAAAACAAGTAATGATAAAAAATAAATTTTAAAAAATGGTTTTATTTGCTTCTTTATCTGAGTCAACGAACTAAAATTTTTGATTCTAAACCAACCATTACGCTGAATCTTGTTAATTATTTTGGACCTCTGGCGACTTATAAATAAACATCCGTACTGTTTAATTATTTTGGATCTCTGGTGACTTATATATAAACAACTTATTACAGACGCTAGATGGCAGGAATTAATTTAATTTGATTAACTTTAATTGAGTTGAGGCCTAATTCATGTCGGAAACATTAAATTCATGTATTGTCATCCAGAATAGAGCTTTCCTGAAAGTTTTAGAGCTCTAGGTGGTCGAAAAGTGGGTGAAGTTCTGTACCTAAGATTTAACCACCACAGACAAACAAACAAACAAACAAACAGAGAGACAAGTGAAGTTAAATAAAAGCATTTAAAAAATTATTGTGATTTCAACACCCGGCCACATCATCCTCCATCAATAGTGACATCACCGGCTTTTTGGATGAATTCGACATGATCCAACGTATTAACGCACACCTCGTATAAAAGTAAACATTCTCTCACTCAACCATCATTCACCCCTCTAGTTTTATTTTTCACCAATAACTTATTTCTTCTTATTATCATCTTATCAAAACCTGCATACGTTTTTACTTCTATTTTTCATCGCAATTTGAAATCAGTAAACTGATGCGATTTCAACCACGGTTTAGCATAATCTAAATTCCTCAACACTGACAGCTTTTCCACCAATCAATACGCTAATCTAATACACATAAATATCATTAACTTCATCATTAACATCCTTTTAAATTTAAAACAATGAGGAAATGTGTCACCCATCACGTCAATGTTCTCTCCGACTCAGCTCTCCTGGCCAAGAAACACCAAGTACTTTGCTTCATTCTATTTTAAAGATAAAACTAAATAAAACAAAACAAAGATTTCAGCAAAGGATACCATCTTAACCTCCCGAACCGAATCAATCAGAGCAACACTTTCTAGGTATCAAATCTCTTGCACTCTCTCAACAACATCCTCCACAGACAAGTGAAAAATACTGTTTTTGACGGCGATTGTGAAAAATTAACTAAATTCTCGTTGAAATTAGCAAATGTATAGCTGACTCAAAACCTTTTCTCATAGAGCCTTTTTTATCAAAATTGTATACATTGTTCCGACATACTTTGTGGACGGCATTATCTAAACTATGTTATTTGTACGCGAGCGAAGACGCTTCGGATAATTATATATATATATATATATATATATATATATATATATATATATATATATATATATATATATATATATATATATATATATATATATATATATATAGTTTCTAATGTCTGTATGTATGTATGTATGTATGTATGTGTGTGTGTATGTATGTATGTATGTATGTATGTATGTATGTATGTATGTATGTATGTATGTATGTATGTATGTATGTATGTATGTATGTATGTATGTATGTATGTATGTATGTATGTATGTATGTATGTATGTATGTATGTATGTATGTATGTATGTATGTATGTATGTATGTATGTATGTATGTATGTATGTATGTATGTATGTATGTATGTATGTATGTATGTATGTATGTATGTATGTATGTATGTATGTATGTATGTATGTATGTATGTATGTATGTATGTATGTATGTATGTATGTATGTATGTATGTATGTATGTATGTATGCATTATAGCAATTTCTGATAACGCGGCGGCCAGTCGTCGGTAAAATTTAGTGCGAATATGCGTCTAATAAAAGTTATTACGTAATTGTACACTGTCAATCTTAAAGATCAAAAACGTTTTAGCTTGATTTGAAAACGGGAAAATAGTTTAATCTTGCTTTCAAGGTTTGCAAACATTCAAGCAAGCACCTAATCAAGCAATCAGGACCGCGGTGAAGTTAATATAAGAAATTTAATAAAAAAAATTATTAAATTATTGAATAAAACAAGGGCACTTGAACAATCTATTATGTATGTTCTTGTAATATACGTGAAAAACAAGATAAATTGCAGTTTCAATCATACACAAATCGGCTGGTACAAAGAAAAAGTAAAGAGCAACTTAACTTACTTTAATTTTCCTGAAAAACTAACCAGAAACTTGTTAGAATTTTTTTTTCAAGTAAACTTAAGGAACCAATCAATTTCTACACAAACAACTTGCAAATGAAGTTTTCAAGCTAAACCCGGATACAGAGAAGGGGAAAACCCTGACATATAATTGCATGTTAATAGGAGTACTGCGAAAATTAGGCTAACTGAAAAGGATGTAAAGCAACTGAAAAACAAATAAAACGTGTAGCTATAAATAGATCTAATTAAAAAGACGTGTTTGTTATTATTTTATTCAAATAAACGACCAAAACAATTAAGCGCTGTAGCTGTTGAGGTTCTAATTATTTTTAGTACATAGATGAATAATCGTTTTGTTCGTACTTGACGATCGTGTGTTTCTGTTCAAGCATGGTAGTTTTACATCTGCGGCTGCATCTTTGGACTGCGGCGTTCTAGAGGGTTCAGTTCTGGGTCCGCTTTAATTTTCCTTATACATTGGGGACCTTGGACTACTTTTTTTTTATACTTTTAACTACATTGGCAATGAAACAATTGTTAATTTTGAAGAATTTTCATTTTCATATAATTGGCTTCACAGAGTTGATACAGCAACCGGAAATGTTTAAGATTGCCTTGGATTCAATTATGAAGAACCTACGGAGTGTGTCAGCTGTTTGATCAAAAATGTCCATTGAAGAACTTGATTTTGCTAATCAACAGCATAGCATGATTATATTACGGGGTTATAATTAAATTGATTTTAATAATATAATTTAATGCATGAAATTAAAATATTAAAGTATAAATTACGAACTAGTAAGTTTCTTCTAACAAAATTGAATGCTTTGTTAAAACTGAATATTTTAAAATTTAATAAAACTGCGATTATTTTAAGGTTTTGCCTGATTCAAATTCCAGTTGTATTTTTGGAGGTAAAATTCAAATGTTTAAATTAGTGATTTTTTTATATAAATACAACTAGATAAAATTATTAAAATTTTAGTCTTTATTTGGTTTCTAATTTAAATAATAACAGGTTTTTAAATTAATTAATGTTTATTCTGTTTTTTCTGGTTTTTTAATTATAGAAATAGAAGATTGTAACAATATTCCAAGCAGTGCCCAAGAAAACAGTGGCATATATTTGTTGAAATTAATAATCTGACTTATCCTGTGTATTGCTAGATATCAGAAAATGGATCTAATTATTTGGTTTATATATTAAATTGCTCATTAAAAAAAAATTGTGATTATTTTAAGGTCGTTCCTGATTCAAATTAAATTGTTTTTTTGAAGGTGAAATTCGGAAACTAAATTAGTTTCTGTGACACTGATAAAAAATTAGGTTTTTAAATTAACTCTGTTTTTTTAATTAAAAAAATAAAAGATTGTAACGATATTCCTAGCAATGCCCCATAGTTAATGTTCTTTCAAACAAAATGTTATAATTACTTATAGATGTTAATTTAGTTAAATCTCTTTTTTACAAACTTTTATTTAGGTTACAATCTCTGTTTATGTGCGTGTGGCTTTCTCTGTACGCAAATCTTGCAAGTAAAATTTAACCAGCTTTTTGACTAGCTAGGAAGCTGAAACTTTCAGCATAGCTTTATATTAAATGACAATACATTATTCAATTAAAAAAATTTAATTTGAACATCTTTGGTATTTCTAAATCGAGTGTATTTTTTTTAATTTGGTTTTTTTTTAATTTGAAATTAAAGTTTATGTTAAAAAACTCGTTTTTTTCTTAACAATTTAACATGTTTCGTTATTTTAAAGGCAGAATTACAATGTGTTAATCAAATTATTAAAAAAAAATCGAATGACAGATTTAAAGAAAAATAATTCTACTTTTTGTTCTGGAGATAATTACTTAGCGGATTGCTTTGGGTAAGATCAAACGACTCATTGTGTAGAAAAAAACAACTAATTATATTAGTTTTTAAATGTTTTTTGACAATTTTAAATGTATTCAATCTATTTTGTGTATTATATATCAACACTAATGTAGAGGGCCATTTAGCATTTTTTATTGCTGCATTTTTAAAATTTCTAATAGTTTCATATAGTGTTTCTATATACAGTTTCATTACTTTGATCAACTGTTGAATTTCAGCCAAAAAAATACTTTAAAGTATGATTTCATTAAGACACTATCATGTTAAATTACAGTTTACATTTTTTAACGTAGCGTTGAATAACAACCAGAAGCAGAAGATATTTATAGTCACCACCAAAACCTTTTTGCAGATGCTCGTAACGCTGGCGGGATTCAAACCGCCGACTCTCAGGTCTACAAGTGAACGCCTTAACACTGTACCACCAGTGCCCGGCAAATGTCAAGCTTTTGCTATTGTAAGCCAGTGTTGGTTAGAAGCTGGTAGTCGCGCGCTTAAATTGGCTAACGACTTTTTTGACCCTTGTTTATGCAACTTGTCGACATATCTTAACGATTGTTTTGGTGGTTGATCAAAACTTTTGTTATATTATTGACATTATATTTCATTATAAGCCGAGTCGATAATGTCCAAAAAAACGCAATAAACTCTTTGGTAACCAATTGCTATTAGCTGTATTCATAGTCAAGTTATAAACACTCTTTTAAAGCAAGAAATTAACTTTAAGATTTTTCAAAAAAGGTTGCCAAACAAACATTTTTCTTAAGTCTATTTAACAGTAAAAATTACTTGTCTATCAAACTCATTTAATATTTGCAGACACTCGAAAAATAGCAAAAATAATAATAATACGTTTCTAACTGGTATGTTTGTTTAAGTGTAATGCTGCTACAAACTGACAAAACAATGAGCTTTTTTTATAAAAATAGCTGGACACAAAACATCAATTTCAGTTCTTCAAAAAAGTCATCAATTTAACTTTACGGCTAGATTTTTTCAACCCATTTCCATATCACTTTCTCGTGTTGACAAATTTCTTCTTACTACAAATTTCAACATTTTTACTGATTACTTGGTTTTTTAATAAAACAAAAAACAATCAATAAAAACCACAAAAACAAAAACATTGCTTAGAACCTCCTGTAACACTAAGTAACTGAGATGACGGCTAAATTAAACCCAAATTGTTTTGAAATATTGGTCACTAATAAATTTGTTATTTAATTATTTTTTTGTCAATAAATTAATTTTTTAACTTTTTTGTATTAAAACCAATGACAGAAAGACCTTCTTCCATTAAAAAACTGATCCATTTAGAAAAAACGTAAGATCAAATTGTCCTCGGTTAGTATTCAAGTATTATATTAGTTAAACAGTACAGTTTTATTATTTTTCATTCAAAGTTTATTAGAATAACAATAACCTATCAGTTTCCTTTTAAACTTCCTGGTAAACGCAAGTCAAGATTAATAGGTTAAACTCAACTGGTGATGTTTTAAGCGGGATCTTTATATGTGATCAGGTCAATATAAAATACAAAAACGAAAGTTCATATCTATTAAAGTTTTCCATATGGTTTGAAGAAAAAATTTACTTTTCGAATTATTTACTTACGTTTTCTTTTGATTAATAGAATAATCCAAAGGAGAGTAAGAATGATGCATATTAGACCAAGTATAGAAGCTACTAATTTTATTATGTTAGTTTTCTCAGCTGGTTCTTCATCCTTATAGGGAGTAGTCGGTATACCAGATATCATTTCTTCTGTAAAAGAAAACTTTTTTAAAACCAGTAGTTGATTGCTTGTTAGAAAAAAGCAATTTTTTTGTTTTTTTTAGTTTCAAGACTGAAAAAAAACTTTTACAGCTAAAACGTAAAATCTAAGTTTATTATTTTAGAAAATTGTCAAAATTCGATAGTCTATTTTAGCTTAATTTTAGTTTAATTTGATAACGGGGCGTTTTAAATTGTGTTTTTACATTGATTTTAGTCTGTTGAATCAATATGTTAACTATTAGTTCCAATTCTTTATAAAAGATAATACATTATCACAAGAAAGTGCATGCATTTTTTCAATTTTTAATTTTTAGGGGCTTCAAATTCAGTTAATTTAGCGATAATATTTAAATTTATTAGAATTTTTTTTTATTTAGATGTTTAATTCATTTGCTAGATATAATTCATCAAAAACGACACTCAGTGACTATTGCTGCACCATCTCGCAGGGTTTCGGGATTTTTTAACTTAGATACAAACTTACAAAAATACAATATCATACAGATAAGACCTAGATTAAAAGTACTCATCAATACGTAGGATGTGTTAAAATTAACTTTAAACCCTCGATACCTTTGCATCCTCTTGAAGTACTTTTATATCCATGTGCACAAACGCATTGAAATGACCCAGGAACATTTAAGCACCGTGTGTTGGTGGCATTGCACAAGTCAACCGCAGACGAGCATTCGTTAATATCTGAAAATCATAAATAATGTGTACATTAGTTCAATATTTGAGTTACGCTTTTTTTAAACTTTCAATGTTTTTAAGTGTTAATTCTTTGTATTTATTCAATCTTCGAATTCTGATGAAGTGGTTTTAAAGCCAGATTCACAGCCACATTCGAATGGTTCATGAGAATTTATGCCCGTTCAATGGTTTGTATTGGCCAAATCAGTTGTATACATACCAATTATGCACGGATTTAAATTCACTTTTTCTTCCATACTAATTCGTTTCTTTTATGCGACTTTCTTTATAACGCGACCAACGACTTTGTTTCTGTAGCAGTATTTGTATATTTAACGTCATTATGCGAGTTGCAGTCAGGGGCGGCTATTTATGTTAATTATTTTCTAATTTTCCTCCCTCGCCTTTTATGCGGGGGTCTAGGGGTATTACCCACGAAATTGAGGCGCTGGTGGCAGAGTGGTAGAGCGTTCGCCTGTCGATCGTTAGGTCGGCAGTTCGAGCCTCACCGGCGTCACCAGCACGACTTGTCTTGATAAGGCGTTAATAAAAACATTAAGAGTTTGAGTGACTATGAATTCTGATTAATCTTGTAATTCTACTTAAATTTATCTATTCAGCAGTTTTTTTTAATTTGGCTGTCAATGTTCTAAGAATAATTTTACGTTACTTACTGATTTTTTGAGTTGATAAAAGTTTTTAAATTACATTGCTTTTAGTCTGTTGAATCGGTAAAATAACTATTAGCTTTAACTCTTTTTAAAAGATATTACAGTATCAAGAGAAAGTTTAAAATATTTGTTCAACTTTAAATTTACTGGTGTTTCAGATTTATTAACTTATTTTATTAACAATTTTGTAACTTACATACAAACTTACAAAAAAACAACATTACAGCTAAGAACAAGATTAAAGGCGTCCACAAAATGTTTCAATTGTCAATACCTTCGCATCCTGTTATAGTCTTTTTATATCCATTTCTGCATTCGCATTGAAATGATCCAGGATCATTTATGCACCGTGGATAGGTGGCATTGCACAAATCAACTGTAGACAAGCATTCGTCAATATCTGAAATCATAAATAATGTGTTACACCGTTAGTAAACTTTCAATGTAGTTAGGAAATAATTATTTTTTTATAGTTAACTTTCGCATTCTGCTGAAGTGGTTTTAAAACCTGATTCACGGCCACATTAAAATGATCCAGGAAAATTTATGCACCTTGAATGGGCTATATTGCACAATTCAGCTATGGACCTTGTTTATACGATCCCCCGTTCGGTTACTTATGTGGTCATACAATCTAAAAATTAGGCACGGTTTAAAATTTCTTACATCTTCCATACTAATTTGTTTTTTCTTACGCGTTTTACTCTGTAAAGTGACCAACGACCTTGCTTCTGTGACATTATTTGCATAAATAACTTTATTATGCGACATGCAGTGTGAGCCTTGCAGTATTCATCCACTCAGCTGGGTTTGCAACCCTGACACAGCCAGGTGGACCACCAGCAATCATAGTGTCTTCATAATGGACTCGAAGAAGAATAAACAACGGCGGAATGGAATTTCCGATTGAGTTTACAGCACAGCACTGCATTGTAACTTTAGCTAGAGCATTCATAAAAACAGTGAAAAAATTATTTTTTTACCTTCAAAATTGAATTAAATCGATAAAGTCGAAACCACAACTCCAAAATTAAAACAAAATACAGGAGCAAGAAAAAAATTGATATTTTCAAATTACTAGTGCCATACTCAATTTGATTTAATAAGTAAGTAATAACAAAACGATATAATGACTAGTGCCATACTCAATTTGATTTAATAAGTAAGTAATAACAAAACGATATAGCATCAAGAGTGCCTTGCTATCAAGGTTGCCTTATTTCTCCCACTTATTTTGACAAAACAAATAGAGCGTTCCAGAATTTGTAAGTAAATGAGTAAGTAATGAGTCCGTAAAAAGCTTAAATATGAATAACATTTATTTAATGTTACAGTATCAAAACTTTTAACACAAAACATTGAACAACTTTCAAACGGTCAATCTTGTAACAAGGATGAATCTATCTTCTACATCATTATGACGATGAATATTTACCAAAACCATTAAGGTTGTTTCAACTTCAACTTTAGTCATACATGGTACGAAGAGTTTTAGATGTGTAGAGGTGTTGCAACAACTGGTCATGTTATTAATGAGCCCTCAGTGGACATCAAACTTTAGTCATGTTTTGAAGAAAACTATTTAAATCACTTTTCTCTACCTACCAACATTTTTGATATGTCACAAACAAAATTTTGAATTATTTATTACAAGGCTTACAATTGATAATACGTAGAATAAGCAGCAACAATTTATTTATTTTTTATTTCTGGGAAATCATATATAATTTCAAAAATATTCAGCACGAGTTATCAAAAAAGTAACATTAATCAAACATTCAAACATTCATACCATTTTATAAACCAAACTACAAAACGCAGAGTTACCACACTTGAGAAAAAATGTATAATAAGAAATTTGCCTCAACAATAAACAATACTGACTCATATTGACAGGGGTAATTTCTTTGCAAAATAGCAAAAACATTTTTTTTGCATTTGAAATATTGTCAACTGGAACTCCTTGACGCAGTTTATAAATTAACACAAAAAAATACCTGTGCAGTCTTCAAACCAAAATGAACGGTTAAAACCAGAGTTGCAAATACATTCTGCAAATCTAGCACCAAACTCCAAAGTTATTTCTGAACATTTACCATTATTACAAGTCTCGTATTTTTCTGAGCATCCTGTAAAAGATTCATTAACTAATCTGCTGAAAACAGTTGAATATTATTGTATTTCTGACATTCAAACTCGTTTAACAAAAAATCAGCTTTAAACTCAAACAAATCTTAAAATAGATTTGATAAAAGTTGTTTGAAGCCTTCAAACGTTGTTACGGAAACTAAATTTGAATTTTAATAAACTTAAAATATGTATGCATGCATGCATGCATGTATGTACGTACGTACGTACGTACGTACGTATGTATGTATGTATGTATGTATGTATGTATGTATGTATGTATGTATGTATGTATGTATGTATGTATGTATGTATGTATGTATGTATGTATGTATGTATGTATGTATGTATGTATGTATGTATGTATGTATGTATGTATGTATGTATGTATGTATGTATGTATGTTTGTATGTATGTATGTATGTATGTATGTATGTATGTATGTATGTATGTATCTTTATCTTACAATCCCTAATCATAACAATAAAATTTAATTTACCAACGCTGATTTTTGTAAATACGCAAAAATAAACTAATTTTATAAATTAAATTAAATCTGCTCACTCCTAATGTCACAGTTATATCCGTGATAACCTTTGATGCATTTATTGCAATTATTTTGATAACAGTGGCTTTTATGCATCATCAAGCACTCTTCGTCTGTAAGAGGATCTGGACAATCTGAAAAATTTTCTGCTATAAAGTCTTATGTAAATAAAATTTATTAAACTTTATTTTATGTTCTTTTTTGAAAATAATAAACTATGCACTTTCTTTGAAAACAATGTGTTAACAACTCACTATAACACAGTTTTAAAACACCTGGTGTAAATTACAAAATACAATTATGAATAAGAAACTCACATTTCGTCATTGGTGCCGAACATAATGACGTGGAAATAGTTGTAGTAGAATCATCTTTGCATTCATCGTCTGTAGGAAGTCCTTTCAGGTAAGCTGAGAGAAAAAAAAATACACTTTAACATGACACAGTTGCAATATTTATTATAGGCAATTATAAGATTTTTCACCTGTGAATAGTCACTTCAAATTAAAAGTTTAGAAATATAAGTAACCATGTTTGGATAACTCTATTTCTAATATAAAAAAAAATATCTGCTATTGCGGTATTCAGGGACGTCAATTAGGGGGTTAGGGTTAGGGTTAATGATGCAACTCGGAGGTCGGCAACTCAGGTAGACACCTCAGGGACGTCAATTAGGGGCAGGGCAGGGGGGACGATCGCCTATTCTTTTAGTTTTAGTTAGTTTCAGAACAAATCATTCCAGTTTTTAGTTTAGTTTCAGTTGTGAAACTCATTTTTGTTTATTTATAGTTTTAGTTAACTACGGCCAACTTTTCCAGCATTAGCTTTAGTTTTCGTTATTAAAATATCACTGCCCATCTACTGAATCTACTGTAATATAGCTACAAAACACTGGAATTTCTAGCCATTATTTAAATAATGATGCTTGGGTAGCGCAGTGGTAATAGCCCTTGCATGCAGGCCGCAGAAGAGCAGGTTCAAATTTTTCTTGAATTTTATAAATATTTGGTTTAAATGTGGTGGATCTTTTAAAATCATTATGTTAAAAAACTCATCATTTTTGCAACGTTTTAATTAGTAGTTTTATTAAATTAACAAAAATCCTGAAAAATAATAATGCTCGTTGTTTATGATTTAACCATACCAACCTGCATATACAAAATACAGTTGTTCTGATGATTTGCATGTAGACCATAGCAAAGGAAAGTCTTCATTTTTCAAACAATGGCAATCATATTTTTTTGGAGACTAAAATTGTATGTTATTCTCAGATTTTAAATCCTAAAAACTAATTTCAACGTTTTAACGAACCTGGCAGGCAAAACTAGTTTGACACTCGCTTTTACAAGCTAAAAACGAATTACAAGAGATTCTTTCTTTAAAACGTTGTAAGGATTTGATGCAACCCATAAAGGTAGCTGATGCGGAATCTAATCATTAATTAAAAAAAAATCGTTTTAATTTTGTTGTTGGTCTTGCTTAAATTGTTTGTGGCTAATTTCAGATGTGAAAAATAAAAAAACTCTGTCATTCAAATGAGTTAAAACTTGAATTATAAAGTTGCTCATCACCATAATTGATTTTTTGAGTACTTTAATTAACAATATAACATGGAATTATACAATCACCGCTTGCATTAACTTGAAGACTTTCTATGTCAGTAGTGGTTTCAATCTCGATGAACAGAGTGGCAAATGTGTTGTCACAATAAATTTGTCCATTTTGTATGGTACAAGGATAATCTGAACCACTCTCCAGGCTTTGTTTAAGAACTGCCTTTGTTGCAATAGCTACAATTTTAAATAATTATGATCGTGTTGAAAAAATATGCAATGTAATCAACACTCAACATAAAATAAAGTTATATAATTTATCAAAATGTAGAGTGTCGCGACAAAATACTTCCCGCTTGCAAAAAATAATGGCTTTTGCGGCGACTCGGCCGGTAATGGTTATAAAGAGGTGGATTACCAAATTAGTGAACCTGAGGTGGACATTGGTCTGGTTTGGCTGGGTCCATTTTTTTTACATAGACGTGGGTTGATTTAAAAAATTACCATTTTAAGTGGGTCGGAAGATCTTTTTAAAATTGATCAATGTAGTTCCTGTTAATGTTTACAAACAATTATTGTAAACAATGCTAGATGCAACTTTGCTGATAACAAACGTTGCATTCTTTGAAAAAATCTTAGTTTTCTCCAGAGCTGAAATAAGTCCAGGAATCATAATGTTGATTTTCGCTCTATTCATCTCTAATACGCCATCAACATCACCTTGTAAATTACCATTAGACGCATCATCTAAGAAATGTTTTTTGCGACAACCCGGCCAGTTTTCAACGCTTAGACTTTGCAGTTTTTATAATGTCGATTTTCGACTCATTTGAAAAAATGTGCAGCATAAAATTTATACATCAAGCATCATTTGTATGTGATTTAGAAAGCACAACTGTCAATAAGCAGCAAATTTATAGCTTGCTAATGAAACAATTACTTATTCAAGTGAATTCAACTTTTAAAACCATTTGAAACATCTTGAAAATAAAAGCAAAATTTATAATGTCATTTAATATTTACCAGTGGCTGGTTTGTATGTTATTCTGATGATTCGATAATAACGATTCAATTGATAGGTAGTTTTTATACAATTCTGGGCACCGCTATCACACAGAGTGCTTTGTTGAGTTAATTTATATTTTCCCGCTTTAAACAAATATTGCACACAGTTTTGAATTAGACAGTTTAAAAAAATTATTTAAAAAAAACATTTCAAATCACACACACACAATTACACAATTTAGTAGTATTTGGAAATTTAAAACTTTTCAAAGTCTAACTAACGTTTGCGTTGAACTGGCGAAGAAGCAATAATAGATATTATAACTAAAACAGGTAAAAATGAAATTGAATTATTTAACATTTTAAAGCTTCCAAACGTCGGTCTTGTTAGGAATGTTTGTAAATTTGAACTCTTTGACGTCATAAAAGGGCTTTATTTTTTAGTTCTATTTTAAATTATAAAAAAACAAAAACAGAAAAGTTTTTTTATTATTTAAATGTGTTTTATACAGTTATGTGTTGTTTTATAATTTTTAGGTTTAATAAAAACACTCGTGTGGATCTGAAATAAAACCAACATAACTTTTTTCAGTTTCTGCTATTTCATTTTAGTTAAAAAAAACCATGGGATTCTCTACCTATCCTAGGTAGTCGCATAAAAAGTTTCAAAATAATTTTTTTTTAATTTTTAAAATTTTTAATAAAGAAACAAATTCTGAGTTTGAATATACTATATAGTGTAAAAAATAAAATTAATAAAGATATAGCGAATCAAAGATCGTATACCGGCGCCTACCGCCATGGTAATAGTTATAACGTTATATAACACGCGATTCCTTCGTTTACACTTTTCCTTAAAATTCAAATTTTTTCTATGTAAAATTTTTTTAATTATAATTACATTATTTAGTTAATTAAAATAATTTTATATAACATTTTCCCATTTTAAATAAATTATTTATACCAATTATCATGTTTAAACTAGTGGTTACTTTTCATCGTGTTTATAGTTAATTATAGCCGAGAATTATGTATTAATCCGCCACAAGTTCGTGGGAAAGATTACCAAATTTTTTTTCCATGATTTAGAATTCTAGTAGAAAGGAATTTGTGTCCTATGTTAAAATAAAAATACCTGAAATTTTTCATTTCATTCAATTAAGATCTTCAGCCTCCGCAGTGACACCAAAAATTAAAAAAAAATTGTTTCAATTTTTTCAAAAAATTTTTTTCATGATTCAGAGTTCTAATAGGAAGGAATGTGTGCTATATGTTAAAGTAAAAATACGTGGAATTTTTTTATTCATTTGATTAAGATAAGATCTTTATCCTCCGCAGTGACCCTAAAATTGAAAAAGTTTATTCAAATTTTGTTCAAAAAAATTTTTTTTTTCTTGGTTCAGAGTTCTAATACAGAGGGATTTGTATCTTATGCTGAAATAAAAATTCGCTGAATTTTTTAATGTTATGTTATATAAAAATACCTGAAATATTTCATTTCATACAGCCAAATATTGAAAAAGTTTATTTCAATTGTTCTCACAAAAATGTTTTTCTTCATGATTCATAGTTTTAATATAAAGAAAATTGTGTCCTATGTTGAAGTAGAAATACCTATAATTTTTTATTTCATTTGATTAAGATCTTCAGCCTCTGCAGTAACCCCAAAATTGAAAAACGTTTGCATAAATTTTTTTCACAATTTTTTTTTCTTGCATGATTTAGAGTTTTAATAGAGAGGGATTTGTTCTTTATATCTCTCCTTTGCCACCCTTTTAGCCTCCTCCTCTCTGACAATCCACGAGAAAAATACTAATTCTCATAGTCCTTTTGAACCTTCTGTCCTAAATTTGAACTGTTGAACTTGAAGACTTGATCCAATGAATCATTATTATAGCAGTCGTTTAACTTCAAATTTAGGATCTAACTAATTAATTTATTGTATCATAAACTTTCAACACTTTATAATAAATATTAATACTAAGATGCACACGTTAAAAATGCAACGAACAAATATCATAATTAGCCTTTCATAAATTATCACACAAAAGTTTAAAAGAATAGAATCGACTGAATTTCAATAGGCAACAGGAAAACGTCTATTATGTATACACTTCAAAAGTACTTAAAAAAATTAATGAATAATAAATTTAATTAGCTTAATACACGTATATCAATTCATGCATATGAGATCAGTTGGCATGTGCATCAGATCGTTAGCAGTTTTATTGACTCATTGACGGGTTAAATCCGCTCTAAATCCACAAACTCGAGTTCATTCAAGACAAATTTTTTTAACTCAGTCGGGTTGCTATGGAAATTACAATTACAACAATTATAATGTTTCCAAAAGTTTAGATATAAATACCAAAGTACATGCTTTTGACATAGAAAATCAAAATTTGTTCCATTTCGATAATATTCATACATTCGATAGATAATTCAAAAACAAAAAAACACCGGAACAAGTCTCAAATTAATGCATCAAACATTGAAAGAATAATTCAATAAAAAAATCGATAAGTCAAGTCTCCATAAATTTTAAGCAATAAAAAATTAATAAGTCTGAAAGTTATATTTTTGATGAAGAGGAGCTACATCAGGCTCCTCTATACTGTAAATCGAAAGTTCAATATTATTCATACGGAGTGGGCAAAAATAGGGTTACGATTAGATGTCTGCTAAATTTTAAATGTCCAAGTTTTAACTTTCACCCTACATCTGGTCCACTCTGTATAGTTGCATATGTAATTTAAAAACAAAAAACCTATAGTACTAGTAAATGTGTAATAATACAAGCCAACTATTTGAATTACTATTTCACTAACTTTCTCGCATCAGCTAATAATAATTTGTGTAACTCCTTCAGACAATTGTAATTATAAGCACAATTTATGAGTGAAGAAACGTATAAACATTTACAAAAGTAAACTAAAAAACCCAAAAACTACAATGAAAACAATAAGAATTATCAACTTATATCACTTAAAATTATCAACTTATATCACTAAGAATTATCAAATTATATAGTAACAATCGGATTTTTAAAAAATCCATTAAAAATATCAGCAACACATTTACTCCGTGGTAATTTTTAAATGCATGCATCTAGTGGGTTAAATTGTCAGAAGTTCACAAATAAAAATTGTTATATTGCAATTATTTTCTATGATAATTATTTATTCGAACAGATCTATAAATATCTCTAGTTTAAGCCAAGCAAAAATGAAAAAAAAATAAATTGAAATATAACTAAGGAAAGAATCACAATTGAAAAACATTCAATACGTGGGAATCTATTTTACCGATCACCAGTAAACGGTTTGTTGTTGAATCAAAACAAAGATTTCTCGGTTTACATTCAGAATCAAATGATTTTACGAAATTTAAATAAGAATCAAATAAATGAATCACGTCTTCAAGAATATCAATCTCAAATAAATTAAAATTATTGTCTGCCACCATTGCCCACAGCCTAGCGGCACCTGTTATTGATTTTATATCAATTTCTCTTATTACATCCCCATTGCAGTTGACTAAGTAAAGATTATACAAATTTGAAATTGCAAATCGATAATTTTTCATGCTAACGACATTGAAAAAAGAAACAGGATTAATACGCGCCGGTAGCGTGACTACGCGTACAATTTCACCTTCAATGGTGATTTCGAAAAATCTCACGTCGTCCCAGATCAATAAATTTGTTCCGGACGAACGGCAAATTTTACTGCCTTTGACATCGAGTCGAACCGTTTTCATCCAATCAGGACCGTCCTTTTTGTTTTCAAGATTATAAATTTCTACTGATGATTCATTCAACGTGCAGAAGAAATTATCGACTAACTCAGTTTCAGAATACGAATTATGTTGCACATCTAACTCAACGTAAAATAGATGCTCATATGTTCTATCACTAAAAACGTCAATTCGGTACAAAGTAAAAGAGAGACCACCAACATACACCTTTCCATTGCTAATAGAAATTTTGTTGATGCCATGATTTAATACATCAACGGTTTTAATAAGCTTAGGTTGAATTACATTGGTCGGAATTAAATTTCCTACTGAGATCTGTGAGGATAAAACTTTTTCGTCCAACAGTTTTGGTTCAAAAACCAGATTTAATTTTTCATTCAAACACTTGGAAATCAAATCTTGATATTTTCTGGAAATATTTTCCTCTTCATCCGGTAACTCAACTTCACCATTTTCAATTCTTTCAACGAGTTTAATCGGATCAAGATAAGCATGCCACTTTCTATATTCTTTATTCTTCTCATTGTGTTCTTTGTTCATTTGTAACAATTCACTCGAATGTGTATCTAAATTTGCTCTAATTTCAATACTTTTTCTATCAACAATTGCATTAATGTTACTTTTGCATGAATATATATATTTAATTAAATTATTTTCAATTTCTTCACAATGCTTTTGAACTTGCAGTTTTAATTCTCTTGTTTCATTTTTAACAGCCAATCTTTGTTTATTAAGAGTATTCAAACTTGCTTCTGAAGTAGCTATGTTGTCATAACTTTTCACTATTTCTTGCTCTAAATTTTCGTAAAACTTTTCTTTAAACTTTGGGAAAGATTTCAAAGTGCACTGATTATGATCAAGAAGGTTTTCAAAATAAACCCATCTCATGCATGACTCGCAATACGATGCTTCAATATTTGCTTCTCGAAAGGAATTAATGTATCCCAGAACATGATTTTTTGTTGCAGGAATTTTTTGATGAACAGATACACATGATGAACACAAATACAATTTACACTCCAAGCATAATTTAACAACTTCTTTTATCGAACAGGTGTGACAAAAAAATTTATTCGTCTTTATTAGACATTCAATAAACTCATTTTTCTTTAAATTTTCTAAGCCTCCTTCGGGTTGTTCAAAACAAATATTACATTTTGGACATTTTAACTTGTTCTCTTCATTTGACATTGTTTCGGTAAATTTAACATTGAGACATTCAAAACAGAAGCTGTGCAAACACGGAAGAATCCGAGCATCTTTAATTTCTTCT
This sequence comes from Erpobdella octoculata, assembly GCA_963978895.1. Taxonomy (NCBI): domain Eukaryota; kingdom Metazoa; phylum Annelida; class Clitellata; order Hirudinida; family Erpobdellidae; genus Erpobdella; species Erpobdella octoculata. The sequence continues at coordinate 42,018,257 of OZ022240.1, read as the reverse complement.
GAGCAAATGAAACACTTTGCCAAATTTGAATAATTCTCCATTTATCTGGATTTTAAATCGTATTGAAAATCAATTAATAAAATATTTCAATTACAAAAGGTGTAACTTTTAGAATATTATCTCATGATGGAGCTATGGTCACAAACATAAAATTATTAACAATATGTTATTAACCCAAATGTTGTAAATACAAAAATCTCTAAAATAAATAAATAAATAAATAAATATATAAATTGATGAATACAATTTATAGAGTTTCAGGTACAACATTTGAAGTTGAACAAGATAGTATAAAAAACTCTAACAACTCAACAAGAGGCAACAATATTCAACAACTAAGTTCAACATAGGCCAAAGTGACTATTTGAGTATCTTGTTTGAGCCAAACATTTCAAATTTATAGAAAATAGGCAAAAAAATAAAAGAAACATTTTAAAATCTACTAGGCTTTTCAATAGAACAGATTATAGTAATAAAACTAAAAAACATGCAAATTATATTATTAATTTTACTTACATACACAGTCAACAAATATCCAGTCAATATTGTTTCATTTATATTGCAAATTATATTTTAAAAAATTCTTTAAATGATTAACCAAATAACGTTTTGATTCCATTCTCCTCTCTAAAATCTGAGCACAGACATGTCAAGTTCCTGGTACTCAATTGAAGTATCTACATGTTCCTCTTTGATATAATCATCTTTGTCAAAATAAATATCTTCTATGAATTTGATTGGAGTACTTCATTTTCCTCAGTTTCATAAATACCACAAGAAGGAAGAATTTTGCAATCGCATAGTTTGCCCTTTTCAAGACAAGACAGGACAATTTAGCAATGTTCAGAGTCCATTCAACTTTATTTGTATGGTTGCCATACTTTATTTTCCATACGTTTTCCAGGCAAACATTTATAGAAACAAATCAGCATCACAAATTATAATGTGGTAGTTAGCATCAATTAAAAAACACTGCTTTTTTTATCTGTTTAGATCAATCACACAATGAACATGTAAATAACTTCAAATTACCCTAATTAAAACCAAAGTGCACAATTAAGTAAAAGCATGAAATGATCTAAATAAAAACTAAATAATTTAAAAACAAATCATTGAGTAAAAAAGCAAAATAAACAAAAAAGCAACAGTAACTATAACTAAAAACATAAAACAGTTGATATTCAAAGTAAATAGAAGTGATTTAAAAAAGCTTTATAGAACACAAAAGCAATAAATCTAAAGCAATAGAAGCAAATAAATAGATATTAGGCATATTAGATATTATTAATTCAACTAAGCAATTATATATTTGTTATTGATGCATTTATCAGGATCAGCATTTTAAGACAATTTGGGTTTCTCAAACAAATTTCCATTGATGATTTAGAATTAAAATCTTCTTAAGGGTGGCACAAGATATTAAAAAAAAAAAATTAAGTTAAATTTTTCACAATTATTTGTTTGTTTTATTTTTATTAAATAAACAAATAATAAATAAAAAAATTCGGTAAAGGTTCCCTTTGACGGCCCGTGTGGCGGATTAATACATAATTCTCGGCTATAATTAACTATAAACACGATTAAAAGTAAACACTAGTTTAAAAATTATGATAATTAGTATAAGTAATTTATTTAAAATGGGAAAATGTCATATAAAAAAATAAATAATGTAATTATAATTTATGTACGTTTGAGTTTTAAGGAAAAGTTTAAACGAAGGATTTGAAGGAAAAGTTTAAACGACGCAAATACCCAATGTTCGCTTACAAATATTCAAATTTCGACGTTGCTTCGAATAAACTACTTTTTTTAACATTTATTTTTTAGTTTTTCTTCATTAAAAATTTGAAATTTCGTTTATTTAAAGAAGTTAACTTAGTTTAATAATTTCCAATTTTCTTACTTCTTGCAAACCGTCCCGAGTTACCGGGCGGTGAGTTTTAAAATTTTAATGGAATTATTATTTACAACTGATAGTTTGTTTTATAAATAAAATTTTATTATAAACTAATTTTATTTATTTTTTATTCATTTCATTCATACGATCATCTCGTACCTCACCACTCACAACTACGATGTAAATAGGGCTTTCAAGGGTACTACTTACGTTTTCAAAGTCTCTCAAATTACGATAAATGTTTTTTTTTTAAATTAAAATTGGTATTAAATTTGTTTTTTTATGTTATTGTGACAAAATAAAATTAATACGATTATTTTTCGGCACGGGCCGTCAAAGGGAACCTTTACCAAAAATTCCTTCTCCACCATTACTATACGAAGTTCAATCAAATCAGAATCGCAATCGCCAGCAACAAGTAATACAAATTTTAAAAAAAATTTGGGTTTCCCTTACCAAATTATTGGATTCGCCACTGCTTGAGTAATATTTTTATTACAGTAATCTATCTTCCAATGGTAAAGGTTCACATTAACGGCACCCTATTTTTAGAATCAATGGAGTAATACAATCTCTTGTATTACTTGTTTCCAAAAATACACTTCAGCTGGATGCTGGCGGGTTAGGAAATTAAACTCTAGCTTAATTATTTGCCCAAAAAAATAAAAATAATGAACTCTAATAATTTTGTTAAGTATTTAGATAAATTTATAAGTTATATTAAACTTATCATATCTATGATTTTGCCAATTTCGTTTTATGCCAATTACCTCTGACAGCAAAATAAGCTGTTAAGCAAAATTTAAAAAAAAAAAATCGTTCGGACTTAGGCCTCAACAACCGAAAGTTGTTTACGGCTGTATGGGAAAACCCAGAGAGATGTGTGTGTTCTAATTATTTATTTGAGATGGCAAAACCCACGTCATTACAGAGCTTGTCCTCCGAAAGTTGAACTTTTAAAGCACAATTTGATCTTACAATTGTTTTTCTAATATTTCAAATCTTTGATATATTGTAGATATCAAAGTTTCGAATATGGCAAAACTACACATCAAAAATGTAATAAAACAAGTAAAGGAAAAATGAGTTTTTCAACACAAACTTTTATTTTAAATACACTCGATTTAGAAATACAAAAGATGTTCAAATTCAGTTTTTTTAATTGAATCATGTATTGTCATCCACTATAAAGCTATGCTGAAAGTTTCAGCTTGCTAGCTAGTCGAAAAGCTGGTTAAATTTTACTTGCAAGATTTGCGTACAGAGAAAGCCACACACACACACAAACACACAAACAAAGATTGTTTTCTATTAAATGTTCCAGTACTCGCATTTATTCAAGTATACCGATCTCAATCTCTCATTGGAAGTATCTCATAATTTAAAAAATCTTTAAAAACATATCTATTATTATTACTACTCGTCTGTAAACAACAACAACAAATATTAGATTTTGTCTTCTAAATTTTAACAAAATGTCTATACAGTAATTAAATTACAACAATTTGAAGCGTACCAGTGATATATGATGAATTGAAATTCAATCAGCCCGGTGATATATGAATTGAAATTCAATCAGCCCACATCAGTTTTAAGAACGAAAAAAATCTTTCAATTTAAAAAAAAATTAACAAATGGGTTGTGCATGCTATTTGTCAAATTTTTTAATGAACATTAGAATGCTTTTGTTAACTTATATGAACATGTGCAAATCAGCAGCAGAAGCATTTTTTTAAATAATAGTTCATAGTCCTTTTTACCAGGTGTTTAACGATTGAAATGGCTGACTATAAACTATAATAAAAAAAAAAAAAAAAAAAAGATTGAAATGGCTGTATGTTGGAAGCACTTAAGTACTTCCTGTAATTTGATCTTTTTAATTTTTTCCTCCTCCTTTCGCCAGGCTTGGGACTGGATTGCAAAAGCAAGGTGGAGTTGCAGCAGAAGCATTTGTTGGATCGCTTATATATAACTTTCACTACAAGTCTTGTTTGATTGCTTGCTAAAATGTTTGCAATACACATTCGAACACACAACCCGAAATTGCAAACGTTTTTGTTTCAGCAAAGGAGCACTGAAAAACTGGTATTCAAAGGTAATGTGATGACATGTACTCTTTCACCCTTTAGCGTGATTTCAAAAACTTTTTTCTAAACAAAAAAATTATTTTGTTCTATTTCACTTTTTTTTGCAAAATTAACATATTGACAGACAACACTTTATTACAATAACTGGCGCTGTACCCGGTGTTGCCCGGGGTTTTTCTCTCTCGCTCCCGTTTCCTTCACCGCTTGCTCCCCCGTTTGCTATCGCTTTTCCGTTCCTGCTTGCTCTCCAGTTTCCGGTCACTTTTCCGTTCCCGCTTGCTCTCCCGTTCCCGGTCGCTTTCCTGCTCCCTTTCCCGCTCCCGTTCGTTTTCCCGCTCCTGATACATATATTATTCCTACCGATTTTAATTTTTTTTCACGAAAACCTTCCTTCATGGACTCTCAAGGTTGTGTAAAAATTTCATTACGATCAGATGAATGGTGTAGCAGTAGCAACGAATAGGTTACATACCCACGCACATAATCTTATTTTTATATATATAGATAATTTTAACATGTAAATTACCATTAGCAAACCAAAATAATTAGTCATAAGGCTAAAACATTAACAAATAAAGACAAAACGCATTTTAACCAAGCATCAATAAAACTTGTAATCTAAAATGAGAATATCTAATAAAACTAAACAAATCACAATTGGAAAACATTAATAAAGTCATTATATTATTAAGCACCAATAAACGATTTGTTGTTGAATCACGGGACATATTTGCTGGATTGCATTGAGCATCAAATGATTTTAAGAAATTCAAAGCAAAATCTAAAACATGAACTTTTCAAGATTATACATTTTTAATGAGTCCATTTTAAAGTAAAAATCATTTTTAATTAAACCAGAACTGGGGCTAAAAAATTTAAACTTGAAATTGGAATTTCCAGTTTAATTAAAGAAAGAAAGTAAAACGATTTGTTGCAATATACATCAATTTCATAAACATTTTCATAACAGTATGCAAGATATAACTACGTTTTGAAAACTAAGAAATTGTAAACACTGTAGTTTAATTTAACAGTTTTGATAAGTTTCAGTTGCTTTTCGTTGATGTTAAGTTTCCTATTGAAATTTGTGTAAAGAGAATTCTTTCATGTAATTGAATCGGTTCAAACAATTTAATCAATTTTGGATTAAAACATTCAAAAAACGTTTCTTCAGTTTTTTTAAATATATTGTCAACAACAGGATCTAATAATTCAATCTTATCATTTTCAAAGTTTTCAATTGACGTAAATAAATCAGTTTTTTTCAATGTTGTTTCTTTTATTTCTTCAAGTTCATTTTGTAACTTAATCACCTCCATTTTATGCAAATTAAACTCTTTTTTAATTGTATTGCTATTTTCGTCAATAAGTTCAATGAAATCAGATTTGCACGTATTAATATTCTTCATAAATTGATTTTCAATATCTTTACAATGTTCTTTTAGTAGATTTTTTAACTTTTCAGTTTTTTGAGTGACATAATTTTTATTGTACTCAATCGCTTTTAAAATTGTGTCTATGATAGACAAATTGTTTTTTAATTTTGATTGTATTCCTGATTCTTTTTCAAACAAAAAAAATTTTTTGAGTGAGCAAGATTTATGATCAAGAAGAGTTGTACATTCAACCCATTTCTTGCAAGATTGGCAGTAGATTGGTTCAATGTTATCTTTTTCACTAAGTGAATTTGAAGCCAGCTTTTTAAAAAAGGATTTTCTTTCTGCTAAAACATGACTTTTTGTTAACGGTATATTCCGATGAGCAGTTGTACATGATGTACACAAATACAATTTGCAATCGAAACACACATTAGTAGTTTCCTTTTCCAAACAACCTCCACAAGGTAAATTTATTTTTATTTGTTCTTCTCTAAAAAGTTTAAACCACCAGCTGTTGTAATCCATTTTTTCCAAAAACGGTAAATACTCAGTTTCTAGGTCCGGTATTAAAACTTGAGTCAAAATAAGTTTTTTGTTTAATATATTTGGTTCAAAAGTAAAATTGAACTTTTCTTTCGAACAATTTATAAACAAATCTTGAAGTTGTGATGAAAAATAATTATCATCCGTGGACTTTTTTGTTTTTATAGTTTTTATAGTTTTAGAAATTCCAGATCCTTCACAATCTTTCAGAATAATTTCACATTTCTCATTTCTTTCTTCTAGTTCTTTAAATAACTTTAAAACATTATTTAAAGACAAATTCAGCTGTTCTTCAATTTTATACCATATCTCATCAATTTCTTTATAAATTTCATCTTTACACGAATCAATATGTTTATTAAATTGATTTTTTATTTTTTCACAATGATTTTGAATTTCATTTTTTGAGTTTTCAGCTTCTTTAGCAGCATTTTGTCGTTGTTCATTGATTTCAAGCAGATTTTTTATTGTGACATCAATGTTGAGATTTTGTATATTCAATTCCTGACAAGATTTATTATCTTCAGATTTTCTAATTGAATCATTTTCTACTACAACATGTTGTTGTATTGTTGGAATCTTTTCATGAACATACAAACATGATGAACACAAATTAATTCTGCAATCTAAGCAGAATTTTGGGTTTTCTTCTTCCAAACAAATTTCACACTTTTCCATGTTTGCATAAAAAACCTTTAAAAAAACATTTATTGTTGAAACCCTATAAAATTATCTAATATTTATTAAATTTAAATTATTTAAAACATTCATATATATATATATATATATATATATATGAATTGAATTTGTTTATTATCAGAACCAAAAATATAAACAAGTAAATTAAAAACGAATTTTTAAAACCAATGCTCTTATATGTAATTAAAACACAAATTTTGCAATCAATTTTTTCTTATATTACTCTTTTGTTTTATATTAATAGAAGTGACTAATAAAAGCTTTATAGAACACAAAAGCAATAAATCTAAAGCAATAGAAGCAAATATACATATTTGATATTAATAATTCAACTAAACAATTATTATTATATGTTTGTTATTGATGCATTTATCAATTTATCAGGATCAGCGTTTTATGATGCGTTTGAAGTTAGCCTCGTTGCTAACAATGCTAATTAAAAAAAAATTGCTTGCCCTGGGGCTATGCTATACATTGTTGGATGGGGTCTAAAAAATGAAATCGAATGGTACATTTGGATTGTCTTCGGTTCAACAAATAAAAAAGTTATAAGTGAAAAACGACGATTTTCCGCCGAAAATTGCATAAAATCAACCTTGGCTCTTTGAGAAAATCGAATTTGTTTTAAACTGCTGCCCTGGGTATATCCGAGACGCTTGTTTTTAGATAATTCAATATCAAATCCAACAATAAAACTTTCGCTTCTCAAAGTTAATAAATAAAGAAGTTATCGAATAAAACGTCGGACCGTATACCAATTTCTCCGAGCAAACCGAAACATAAACAGACGCTGCGATTGGACAATCGAGTCTAGCTGTCTAGCTCACTGTGGCTATAAAAATTAGTTTGAGGGTGTGTTAAATGTTTTCAATTTTTATACAACTGCAAAACAGAAAAAGTAAAAAAATTTGCCAGCTTAAATGATTTTTCTAAAAAAAAAAAAAATTCAAAAATAGCACAGTCTAATACTTATACCCTATTTTATACATTAGCCAGAATGTATGCATCTAAACTTAAATGTTCAAAAAATGCACTTTTATTGGCATCTTTTAATTATTATGTCATTAACTTTTTATCATGATAAAACACATGAATCAACTACAAATGTTTTCTACCCAAAAGTGCATGTGCCTGTTTCATCTGGAAAAAAAATAAAAAATATATTTTTGATAGACTTGTGAGCCGAAAAATCTAAGACAATGTTTCAGCCTGTCAAAAACTTAAAAAATATTTTTTTAAATTTTTTGTAGCATAATTTATGAAAACTATGTGCTTGTTGAATTTTTCTAAGTTTTTAATCATCAATAATTAAAATAAAATTGAATAAAGTTTCACTCGTTTGTGCTAAACACGTAAAATTTAATCACTCTTACGAGCGTAAAATGCACAGGCACTAACGCCGATCAAAAAAAATCAAAAGCTGTTTGTCACGTGCTCTACCAATGGAAAATCCGAGGCTTTTGAAAACCTGACACAACATGTCTAAACAGTACAACAGTAACTTTTAATTTGAAAAAAATCTATTAAAGAAATTTCAGCCTTTAACAAATTTTGAGAAAATAAAAGAAGGCAAGAGAAGAACCGAGACTATTTTTTTATATAATAATTTATACTGCCCGAATGCATAGTGTTTTAAAAATAATTGACGAGACTTTCCTCTATCTCGTGTTTACAGCCTTGAAAATGTCAGAAAATCACACCTAATAAACTGTTGTATGTTTTTTTTTTAATATTGGGCATACAATATTTTTTTTTGGATAATTTTGTGGAAGAAAACAGAGAAAAAAACACAAAAACTGAATTGAATGAAAACCAATATAATTTTTTATTTAATTACTAGCGAAGTTACCCGGCGTTGCCTGAAGTTTTAATGGATTTTCTCCCTCGCTCCTGTTTATTTTTGTAAATTAAAAACACTTTACATTTTTGTTTTGTTTTTTTTTATTTAAAAAGATGAATAACATCAAACTAATAAACAAACAACAATTACTCAAACACTAAAGCAAATACGGTTGAATATTTTTACAGTATAGTCTATACTTTTTTCCTTCTTAACTATATTAGCAATTGTGTTTAAATTTAGTTTTTTTGCCACATTAATTAAACACCTTTAAAACTTATAACAATTTTTTTAACTTAAAATGAAGTTGTTCTATTTTTTAATGGCAATACAGGTTAGACTATAAAGCTAAACATCTCCTGCTGGTTGTTCTTCCACTCCAACACGATTGTTTTTTCTGACTGAAAAAACAAAATAACTAAGCAATAAAAACTTTTTTTTTAAAATAAATTGTTTATAAATTATTTCTTCTGTGCGTTGATAGTTTGAAAGAATTTGAAAAAAAAAACTGCCTTATTATCAAGAACGAATCTAAGTTTTAAGTTTCAGCACGATTTAATGGCAAAAACTAATATAATTATTTTTATCAAGATTTGTTGAATCATGAAAATATTTTAATAGTTGAAAAGTTTTGAAAATTTTTACAACAACAAAAACAAAGGTTTTGTTATGGTTCATGTCAACTCAGTCTTTTATTCATTTTTGGTCAAAAAATGAGAATCGGTTTGAGCTGGGAAATAATAAAGTGCAGTTTATAAACAACAATCTGGTGGTAGTTAACTGTGTGTGATCAGTGATCTCAAAGTGTTTTTTTCTTGTATTTGATCAAACACTAAACTGCTGACTGCTGACCACCGCGGCCGCCGCGTTATGCGACATTGCAAACATACATACATATATATATACATACATACATACTAGGGATGTCACGGGTACCCGAACCCGAACCCGAGTTCGGTACTACCCGGTCTTTTTCTGATACCCGAACCCGAACTCGAACCCGAAAGTGTGAAAATTTGGTACCCGAACCCGAACCCGAACCCGAAAATGTGAAAACTTGATACCCGAACCCGAACTCGAACCCGAAAATGTGAAAACTTGATACCCGAACCCGAACTCGAACCCGAAAATTTATAAGCCTAATACACCGAACTCGGAGTTGTGAACAAATAAATCTTTATAAAAGCTGTGTCTTAGAGATTAATAAATTACAAGTTTTGTTGACGTAACATATTATACTAATCGCGAGCGTAGAAGTTTTGTATTATCACCTTTGCGTAACAAATAACACAAATACGTCATTTTATTAGTGATTGTGTAAACTAAACCACTAATCCGTTTGATTATAATCAGGCCGGACCGAGCCGCGAACGAACTAAAATAATTAAGCCTCCTTCGGTCGAAGAAATCGCGGATAGCCATGACTCTAAACTTTTTACTTCAGTTATATAACCTTATATTTATTCATTCATATACTCAAAGTTTTTCTGATATAACAAAGACCCTTTGTTATAAAGATAATCTTGCATAATCCTAAACTTTAACTGGCAAAGTCTATAAATGATCTATGCGCCACAGTTATTTTATTGGCAAATGTGTAAGCTAGGACACTAATCCGCCTGATTGCCCGACCGGACCGAGCCGCAAAAAAATTAATAAAGCACAATAATTTAAGAGGTAACGTATTATGCTAATCGCAAGCCCTGCAAGTTTTGTATTATCACCTTTGCGTAACAAATAACACAAATAGGTCATTTTATTGGTGAGTGTGTAAACTAGACCACTAATCCGCCTTATTATCTGGCCGGACCGAGCCACGAACGAACTAAAATAATTAAGCCTCCTTCGGCCAAAGAAATCACATTATTTGGAAAGCTAAAAAAATAACTTGTTAGAGTTTATTCAATACGTGTAATGTCCAATGGATGAATTGATCGCTCTCGTTTGTATATGTATATACACTAGGTAAATTTAAAATCAATCCAGGAATTTGAAATCATAAACCAGTACCCGAACCCGAACCCGAACCCGGTTTTTGGAAAACTACAAACCCGAACCCGAACCCGAACCCGAAAACCTGAGTTTCACAAACCCGAACCCGAACCCGAACCCGAAAACTCTAGTTTCACAAACCCGAACCCGAACTCGAACCCGAAAACTCTAGTTTCACAAACCCGAACCCGAACCCGAACCCGAAAACTCCAAAAAGTACTACCCGTGACATCCCTAATACATACATACATACATACATACATACATACATACATACATACACACACACACACACACACACACATACATACATACATACATACATACATACATACATACATACATACATACATACATACATACATACATACATACATACATACATACATACATACATACATACATACATACATACATACATACATACATACATACATACATACATACATACATACATACATACATACATACATACATACATATTTTTTTTTTTTTTTTTTTTTTAATAGTTTATAGTCCTTTACACCCGGTGTTTTAAGACTGAGATGGCTGTATGTAGGAAGCACCTAAGTACTTCCTGTCGTGGATCATAATTTGTTCTTTTTAACTTTTCCCTCCTCCTTTCTCCAGGCTTGGGACTGGCTTGCAAATGCAAGGCGGAGTCATACATACATACATACATACATACATACATACATACATACATACATACATACATACATACCGACATAGGAAATTATGTATGTAGATTATTAACATTTGATTGAAAGTAAAAACATTAAAGACAGGGTAAAGGTGAAAAATATCGTAATATATTATTTCCGGTGTTTTTGATATTTTTAATAGAAAAGTAATATAATAAAAAAACACATTATTATTAATTTAATACAATCAACTTTTGATAAAAAGTTAAACATTAACAATTGTTTATTCAACTTACAGATTCCGGAGCATATAATGGCAATTATCATTTCGCCAAATATGACACCGAGCATAACCATTATAGCTATATCGCCTCCATCTTTTTTGTCAGACATTTTTTTAGTTGAAATTTCGTCTATTTCCAATATTTCAGATTCTGCAAATAAAAGAGCTAAAATCGTATTTGAAACTAACGAGTTTACCGGTGCTGCCTGGCGGTTTTTAGAAGTTTTTCTATTGTTTTTCTCACTCTCGCAACTGTTTTCACCGCCGCTTAATCTCTCGCTCGCTCTCCTAATACTTCTCATTTCCCCTTTTTCTCTTTCTCGCTCATTTTCTCGCTCCCGCTCACTCTTTTTTTTCTGATCTCCCGCTCTCTCAATCTAGCTCGTTCTTCAGCTCCCGCTTGTTCTCCAGCTTGGTTTCCCGTCTCCCTTTCTTTCTTCATTTCACTTCTAATTTTTGTTTATAAAACGTAAAACAGATTTGGTAAAAATTGCTTAAAACGTTTTTTAAACTCTGTTACATAAACAAAAGTTGAATTGGGGTACCCAATAATCCTTAGTTGTTCGTACATAACAAATTTTGGTCTAGAATTATACTTGTTAATAAAAAAACAAAATAATTGATTTCAAAAAACAGTTGATTAAAAACTTCTCCTTAATGAGTATCATGTTGTTTCAAAATTTCGTAGCATTTGGTTTAGACGTTTTTGACTTTAGCTATTATGGCAACACATTTAGCGACTTTTTTTTATTTATGTAGATTTTTTAGTTTTAATTATTACACAAAATTTGATTATGTGAAGCCTTAAAAAAAGTTTATTTTTAACTGTCTCAATATTTTTTAAACGAATTTAATAGAACTTACTTTTAAAGTTTTTTTTAGTATTTGAAGCATTTATCTTACCAAATATATTTTAAGAAATTAGACATTTTATAGTTGAAGTACAAATTTTAAGCCAAACTAGTTATTGTTGAAAGGTTTTTAAAAATTGTTAAACACTTGTACCTAATTTTAAAGTTAAAAATTGTAATTTAGTTTGACAAGAACAATGTCTAGGATCACATGTATAACTTCATTTAGTTTCTAGAAAAAGTAAATTATTTGATCGCCACTAATGAAATAAATGATAACATAATAAAATGCATAAATAAATATATTCAACAACCTTCTTCGTTTAAGACAATTAACAACAAAACCGACCTTGACATTTATCCATGTACCAAACAAAACCCTCTTTGCATAAACAATTGAAAGATCCAGGCACATTCACACATATTGAAGATTCAAGGTCGCAGATGCTATCATTGTTGGCACACTCATTAAAATCTTTAAAAAAAAAATTATTCGCACAGTTATATTTATGTTAACTTTGCAATTAAATTGTAAAAAATTGTTGAAAAAAAAATTTATAGAAATTTAATACATCAAATATGTATAATTTAATTAACCTTCACATCTTATTGAACTGTTGTCGAACCCTTGAAAACAATCGCATTTAAAACTTCCGATTAAGTTTATGCATTTGGAAGTTGCTGTATTGCACGAAGGAGCAGAAGAGTGGCACTCATCAATATCTGAAATCATATAATTAATATTTTTATACGTTTAACAACATTTTGTATTTTTCAGTCAATCAACTAAGTTCATATTATATTTATTATAATTATATTAGGTAGTTGTAAGGCAACTGAAGCACGCGTTAAAATTAAATTATTTTTCTTTACTTTTTAATAATCGTTTAGTTTATTAAAGTTATATTTGAATCAAAAATATATTGTTGTATGGAAGTGTGTATTTCTTAGGTTTAATAAAATTAGGCGCTCTTTAAATTTTTTAAATCATTTTCTACTTTTTTGAGGCATGTGCACTACGTCTTGTGCTACTCAAAGTGGGGCCTGCGGATCGGTGCCGGTCCGCGGGTCATTAGCCGTTGGTCCGCAAAAGTTATCAAAAAAAAAATCGATTTGCAACCATTAATAATAACATGTCAAGTTTTCTGCAATAAGCACATGAAATAAAACAGCTAAATTACAATAACATAAATTAGATTAATTGTAATAATTATTAATTGATGTTTTTTTTGTTGTTAATTTAAAACGATTCACATCACTGATCGATAACCAAACCGACGCGACCATTAAAAATAGAACTTTAAGATTTCTTATATCCGTTTTGGGAAACCTGCCGGGACTAAAAAATTTGAGAAACACTGCACAGCTGTCTACTCTCAACTAGTGCTCGACAAGACGGGTTTTCTTAATTGCCAGTCAGCAAATGTAATGAAAAGCAAAGTATGCGATAGATTGTAGAAAATTCTTTTTGTAAAAAAACTAAGTTGTGTACTTGCTTCAACAAAAAATAAAACCAAACGTTATGCAATCGACACTCATGACATATAAAAAACTAATTATAAAAAAACAGTAAGTAGTGTCCAATTATTTCAGAGGTAACAGCTGTTTTCTTTCACCACAAAAGATTAAAAAACGTAAAACAAAAACGTTTTTTGCAAATTGGTTAATTTCCAGTTGGAACTACTTGACGCAGTTTAGAAATTAACAAAACAATTAATCACCTGTGCAGTCTTCAAACCAAAATGACCTGTTAAACCCAGAGCTGCAAAGACATTCTGTTAATTTAACATCAAATTCCAAAGTTATTTCTGAACATTTACCATTATTGCAAGTCTCATAATTTTCTGAGCATCCTGTAAAAGATTCATCAACTAATCTGCTAAAAACTGCTAACAAATTATTATATTCCTAACATCTGATTTTTTTAACAAAAAATCTGTTTTAAACTCAAGTTTCATTTGGGTCATCCATAAATAACGTTACACATTAGACCAGAAAAGGGAATAAAAAATTTTGATGGTGTGTAACTAAGAGGAAGGAATCTAAAAAATGTGATGTCACATTAAAAAAATTATAACTATAATTTTAAGAGTTAAATAAGCAAACAATTTATACCTTCAATATTAATCAACAATAATTTCAATCAATTCAAATATTGTTCAATAATTTTATTTATATATATTACGCTAAGGTAAGTATAAATACAAAACAGAGTCACTAGAGACAAAAAAAAAAGAGATAGACAGAGAGAAAAGGAAAAAAAGAAAGAAAAGAGAAAAAAATGAAAAAGAGGGATAAATTTGACTATATTTGATTTAATCATACCTTAAAGTGCATTATTGTTAAAATTAAAATAAAATAATCAATATTCACTTTTAGACGCGCAGGGTGAATTGCATTCAAGATTATTAAATAGCTAAAAATTGTGTGATGTTATTTATGGATGATCACTAATCAAAACAATAAAATTTAAATTATCAACCCTGATTTTTTAAATGCACAAAATTAATTTTTTTTATAAATTAAATTAAATCGGCCCACTCCTAATGTCACAGTTATATCCTTGATAACCGTCCTGGCAGTTATTGCAATTGTCTTGAATACAGTGGCTTTTATGCATCACCAAGCACTCATCATTTGTAAGAGTACCTGGACAATCTGAAAAATTTTCTGGTATAAAGTCTTATGTAAATAAAATTAACTAAACATTATGTTATGAATTTAAAAAAAAAAAAACAATTTGTCACACACTTTCTTTGAAAACAATAAGTTAACAACTAACTATAACAGGTTTAAAACACTTGGTGTAAAATACTATAAGCAATTATGAATAAAAATCTCACAATTCTTTATTGTTGCTGAACATAATGACATGGAAATAGTTGAAGTAGAACCATCTTTGCATTCCTTGTCTCTATGAATTTCTCTTGAGTAAACTAAAAAACAAAATTACATTTTAACATAACATAGTTACTATATTTATTATAGATTTTTCACCTGTGAATAGTCACATCAAGTTTAAAGTTTAAATATAAGTAGCCATATCTGGATAGCTCTATTTCTAATAAAAAATATCTGCTACTGCGGTATTATATAAATACTGTTTTAGATGCAATTTTTAAAAATAGGGCTAAAATGGTTTTGTGACATTTAGGCGGGCGACAGTTAAGCGCGCGACGTCTAGGCAACGACTTATAGCCAGATTGACGTATGGGCGAGAGGACATTTAGGCGAGGCGATATTTAGGGACGACAAATGGGCTGTTAATATACTGATTTTTGATCCACTTAAAACTTAATTCAGCTTAAAATTGTGGTCTGTTGGTTTTATGGTGTTATATCTTTATTATTCTAATTAAATCATAATAATTATAATCTAACTATTGTGGTTGCTAAACACTTATTAGATCTTTTTTAATTATTGATGAATTTATATTTACTTTGTTCTAATGAAATAGCTAAATAGGAAATAGAATAAAACTTATAAATAAATATATATATATATACACACACACACACACATATATATATATATATATATATATATATATATATACAAACATATATATATATATATATAAAACCTCCCTCTCTTTATAGAAAATCATATGATTTTCTACTGGGGTCCAGTACTATCCGTTTTGGAGGGTTGCAATAACGTTTAGGTCTTGTCTCCGGTTCTATTCCTGTTGGAATGTGTGACAATTCCTCCGGATTGGCTTCATTATCCACATGGTTCGGAACATGGTCTCCTTGTCTATTCTCTCCATCTTCATTTTCTGTAACCCGAGGGGTTGCGTTTATGTCTGGTTTCAACATCTCTTCCTCTCCTGAGAACACAATTCCTACTGGGGTTTTCTCTCCATCACTTTTATCTTGAAGAGGTATTGGCATGTCAAATGTTTCAAACATTTCTTTAAGTGCCCAATCTAAATGTCTTGGTCTTAATTGATTTGTATGCCTTTTTGTAATCCTTCTGTCAATCTCAACTTCGTAAACCGTTTTTCCAATTCTTTTTAAAATCTTCCCTGGTATCCATCTGGGATGGTTTAAATTTTTATAATCTCTAGCGTACACCGCATCTTGTTCTTTAAAAACTCTCGGTCTTGCCCCATTCCTTTTGTCAAACTGTCTCTTCATGCAAGATTTTTTTTCTGAATGCTTTTCGTCTTTTTTAGTACTTAGTTGTAAGTCTGATAGTGGTGTTCTAATTTGTCTCCCCAGAAAATGTTCTGCGGGAGATTTTTGATGTGAACTAGATGGGCATGGTGTAGATCTATAACACAATAAAAACTTTTGCACCAATTCCTCGGTAATTTCTTCACCTTTTAGTTTTTGTATGGTTTTTCAGGACAAATCATTCCAGTTTTAGTTAAGTTTCAGTTGTGAAATGTTTTTTTTGTTTAGTTATAGTTTTAATTAACTATGGCCAATTTTTTTTTTATTAGCTTTAGTTTTCGTTACTAAAATATCACTGCCCATCATAGTAAAGTCTACTGTAGTATAGCTACGAAACACTAGAATTTATAGCCATCATTTTATAATGATGCCTAGGTAGCCCAGTGGTAATAGCGCTTGCATGCAGGCTGCAGGAAAACATGTTCAAATTTTTGTTTAAATGTGGTGAATATTTAAAATCATTATATTGAAAAACTCATTATTTTTGCAACGTTTCAATTAGTAGTTTTCTGTTTTCACACATTTATCAGCTAAACGTTTTTTTACACAATATTAAATTAGCAGAAATCCTCAAAAAATAATGCTCGTTGTTTATGATCTAACCATACCAACCTGCGAATACAAAATACACTTTTTTTGATGAATTGCATGCAGTCCATGGTAGAGGAAAGTCTTCATTTTTTAATTCATAACACTTATCTTGATCAGGAGTCTAAAAATAATGATTCTAATCTAAATTCTTAAGTTCTAAGCAGTAATTTTAACTTTTAAACAAACCTGACAAGCATAAGTATTAATACACCAGTGGTGATAATCATATGGATCACACAATCTTTTGTTTTCGAAACGTTGCGAAGATTTGATGCAACCCATAAAATAATTTGCTCCGAGAACTATTAATAATTTATTTAAATAAAATTAAAAAATGTTTGCTCTAACTAAAATCATTTTAATTTTGTTGTTTGTCTTGCTTAAATTTCATGATTTTTTGTGGCAAATTTTAAATGTGAAAATTAAAGAACTCTCTATCATTCAAATGAGTTAAAACTTGAATTATAAAGTTGGTCCTCATCATAATTGATTTCAATAAGTTTATCAAACGTATTTTTTAATTCAAACTTTTTAAATTTTTAAATTGTAATTTCAACTGCAAAACAATTTTTATTTTTAGATACTTTAATTTGCAATATAATATGGAATAATGCAATCACCGTGTGCATCAAGGGTAGAAATCTCTATGTCAATAGTGGATTCAACTTCGATGAAGAGAGCGGCAAAACTGTTGCTACAACTAATTTTTCCATTTTGTATGGTACATTCAGACTTTGAATCACTCTTCAGGTATTGTTTCAGAACAGCTTTTGTTACAATGGCTGCAATTTTAAATAATGTTAAATGTGTTAAGAAAACATATACTTTATTTAATACTCAACATAAAATAAAGTTATTAAGTTATATTAATAACAAGTGAAGCATTTAAAAACACTTTTTAAAAACTAGTCTTATCCCAATTATCCGACTTATTTCAATTATCCCACACTCACTATAAATCGAAAATATTCAATTAAATTAAATCTAGCTTTGGGAAGATTCCGCAAAAATTTACAAAAATACTATCACTAAAATTGAACATGTGTGCAAAATTTCAAAATGATTGGATAACGGGAAAAGGTTCAAAACTAAGAAATTAAAAATAGTCCGACACTCACTAGAAATCGAAAATATTTAATTAAATTAAATCTAGCCATGGACAAAATCTTTAAAAATTCATAAGAATACCATTATCAAAAGTGAATGTGTGCAAAATTTCAGAATGGTTGGATAACTAAAAGCGGTTAAACATTTAGAAATTAAAATAGTCCGTTTACTGATCCGATCAACCTGACTAAGCAAGCTAATATAAGACTAGCAAAAATGAGGGGGGGGGGTCGTGACAAAAAACTTCTCGCTTGCTAAAAAATGGAAAATGTCAAAGACACCTTAGTGTCGGTGTCGTCGCCAAAAATTCGGTGTTAACGCATTCGAGTCAGTGTTAACACTTTCGATTTGGTGTTAACGTTAACGTTGAAAAATTGGTGGAATGGGTTGGGTTGGGTTGAGTTGGGTTATCGCTAAAAATTAATCCATGTTTACCTCTGTAGTGAACTATAATAATGAGGTTGTAGCTCTACAAGAAATTTTTAGTTTTTGTGATTTAGTGCAGCTTATTCAGTAGTTAATAATTTCAATAATAATTAAGAAAAGCCAAACTATAGTGAGACAGAGGCTATAAGAATAACGAAAAACGAGGAGAATGATAGTCTGCATTGTCTGCAACCTGTAAAAAACGGTAAACTACCATAAAACGCATCATCTAAGAAATGACTTTTGCGACAACTCTGCCGGTATTCAACGCTTAGATTTTGCAGTTTTTATAATGTCGACAAATTTGAAACTCTGTGCATCATGTGATTTATAAATTAAGGATTATTTGTATCTGATTTAGAGAGCACAAGAATAATACAACTGTCATTAAGGCTTAAGCAGCAAATTTGTAACTTGCTAATGAAACAACTACCTATTCATGTTAAAGCAATTTTTAAAATCATTTGAAATATCTTGAAATTAAAATCGAATTTTATAATGTCATTTAATATTTACCAGTGTCTGATTCGTATGTTATTCCATTGACTAGATAATAACGATCCAATTGATAGGTAGTTTTTCTACAATTATCGGCACCGCTATCACACAGAGTGCTTTCTTGAGTTAATTTATGTTTTGTTATAATTTTCGCTTAAAAAATATTGAATAAGACATATTTAAAAAATTATGTATTAATAATTTCAAATCACACACACACACAATTACACAATTTAGAAGTATTTAAAAATTTAAAACTCTCGATAGTCCAACTAACGATCGCACTGAACTGGCAAAGAAACAATAATAGATATTATAACTAAAACAGACAAAAAGGAAATTGGATTATTTAACATTTTAAAACTAAGATCCGAACGAAGGTCTTGAAATGTTTATAAATTTGAAATGTTGTCGGTCTTGTTAGAAATGTTTATAAATTTGAATGCTTTGACATCATAAAAGAGCTTTATTTTTAGTTCTATTTTAAATTATAAAAAACACAAATAGAAAATTCTTTATTATTTAAATGTGTTTTATACAGTTATGTGTTGTTTATAATTTTTAGGTTTAATAGAAACACTGCACTGTAAAATAAATTGAAACATTTACTAATATGTCTTATTCAATATTTTTTTATTAGTTTTATTACAATTTAGGGAACCAAAAAGTTTAAGGGTTAAATCAAAAGAATACCATTGTTTATTAATCAAAGGCTTAAATTTATTAATGGCTTATCATTTTCAATTTCTGTAAAAATATGCATGTTAATAGTAGTAATGTTTCTTCAGGTGTTTCTTTTTTGAATTAATGTTTTGTACCAGACGTTTGTGTTTCAAAGGTTATACATAATGTATTTGATTGTTTTTTTAGTCACGTCCTTAAAATTGACTGTAATTCCGTTGTTAAAAGCCATGCTTACTGATCTTTATTTGCTTAATTATTACTATTATTATTATTAATTTAATTTAAATATTTTTATTTTCATACATTTGTACTTGACAAATTTGAATATTGTTCAAATTGTACTTTACTACTTTTTAATTAATTGTATTTTTACCAATTAGTCACTGCATTTCATTTAAACTTCAACGGTTCTGAAGATGGCAACAATCAATAAACATAAAATAGATCAATAAGCCAACGATTCAAAAAGTTTGTGTTTAATAGTAATCTGCTTTTAAACAGATTTAGATAAAAATAAAATTGATTCAGCGAATTATGCAATTTTATTTAATTGAATTAATTAGAAAACAAACATAATGGTGAAAAAAATTAATATTGCAAAAAAATAAAAAAGGATTTTTCACTTGCGTTTGGGACCCTGTAGATTAAAATTTTTGACTGCATTGCGTTCGTACCTTAATACATTAGAAAGATAAATTTATTAGCTAAACATAGAAACTATTTTTTTGAAAATAGTCCAAGAATTAAAAACCTTATAAAGCAAAATTTAGAGAAGTGTATGTTTTCCGTATCTAATTGCATGGAGAAAACCTTAGGTTCTATTTTTGGCAAATCTGGTTCATTTTTAAAAATTGAAACACGCTTGAATAGAACTTGGCACACAATGTTTTTTTTGATGATTTGATGGAAGCAACCAAAGAAAAAAAATAAAAACTCAATGGAATAAAACTGCATATAAAATTTTTATTTATATGCCAAATATACCTACCTGGAAAGACTGAGTATTCTTAAACTTATGACCCTGGAGAGACGCCGCTTCCTGGCGGACTTAACATTCTGCTACAAATTACTAAATGGATTTGTGGACTCACCCTTGAAGCATCTACTATTTGTTAAGATTATCCGAGCACGAGAGGACATAATTTCAAACTTCAATACAATAGATTCTCAACAGACGTTACAAAATACTCTCTCTGCAATAGGGTCGTAAAACCATGGAATGTACTACAAAATGAAATCGTGAACTCAAATGCAATCTTTCGCTTTAACGCGTTAATATGCGACTTTGACTTTAATAGCTAGTTAACATACATCTGATTATTTTTTCGATTTCGATCTTGTATTGCCTATGTATGTACATTATACAGATTTGTGTCAGTGGTCTTAAAGATCTTTCAGTCTGATGATTAATAAATACATAAATTTATTTACTAGCAGGGTTACTCGGCGCTGCACGGGATTTTAATCGTTTGTTGTTATCGTTCCCGTTTCCTTCCCTGCATTTTCCAGCTGGAGCTTGCTTTTCTGTTCTTTCTCGCCCTCCCGCTTCCGCTCCTTTTTTCGCTCGCTCTCCTGTCCCCGGTTGTTTTCCCGTTTTTGCTACCGCTCGCTCTTCCGTTTTTGCTTGGTTTCCCGTTCCCGCTCGCTCTCTCTTTCCCGCTCGTTCTTCCGTTCCTTTTCTCACTTACTTTTTATCTCCCATTCTTTATCTTTTTCCCATTTTCGCCTAACTTTTTCTGCCCATAAAACGTAAAATAGAATTGCTAAATGCTGCTTGAAACTTTCAAACTTTGTTAAGTAAACTAAATTTGAATTTTGTCACGCAATACTCATTGACGTTTGTACATGAAATAAAACCTTCCTCGAAATTGTTTTTAAGTGTTAAACTTTACAGGTTATAAAACATATTAAGTTGTACAAATTTTTAGTTATTGTTTCATCAACTCCGAGTTTTAGTTTAAATTGATTAAAACTCTCATTTTTTAAGTTTTGATTATCAGAAAAAAGAGTAGAACAGAACTTCGGGTATGAGTCAGTCACCAATGATCTTTTTATTGAGCAGTAACGACATGTTTAAAGGTAACTTATTAAATAATTTTTTTTAATCATTAAAGTTTTGTTTCTGTAAATTAAAAACAGTTTTCATTTCTTTGAGTTTTTTTTTATTTCAAAAGACAAATAACATCAAATTAACAAACAAACAACAATTACTTAAACACTAAAGCAAATACGGTTGAATTTTTTTTACAGTATAGTCTTTACTTTCTTCCTTCTTAAATACATTTGCAAAACTTTTTTTTATAAAGTTAGTTTTTTGCCACATTAATCAAACACCTTTAAAACTATAACAACTTTTTTGTTGGACGTCAAATAAGTTTGTTCTATTCTTTAATGGCAATACAGGTAAGCCTATAAAGCTAAACATCTCCTGCTGGCCTTTGTTCCTCTCCAACACGATTGTTTTCCTCTACTGCTGGTTGTTCTTCCACTCCAACACGATTTTTTTTTCTGTCTGAGAAAAAAAACAACTAAGTCATAAAAACATTTTTTTTAAATAATTTTTTTATAAACTATTTTTTCTGAGCGTTGACAGTTTGAAGGAATTTAGACAAAAAACAGCCTTAATATCAAGAACAAATCTAAGTTTTAAGTTTTAAGTTTCAGCACGATTGAATGGCAAAAAGTAATGTAATTATTTTTATCAAAATTTGTTGAAAAATGAAAACAATTTAATAGTTGAAAAAGTTTTGAAGATTTTTACAACAACAAAAACAAATGTTTTGTTATGGTTCATGTCAACTCAGTCTTTTATTCATTTTTGGTCAAAAAATGAGAATCGGTTTGAGCTGGGTAATAATAAAGTGAAATTTATAAACAACGTTCGGGTGGTAGTTAACTGTGTGTGTCATTTCAAAGTGCGGTTTCTTTCCTATGTTTTTGATAATATTTAAATAGAAAAGTAACATAATAAAAACACATTATTATTTAATATTATCAACATTTTATAAAAAGTTAAACAATGAAAAAACGTTTATTCAACTTACAAATTACGGAGCATATAATGGCACATATCATTCCGCCAAATATCACAGCTAGCATAACCATTATAGCTATATCGCCAGCATCTGTTTTTTCAGGCATTTTCTTTAGGGCTGTTAACGATTAATTTGAATTTAATAGTTAACTTTTGAAAAATTAACGATTAATTAATAGTTAATTTGTTGATGTTACAATATCGCCAAATCGTATAACAGGCTAAATAGAATGGTTTTGTAGTTTATTGGACGATAATAAATACCTACTAATAAATGATAATAATAATAACGGTTACCAAAATATTTTCGAGGTTGTTTCAATTTCAACTTTAGTCATACATTATACAAAAAGTTTAATATGTGTAGAGGTGTTGCAACAATTGGCCATCTTATTAATGAGCGTTTAGTGGACATCAGACTTCCGTCATATCTCGAGGACAACTATTTAAATCACTTTTGCTTACCTACCGACATTTCCGAGAAGTCACACCAATATTGTGAAATATTTAATGTAAGGTTTTTATTTGATTACACCTAGAATGAGAAACGCAAGTTTGTTGTCTTTAATTCAGGTAGAAAATTTATAATTTAAAAAAAAATCCAACACCGAGTTACCAAAAAAGTAACAAACATTCATCCCATAAAAAAGACTACAAAAACGTGGAGCCACAACACTTGAGAAATAATGTAAAAAAATCAGTTTGGCTCAACAATGCACAATACTGTCTGATAATGATGATGTTATTATGTTCGTGAAGCAAAACGCACTCTGCGTGGAAAATTAATGCATCCTATTATCTCAGAGGTAATAGCTGTGTTCCTTCACCACAAAAGATTAAAAAAACGTAGAGAAGAAACATTTTTTTTGCAAATTGAAATCATTTCCAGTTGGAACTACTTGACGCAGTTTAGAAATTAACAAAACAATTAATTACCTGTGCAGTCTTCAAACCAATATGACCTGTTAAAACCCGAGTTGCAAATACATTCTGCAACTGTAGCACCAAACTCCAAAGTTATTTCTGAACATATACCATTATTGCAAGTCTCATAATTTTTTGAGCATCCTGTAAAAGATTTATCAAATTATCTGCTAAAAACTGCTAACAAATTATTATATTCCTGACATCTGATTTTTTTAACAAAAAATCTGTTTTAAACTCAAGTTTCATTTGGGTCATCCATAAATGACGTTACACATTAGAGCAGAAAAGGAAATAAAAAATTTGGATAGTGTGTAACCAAAGGGGAAGGAATCTAAAAAATGTGATGTCACATTAAAAGAATTATAACTATAATTTTAAGAGTTAAATAAGCAAACAATATATACCTTCAATATTAATCAACACTAATTTCAATCAATTCAAATACTGTTCAATAATTTTAATTATATATATTACGCTAAGGTAAGTATAAATACAATACAAAATCACTATATGACAGTTTTCTAATAATTTAAAAAATGAAAGAGAAAAAAGAGAAAAAGAAAAAATGAGAAAAAGTGAAAAAAGGATTAAAAATTTAATTCTAAAGCTGTATAAGTCAGTTGTCAGGCCACACTTAGAATATTGTGTGCAAGTATGGAGTCCATATCTGAGGCAAGAATAGAAAAAGTACAAAGTAAATTATCAAGAATAGAAAAATTACAAAGGAGAGCAACAAAATTAATAAAAGGAATGCAAGATTTAAGTTATAATGACAGACTAATAAGGTGTAAATTGACAACGCTTGAGAGACAAAGGAAAAAACGTGATTTAATACTGACATACAATATATTAAACAAACATGTTAACATTGATTCAGAAAAATATTTTCCAAGAGCATTATCCAACGCAAAAGGCCACAACAAAAACTTCTTCAAGAAAAGAACAGGCCCTATGAAACAGAAGTTTTTCAGTTCGAGGGTCATCAATGAATGGAACAAGCTCAAACAAGAAGCATCTGGAATATAAAACAGCTAGAAATTGTGTGATGATATTTATGGATGATTTCTAATCAAAACAATAAAATTTAAATTATCAGTACTGATTTTTTTAAATGCAAAAAAATAAAATAATTTTATAAATTAAATTAAATCGGCCCACTCCTAATGTCACAGTTATATCCTTGATAACCGTCTTTGCATTTATTGCAATTGTTGTGACAACAGTGGCTTTTATGCATCATCAAGCACTCATCATTTGTTAAAGAACTTGGACAATCTGAAAAATTTTCAGCTATAAAGTCTTATGTAAATAAAATTAACTAAACATTATGTTATGCACTTTCTTTGAAAACAATAAGTTAATAACTCACTATAACAGGTTTAAAAGACTTGGTGTAAAGTACTATAAGCAATTATGAATAAAAAGCTCACAATTATTCATTGGTGCTGAACATAATGACTTGGAAATAGTTGAAGTAGAACCATTTTTGCATTCCTTGTCTGTATGGAGTTCTCTTAAGGTCTCTAAGAAAAAAATACATTTTAACATAACATAGTTAAAATATTTATTATAGACTATTATGAGATTTTTCACCTGTGAATAGTCACTTCAAATATAAAGTTTAGAAATAAGTAACCAAGTTTGGATAACTCTATTTCTAATAAAAAAATATCTGCTACTGCGGTATTATATAAATACTGTTTTAGATGCAATTTTTTTTAAATATGGCTAAAAGGGTTTGGTGACATTTAGGCGGGCGACAGTTAGGCGCCCGACGTCTAGGCAACGACTTATAGCCAGATTGATGTATGGGCGAAAGGACATTTAGGCGAGGCGACATTTAGGGGCGCGATTTTAAGCAATGAAAAATGGGCTGTTAATATAAAAATTAGGATTAATTATTTTAGTGTAAGTTAGTTTCAGAACAAATTATTTCAGTTTTAGTTTAATTTCAGTTGTAAAACTCATTTATTGTTTATTTATAGTTTTAGTTAACTACGGCCAACTTTTCTTGTATTAGCTTTAGTTTTCTTTGTTAAAATATCACTGCCCATCATAGTCAAGTCTACTGTAATATAGCTACGAAACACCGGACTTTCTAGCCATTATTTTCTATTGATGCCTGGGTAGCGCAGTGGTAATAGCGCTTGCATGCAGCCTTCAGGAGAGCAGGTTCAAATTTTTCTTGAATTTTACAAATATTTGGTTAAAATGTGGTGGATATTTAAAATCATTATGTTAAAAAACTCATCATTTTTGCAACGTTTCAATTAGTAGTTTTCTGTTTTTACACATTTATCAGCTAAACTATTCTACACAATATTAAATTAACAAAAATCCTAAAAAAATAATGCTCGTTGTTTATGATCTAACCATACCAACCTGCATATACAAAATACACTTCTTTTGATGAATTGCATGCAGACCATGGTAGAGGAAAGTCTTCATTTTTTAATTCATAACACTGATATTCATTAGGAGACTGAAAAATGATTCTAATCTAAATTCTTATGTTCTAAAAAAAATTTTAACTTTTAAACAAACCTGACAAGCAAAAATAGTTTGACACCAAAGCTTCTCATCGTATGGACTACAAAACCTTTCTTCTTTAGAACGTTGTAAAGATTTGATGCAACCCATAAAAAAATTTGCTGCGGAATCTAATAATTAATTTAAATAAAATTAAAAATTTTTTGTTTAAACTAAAATCGTTTTAATTTTGCTGTGTTTTCTGTTTAAATTTTTTGATTTTTTTTTGTGTCAAATTTTAGATGTGAAAATTAAAGAACTCTCTATCATTCAAATGAGTTAAAACTTTAATCATAAAGTTGCTCCTCACCATAATTTATTTCAATAAATTAATCAAACGTATTTTTTAATCTTAGTTTTTTTAATTTTTTAATTTTAACTGCAAAATTTTTTGGATACTTCTATTAGCAATATAATATGGAATTATACAATCACCGTGTGCAGCAAGGGAAGAAATCTCTATGTCAGTAGTGGATTCAAGCTCGATGAAGAGAGCGGCAAAACTTTCGTTACAATCAGTTTTTTCATTTTGTATGGTACAGTCAGACTTTGAACCATTTTCCAGGTTTTGTTTGAGAACAGCTTTTGTTACAGTGGCTAAAATTTTAAACAATGTTAAATGTGTTGAGAAAACATATACTTTATTCAACACTCAACGTAAGATGAAGTTATTAAGTTATATTTATAAAAACGTGGGGAGTCGCGATAAAAAACTTCTCCCTTGCTAAAAAATGGAAAATGTCAGAGACACCTTAGTGTCGGTGTCATCGCCAAAAATTCGGTGTTAACGAATCCGAGTCAGTGTTAACGCTTTCGATTTGGTGTTGTGGCTCTATAAGAAATGTTTAGTTTCTTTGATTTTGTGCAGCTTTTTTCAGTAGTTATTAGCGGATGTCGGTTATGCCACCAGATGTCTCATTAACTTGATAGAACAATCGCCCTACGGAGCGCGAATAGACCGAGATTGAACACTCGCCCTACGGAGCGCGAATAGACCGAGATTGAACACTCGCCCTCCGGAGGGCGAATAGACCGAGATTGAACACACGCCCTCCAGAGGGCGAATAAGGCAAGTCTTTTAAAAATAAATTTTTTTTGCTAAACTTAAATAGTAGTGAATATTACACAGTAATTTGACTCCTTATTCACTATACTAAAGTTATGTTATGTTATGTTATGTTATGTTATGTTATGTTATGTTATGTTATGTTATGTTATGGTATGTTATGTTATGTTATGTTATGTTATGTTATGTTATGTTATGTTATGTTATGTTATGTTATGTTACAAAAAACGGTAAATTACCATAAGACGCACCACTGAATAAATGGCTTTTGCGACAACTCGGGCAGTATTTAACGCTTAGATTTTGCAGTTTTTATAATGTCAACAAATTCAAAACTATGTGCAGCATGTGATTTATAAATCAAGGATTATTTGTATCTGATTTAGAGAGCACAAGATTAATATAACTGTCATTAATCAGCAAATTTTTAACTTGCTAATGAAACAATTACCTATTCATGTTAAAGCAATCTTTAAAATCATTTGAAGTATCTTGAAATTAAAATCAAATTTTATAACAACATTCAATATTTACCATTAGCTGTAAAATAGATGGTTCGGACTCGATAATAACGATCCAATTGATAGGTAGTTTTTCTACAATCATCGGCACCGCTATCACACAGAGTGCTTTCTTGAGTTAATTTATGTTTATGTGGTTTCGCTTTAAAAAATATTGCATACAGTTTTGAATTAGAAATGGTTAAAAATTATTTTAAAAAAATTGAATCACACACACACACACACGCACACACAAAATTACATAATTTAGTAATATTCCAAAATTTCAAAACATTCGAAAGTCTAACTAACATTTGCACGGAACTGGCAAGGAAGCAATAATTAATATTATAACTAAAACAGACAAAAATAAAATTGAATCATTTAACATTTTAAAGCTTCCGAACGACGTTCTTGAAATGTTTATAAATTTGAAATTTTTACGGTCTTATTAAGAATGTTTATAAATTTGAACTGATTTGAACACTTTGACATCATAAAAGAGCTTTATTTTTTAGTTCTATTTTAAATTACAAAAACCAAAACAGAAAGGTTTTTAATTGTTTAAATGTGTTTTATACAGATATGTGTAATCGTTGTTTAAATGTGTTTTATACAGTTATGAGTTGTTTTATAATTTCAAGGTTTAATAACAACTTCTTGTGTGAATCTGAAATAAAACCAACATAACTTTTTTTCAGTTTTTGCTATTTTATTTTAGTTAACAAAACCATGAGATTTTCTACGTATAACATTTTAACAGCCTATACGCCATTCAACGTGGTTTTTTAAGCATAGTATTGCTAAATAATTACAAATTAAATTTGTATTTTCTTATAAAATAACGTTTCTGAACATTGGGATGAATAATGAAAAACTTTGCAAATAAAATGTGTTCAAATCCCACCTGTGTTTTTAATAACATTCATTATGTCAGAGTTTTATGATAAGCGTTTTATTGAATTAAAACAAGTAAAGATAAAAAATGTAAAAAAGCTTTCATTTGCCTCTTTATCTGAGTCAACGAACTAAAATTTTTGAATCTAAAACAAACGTTAATTATTTTGGACCTCTGGCGACTTATAAATAAACCGTACTGTTTAATTATTTTGGACCTCTGGTGACTTATACACAAACAACTTGATTTGAATAATTTAAAATGATTTAAGCCCTAATTCATGTCGGAAACATTCAATTCATGTGTTGTCATCCAGAATAAAGCTTTCCTGAAAGTTTTAGAGCTCTAGGTGGTCGAAAAGTGGGTGAATTTTTGTTTCTAAGATATGATCACCACAGACAAACAAACAAACAAACAAACAGAGAGACGAGTTAAGTTAAATAAAAGCATTAATTTAAAACTTATAATTAGTATAGTTAAACACCAATTTTATAAAACATAAGATTTGCAATATTTAAATTATGAAATTATCTGTTGAATTAGAAATTTCTGAAAATGTTTGCTTACCTAATGTGGAAGCATTAGCAAGTACCATATAAAAGGTGTAAGGAGGCAGGCACCTATTAACTCCAAAATAGAGGTTGTGAAAGTTTGTTGCCATTCTGTTACTTGAATGTAACTAATTACATGTTAATCATTTTGATCTTGCTCTTTTTTTTATACATTATTTTCTATCTTTCTCCCTCTTCACCTTCTCTCTCTCTCTTCCCAAGCTTTCTAAAAAAGATAGGAGCTTGAGTCGATAAAGCTCTAGTCTTTTTAATAATTGACTTAAATAATCTCCAAATTTCACCCATTGTAAAATGCAGTGACGTATCTAGAATAAGAACACCCCAACAACTCAATAAGAAATTTTATTCTTGAAAACATATTAGTTATCTTGTAGTGGCCGTCGCGGCTTCGCTCGCTTGAATTTAGAGAATTTGAAACGTGCATAGTATCTACAACTACAGGCGCCGTCGACAACTCGGCCCGGTCCGTCTAATCTGAACCCGGCCCGTTTTTAGAGGCTTAAAATTTCTTGGACAATATGAGATTCTTCGAAATCACAATTGAAGGTAAAATTATACGCGTTGTCACGTTACCGGCGAGTATAAATCCTATTTTTTTTTAATGTTGTTGTTGTTAGCAAGACTTCAAGTTTGGCCCGTCTGAATAGGCATCCTAAAATCACGGCATAGCAGTTCTCTAATCCATAGAGCCCTACACGGATTTTTTAGACCCGTTCCGGCTTTATTTATAGGCAGAAAATTCTGCACTGGCTCATTTCATAAACACAAAAATCGAGGCCTGGCGCTGTCTCTGATCAAATCAAATCAAAGAGAATGAATCATTTGATGAACAGTCCCAGTTTTATCTGGCACAAAACCTTATAGCTTGGAAACTAATTTAAAAAAAAAAAATAATGAAACACGCATTTTATTATTTCAAACAAGTAAAGGAAAAAACGAATTTTTCAAAACAAACATTTATATATAAATAAATATATATATAGCTTTTTGTTTCCTCTTTTTTTTTTATTTGTTTCAATTGAATCATGTATTGTCATCCAATATAAAGCTATGCTAAAAGTTCCAGCTTCCTAGCTAGTCAAAAAGCTGGTTAAATTTTACTTGCAAGATTTGTGTACAGAGAAAGCCACACACAAACAGAGATTGTAACCTAAATAAAAGTTTGTAAAAACCCAGATTCTGCCTTGACATAGTTGTTCGTACGATCTTCTGCATCCAGCGTTCTCTCATAAAGATTTTTTTCTGTTCATTCCACAGTTATCTTTATTATTAAACGAGCACTTGAAATAATATAATTTATAAATTTTCTACCTCTTTTGAACAGTAAATAAAAATATTTGATTTAAACAGAAATTATCAGACTTTGATCAGCATTATTGATCAACCCGATTTGCCAAATACAAAATTACAATACATTCTCCAATATAATTTAAGCACAAAACAAATTAAAACAAATTATATACATAAAAATTTATTCTAACTCAACTCAACAGGGTATAACTTTCACGATAGCAAACATAAAATGAAAATATTCATACAAAAGAAGTTAAAATGACAGTTTCAAAACGACACTGGTTTCAATTTCAAAAGGTTGAGACGCAGAAGATGAGAAAAAATAAATCAAATAAAGAAACTATTTTACTTCATTAAATCTAACAAAACTATTTTGTATTCATCTTCATCATCATTGCCAACATAAATGTGCATAAAATCCCTTTAGAACAGAAAAAGCAAAATAGTTGATTAAAACAAAATTATCACAACTTGATCAGCCTTATTGTTGATGCAGTTCATCAAAGTTGACTATAAATACTAATTTATTGTAATTTATCAATTTATTGTAATTTATTAATTTATTGTAATTTATTAATTTATTGTAATTTATTAATTTATTGTAATTTATTAATTTATTGTAATTTATTAATTTATTGTAATTTATTGTAATAATTCACAGTTCGGACAGTAATCTTTTTCGTCCTGTAACTCTCCGAAATCGATGCTATCGCTGATCCACTGCTCGTAGACTACTCGTGGTTTTTGGTCGTCGTTGATTGACTTTCTGTTTGTTATTGTTTCCTCGATGTATTTTTCATAAGATGTGCTGTATAATGAAATTGTATTGTTTATTTATATCAGATGCACCACGTAATAAAGTTTTTATTGTTTTTGCCATATAATAATGATTTGTATATTGTAGATATCAGATAAACTGGATGATTTCAATGAAAAAACATGGTCATTTAGGGGTCATCCATATATTACGTACCCAATAAATGACTTGCATATGGGTGCTTAGGATGGGAAGAGAGTGATCCAACAAATGCATATGGAAGCAAAAACTTGAATGATAGTTACAATAAAAACATAATTTCCAATATATATGTGTGACATTGTAATTTTCATCTTTTTTTTCAACTATTAATATCATCATTTTTAATAGTTCAGATTGCCATGTAGTACAAATCAATTATTCAATATTCTTAATATTTAAAAAAATCAACAGATGGTACTGATTTCAAATTCAGTTTAATATTTTTAATTTTATAAAGTTTGTTCCATCATATATATAAAACTGCATAATGATGTAAACAAAACAAATGCAGATATACAATTTCACTAGCTCCCTTCTTTTTAGAATGTATGTAATAAAATTAGGTTATGAGAAAATTGATCATTTTTGGAAAAAATATAAAAATTTTCGGAACCCAGCTTTTGCTCGAGAAAATGGTAACTATACACCTCCTGATTTAGACTATGGTAGATTTATGCATTTTTCTGTGGGGGGGTATAAGACTGTCATGTGTATGTACACATAAGGGTTTAAATGTACAGGAGTGCAACAGGGGAAGGTAGTGTAAGAATCTGAAGTTTGTTGGGAACGTAATAAATGGATGGAACCTTATGAACATTTGATTGAAGAAGAATTCATATTCAGTCTTAAAAACTAACTCATTTGGAATAACTACATGTGTCGCGCAGTCTTCTCCAGTTTGCAATAAAATCCCTCCGTGAAAACGAAACAAAACGGCATTGAGAGATGGAGTAACGTGAAACGGAAGAAAAACGGCCCTACAAATATTATTGATAAAGTTACTAATATCTCCTAACTATAATAACTTTAAACTCATTCAACGAATTGTACGAGAAAACGTAATTTTAATCAACTCCACGTAAACCTGCAAGATCTGAAAACTCTGTATGGACTCTCGTGAAAAAAGTACTTGTCTTCTAACGCTGTTATATCATTCTTGGTCATCGGGCTCTGCAAGCAAGCAAACAAGCAGGCAATCAGTTGTTTAATGTGTCGATGTTGTACTTTTGTTAAACTGCATGCAATTAAGGCACATTCAACTTTTAAATAGTGTTTACAATTTATGTTTTTTTTTGTAAATAAATCTGAATTTGTTTAAAAAAATTGTTTGCATTATATTTGAATAATTTTAATGGTCCAGTAGTCGTCGCCATTTTTTCTTCCGTGTTTTCCGCACATGTGGAAACCCCGCATATTTTTGTTACGAAACAAAAAATTTTCGAAGGTTCTTCCATCAAATCAAAGCGTGGAAAACACAGACAGAGACCAAACCGAATAATTTTGGATGTTTGTCAAATTTTACAAATTATGTTTTGTAGGACAAACATTTCTCAGAAAAGGGTCAATGAGATGGTACTGAAAAAAAAGTTGTAGAAAAAGCAGCTAAATTGATGTAAACTGAAATCAGAGTAACATCTTTCTAAAAAAATTTCATTTCACCATTGAAGATGCCAAATTATAATTATAAATGTGTTCCTCCAAAACTGAATCATTGCACAAAATGCAGTAAAAACCTGTAGACCCAACCTATTACTGTTTGGTATTGTATAAGTTAGACCAATGTGGATTTCATGATCAAGCATTTAAAATTCGCTTGATTAGTCTCTATGAGACCGAAGTATTTCATTTCAACTTTATGTTTGTTCCTCAATCGAAAATTAAAAAAAAAAATCAAAAAACCTGCGACGCCGCACTGGATTCCATTCCTTCGAACACGACCTTGAGGC
The DNA here is from genome assembly GCA_963978895.1 of Erpobdella octoculata. NCBI lineage: Eukaryota > Metazoa > Annelida > Clitellata > Hirudinida > Erpobdellidae > Erpobdella > Erpobdella octoculata. The sequence continues at coordinate 41,984,994 of OZ022240.1, read as the reverse complement.
TGACCTCGTCGGTGTCGTCGTAGAAACCGTCGCCGTAGAGATCGTAGTTGTCAGCGAACTTGGATTTCGTTCTGGGGGAGGCGTGGACCAGATCGGGCGGAGACCTGCTCGAAGGAATAATTAAAAACATAATAAATAAAAAGAAATAATACAATTAATTAAAATAAATGATAATAAATATAAATAAAAAATACAATTAGTTAAAATAAATGATTAAAAACATGATAATAAATATAAACAAATAATAACTAATATTATTAGTTCATCACGAAATTAATTAAACATTTGTTGTCTTTGGTAAAAGAAAAGCTCACCATGACAACAATTGTTGCTGCTGGATGCACCTTAACAGCCAGTCTACCTTAGCAACATCCCGCAATCCAATTTTAATGATATTCGTCACTCTCAGAGACGTCTTTCCGGCGATCGTGCAGAAAGTATCGTCGCCTTGGTTACGAAATACAAACAAAAACCTCATTGAAAACAAACAAGAGAAAATAGTTTATATAATTTATAAGTAAAAAAAACAAAACATTAAAACACAAAATGAAATATTTGTATTAAAAAAAATTAAATAATCAAGTAAACAAATGAACATTCGTTGTCTTTGGTAAAAAAAATCCTTGCAATGGCAACTATATAATATTCTTACTATTACTACCACTATTATAATCTTAACATATACAAACAAGTTGAAAAAAATCCTTGCAATGGCAACTATATAATATTCTTACTATTACTACCACTATTCTAATCTTAATATACGGGTTGAAGATTCCCTCCTCCTCCTACCAACCCGGATTCTGAACGATACTTCCTCCGTTCTCGACAATCATCTCCTCCAGTTGTGATTTCGTATTCCTCGCGTCTCCTGTCACCACGCAGATTTCCTTTCCATCGAATAAAGCGGACGCCTGCAGTGTTGAACACCATCATCATCATCATCACAACCACCATCATCATCACCACCACAATATTCCTCAATACCATCTTTAGCAGTGAACTCACTGTTTCCATGCAATCAGCACAAGAATATCATCAAGTCTTCAAAAGTATTGAAATATTTATTTCAGAACTACATTCTCAATACGACAATCATCATCAAGTTTTCATAGCGGTAGCCTCATTATAATAATCATCATCATAATCATAATCATCATTACCATGATCACAATTATCATCATCAACATAATCATAATGCAATGGTTTTATCACACTCATATTTTCATCACCTACTTTCCCCACATTATCATTATCATCATCACCATCTCCACCATCATAATCACCATTATCATCTCCTCCTCCATCATCATCATCATCATTATCATCATCATTATAATCATCCAACCAGAGCTAAAAACATTCAATATTATTATCATTGACCTTTTGAACTTTCTCAGCATCGATCCCACAAAACCTTTTGTCCACTGTCGGTTTCGGACGAAGAGCGATTTTCCTCTTCTTCGTCGCCGCGGCGATGAAATCCGTCGAAGTCGCGTGTCGACCCGCCAGCTTGCCGTCGGATTTCTGCACGGAGGGAAAAAATATTTCTTCGTGAAATCCATTATTATTGATGTGTATTTATTTATTTATTCATTTATTTGGTGGCTTTGAAAATCATTATTATTGATGTGTTTATTTATTCATTCATTTATTTTGTGGCCTTGAAAATCGTAGGTCGTGTTTGTGTGCATGTATGCATTGTTCATGTGTTTGTATGTATGTATGTATGTATGTATGCATTGTTCATGTGTTTGTGTGCATGTATGCATTGTTCATGTGTATGTATGTATGTATGTATGCATTGTTCATGTGTTTGTGTGCATGTATGCATTGTTCATGTGTTTGTTTATCATCATTCATCCTTTATGAAATCTATTATTCATGTATTTACTTATTTATTTATTTGCTGGCCTTGAAAAACACAGTTAGCTCTGTTCAAAAAAGATTGTTCATCATCGTTTATTTTTTATATGTGTCGTATTTCCAAGGTAAGTTAAGATTGAACATTCTTATGCATACAAACTCTAGCTTTGCATGGAATCATCTATTCACACCAAGCCCCTTACAGTCCTGATATAGTCAACGAGCTAACATTCATTCTATTTCCATTTTTCTCAAATAAACCTTTCTCAAATTTACAACAAGCACACAAACACACATACATACATGCATACAAACACATGAACAATGCATACATGCATACAAACACATGAACAATGCATACATACATACAAACACATGAACAATGCATACATGCACACAAACACATGAACAATGCATACATGCATACCAACACATGAACAATGCATACATGCACACAAACACATGAACAATGCATACATGCATACAAACACATGAACAATGCATACACGCATACAAACACATGAACAATGCATACATGCACACAAACACATGAACAATGCATACATGCACACAAACACATGAACAATGCATACACGCATACAAACACATGAACAATGCATACATGCATACAAACACATGAACAATGCATACATGCATACAAACACACCTTCCTCAAATCACGCAGTTGACCGAGCGTCATGCAATCGTACCACGGTTTGTCGTATCGTATCTTCTCGACCCGCGGGAATCTCAGGGTGATTCCCGTCTTGTACTGATCCGATTCTATTATTTCTGCTGCTTTCACCTGCAACCGAATGGATTTATTGGTGAATTAAATGTCAATAAATAATTATTAAAAGATATATTTAATTGAATAAATAAATTTAAAATTGCCTTAATGAACTAAATTAGTAAGTCAAAAAAATATTGAAAGAGTTAATTAGCGAAGTTAATAAATAAATAAATAAGCCAGTTAATGACTTATTAAGCAAAAATGAATAAATTAAAAAAGAACAAATGGTTTAATCAGAAAAAGTAAAAAAATAAATTACTTAATTAAATTTACATATTTTATATTAATTAAATTTGCACATTTTATATAATTAAATTTGCATAATTTATAATAATTAAATGTGCATATTTTATAATAATTAAATTTGCATATTTTATAACATTTTTTAAAATAACAAAACCACAAAAACAAACCTGAAAAACAAATGAACTGCTCGGTTGTTTCACGACTACGTCGGGTCTCTGTTTGAAGTTCGAGGGAAATTTCAACCAATCGGGCGGATTTGACCTTTTGAATGGCTGCCAATCGGAAGCGAGTTTCGCGTTCAGCTCCGTCAGTTCCGCCAGGGAATAGCCGGTGCCGACCTGAATGTCAATAGGTGGAGGTGGAAAATTAAATCCAGGCATGTATGTAATTAGTAGGGATCAGAAGAAATAAAACAACACATCAACAGTTAAATAATGAAAACTTAATAGAAAATTTATAATAGAAAATAAAAATCAATATTTTTTAATAAAAAAAATTAATTAAATCTGGCAAACAGATCAGTTTAAACTGGAGAAAAAACACGTGCATCACCTTGCAGAACGTGTGAAATTCTCTCGGATCCATCCCGCCGTCTCCGGCATCCACGGCGACCGCGCAGAGGAAGTGGGTGGGCATGCCGGAATTACCCGCACCGAAAAAACCCCCGACTACCAGGAGGTCGAGGTCGTCCGTGAGACCCCTGATGTATTCCGGCTTCATCTTGAACCACCCTCCCCTGGCGCGGCAGTTCGGTTTGTACACCGATTCGGGGTCCTTGACCATCAGTCCTTCCTGCCTCTTATCTATGGCTTCGTTCAAGGCGTCGATGCAGTCCTGACTGTTTGAATTGACGATGCAACGGATAATAACAATCATGTTGTTGATAACCACAATTGTGTAACGATTATTAGTTGATTTTTTTTTTTATAAAATCAAGTTTCGTATTTAATCGATTATTAAAATTAGCACAACTACGATAACTGCCTCTACTACTACCACCACTACCACTACCATTATTATTACTATTACTACTACTTCTACTACTATTATTACTACTACTACTACTACTACTACTACTATTATTACTATTACTACTACTACTACTATTATTACTACTACTACTACTACTACTACTACTACTATTACTACTACTACTGTTATTATTAGTTTGACTTTTAATATCAATAATTTTGAAAAAAAAAAACAAACGGTTAGAGACACAAAAAACCAACTGCACCCAACAACGACTGACAACTTACTTCGTAAACTTCTCCGACACCACGGAAACGACAATCCTTCCGTCGATTTCCTTCACTACCTCCTCCAGTTCTTTCCTTCTTTCCCTCACCGGAACGTTCGCGAGGACCTTCCCGTCACGGAGAAGAATGTCGAACGCGACGTACATCGGCTGGTACTTCTGCAGGTGCGCCGACTTTATGTCGAAATTCTCACCTTTTGATCCTGAAATCAATAAGAAAAAAAAAAACAATGATATAAATTGTATTAAATTAATGAGATTTAATAACTCACCGTAATTAATACAATTAATAGAAATAAGTTTAAATTATTTAAATTTAAATCGATTGTAAAGAATTCAAACAACACAATACAGCAGAGCCAATACAGAATGAAACAATCAAACAAACACAAGTTACACATTAAATAAAACCAACTAATAAAAAGACTTAACACAAGTTACGATATACATAAAATCGACCAATGAAAAGACCGAAGAGATGTCACGTGACGAAGAAAACCAACCAATAGCACCAGTGACGGGATCGAAACCGACCATTTCTCCGTCGAGGACGACGGAACGGGTCGTCCGGTCGAAGGCTCCAACGAGGTGGGGGGTCAGGTTGCCTTGGCGATGATCTTCCCCGTAGATGTGGGTGTACTCGTTGCCACTGGTCGTAAAATAAAATAAACAAAAATTTTAAATACAAATAATATTTAAAGTTTAAAACAATAACCGAGTATTTTGTTATCTTAAAACAATACTTCTGAGAAATCTAATTTAATAAATTAAAAACCGACTAGATTGATTCAATCCTTATCGTCATCATCATCATCATCACCATCATCATCATCATCTTCATCATCATCACCATCATCATCATCATCACCATCATCATCATCATCAACATCATCACCTTCATCATCGTCTTCATTCCGTCCAAAATAAAATTAAACTTCTCCACAAATCTTAATCTACTGCAACTCTTTCAATTCAGACTCATCAGAGATGTACCAAGTTTTCCGGTCTCTACTCCTTACTCTTAATAATCCTATAATACAAATACAACCACGTTTCCCGATGCCGAAGAAATACAATCAATCAATTCATCCGCTACGGCAACGAAAATATATTACCCCCTAGAAAAATATTTGAATTTTCCGTTCTCCGTGTGCAGCTGCATTCTCTCTCCGTCAAACTTCACTTCTATGAAATACGGTTTCTTCTTCATCAATGTTTCTATCTGAAATAAATTTAATTATGAAAAAAGTTTAATAATAATAATAATAATGATTGCTTCATCTTAAATCAATATAAATAAATTGATATCAATATATAAAAATATTAATTATAATCATTATCATAACCACCATAATCCTTCATTAACATTGTCATAATCATCATCATCATTATCATAACAATAATTGCTTAATCTAAAATCAACATAAATAAATTGATATAAATATACAAAACTATTAATTGATATAAATATACAAAACTATTAATTGTAATCATTATCAAAACTATCATTATCATTCATCATCATCACCATCCTCATCATCATCATCATCATCATCATCATCACCATCATCATCATCATCATGATCACCATCCTCATCCTCATTATAATAATCCTCATTATCATCACCATACTCATCATCATCATCACCATACTCATCATCCTCATCAACATCATCACCATACTCATCATCATCATCATCACCATAATCACCATCATCATCACCATACTCATCATCATCATCATCACCATAATCATCATCATCATCACCATACTCATCATCATCATCATCACCATACTCATCATCATCATCATCACCATAATCATCATCTTCATCATCATCATCACCATACTCATCATCATCATCACCATAATCATCACCATACTCATCATCATCATCATCACCGACACTATCCGGGGATTCCCTCTGAGCCAGCATCGGTCTGAACGGACTGAAGAGTGAAACTTCGATCTCGTGAAGTCGTATCGACGGGTCCTTCAACGTCGTGCACACCTGGAAATTACGTCAATACAGGTAGCGAATAGTGGTCAATCGTAACGTCTCACGTACCTGGTGTTACTACAGGTGTTAATAGGCTGAAAACGGTTGTTCGTTTTTATACAACCAATAATTATACATGTTGCCATTTAAAAAAAATAATGACACTTAGAAAAAAAAGTAATTTTTGATAGGTTCATTCAAGTACACAGGTGTTAATAGTAACAAATTGTAATTCGTTGAAATTTACAAACAGGTCCTCATTTCCGTGGTTGGAAACCGGGTTCAAATCCCAACCTTTTCCAGTGACATCTTGACGTTGTACAACTCCTCCGCGTCTCCGTGGTAACTGTGAAAGACCGACCTTTGACCCACGCCCAGTCGAACTTCTTTCAGTATCATTCGAATCAACCACTTTATCTCGCGACCGGACACGTTCTTCATCAGGTGAAGCAAAGATCTGCAATTCAACATCATCACTGTCATCATCATAACAATATCATCAACATCGTCATCATAACAACATCATCGTCATCAGCAATTCGACATCATCACTGTCATCATAACAACATCATCATCATAACATCATCATCATCATAAAAATATCATCATCATCGTAACAATATCATCATCATCGTAACAATATCATCATCGTCGTAAAAATATCATCATCATCGTAACAATATCATTATCACTTTCATTATCTTCATCATCATCATCATTGTTCATAGCAATATCAATTATCATCGTGTTACCTATCATTTCCACAACTGATTCTATAAGTTTAACATTAAACATTTCTACAATTATTCATCTTCCAACATCACATCATCATCATCATCTTCATCACAATAATGATTGTGATGAAAAATGGACCTCTGTACTTTCTCTCTATCCTTTGATGCATTTGCGACTGCAATTTGGTCCAATTCTATGTTGACGTCTTCCAATGTCAAGGACCCTTTTTCGGGACACCTGTCCTTAAGAACAGAGGTTGCCGTGGCAGCGAAATCAATTGAGGTCACGTCCTATCCAGAGTAAAAAGTCGATGAATCAATTCACTCCCAAGTCAAACCAGATCATTGACGAAATCGTAAGACTAGCTTACTTACCAGCAAAGTTTAATTATAATTATTAGACTGTGTTAAATTATGATTGATGTTAAAAGAATCCGACCAATATAGAAAACAATTGAACATGAATTTTGTGATACTCATGATGATAATGATTCTCATGATGATAATGATACTTATGACGATATTGATTCTCATGATGATAACAATTCTCATGGTGATAATGATGATACTCGTGATGATAATGATTCTCATGATGACAACAATTCTCATGGTGGGTGATAATGATGATACTCGTGATGAAAATGATTCTCGTGATGATAATGATGATACTCGTGATGATAATGATTCTCGTGGTGATAATGATGATACTCAAGATGAACATAGACTTTCTGATGAAATTGATGCCATGATGATAACGATGCTCACGATAACGAAGATAACTATGACGATAATGACTTACAAATTTATTACTGGTCTTTGGAGATTTGTAATTCACGAGAGTCTGAGCCGAAGGACTGTTCTTTCCTAATCCGAATATTTCTATAAACAACCTCACCAGAGAGTGCTGTCGACGAAGAAAGGTGAAATCAATTTATATAACTAAAATAATAATAATAATACGCTCTTAAAGTGCCTCGGCAAGCGACTAAGGTGTTAGAAAGCAGCACGTTTAAGATTACATAGAGTTACCTATCACCCATGCTTTTCATAGGCTGTTTCTTATTATATTACCCTGCCTAAGCTGGTACTTATTTGTTGACCATAGGTGAATGAAAGACTGAGTTACCCAATGTGAGATTTCGCACAGAATTCAAACTCGGGATCTCAAACGTAAAAGTCCAAGATTTTACCGATTTACCACCACGCCTCTTAATTATATGGTTTAGCCCAATATTTATTTATTTCTCCAACAGAAGGACCCATAGGCCACTAACATATAATTAAATAAATTATGAAATTGAAAATAATTTAATTTCTCTTATATAAATTATGAAATTGAAAATAATTTAATTTCTCTTATATAAATTATGAAATTGAAAATAATTTAATTTCTCTTATATAAATTATGAAATTGAAAATAATTTAATTTCTCTTATATAAATTATGAAACTGAAAATAATTTAATTTCTCTTATATAAATTATGAAATTGAAAATAATTTAATTTCTCTTATATAAATTATGAAATTGAAAATAATTTAATTTCTCTATCTGGATTAAATAAAAAATTATCCATCACATTAAAAACTTCCAGTCATTTTATTTTGTAACATTACAATATTCTAACCTCTTTCTTCCCATGACATTAAAAATTTTCAACCCCCTTCATCTCGTAACATTACAAATTTCAACTTATCTTATCTTTTTCCCAACATTACGACATAGGTTCAACCTCCTTCATCCAATAAAATTACAAATTTCTAATCTCCTTTATTTTGTAACATTAAAAATTTCTAACCCCTTTTATTTTGTAACATTATGATTACAAATTTATAATCTCTTTTATTTTCTAACATAACGATTAAAAATTTCTAACCTCTTTTATCCCGTATGCCTCTCTATCCTTGTCGAGTTGCGGTAGAAGAAGCCTCATGGCTGGAAAGAAAGAGTCATTCTACAAAAAATAAAAATAACACGTTGTTAACAAAACTTTTCTGCTAAATTTTTTAATCAACCAACTAACCAACCTCTGCTAATTTTCCATTAGCAAGAATTCTGGCCTCAAATTGCCTCCATTCATTTACGAATGCTTTTAGGAGCCGTTTCTTCTTGTCCTCTTTGTTCAAAGCGCTTATTTTGTCGAGAAGCGTAGCAAATTGATAAAACGAAACCTTGGACGCCACAGTTTCCATAATAAATAATAATGCTGCATTTATTTACTTATACAATTTATAATTTATTCACCGTCCATAAGGTCACTAGCGCACTGCTTCGAATAACGCGTTCGTAAATTGTAAACAAGTCGTCAACATTCATGTAATTCTTACGTAATAGCTTTTTAATGGCGGCCCTCCTTCAGCATATAACAAATCCAGAGTCTCCAACTAAAATTGCGCCAGTGACCGTAGTTTCAACGGACGATATGATTGGCTGTGCTATAGATATGTGCATTCCGCAAGACAAAATAGAACGAAGATTTATTTGTTGTGTTGTGAATTTAACTGAATTTCAGCAACAAAAATTTGTATGCTTGATAATTTATATTATTAAATTTTTTAAAACTTTTAATTTATCGCGAATAAGATCACTTTACTGGAAGCTGAAACCGTAGAGGTGGGTCGATTAATCGATATCGACACCGATGAGGCTTTGAAAAATCCGAAACCGACACGGCCTCGAGATTTAGAAAAACCGAAAAGTATCGGTTAACGTGAAAAAATTGACATCATGTTTTTTTCAATTGTTTTCAGTGCATTTGCAAAAATTGATATTATTTATTCTCTTGGTAGACGTTTTTGTGGGGGTGACATCCTCGTGTTAACCTCCAAACTGGAACGGTCCAAGACAATATCTTACAACTCGACTAATACTTCTATAATTTTGGACAGCGAGGTTTTTCCGATTTTTATGTATTTTCTGCTGAACTGCTGAAAACTTAATAAAATTTTTCATCGGAAATTGACCGAAATGCCTCTCTTGCTTTTTAAAAACCTTCCGTAATAGCCATCACCTGCGCTTGCGCTATGGCATTTCCGGGTTTGCTTAAAACCTTACCGAAACCTGCTTAGAAACACAGTTTTGACAAGGCAGTTTTTAAATATTTGCAGAAATTTAGAAACTTGGTGAACCTCTAATCTTTCTCTACAATTTTTAGTCTCATATTTCATTCTGTCTTTAATTAACTATTGCAATTATCTCTATTATGGTCTCATTGACAATACCCTTCATCCTCTTTCTAAAGCCTTCAATTCAGCGGCAAGATGAGTTTCCCGCACCTCTTTTTTTTATCTCTCCATCTCTTGTTCTTCCCCTTTGGCTTCTTATTAAATATTGGGTAATTTTTAAAATGTGTCTACTAAAGTTTAAAATAAAAATAAAAATTGCTCTTTTCCACTCTACCTAACTAACTTAATACAAATCCCTCCTAACTCTGGTCTTCGATCTTCCTCTCTTAGTCACCTTCCTTCATATCTTTACTGTTAACCGTTTTTTTGCTCAACGCTCTCTTTTCTACTCTGGTCCTTTTTTTCTGAAGCAGAAGCGTGTATGTCATAATATTCTTAATCTGAATTGATTCAGATCTCTTCTTTCATCTCTTTACTAACTCTACTCCACTAAAAATTTTTTGTCGTCGACTTAAAACATTTCTGTTCAATCAGTTCATGACTGAGCGCTATTGGACGTCATGGAAAAAGCGCTATTAAAAAAAATAGTGCTTGAAACATGCGTAAATGGCGTCAGCAGACCTTTGCGACATAAACCTGTCTACTACTACATAGAACTACTTACCGGATAAAGTAGTACCTACAAGTAGTAATAAGAATTTGGCGAGCAATCTCCAGCACGGGCATAAGTTATTTGAAAATTTTCTCTAAGTTGTCATTTTTTTGCTTATGGTTACAGTTTTATGAAAAGTGTGGTCGTCAAATTTTATCTTTCTGAAATTTTGGTACAATTTAAAACTACTGCTACGGTTTTGATTTTTAATTAAATGGTTTTACTGAATAAAAAAAACCTTTAGTTAGAGTTTACTAAAGTCATTTTTGGCGGTGGATTTCAAACCTTCGTCGAGTAGACGTTACTTATTCAAAATGGCGGAACTCACGCCTTCTGACAGCCTCGAACGGTTTGCTGCTCAGATAGTAGACGACGCTATATTAAGTGCTTTAGAAATCTATGGCAGTTTACGTAATTTCGATATCTCTTACGGAGATGAAGAAAATAAAAGAAACGATGACGAACAAGAAAATGATGGAGAAGAAGAAGAAGAAGAAGAAGAAGATGAAGAAGAAAGCGATGAAAAATTAGAAGAATTGTGGAGTCTTAAAGTTGATGGTACGTTATTGTAAGTTAGGTCTTACAGTGAAGATTCTAGCTTGCAAATAAAGTAGAACGCTAGAGTTTACACACGAGAATGAATTAATTCAGACGATTAATTGCCTCGGTACAGGTACAAATATACAATTGACATACCATGCTACAACTAACTAATCTATTAATAATAGGTGAAACATTTCAAAATAAATAAATGTTAACGTTTATAGCTTTTCTTGACTGTTGAAAAGTTATCGTTTTGCAAAAACAAAAATCAATTCAGATGAAGAATATTATGACGTACACGCTTCTGATATTCCGACCGACGCCAGGTACAACTACAAGTTCTGCTACAATTACCAGAAGCTTCGCAGCAAGCCAATTATGTCCAGTACTGCTGCCCTGCCAAACAATCTTCTCATTTTACAGTCAGTATACTGGGCAATAAATTTCTCATTTGATTCATGATTTGATCCAGTATTAACATGTGATTTTGAAGAGAGAGTTTTCATCTCATGCAGGTTTTGACTGCCCTATTGTAGCAATTGATTTCCTTGGTGGTCCACATTGATATATATATATATAAGTATATACCATAATGTCACATCAATTTGAAGTAGATATAATTTTAATTGGTGTATTTTTCTTTATGTATTAAGAAGAGATTGTATGAAAATGCAATCAGGTTGTTTGAGATTAAATGTAAGATTAGAATCTAATCTTTCATTAATCTAATCTAATATTTTATCTGATAATCATGATGCCTTTATTTAATCATTAGGTAATATTGTCATGGTTGTACATGCTATAAACTAATATAAAACAAGCATTTTAAAAGTTTATTAAAACTGAATGCACATTTTTCACATTATATGCTCTATATTCTATTCTTTGAAAAGTTTCTATTTAATGAAAAAATATTTTTCTAAGAACCTCAACTCAGACCTCTTGTTGTTGGTGCCAGGACAACCCTGTTCTCCACCTTAGTACAACAAATATCATTTATAAAATATATGTAGACTTGTACTTTCTACTTTTTGAATTATTATTTGAATTATTTGAGTTATTCCCAAACTACCATCACAGCCTGTTGGACACCAAGCATAAAGAAAAACACACATGGGTACTTAAACCTGTAAAATAATTTTATTTTCAAAATCGGCCTAAAAAACCGGGTAAATGTGCCAAACTTCATGAAAATCGGAGCAAACTTCATACAAATTCTATCCAAATTATATCGAGTTACAGACAGACGAAGCTAGCAAATTATATAAGTAGATATTTAATTAACTAAGGATCGTGGAATATGTTTAAAGACGATAAATGGGAAAATGCTAATTTTAATTTTATAGGGTTGATCTAAAAAAAAAATTCATTATAAATTTCAAGTTATTTTCCATTCTTTTAAAATAAATAACATTTCACAGTTCAACGTATGGATACGACTGTGTACGCCAGTACAATCTCATCTCTGTTGACATGAACGTACTGGCATATCTAGCAGGAAACTATGTAGTGTTTTTCAATCACAAGTTGAACAAACGAAAATACATCAGGAGTATTGCTGGAACCGGCTTGAGTGCCATTGCCGTGAGTTGTTGCCAGTATAAAATATATATATATATATACGCGCCCAAGCATTATTTTATGCGTTGCATAGAAAACTTATATATGACTTATTAATCAGGTCATCTTATAAATTTTTATCTATACTAAATATTTCGATTAAATCAGATTGACTCGAACAAGAGAAACTTCGTGACTGGAGAAAGAGGCAGAAAACCGACCATCAACGTATTCGAATATCCTTCATTTCGTCTCATTAGGATGCTAAAAAATGGTGCCGAGAAATCTTTCGCATATCTTGATTTCAGGTGGGCAATGGGTAGCGTTGAAATGTTTTTCAGCCTGGGTGTGACCGTGAGACCTCTCTGTAGCTATTTACAGCAGAGTTTTCAACGGGCTTAATTTTTCTGACCCAACTAGAGCCCTGCACGGGCCGAGACAATTGTGCCAAGCATGGGATTTTGTCCCTGCACAGGCTCTGGAATTTTATGTCTATGAAATGGGGTGGGGTCAGTGGCGTAGCTAAGGTTTTTTGCGCCCGGGGCGAACTCTAATACATGCGGCCCTACAGCATCCCATCTGTCTTTAACTTTGCTTCCGGAGGTGGGGGGGGGTAGTGTCAGTGCCACTTTTCAGAAACCCTTGTTTTATATTTTTTCCTAAAAAAAACTGATGACCGAGTGAGCCACTTCTGATGAAAGAAGAAAACTATGTTCGTTTCTTTCTGACGCTCCCATGACGGTGCCCGGGGCAGCTTGTCCTCCCTGTCCCCTTAGCTACGCCTCTGGGTGGGGTGAGTTGCCGATGGGCCGGGCTGCAAAAAAAGCTGCGCGTGCAGGACTTTGGACCCAAAAAGACTATATTTAAACTATTTTCAGTAAAAGTTTTTTTTCTCTTGATCCAATCTGCCGTGAGGTTTAGAACCCGACCCGTGGACAACTTTGATCAATGTAGTACCCGTTTAAAAATGTCGTGAGGATTTTAAAATAATACGTAGTATCCGTTTAAAAAATGTCTTGAAGATTTTAAAATAATATTCATCATCATCAGCTCCGACTCTACGCAGCTTGCTTCGTTGGGGGGTGAGCCGGATTACACCCTGGCTATATGGGACTGGTCGAAAGAGCAGATCACTTGGAGGTGTAAGGCGTTCTCACAAGATGTCTTCAAGGTCATCTTCTCAACGGAATTTCCGGATAAGCTGATCTCATCAGGCGTCGGCCATATAAAGTTAGCTATTTCTTTAGATGAAACTTAGTTTTAAAGCAATTTTCTATCGAATTTTTGCATGAACGAAAATGAATATTCTTTGGGGAGTCAAGGGATTGGAGTTCTGTTTTTTTGTATTACTGCTATTTAATAATTTTTTTTGAAAAACACATTATTACATTTGTGTGGTAAATTTTACTTGGAGAAAAAAAGTTTGACCCTACATAGACTTTAATATACTTATTAACTTTTTTGAAACAATTCCAGTTTATATAATTTGACTGACATTGCTTCAAGATAGCACGAAGTGTATAGTAGGCATATGTCTACAGTTGTCTATTCAAATTCATTTGCGTTTTTCTTTCCTTATCAGATTCTGGACGATGGCAGACACTTTCACCGGCTGCAAACTTCAAGGCGTTCTCGGAAAATTTGACCACGTAGAAATCTCAGACATCAGGGGATTTACAGAGCTTTCAGGCAACCGAGCTCTTTCTGGCAGCGAATGGGGAAACATTCTCCTATGGGAGGATGGTATTTGCATCGCTGAAATTACTAGAAAGGGTAAGACTTGTCACGCCGGCTCCATAGAGCAGATTGTCAATGACAACGGATCGATACTCACTGTTGGAGTAGATGGTTACATAAGGGTAAGTATTTGTAGTATTTATTGGTTATTCTTGATTTTTTTTATTGGTCAGTTGTTTTTTTAGCTAGTTATTTACATCAACTTATGAAAATCGATTCACTGGTTTGTATTAGCTAGAATTTATTATCGGATGAAGATGAATTTGTTATAATCACACTTGTAGATGTTAGCTGTTTTGTAACCATGCTGTTTATTAGTCTGTCGTCAGAGTACTGTGCTACCGTGATTTTTAAGGTTTTCAAACGGTCTAGGCCGAGATTTTTTGCTGAGTGTCAGGGGTCGCTCTACCGGACCTCCTGACAAGTGTATCTTGCACCCGTCGACCTGTCTAGACTCTCAGTCTAGACAGGAACTTAGACATTAATTCGCAGACGTTTGTTTTCTTGTTGTTTGTTGACGCGTTTCCTGAGGCTATATATATATAGCGCTTTGAACCCCGCCAATACAGTCTAGCTATTTAGAGTATTTAGTATCAGGCGAAGTCCTGTTCGTTTTTACATTTGCTTTGCGCTTTATTAAAGTTGTTGTTGTCGTGTTGTTGTGTGGTGCCTTTTTCTTCCTGGTGTTCACGGCATTCCTGCAGGGAAGACTGTGACACTGAGTATGGGGGTTTAAAGCCTGTAAAAATTAAACGGACAGGTCCTGAACTTTTCGCCTATGAAACGGGCTGGGCCAAGATATTTTGCTAAGTATGGGGGTTTAAGGCCTGTAATATGGGCGGGCAAGACTTGAACTTTTGGCTTATGAAACGGGCTGGGCCAAGATATTTTGCTAAGTATGGGGGTTTAAGGCCTGTAAAAATGCACCGGATAGGGCCTGAACTTTTTGCCTATGAAACGGGCCGGGCTGGGCTAAATTGCCGACGTGCCCGGTCAAAAAAAAACAGCACGTGCAGTAGTCTAGTCGTCATTCAATAAAGTCTGTTATTGGTTGGATATCTCTAGTAACCACTTCTGCGATTGATTCTCTCTCTCTCTCTCTCTCTCTCTCTCTCTCTCTCTCTCTCTCTCTCTCTCTCTCTCTCTCTCTCTCTCTCTCTCTCTCTTCTCTCTCTATCAGGCGTGGGACATAGAAGGACGGATCGGAGAAAGGAACGAAGAACAACTGAAATGGGAAATGGATCCACTGGATGAGATAAAAATCGGAAAGAAATCCCAGCTCATGAATATGGTTAAAGTCGATAAGGCGTCGGCCGTCAGCGAAACCGGCGTGTGGTTTGTGCAGGTTTGTGCTGTAGTTACTTTTTTTGGTAATCAATACTAATCAAAACGGTTATTCTGACTAATTTTAAGGTTGATTGTCTCGCGGAGGTAACTCCTTTCATCAACCTTGTTAAATTAATAAACGTTAAAAAAATACTGCTTACAATATTCCTGAATGTAATTAAACAGCTGTTTATGCTTGTTACTAAGAAAAAATATTTTGATATTACAGAGGATATTGATAATCAAATCTCTAAGAAATATGACACATATTTTTATTTTAATAAAAATTAACACCGAGATGGTGATAATGATTAATAATAATAACTACGATGACTATACAGCAGTCAGTCGCATTTAACTCCGCCTCTATAATTGCGAGCCAGTCCCAAGCCTGGAGAAAGGAGGAGGGAAAAGTAAAAAGGATCAAATTCTGATCCACGACAGGAAGTATTTAAGTGCTTCCTACATACAGCCATTAGAGTCTTAAAACATCTGATGTAAAGGACTATAAACTATTATAAACAAAAAAAACAGCAGTCAGTTCAGTAGCATTATTGAATTGTGTTTTATTTTCCTTCAAGGACCTGCACGGTATGGCATGGATGATCGACCTCTCGTTCCAGTTGAACGCTTTCGAACCGAAATGTCTCATGTCGTGTCACGCCGGCCCAGTTTATTCGTGCGTGACGTCACCCGTGTCCGAGTTCTTGGCTACCGGAGGAGAGGATTGTTAGTCTGCATGCATTTTTATTGGTCTGGATGGGTCGAATATGTAAATTATTGAATAAATTATTTTAAGTAATGTTATCTGATTGGTTGGTTTAAAATTTATTATACTTAATTAGTCAGTGTTATTATTACTCAGAATGGGTCAAATATGTAAATTATAGAATAAATTGTTTTAGTAATGTTATCTGATTGACTGGTTTAAAATTTATTTTATTTAATCTTATTGCTTGATTATTGATTAAATTATTTTAGTAGTGTTATCTGATTGGCTGGATTAAAATCTATTATAATTTTAATCATATTGGCTGACGACAGGCACCATAAGAATCTACGACTACAATATTGATTCGCAAGTCTGCACGGCTAGGTACAACAGCTCGGCAACTTCCCTCGTCTGGCTACCAGCTTCCGTGAGTGATTTTTATTGGTCGTCGTATGAATAGAAGCTTTTAGTTACCATTAGGGATGTACCTAACAAATAGTGGATCCGACCGGATCCGACTGGACGGATCCTAACCGGGTGGCGGTCAAATAGCTATTTTTCGATTGGGTATCGGTTTTAAGTATCAATTCTCATCATCACTACTGGTTATATATTTTTTTTATAAACTCAAGTCACATCAGTTATTTCTAGGGTTATTTAAATTTTATATCTTCGTTATTAGCAACTTCTCTGAAATTAGAAGCTTATCTATATGAATTTATTTATTTATGTAAATGAAGTTTTGTGTTATTCTTGAAAATAATTTTTATGTTAATGAAATTTTTATCTCAAAACTGTTATTTTAGATGTTATAATTCATATATGCTGTTTTGTTTTTTTTTATCTCAACTAGTGAAAAATATACATTGTTATTCTAATAAACTCAATAAACTAGTTCAATCCAACATCGTCGTCATCACAATCATTACACCAGGTAGACAGTACAGGTGGTTTAATGGTATAATCCATCCATCCATCCATCCATCCATCCATCCATCCATCCATCCATCCATCCATCCATCCATCCATCCATCCATCCATCCATCCATCCATCCATCCATCCATCCATCCATCCATCCATCCATCCATCCATCCATCCATCCATGTTAATGAAATTTTTATTTCAAAACTAAAACTAGTTCAATCCAACATCGTCGTCACAATCATTACACCAGGTAGACAGTACAGGTGGTTTAATGGTAGCCGGGTTCAACGACGGTGTCGTCAGAATGTTAAGGTTTCAACAGAAGAAAGATGTCAAGAACCCAGTGAACATCGAACTGAAGTTGTGCGACGTCATCAAACCTCACAACGATACTGTCACTAAGTTGAGCTTCAACGAATCTACGAACGTTCTCGTCTCCGGGGTGGGTTGACTCGGCCGGAATAAATTTTTAAGGGGTCTCCCAGGATGGGTCCCATGAAGGGTCCCAGGGAGGGTCCTTCCTAGTCTTGGTTTTATAAATTATTTTTAAAAATGTAATTATAGAATAAATAATTAAAATATAAGTATTACTGTTTAATAGATTTATTTGTAGATGTTTTTATATGACATTTTTCTGATTTTGTTCAACTCTATAAAAAAAAGTAGTTGAGCCTGTCCTTGATAATTTTCTTCCATCGTCACTCAGCATCATTGAAAGAGTGATATTTGAGAGGGGAGGGTAAAGTTGAACATTTTGAGGGGGGGAGAAGTTGAATATTCTGGAAAATCATGACAAACTGTTATTTTAGATGTTATATTTCATATATGCTGTTTTGTTTTTTATCTTAACTAGTGAAAAATATACATTGTTATTCTAATAAGCTCAATTAATTTTTTAAATATAAAATCTTAAAAAAAAAACGATGATGTGGTGATGAAAATGATGATGGTGCTGAGACAAAACAAAATGTGGAAGATTCATTAATTCGTTGAAACCAGTTTTTTATTAGTCTCATTTGCTTTTCATTCTATTTCTCATTTATTTATTTATTTGTATTATTATTATTATTTTCACTCAGTCCAAAGACAAAACGGTTTTCTTCTTCAAGTTGAATCAGACGAACAACAAACTGAACAGAATCGGCTTCGTTCAAACTCCAACACCTGTCGTCAACCTAGCCTGGATTCCTCCCAACATTGTTAATTTTTTGTTTCCATTCGTATATTACAAACCCGTTGGGTGGATCAGAGGTGGAAATGGGTTGGATCAGGATGTGTGGTGTTGGGTTCATTTTTTTTTTGGAAGCATACATAGGTTGGGTTGAGTTGGGTTTGATTGAATTAAAATTTAATTTTTTTTTAAACTTTTAGTGAGTTGGGGTGGGCCAGAAATTTAGGATTTTAGGTGGGTTGGGTTAAGTAAGTTGTGGGTTGGGTTGCCAGAAATAAACCCATGTTCACATCTGGGATGAATGGATGAATGGTTGGATGCATGGATGGATGGATGGATAGATGAATGGATGGACAGATGATTGAACGGATAAATGTATACATATTTATTGGTGAATGAATGTAGATTAATGAATAAAAGAATAAACGGAGTTTGATGAATGGATGTACAAATGGACGCAGGAATGGATATAGCAGGGCTGATTGAATGATAAAAAACATGTGATTGTTGTCTTTGATCGAGTCTTAAAAACCTTTTCATCTTTGATAACTAATAGCAAGAAGATGCCGTGAACTAATACAATTATCGCTCTGAGGAAATATTTTATCAAAATTAAAATATTTTATATCATATTAAAATAATTTTATATTATATTAAAATATTTTATATTATATTAAAATATTTTATATTACATTAAAATAATTTCACTTGCACTCAACACAGGAAAAATCGCTGATCGTTTCCTGCACGTTGGGAAACGTCATGAAGGTTGACGTGTCGAATTTACTGACGTTTGATAATACTCGCTCCTATCAGCTGGTCAACATCTTTAACGTCGTATTTACTTTTAGGAGTAGAAAATCGCTTCTTTTGGTCGGTTTTTTTGGTTCATTTATTCGTGACAGGTTGACGCTGGTGATGATAAAAGCTGCGATGATGATGATGATGATGATGATGGTGGTGGTAGTAATGATGGTGATGGTGATGATAATATAAGTTATGATGGTGATGTTATATTAAGAGAAACATTTTTTTTAAATGAACAAAATAGCACGAGGAAGAAATGAGAAAATATGAGATGGAGAAAAAAGGAAAGAAACCAGGGACATCTGGTAAGGTTATGATGACGATGATGGTGTTGTTGATGAGGATGGTAGTGATGATGATGATGATGAAGATAATGATAGTGGTGATGATGGTGGTGATGGTGGTGGCGATGATGCTGTTGCTGTTGATGATGATGCTGATGATGATGTTGTTGATGTTGATGCTGATGATGATGTTGTTGATGTTTATAATGATTATAGTCGTGGCGATGATGCTGTTGATGATGTAATGATGGGGCGGTGATGGTGATGATGATGATGATGATGACGATGATGGTGTTGTTGTTGATGATGATGCTGATGCTGATGATGATGTTGTTGATGTTGATAATGATGATAGTCGTGGCGATGATGCTGTTGCTGTAGATGAAGATGAAGATGATAGTAGTGATGTTATGATGGTGATGATAGTTATATCATAACCATTAAAGGAATTTTATAAAATCTTTCATCCAATGCCAATTTAACAAATTTCTGATAAATTTTTTTTTAATCTCCGGCGTGACGTATTTTGAATTAGATTTCATTCGTAGATGATTTAACCAAAATACTACAATTGTTAAATTGAAATTTAAAGAAGTTTGATGTCACCAAAAACTCTAGAAAAAAAAATCGTCTCCTCTGAAATTGTGGAAAGTTCTGAAAAATATATATAAAAAGAATCTAAAAAATATTAACCATCATCGCTGCTTTGTTGTTCAATGTTATAACTTTATAACGAAAAACAGATCCAAACTGTAAAGATTGCGAAAAATTAAAAGAAGACAACGAAGAAGAGGAAGAAGAAGAATTCGCTATTATTGAAGATCTTTGGGAACAGGAAGTTCCTGCTGTTCCAAATAACGTTCTCTTTGCTCTTCATACGGATGATCCGAATAGATTCTGGGTCTCCATGGTGACGCATTTTTTTAAGTTTTCTTTTTAAATTTTATTGTTTTTTTTAATATTTTTCTTCTGTAAATCTATTTTGATTGT